>VDFB02281492.1:889451510-889475925 GCA_007258455.2 Sequoia sempervirens
AGATTGGCCAACGGTCTCAAGCTAGTTTGCACAAGGTTGACTAGGGATGATTTGAAAGCAAAATCCTCCCACACAGCTGGGAGAAAGGGGTAACCCACCCTTCACCTTCACTTCCCAAAGGTATAAAGTTCTTTGGGGCTTAGCCAAGAGTGACAAGATTTCAACTCCCAAAGGAGTGTGTCTTTCGATTCACACTTGGATTGAGGTCATCCCTTGGAGGGGTGTGTGCTCCAAGAAGGCCTCCTAAGAAGGGTATGAAAAAAGTGAACCAAGTGAGATGTTTTGGAGAACACACACACACTCGATTCACACTCGCAATTATTAATTGACCCTTAGAAATGAAATGTGTGTAAGCAAACAATGGAAGCACTTGTTCTTTTCAACCCAAAGTCAAAATGTGTGATGGAAGACAATGGTTATTTTTAAGCCCAATTTCAAAGTGTGATTGCAAACAAGATATTTGTTTTAAGCCCCAAAATTCAAATGTGTGATCAAACAAGTTTTTTTTAAGCCCCAAATTGAAGTGTGTTGACAAGCAATGATTAGAGATGAAAGATGGAATGTGTGCACCTAGACTTTCTTTAGCTCCAAATTTTTGTCCACTTGATCCAATTTGTCCTTTGAAGTGTTTTTTTTTTTGCACATTCACAAAACCAACAACAAAGCCAAAACCCTAACAAAATAATTGATTACTAATATTAGAGGGTTAGCTAGTCAAGAAAAATCTGAAATTTTGAAATGTTTTCTCTAGAAAAAATAAAAATACAGAGAATAGACCCTTACTGAAATTTCCAGAGCTTTCCAAAAATGTAAAGAAATCTAAAAAATTTGTTGTTTTGCACCCAAAATTAATTTTTTTATGAAAAATCATAAAAAAATTATAAAAAATTCAAAACGGGTCCCAAAATACTTATTTTTTGACTAAAGGTCTTTGACGTCATCCCAAATCTGTAGAATTTTTTTGTAAAAAAATACAAATCCGTTTGAAAGATATTGTGGAATCTTTGAAAACTAGGGTTTTGTTCCAAAATGATGCAAAACCTGCAACAAAAAGCTAACAAAACCTACAACAAAAAGAATCCAACTCCAAAATTCCTCAAAAATTTTCAAAATATGTCAGGTTCACCAATGTAATTAGGGTAAAAATATAAGGTTAATGCAATAAATCATATAAATCAAACCCTAATAAACAATGAAGCACAAATAAGCATAAAGACATAAAACATAAAACACTATTACCAAATGTTCATGCCACCATTGATTCACCTCCATTGCACTTATTCATTTTGCTTGAATATGATTATTTCCCTCAGATTTGAGTGTGCAATAATAAGCCTATGACAAGTGACTAGCAAAATATTGAAGATTGTTGTCTCACACTAGCAGCATGTACATGCATAATATGTGTAGATAATGAAAATGACAAAGGTAAGGTCTTTTATAGAAAAGACAAATTTGAATGAATGGTTGAGATTTGATGCCAATAAGATGTCTTAATAAATGACCAAGATTGAAAGTTGTAGTATGGACTAGGGTTAGGGAAAAAATAGGGAAAATGATAAAGATGAAGGGTTGAGATTGAATTATGAGATAATTCAATCAAGGGGTAGGATTAAATGAGATGTCAAAAGATAAGATTTGATGTGGAAGATAAGATTGACACGGATAAAGAGGTGATAGGAGAAATTAAATAATAAAAATTATTTAATTTAGGTGGCATATGAATAATTAAATAATTAAAATAATTATTTAATTATAGAGGAATGTGACAAATGGAATCATTTTGAATTAAATAATGATTTAATTCAAAATTCAAGAGAGTGGACCAAATTAAATAAATAAGAATTTATTTAATTTTAGAAAGAAGAGGACTTAATTAGTGATGCAATTAATTAAATAAAATTTATTTAATTAATCAGGAAGAAATAAATAAAGATAGAAATGAATTAATTAAATAATTAAAATTATTTAATTATGAAGAATGAAAGGGGAAATAACAGAGAAAATAAGAGTCGCAGGTCTTAGGACAATTTTTAGTGTCTACACCTCCAAGATCATTTGATATCCCTCCCTCCAAGAACACAAAAGAAATTCTACTATAGGAGTTCATTTTGTGCATATCACAGAGTTCATGGTCATTCTACTAATGAATGTAAGGCTTTAAGTGATAAAATTAAACATCTTAAGGAGTGTGGTGCTCTCCCTAGTGTTGAAGCACCTAATTCCTCTAATTTATACTATTTTTCACACAAGCATGTTTCTCACTATTCATCTCAGCTCATCCTTGTCCTGCACTAAGTTGGGGTAAGGGGTTAGGTAGCCTTGTCCTTGTATGTCACTTGTTTCTTTTGGCTAGTTGACCACCTTTAATGTTTATATAAGAGAAAGCTTAGGATGTGAATGACATACCTTAAGTTGGCTCGTATGTGACGTACTGAGTTATGGTTTTGGGTGCAACCCCTTCCCTTCTCATGATGTAGCTTATTGGAAACATATGACTTGGCATAGGGCTTTCTGAATAAGCTCTTTTGTCTTCTTATACTTTAAACTAATTTCTCATATAAATGGTGTTAGCAACTAGTTTAAAGTGGGGGCATACATCAACACTCATGTTTCATTGTGCAATTTTATTTCTTCTTGTGATGCATTCCTTTTTTGATGGTGTCATTGGGTTTGATTTCCTCAAAGAGCATGATATTTCCTTTCACTTGTCCTCTCTTAGAAACATTAAGTACAATTTTCCCTAAGATGATACCTTGCATTTGTCCTCTCTCGGAGACTTTAAGCACGATGTCCCCTAAGATTAATACCTCATGTGAACTAAGAAAAATCCCTTCAAACATCCCCCTTTCCTATTGCGTGCATTTTCTTTTTGTACCCTATTAAAGTCATGGAGGTATGGCTTTGATATGGTTCCTCGGAGCTCACCTAGTGAACAACTAACTTCACTAGCCCTTATGAGTGTGCACATTTTCTTTTTTGTCCTTATCATAGTCATGGGGGTATGACTTTGATATGGATCTCTTGGGGCTCACCTAGTGGACAACTAGCTTCACTAGCCCTTGTGAGTGTGTTTTGTTTGCATAGTGGACAATGTGTTCCACTTGCAAACCTTTTTGGAAAAATAGCCTAGACCTGGTCGGGTGGCCAGTTGAAGCTTGATCCATTGAATTTTTCTTTTTTCTTTTTTCTTTTTCTATCTTTGATGATGTATGCTGGCAATCTGGTTATGGCTTCATATATCATCTACATGTGTGTTCCTTTGTGCCTATGTTGGTTTGTCATAGGATCTTGATCCTGGGGGCTTGGCCACCCTCTTGATTATTGTCATCCTGTCGTACTAGCATTTGTACATTTGAACCCATCTTGATTGCATGGTTGGCTACTTTAGTGTGAGTTTGAAGCAAGTTCATCCTCTCACTAAAGTGGGGGCTAAATGTAGTGTAGGAAAATGCATACCCTTGCATTTTCACACTTGTTTGGGCTTGCCTTGCTTTATTTATCCCTATTTATGTCTTAATTGGTCCTATTTTGCATCCACAAGCCTAATAAATTATATCTTTTTATGGTTGATCCTGATAAACATCAAAGTGGAAATGATAATTTAATGATTTTGGCTTTGTCCTTGATTTTTGGACCAGGACTAAGATGCCACCTAGGGCATCTTTGTCCTCCAAAGGTCTTGGGACCCTCTTTTCAAATGCACCTTAAATGGACCACTTTTTGGAGTTTATGCCCCAAGTTTTGAGCCTCAGGACTAAGACGCCACCTAGGGCATATTAGTCCCCCTCTAGTTATTTTTGGGATTTAATTTCAAATTTGAGCAGGATTTAGCCTCTTTTAATTAATGAATTCATATGTTGGCTTGGCGTGATGTAATTTTGGGATATTAAGCATGGATAAGTATAAATACAAGGTTATTTCATTCATTTCTAATCAAGACTTTTGTGAGAGCATTCAAGAGTGATTCATCAAGCATTTGGAGCCATCACCAAGATTCAAGCATCATATCAAGGATATTCTTGCATCATGTGTGTTTTTGAGCCAACATTTGTGGTGTAGGGTTTTGATTCAAGCAATCAATTCAAGTCAAGATCTATTAAGCATTCAAGCATTTCAAGATCTACATTCAAGCTATCCATTTCACACAAGTTTGAAGATTTCATAACAAGGGTTTGGTGAGTTGCAACATAGCATTTTTTTCCATTCATCATCTCCCTCCATTATTCTATTTCATTCCAAGGTTTAATTACCAACAATGGGTTTGACCAAGGCAAACCCCCATTTACTAGTTTATCAACAAGTTTTTCCTCTGTTGCATGTTTGTGTTTTCAGATTTAGGTTGAGGACTTCAAGATCATTTAAAGTGCAAAGTTGCATTGCAAAGTTGTCATCTTCACGAAAACTTGCCTACAGGCCAGATCTGGAAGTTTAAGGACCTGAGATCTGAGAAGAAGGAAGTGCAAACATTGAACCTTAGGATCACATTCAAATATTTCAAAAATTCAAGATGGGACTAAGTCGAAAGCAAGGGCATCTTAGTCCTCCCAAGGGTATTTTGCAGAGATTCTTTCGGATTCTGTTTCGACATCCGAACATTCTGCATCTGCCCTAAAAAATAGTAGCAAGACTAAGACAACAATAAGGGCGTCTTAGTCCTCCCTAGAATATTTTGACAACATTTTTCCATTTCCAGAATCCTCATCACATTTCCACACTTCTCAAGTACACACACCCTAACTTTTTGTTGCTTAATTTCATCATTTGTACTCATCATTTGACTTGCATTACTAGGGTTTGTGAGTTGAATGTTAAGTTGTATTTTCCAAGCTCTTGCTTAGTGGTGAACCCCTCAAAGCTTAAAGAAACCCTCTCCTAGGTCTTCCTTGTTGAGAATTGACTCACCTTTGTGTTGATAGTCAATCCAATTTGGGATCCTAGGGAATATTTGAATGGCAATTGGAGAATAGTGGCGTTCTATGACCTAGGCCATAAAGCATCCCCATTCCCCTATTGTTCATGAAGTAACTTCTTCCTTCACTTTGTAACTCCCTCCTTATGGAGAGGAAGGGGTTACCCATGTCATTTTTCTCTTTTACATTTTAAGTTTCTTCCTTTTTGGGAAGATTTTGGAGAGGAGGAGATATTGGAAGAGGAAAGAAGAGCCATCCATGGTTGGGATCATTGCTCTTGAAGGTATTCCTCTCTCTTGTTCTTGTATGCATATTCATATGGGAAATTATTATGAAGATTTTATTAAGGATTTTTAATAAGTAATGCTCTTGTTCTCCTTGTCATAATATGTGGTTGTCATTGTTGTTGTGTTATTTTTCTAGGGGAGTGGGTGCTTTTGGTCCTCCAAAGTATAGGGGTATTGAGTGGGTGTAGCTCCCACACTTAGGGGCTTCTTGTTGGGTTATGAGTATCCCCTTTTAGGTGATGGCCATCATTGAGGTATGAGTACCCTTTCCTATTCATGGGATGAGAGCATCCCCCTATGCTTCACATAATTTTGAGTGGAGGGGTAAGGAGTGTTGGTACAGTGTGATGTGGTGGTTGGTGAATTGGTGTTTGTGTGCTTGTTTGGAGTTTATGTGGAGATGTGATAATGATATTCTTTTTATACACCCATTTTGGTTGAGCCCCTACTCCCCCTTTTGTGGTTTCCCTTGGGAGAACCAATGTGGTAGACTTATATTTATATTTTTTGATGTATGTGCATATGTACTATATGTGGGTTTTGAGTTGTATTGCAAGTTGTTTTGTGACTAAGTGGTTACCCTTTCTCAGGGGTGGGTTGTTTAACAATCCTACGGTTGGGTGGAGAGTCCATTGATATATTATTGTTTTTTTTTATCTCTTGTTCTTTTCAAGTCTCTTGAAGGAGTCTTGAAAGATGCTATGAAATTGTGTGAGTTTCTTGGAAAGGAAGGAAGCTTATATTGGATTCAAGGAAGATGTCCTTACCTTGTATTCCTTTGCACTTTCATGTTCTAAGATTATTTGAAAAAAGTTGTAAGATGTTTCTTGAATAGATTGACATAAAAAAAATGTTTACTAGTGGCATTTAAGTTGTGCATGTTTAAAAGAAAGAAAAGTTACTTTGAAAACAAGCTTAGTATTATTGTGAAATGTGAATGCAATTTGTGTTTTCATGGATACAATTAGAAGATTTATTATTTTTGTGAATATAGTACAACATAAAAGGATCTTGAAATGTTCTTGTTTGAACAACCAATGATCTAAAAAAATGCATTATTAAAAGGTGCTTGTAAAAATGTAAATACTAGTTGTAGACACATAAAAATGACCTAGGCCTGCAAGCTCTATTTTTACAACTTTCGTCCTAGCATAATTATGACATTTAATTATGTCCTTGGTCCACATTCCACTATTAATTAAATAATTTATAATTATTTAATTAATTCATGTCTCTTGTATTCTTCATGATTATTAAATAAATAAATTTTATTTATTTATTCAATACGTCACTAAGGGTCTATTATCTTCTTTCAATTAAATAAATTTATTAATTTATTTAGTTACCTTTGTTCATTTATTCTTCCTGATTATTAAATAAATGAATTTCATTTATTTATTTAATATGTCACTAATTCTCATAATTAAATGAATTTATTAATTTATTTAATTATTAATCATATCCTCTAAATTAAATAATTATCTTTAATTATTTAATTGCCAAATTTAGCATTTCTCTCATTTTAAATAAATGAAATTATTTAAAATGATCTCACATTCTTGATGTCAGTTCATTTTAGTAAATAATCTGAAAATAGATTATTTATTATCACACAAAATCCATATTTTGAATTAATGTAATTCAAAATGGTAATCTTCTTCCAAAAATCAAGCAATTGAGCAGATTTTTGATTTTCCAAATCTTCTTTTTAGTTCAACTCTTATCTTATTGATTTTTCAAATCTCACAAATCAAGCAGTCTTTATCTTCTTGATTTTTGATTAATTATCTCATTTGTTCTCGACTGTCAATTCGATCTTCTTAGATGACATCTCGACCACTCATTTAATGATTTTTCCCTAACCCTGATTAGGGATTGTCACGTGAAATATAGACCTTTGATTTTAGGCTTTCGTCAACTTTCAATCTCATCCATCCATCCAAAATTGTATTTTCTATAAAATGACAATTTTGCTCACATTTTCGACTACTCACACTCACACTTAGATATTGCAGCATTTATTTTTGATTTCATTAAGTCTTAGACATTTCTTGGCATAGTCATTTCATTATTTCTCATAGGCATAGACATTTAGTAATCAAATCCTTCAAAGCTTGTTTAGGACTTCGTCATAGTCTTTGGCATCAAATTTCTCACACACTCTATCTGAGGGCAACAATGAGCAAAGGTGCTATGAAGGTGAATCAAGGAAGCTTCAACGAGTGATAGGTATAATCATTCTTGTTTTAGTTTTCATTGTTCTTGATAGCTTCTTTGGGTTTGTATGCTTTTATATTCTAACCTTTACCTAAAATTTAACCCATTGATGCATTGGTGAACCCGACTACTTAATTTTTTTATTCCATATAATTTTTTTAGTTTTCTGTCATTTTTATAGGTACAAGTACGAAAAGCCGCATTTGATTTTATTGTGCCACATCTGATGTGGTGAGATGCATTTGAAGGATAAAATGATGCAATCGCTCTGAGGTGCCGCATACGCAGTATGAAACGCCACATTCGACATAAACGAGTCGCATCTGCCTGTCAGACTGAGACACATTCGCTCTGCTGCAACGCATTTTCTTGGTAAAGTTTTTTTTTTCTTCCTTTTGCATTTTGGTTTTTCTATTTTCTGTCATTCTCTGTTTTGCATTTTTTTTTTCTTCAGTTTTCTGTTTGGCATTCTAGTTTTCTTTTCTAGCATAGGGTTTTCGTGTTACTAATTTTTATTTGTAGCATGTGGCGGTTATATTTCGTGAGTCCAAGATGATTTAAGCTAACTACTAACTTGTGGTTTTGTAGGTTCGAGTGTCGAAGACTCAATTCTAAACATTGTGCTTGTTATTTTTCGATTACAACACATTTCTTTTTGGTGCACTTAAAATAAACATGTCTTTCATTTTCTCTGATTGTGTTTGAAAGTGGTAGGTGAGTATGCTCTCACCCTGTGCAAACTAGGTGATCAAAAAGCTAAACCCACTTTATCCTTGTGTAACCCTGATGCAATAACTAAAGAATCCTCTCCCTTTGCATAGTAATGTGATTCTGGGTGTAAGAGAAATGATTATTGCCTCTAGAAATTGGGCCTTCCTGGGGATTTCGTCACCCCAACGTGACTCAAATCGGCAATGGAGCTAAAGCCAAGCTACCCCCGACTAGTATATAAATGTGAATCTTAAGGGAAAACCTAAGATTACGAGTGCAAATGTGTCATATGGACAGAGTAGTACTCCCATAAACCCTGTTGAGCTTAACCTCTTCAGGCTGGAGTGCCACCTAATTGGTGATTAATCTCTTGCCCCATGTATGGAAACTCAAATGGGGGTCCCAAATTTAAAACTCTTGTTAGTAAGCCCAAAACCTTCTATTTGCTAGTACAACACCGGTCGGTGTGAAGCCTTCCAAGTCTTCGTAGTCTTTAGTAGAGGTGATCAATCTACCATGGGAGTTTCATGGGGATTGGAAGCTTGGTTGGCCTAAGAAGAGAGTGCATTGTAAGGGGGAGCCCATGCAACCAAGCTTCTGGATTCACACGCTACCGATATGCAGCTTGGGAGACCCATATGGAGTCTAGCAAATACTGTCCTGGCCTAACCTAGGATTGTACTTGTTTTCTTGTGTGTTTATTTACTTTTCAAAATATCGTGCTTGCCAAGTGTTTGCTGGTTACTCAAATGAAATAAACAACACTCAAACATTTGGAAACAAACAGTCAAACTTTCAACAATTTGGGTTTTTAACCAAGAACATCAGAAATTTGACTTTTTTTATATCCTGAGATGCATTTGCTAAACCACAATTTCTCTGTCGCACCGCATTTTCCAAAATTCATAACACATCTACTCTGATAAATTGCATTTTCTGCTCCAAACACCACATTTTCCTGTCTTAAAACTCATTTGCATTTTGTAAAGCCACATCCGAAATCCTGAACCGCATTTGCCATTCCCGGAGCCACATTTGATCGCTAAAATGCATTTGATGTCTGTAACGACGCATTTGCTTGTGAACAAAGTAAACCTTATTTTAGACCAGAATATGAGTCCAGACATCTTAGCCTACTGTCAAACATCTTTTTCAAAAGTCTTTGTGAGAAACCAAAATCAAAATTGCTCAAAAAGTCCATCGTTTGCATTCATTAGCTTGCACTTTAACCATAGGTTTTAAATTTCCATATTCTAGTTGCATTCCTTAGGTGCCATAAGAATCATTTTTTTTCCCTTAGGTTTCATCTTGGAAAACTTTGGATTAGGCCAAATCTGCACACTTTGCAAAAAACCATTGTTTTCAAAATTAGGCTATCTTGGTACATAGTCATTATTCCTCTTTTCAATCATTGTCTTTTTGTGAGAACCTCCAACTCAACAGTCTAGTTAGGTATGCTCACTCGTCATTTTGACCTTGTCATTTATTCCTTTTAGCAAGTCCTTTTGATAACCTAAATTGAGACATAAGTCAAACTTAGAGTGGTTAGACAAACCTTTCTCCAAACTTTGTCCAAACTTAGTCATCATTTTAAACTTAGACTTTGCATTGTCCACCTCTAGTCCTCATTCTGAACCTAGAATTTGCATTAATCACCTTAGTCCCTTGTCAGCATTACTATCTTAGTCCTCATTCGACACTTTGGCTTTGACAACCTTGTCACTTTTCATCAATCATTTCCTTAGTCATTACATTGTCGCATTGTCAACCCTCATTATCAAAAAAAAAAAAAAACAAATATTGGCTAGTATCATCCTTACATTTAGTCATCATTTTCATTACCCTCATTTGAACAATTCCCTTTTATGGTGGAAACTAGACTCCAAAGAAGTAAACGACAAATGGAAAACTTTGGACAAGATTCTAATTCCAATGTCACCAATCACACTTATGACCCAAATTGGACTTTTGATGACCCATTTAGCAACACTTATACTCAACCTCTCATGACCATACCATCCTCATCAAACAACCCCTTTGAACCATTCTTACATAAGGATGAATATGGAAAAATACTTGAGGAAAACCTAGAGGTAGTAGCACAAGATCCAGAGGTGGCCTACTTTGTCAAACAAATGGTCTTATATGATAGAGACAGATATTTGGCCATACTTTTAAGTCAAAGAGCTAAATTACTTTATGGGTTCAACATTGATACCTTGAGATCGATATCTCCTACCAATAACATCAACAATACACATAACATGTCAAATAGGGGTCAACCTCCAAACACCACAAGCAATACCTTTTTTGATGCTACCTCACAAAATTTTAGAATGACCATGAGTGCTACCTCCAACATTCCAAACAACCCCAATTCAATAAATTCCACATCCATTGGAGGGACACAATCTGTCACATTGCCCACAATATCCACATTACCGCCACAATTGGCTAGAACCACCTTTGGGTCCTCTACAGTATGGGAAATTTATTCCAATCCTCTCTTTACCACCATGGTAAATGCCATGGGGGCATCATCAAGCCATACAAATCCTCCATTGACAACTACATCTAGTACCATGAGTGCATCTTCACCATATCCTCTCATTGGTATCTCACAAAATCCTTTGGGTGGAGGAAAACAATGTATCTTTATTCAAGGACAACAACAAAATGTTAACACATCAACACAACTTAATGCCACCACCTCAAAAGGACAAAATACAACCATTCCCCTTGTACAAACCCAACAATTTGGACAAGGATATCAAAACACAAAACCTATGGCATCATTCGCACATCAAAATATTCATGGTTGCCATATTCCCCAAATATCGACCCAAATGGCTGGGGGACACATCCCAACATACTCATCCCATATTCATACCCACAAACATGCCCCCAATCCAAAATTTCAATACCAACAACACGCAAATCAGAACACATCATACATGTCACAACATGTACCTCAACAACACACCAACATCCACTCAAAAAAAATGGGGACCTATGGCGTACCAATCAATCCTATGTATGGGGCCACAAATGACCCTATAATCGATGCCTTACAAGCAAAACTGATGGGTCTAGAGAAGACCATAGAAAACATACAAATATCTTGCAAGAAATCAGAAGTGTCATATGATCTATCTGTATATCCCTTCGACATGAACTTATACATGCCACCATTTCCTTCGGGATATGTGTCACCTAATTTTACCAAATACAGAGGAAAGAAAAACCCTATCGAACATGTTCGAGAATTTGCAACCAACTATATGGACGTCACCTATGAACAAACGTACTTGATGAGACTCTTTTCTAAAATTCTTGTAGGTCCTGCCCTTGAATGGTTCTCCACTCAAAAGGATATCCAAACATGGGATGAACTTAAATACAAATTCATAAAAAATTACACATACAAAATTGACATGGACACCTCTATTACTAGCTTATGTAATCTCACGCAAGAGGACGCTGGCGAAACATTCATCCCATTCTTCCAAAGATGGAGAAGTCTAGCTAGTTGTTGCCATATCGACATACCCGAAAAGGAAAATGTTGACATGTTTGTTCAAACACTTCTAGGTACCCTAAAATATGCAGTGCAAGTACATTGTTGCACAACATTTACAGACCTAGTCAAAAAAGGTATCCAGATCGAGAAAGCCCTTATTGCAAAGGGAGAACTAAAGTATGGTTCTAAAAACACAAACACAAATCCTCCCATTGACAAAAATAAGTACTGGGTCAAAAATAAACATGTTACCAACGACGGTGTTCTTGATGTCAAGGCTTAAACATTATGGGTCCTGTACTGGCTCTAAAAGGGGTTCAACTATAAAACAAGCCAACGACGATACTAACACCCCCCACCAATTCCATCCCAAACAACCAAAATCAAGGACAATACCGCCAGACAAGACAATTCCCCAGGGGTCGCACATACACTCCCTTGGGTGAGCCCATGGAGGAAGTCCTCAAGAAATGCCTTCAGAATGGTCTCATCACACTTGAAGAACCAAAACCATATGACCCAGGGCAATTTAAACCATCATGGTGGGATGATAATTCCTTTTGTGCTTTCCATAGGGGCTAAAGGACATAAGACATCGTCTTGTCGACAACTCAAAAATATTGTGCAAGACCTTATCAAGAGTCGAATAATCGAATTGTATGGGCAACAATTTCCATCAAATGTTGACCATACCATTCATAAGAACCCATTGTAAGACCATGGTTCTAATAATGCTTCCACGTTAGGTCCTAAGACAAACAATAATCAAGCCAATTACGCCCGTGCCAAGTATGACTATTCTAGTGGACCTACTATAAACAATGGCTGAACTGATGATGAATACATCAACACCATCATAGTCAAATGAGCACCTCAATGCAATGCCACTACTTGAAGTGGCAAGGTCACCATAACTGGTCTGAATCCTGCTAGGAAACCTAAGATTACCATACCTAGTCCATCTCCTAGGCAATCACAACCCGCCTTGACCACAAAGAAATGGAAACCTAAGAGTTAGTTTAACCTTATCGACCAGCTTGGAAAAACTCTAGCGTAGATTTCCATACTTGAGCTACTTTGCATCTCTCCCACACATAAGGCTATCTTGGATAAAACCCTACAAGAGTCATCTGTCCCTAAGTATATTGATCTCAACCAATTTGAGACCATGGTGGGATACCTCACTACACCTTACCACGTCACCTTTTCTGATCAAGACTACTTGTCACCCAAGACTAACCATAACGATGCATTACACATTGAAACTTTCATCCATAAGCACAAGGTCAGAAGAGTTTTAGTAGATGGTGGAGTAGGATTGAACATATGATCCTTGAAACTGGTTAAGGCTCTGTGATTTTTTGATGCATGTGTGGACCCTACAAAGAGTCTAGTCACAAAAGCATATGATGATGAAGAACGTTCTTCACGAGGCGTTATTTCTCTAAATATCAGAGTGGGACCAGTGATTGTGGATACAACTTTCTAGGTCCTAGATCTAGAATTACCTTACAACATCTTGCTCGGTCGTCCATGGATTCATGTCCTAAAAGTTGTTCCCTACACATATCACCAATGCTTAAAATTCCCATTTGACGGCACAAAAATCACTATATATGGAGACCCCAACCCTTTTCAATATTGCACCAACCTAAGGGGTATTTCTGAAAACCGAGTGCCCATTAACCAAGAAGCTCTTGGCTCCTCTTCTTCTAAATACATTGACCCATCCACACTCGCATCATCTTCCATGTCCACTCCGTCCACATCTTCCACCACACCACCATCTTCTACACTTCCTAAGGATGAACCCAATGTCAAGATCCATGACCTAGGCTGTGGAGAATTCAAACTACATACGACATATAGCATCAAAACAATACCCAAGTCTCTGAAGGTCTATGGTCAACCATGTTTTAGAATGGAACCCAAAGAAATTTTCAAAGTTCCACTAAAAACGGTTTTCATAAAATGGGGAGACATGAGTAATGAGGACCTTGCCGATATTACAGGATGGCTCTATAAATAAATGGCCGACCTACCCCCATTACCAGTTAAGAAATATGGCAAGGGATATGACATGATGAAGGCTAAGGGCTAAGATGGAACTAGTGGCCTAGGAAAAAATAAAAAATGGACGAAGAGAGCCCATAGAATCTTTCAAAATACCAAAGTATCTTGGATTAGGGTATGGATTGCCCGACAATGACGACCGATGTACCAATGGACTTTTGAGTGAGCGTGTGCATGCTTTGGAAAGTGTCGAGACCACTAAGGAAACCTTTACCGAAACCGACTCCCAAGAGTGGGAATTTGGTTCCCAAAGATCCTTAAGTGACTATTGCCTCGATGATTTGTTCATTGAAACAGGGGAGCTTACCTTTGAACAAAAATTTTGGCAAACATTTAAAATTGATCTGACACCAAATAGTCACAGCTCCATTTCCCTTCCCCATGACATACAAGCCCCACCATCCCAACCATATAACCATCATTCAAATCCATCTGAACTTCTAGATAACACTGAAAACCATGACTCTGAGTCCTTCACCCCTTACTTTGACAATGAATATGAAACAAGTGAAGGGGAATATTGGATAGAGTCCAATGTGGAATTGGATGATGATAATTTCATCTACAATATCTCTGAATCTGTCTGCATGCTTTCTGCATCCTCCTCTTAATTCACCAACGCTGACAATGGCATTTCCCTAGTCTATCCACAATTAATCGATTGGGACCAACAAGGCCCGCCAGTCCTAGATACCTTTCAGAATGTTGAGGCTATCATAGAATTTATGGGATTATGTGAGGGCATACCCAGTGGTGATCACAAGGCAGGATTCACATTTGACCTAGATTGTGCAGCCTACTTTGGCGAGACTACTCCGTCCTCCAGTCACAAAATTAAAAATAAAAATAAAACAAAAAATGAAACATCTTTAGCTGAAAACCAGAAGGTACCTTCTGATGAAAAAAGAGTAAAAGCAAAGGATGTATCTGTGGGTGAAAACCTCTTCGAGGTGCCCAAAGATGGAGGACTGGACTTTCTTCCCGTAACTCAAGAAAAATCAGCTATGCTCATAGAGGACACCATAGAAGACAACATATCGACATCAGAAGATCTCAAAATGGTCCTCTTTGCTGCATCCTTTACTGAAGAAGAGAGACTAAAATTTCACAAATGCTTTGTAGAACGTAAATTTAACTTCACATGGTCCTATGCCGACATGCCGGGACTAGACCCACAACTAGTACTGCACCATCTACCACTATTGCTAAATGCCAAACCAGTTAAACAAAAGTTACGCAAAATGCATCCTCAGGTCGCTCTATTGGTCAAGGCTGAGTTGAAGAAACTTCTAGACATTGGGTTCATATGGTCTATTGATTATGTTGACTGGATATCAAACCTTGTGCCAATAATGAAGCCAAATGGAATGATCCAAGTCTGCACAGATTTCAGAGACTTAAACAAGGCATGCCCAAAAGATGACTTTCCTTTGCCAAATATTGATATCATAGTTGACCTCACAACAGGATATGAGATGTTATCTCTCATGGATGGTTTCTCCAGCTATAATCAGATTTGTATTTCCCCCAAAGATCAACATAAAACAAAATTCACTTTCCCTTGGGGTACATACTGCTGGAATGTCATGCCATTTGGTCTTAAAAATGCAAGTTCCACATATTAGAGGGCTATGACCACAATCTTTCATGACATGATGCATAAAATAATGGAAGATTATGTAGACGACCTTCTGGCTAAATCAGTAACAAGAAAAGATCATCTAAAGGTGTTAGACACAATTTTCAAGAGACTAGAAGAATACAAAGTCTGGCTGAATCCTAAGAAATATGTCTTTGGCATAACATTGGGTAAACTCTTGGGATACATAGTTTCTCGAAGAGGCATTCAAGTTGATCCAAAAAAATTCAAAGCCATCATGGACATGCCTCCTCCTAGAGGAATAAGCGAACTTAGGACATTATAGGGAAAGGTACAATCTATATGATGCTTTATAACACAATTGGTTGACAAGTGTCAACCATTACAATATATTTTGCACAAAGGCATCCCCTTTGTGTGGACAGATAAATGCCAAGAAGCTTTTTAGAAAATCAAAGACTACTTATTGTCACCACCAGTCATCATGCCACCCATTCACGAAAAACCCTTGATCTTATACATCTCTACCACTAATTCAGCACTAGGGGCATTGCTAGCACAAAATGACCAAGAAGAAAAAGAAAGGGCCATATATTATATCAATCAGACACTGGTCGGGTATGAACTGAATTACACATCAATTCAACATGCTTATCTAGCAGTTGTCTTTGCAGCTCAGAAGCTAAGACATTACATGTTGAGCCATCAAACATAATTGGTAGCCAAGATTGACCCCCTCAAATATCTATTGAATCATGCAACATTGACAGGACGTCTGAAAAAATGGGTCATGATTCGAAGCGAATACAACATTTAGTATGTCAAAAGAAAAGCGATCAAAGGAAAAGTGATTGCGGACCAATTGGCAGACGTGCCTATACAAAGTGATTATCCCTTAGTGGCAGATTTCCCAGATGAGTCAATATTCCATACGGAACCAAAGTCCCCCTGGAGGCTATACTTTGACGGATCGCATACTAATCATGGCTCGGGGGCAAGGATCCTATTCATTACCCCTCAAGGAGATTCCATTCCCAAGTCTTTCCACATAGCATTCCCATGCACAAGTAACGTGGTGGAATATGAGGCACTAGCTACAAGACTTAGAATGGCAATAAAATGGAAAATCAGAGCATTGCATGTCTATGGGGATTCTCAGTTAGTCATCAACCAAGTTAATGATTACTATGACACAAAAGATGAGAAGCTCATGCCCTACAAATGAATGGTTGACAGCTTCTAGACATACTTTCACATGGTGACTTTTGAGCAAGTTCCAAGAGCACAAAACAAAGTGGCAAATGCCATGGCTACAATAGGCTCTCTCCTCGACATTCCAAGTAATATGCCTCAGCTGAAATTCCTGATAGAACAATTGTTGGTCCCTACCTATAATGTTCCAGAATCAGAGATGGTCTGCGAGTTTGTTGGTCTCGATTCTCCCTGGTACCAAGACATCCATGACTACCTCAAGTCTCAAACCCTCCCCCCTAATCTGTCCAATAACTAGAGGAAGTCTTTTACCAAAGAAGCACGCACAACCTTACGCAAAGTACATGAGGGTATATGTAGGTCTCATTTGAGTGGTCCTACTCTATCCAAGAAGATTACGAGACTTGGGTACTATTGGCCAACCATTGAGAAATATGCATTAGAGTATGTCAAGACTTGTCACCAATGCCAGATTCACGGTGATTTGATTCACGCTCCAGCACAAGAACTTTGGTCGATCACATCTCCATGGCCCTTCGCACAATCGGGACTCGACCTCATGGGAAAGATCCATCCTACCTCATCCAATGGCCACAAATTCATCATAACCGCCACTGAGTACTTTACGAAGTGGATCGAAGCCATCCCCCTGACGTACATAATAGGAAAACAAATATCCAAATTCATTTTTAACTATATCATTTGTCATTATGGCCTTCCGCAATCCATCATCATTGACAACGGACATCCATTTAAAAACCAAGAAGTTCATGATTTATGTGAGCGACTTCATAGCCAACATCATTTTTCCTCTCCATCTTACTCGCAAGGAAACAGTCAAGCAGAGGCGTCAAATAAAACCATTGTTAAAATCCTTAAAAAGATTGTCAATGACACCGGTCGTCACTGGCATATTCAACTCAACCCTACTCTGTGGGCTTACTGCACTAGCATTCATATGCATACATGAGCCACTCCTTCTGCCCTGCTCTTTGGAGTTGAGCCCATCTTGCCCATTGAGGTTGAAATTCCTTCCTTACGAGTCTCCCTGAAGGGTCTGACCGATGATGAGGAGTATAGATAGTCACGTCTACATGAGCTGGAGATGTTAGAAGAAAGAAGGCATAATTCCCTAAATCATCTGCAGGCATATCAAAACCATCTCTATCGTAGTTACAACAAGAGAGTAATGGTTAGGAAGTTTGACATTGGTGACCTAGTCCTCATGCAGAACCCTAAGAATTAGGCAAATGGAGAAAACTTGGCAAATTCAAACCAAATTGGCTAGGTCCCTATGTCATCATATCCTCCTTTGGTTTTGGAGCTTATTAGCTGGAAACTCTAGATGGAGAACAACTGACAGAGCCTATCAATAGTCTACATCTCTGAAATTTCTACGCATAGCATCAGAAGGTCGAGCTAAAAACCTTAAAAATATAAAAAAAAATTGAAAAATGGTAAAAAAATTGTTTCCTTGATGAAAACCTGGCAAACAGGCATCTTGGCGGCACCAAAAAAATAAAAAAATGTCAAAAATAATAAAGAGATAATTCATCCAATAGTGAAAACCTAACAAACAGGCGCTTTGGATAAGTACCATGGTGAAAACTTGGCAAACAAGCGCCATGCATAATCAATCATTGCTCTGCCATCTACTGTTACTTTATCAAGTCCGTCAACACAATCAGTCTTCGTCATTCATCCAAACTACGTTGGCTCTATTTTGTATTTTGGACAATCATGTTGCTAGTTTCTTAGGGATGTCCTCGAAACGGGATTTAGAGAGGCAACGATGTTACATGACTTGCCCCATTTGCTTGTGGTTGATTATGACAAAAAGACTGGGGCAATTGTGCTCTTAGTATGAGTCATTATCATCCTTGTATGTGACTTCCTATTTTACGTGATGGTATGACCTTGTACACCTTGATCCATGTCATATCATGGTGTTTGTTGGCCATTACAATAATCTGCCCAATGATGATTAAGAGCAATAAATATAAAAGTCCTATGGTAAAGTCTTGAAGGATTTGGTCTAGGAACTAACATGCATCTCCTTTTGTCCTATCATCTTCTCTTGTTCATCTCTCGATGATATCCTGTGACATACAAAAATATAAGTGCATACATAATCACATAGACATTGCATTAGGTCCATACATTGCATCAACCATAGGATTAAATCATATACATTTCACATACATATTGCATTATACTTAGTCATGCATTAACATAATCATAATCATGCCATCCATTCAAATAAATACATTATGCATATCATCATCATCCATAGCACAACATCAACACAACATATAAATAAACATTGCATTATCAGGGCATCACATCATAAGTAACCATCATAGGACATACATGACAAGACATATAAATAATACCATCATCCATCATAAATGCATAAATCCACATAGGCACCACATTACAGGCGTTGGCTATCCAGCCCTAGGAATGCATTGGGGCATGGATGCATGAGCATGGGGCATCCATATTTTTTGCATCAGATGTGTCAGAAATGGGTAAATTCGATGTGATCGCTTTTCTTCCGTGCATTTCCATATTAACTAACTGCTCTCCTCTGTGTAAAATATGTAAGACAATATTGATTTGATTTTTTTTAACTTACTAAAATAAAATGGTTATAATTTTTATTGAATACAAATTAACTGTAGTAATTTTAAATTTATTGTTCTTTTATGATTAAGATTAAAAATATATAATTTTTTTTAATTTCTTAAGAATTATTTTGGAAGGGTTTTTCTGGAATTAGGAATAGTATGTTTTGGAGACTGATATTAAACTTAGTGTTTTCAACATTACTTATAAATCATTTCAATTTTATTTTTATAATATGTTTTTTTACATTGTTATATATATAGAGTAAATA
This sequence comes from Sequoia sempervirens, assembly GCA_007258455.2. NCBI lineage: Eukaryota > Viridiplantae > Streptophyta > Pinopsida > Cupressales > Cupressaceae > Sequoia > Sequoia sempervirens. Next base: position 889,470,943 of record VDFB02281492.1, read on the forward strand.
TAAAGAATATTTTTATGTTTAATAATTTTTGAAAATGACTTAAATTATTTGATAGTTTACATTATTAGAATTGTATTTAGAAATAATTTTTAATTATTTTTATATTTAATATTTTAATTAATTAGCGAGGAATGTAATATTTTTGTCAACAAATAAATAAATTATATAAAAAGACAAATACTTATTAATTATAAATACAAACACAATTCAAATCAAAATTATTAAAAAATATATTAATACTATGCAAATATTAGTGTATACATATTAGTGTATCCAAATATTTTGGAAGGGTTTTTTTTGGTTTTAGGAATAGTATGTTTTGAAGACTAATATTAAACTTAGTGTTTTCAACATTATTTATAAATCATTTAAATTTTATTTTTTATAATATGATTTTTTTACATTGTTATATATATAACAATATTATAATAATTTTAATTATTACAATATAATATTAAATTATATTTCGATATAATATTTAATAAATATTATAAATTTAATATTATAAAATAATAATTTTAATCTAATTAAATTAAAATTATAGTTAGAACATAATTGGAATCCTAACCCTAATTTATTGCTAAATTAAACCCTAATCATAAGTGAACCCTTACTTAACTGTAACCTAATTTAACTCTTACCTTAATCATAGTAGAATCTTAACTATAACCCTAACCCTTATTAAATTCTTAACTCTAATTAAACCCTAATAGTAAAATTTTATATTTATTTATTTTTAATTTTTTTTAATAATAATAACAATAAAACGTTAATTGAACTCTAATCCTAATCATAATTGTAAGTGATGTCTAACCCTATTTGAACACTAATACACCCTAAAATTAATTATATTCTAAACATAATTATAGCCTAATTATGATTGAGCCCTAACCATAAACCTAACCCTTATTGAACCATAACCTTAACCCTAACTAAACACTAACCATAATTGGACTCTAACCATAGTACTCATTAAACTATAAGCCTATTTTAACCATAACCCTAACTATAATTGAACTCTAGCCTAACTCCAAACAATAATTTAATCATAAAGCTAATTAGATCATAACCCTAAAACTAACCCTTACATTAATCAAGAACCCTAACTATAATAAAATTGTAATTGTATTGTAACCCTAATTGATGCCCAATATTAACTCTAATTATACCCCTATTTGAACCCCAACTATAACCCTAACCCTAATTGAACACTAATGTAAAGCAACCCTAATTAAATCCTAACCCAAATTGCACCCCAACCCTAATTAAACCTTAATTGAATGCTAACCCTAATTGAACCCTAAACCTAATCCTAGCTCTAACCCTAATTGAACTCTAATTCTAATCATGAATCTAATTGATGCCTAACCCTATCTGAACCCTCACCCTACTTGAATCCTAACATTTATCATAATAAATATAATTGAATATTAACCCTTTTTTAATCCTAATCTCAACCCTAATTGAATCCTGGTCGTAACTGCAATTGAATCTTAATTAAACCCTAATTACAATGTGACCCTAATACTAGCCCTAATTAAACCATAGTTAAGCCCTAATTGTACCCTACTCCTAATCATAACCCATTTAACCTTAAACCTAACTTTATTTAAACCCCAATTGTAACCCTAACCTCAAGCTTAATCATACAATAGTAACCCAAAGCCTAACCCTAACGGTAACCTTAAGTGAACACTAATCCTAATTGAAATCCAAACTTAACCCTAATTTAATCCTAAACTTAATTCAACCCTAACCATATCCCTACCTCTAACCCAAATTGTACCTAAGCTTAACCCTAAGGATTTTTCTGGACTTAGGAATAGTATGTTTTGGAGACTGATATTAAACTTAGTGTTTTCAACCTTATTTATAAATCATTTAATTTTGATTTTTGTAATGTGTTTTTTTTACATTGTTTTATATATATATATATATAATAAAAGAATATTTTTATGTTTAATAAGTTTTAAAAATGATTTCAATTATTTGATAGTTTAAATTTTTTGAATTGTATTTAGATATAATTTTTTAATCATTTTTATATTTAATATTTTAATTGATCAAGTAGGAATGTAATATTTTAGTCAACATATTAATAAATTATATAAAAAGAAAAATACAAATTGATTGATAATTATTTTATTAAAAATTGATATTAATGTGTGTATGTGCACATCAATCAATCAGTTTTATTAATTATATTTTATTTCTTTTATTTATAATATACTTAGAATAAACTTTTGTTCTTTAAAAAAAAATTTTATAATTCTTAAAACATTTTATATACTTTTTAATAAATAAAATAAAATAAAATAAATATATTATTTTTAAAATAATATAATTAATAAAATAATTCTTAAGAAATTAAAAAATTCTATATAATTTTAATCTTAAACATAAAAGAACAATAAATTTTAAATTACTACAATTAATTTCTATTTATAACCATTTTATTTTACTAAGTTAAAAATAAATAAAATCAATATTGCCTTACATATTTTACACATAAAAAAAAAGAGAGCAGTTAGTTAATATGGAAATGCACAGAAGAAAAGCTATCACATCGAATTTACCCATTTCTGACACATCTGACGCAAAAAAATGGATGCACCATGCTCATGCATCCATGCCCCAGTGCATTCCTGGGGCTGGATAGCCAACACCCCACATTACATACATCATAGTGCATAAATCAAATAACATTACATAACACACATGTAGGCCGCATCAAAACTGCATCATATAGCATCATCTCAAAATATATAATGTCACAGGATAGAGTCATGAGATATCCCAAAAAAATAGAGCATGCAGGCTCGATAGTCAATACATAAAGTGTCATAATATAAAGTCTGAAACATGAAACCAAACACAGTACACATGCCCCTATGAACTGCTCCCCTCATCCCCTCGCGGTGAAGAATGTGGTGACTGAGGACTTGTGCCTGAAACTAAGATAACAGGTGGAGCTGTGGCAACCTCTCTCTGAGAAACCAATGGAACTGACATTGATGGCATCATCTCCACGATAACAGGCATCTGTGATGACACTACAGCCTGACTCTATGAAGCTGAAGGATCTGTCACTGGAGGCGGACTAGGTACTGATCTATGGCCTGAACCTGATGAATCATGTGAATGCCCTGACCTATGACTGGTAGAGGGTCTATGATGAGACCTGTGACTCGAAGTATGCCCTGAAGCAGTTGAGCCCCCTGCACTACTTCGACTGCCACTGCCATTGCCACTACCATTCCCTGACCTGCTGCTGCCGCCTATCCTCGTATGTGTCCTGGTCAGGGTGGGATCTCTCATCTCGGATGGTACATCCTACTCATATAACTACCTGTATCTCCTAAGCGGTACACTGACCTTGCCAAACTCCCGTGCCAAATCTGCTAATGGTCCTGTACAAAGTCATGCAAACTTTGTACACCACTGCGTTGCCTCCTGCTGGCAGATCACTGCCTAATCCCACTCTACTCGAGCCACCTCTAGCTCTGACTATAGTGCTCTGACTTGTGTGACACTCTCATCCAATATCCTTTGTAGGTCTGCCACCCTCTAGTCTGTCATGGCATCATGGGGCAGCGCTGAGCTGGATGGTATCTCCTCATCTCCCTCCACCATCCTCAATCTCAGGAGCCTCTCGACCTCATCCATAGTATCATCATCATCTCTACCATTATCATCCTCCTCCTTTGCAACCTCCTCTCCACTGACTCCCTCATCCAAAGGAACATCCACATCCACATCCATCTCACCCTCATGCTCCTCCTATCTCTCCTCCTCCTACTCCTACCTCGGCTCCCCCTCTAGTCTCTCCTACTCCTGCCTCGGCTCCCCCTCCTGTCTCTCCTCCTCTCTCTCTCCCCCTCCTCGACCACCTTTGGGATGGCATCCAATGTTGCTCTAGCTACACATGGTTGTACCCTTCGGCCTTGCCTCTGACCATCTCTCTTCTGTCTCTGATCATCCCCTCTGTCATCCCCATCATCTCCATCATCTCCACCCTGACCTCTGTCCTTGTCCCCATCTCACCCTCCACCCCGGCCTCCATCCCTCCCCCTACCTCCATCCCTGCCTCCGTCTCTGCAACCATCCCTCCCCCTACCTCTGCCTCTGTCACAATCTCTTCCCCCTCGCCTGGCTCGCGACACACGTGGTATAACTAACCTCCTGTCAACAGGCACTAGCCCATCTAGATCTGTCAGTGGCATTGGTCGATGCGCCTGCCACCACAATTCATAGTCAACAGTAGTCCTGGGATCCACAACCCCACCTCTCCATCCCCACTACTGGGCTACTAGCCCATCAATCCGCTACTCAGAAAATGGTATAGAAATCGGTGGCCCCCAAGCTGACTCCCTAGAAGACCTGGCATACTCGGTTGTGCCTGCAGGTACACCTTGCTGCTCTCCAAACTATCTCAAGACACGCTGCGGTAGATACATCTCTAGAATGAGCTGACTCTGTACTATCCTCCCAAACAGGTAAGGGTACTATCTACAAAGGCTGAGATGGTCATCCTCATCATCCCACTGCTGGAAGTCTCTGTAGGGCCTCCAGATGAATGTAACCATGGTGTCAATCTGATGGTGCCACCAACCTGTCTCCCCCATCCTCGTCTTTTGTAGGGTACCATCATACTAATAAGCGTAAGGCATCCCCTCGGCTAGCTATGGTCTCTAAATAGGAGGTCAGAAGATCGCCACATGCTCCCAGGCCCATATCATCAGCAGTGTCGTGCCGCACCCAATGCTCTGTGCCCTCCTGTAAGCCACCTCGTGAAGCTGATGTTAGAGCATACCTAATAAATGGGGCCTCTAGGCATAAACAGTCTAGTCTCACCTCATGCCCACAAGCACATCTCCCTAACCAATGGGAAACCCATGTCCACGACGGTCAAGAATCAGTATCCCGTCGATCCGTGTCGCAAAAAATGCATCAAACCAGGCATAATGCTCAGCCATAAACTCC
>VDFB02281492.1:889476025-889646022 GCA_007258455.2 Sequoia sempervirens
TCCAATTGAGGAAGATGGACCAAGAGAAGAAAATAAGTGCTGAAGCCAAAGATTTTGCAAAACACATCAAGGATATACATGAGAAGGTAAGAGAACATATTAACAAGATGAATATGCAGTATAAGGCTAAGGTAGATCAAAAGAGGAGGCATAAGGAGTTTTAGATTGGTGATGAAGTGATGGTCCACTTGAGGAAAGAAAGGTTTCCAGTAGGAACATATAACAAATTGAAGATGAAAAAATTTGGTCCTTGTAAGATTTTGAAGAAGCATGATTCAGGGAATGCATATGAGGTAGAGTTGCCTGATGGAATCAACATTTCCCCTGTGTTCAACATTTCAGATTTGACAGAGTATCATGAAGGTGGAATGTAGGAAGCACCAGCAATAGAGTAGTATGGCATTCCAGCACCTACTTAAGAAAGGGAGGAGATTGAAGCAATCTTGGATAGTCATGTGGGAAGGAGTACCAGAAACAGGCAGTATGAAGAATATCTGGTGAAATGGAGAGGAAGGCTTGTGGAAGATTCATCCTGGCTATCTAAGGTAGTGGTTGACCGATTGGGTTTTCCTCAACCATCTGAGACGTGATGGGGTCACTTCTCAAATTACCCTAGGTGTCTAATATAGGAGCATCTAGTGGTGTAAGGGCAATCTTGCATCACCCAAAAATAGTTAAATTTCAAGTTTCTCAATTTTTAGATGTTTTTACATTTTTGGATACCCTTTTCGTCATAATGAAATTCCCAATTTATGGTTTGTATTTTCAGTTTATGTGTTGAAAGATATTGTAGTTTTAGTTTCCCAAATTTGCACCTGAAAATCCTATGAGTTAGATTTGAGGCACTTAGAGCTCCCGGATCAGCCCCGAAACTTTCCAAAATCGGCGTAGTGGATTTTGAGTGCATTATTGACTTCCAAATCTTTCCAACGGTTCGCGAATCAGAGTCCCGGATCAAAAGTTATGGCCCCGGGAAGTTGGCACACTTTTTAGAAGATACAATTGCAAATGCTCTTTTGAAATTTGGACTTCATGTTGTAAATTTTTGGCCCCAAACCACCTAAACTCAAATTTGAATGTTGTTTTGGCTCCAAACAAATGAGGAGCTCTATTTATGGGCGGGTTTCTAATTTTTGGGTAACTTTTTGGGGACAAGCTCGCATATTGTGAAAGGGTGATTCTGTAGCTTTCTGTAACTTACATGTGTTGTAGAACTTCGGGATTTGAGATCCTCTGCATGTAAGAAGCTCCATTTTCTGAATAATAAAATTATTCTCTTGTTCGTGGGTTATTTTCTAAGTCTCGGGCTGCGCCCTCATCAAAACCCTACACCCTCAACCCTATAATCAATACCATTAACCTTAAATCATACACCATGTACCCTAAACCCTATACTAATACCCTCGACCCTATAACCTTATATTCTATACCATCAACCCTATACCTTATACCGTCAACCATAAAGACAATATCCTAAAACCTAAACCCTATAATACTCTAAACCATATACATTATGTACCCTAAAACTTGTACCATTAATCTTGTACTCTAAACTCTATATACCAATACCTTAAACTCTAAATCTATACCCTAAACCTTATACCCTTAAATTTACCCTAAACCTTGTACCATAAACCTTATACCCTATACCCTATACCCTATGTACCCTAAACCTTGTGTCATCAATCTTGTACCCTAAATCTTATACCAATACCATAAATCCTAAACCCTATACCATAAACATTATACCCTATGTACCCTAAACCTTGTACCATCAATCTTATACCCTAAACCCTATACTAATACCATAAACCATATACCCTATACACTATACCTTTGAAACACCAAAATATGGGTTCGCTAAAATGAATCAACAAGATGATGAACCACAATTTTTCTTAGTAATGTTTCATTCAATTATGAGGGCTATAATGCATAAATAAAAATTAGAAAACAAACATAACTATTATAACAATAAAAAGATAGGTTTTAAGATGCTGAAATGATGTTTACCTTGTTGAAAAAGTGTTGTTTCGGGCCTCACTAAGGACTCATTCGCCCAATGGTGAATGGGTCCCTGCTAAGGTTCTAGAAAAGTGATTTATGGGTTTTGTTCTTGAATGTTTGCACTCTCATATCCTAGGTGTTCAACTCTTCAAAGTCAAAAATGTTTCTTTTAGAGCTCTTTTCATGATCTTGCAATAAAGATGACAACTTTTACAACTTTGATCATTTTTGCAATTTTTGTTCTCTACTTGATCTTCAACCTAAAACTTGCAATCACACATCAAGAGAGAAGAAAAATTGTTGATTGTTAGGGAATAGGGGTTTTCCTTGGTCAAACCCCATTTAGGTAATTAAAACTGATGATGAAACAATGAAACATGAAACAATCATACCTTGGATGAAATCTTAGATGATAAATCAACAATCTAGCATGAAGTGGCTTTAAGAAATGTAGATCTTGAGCATGAACTTGGATGTGAAACAATGCTTGAATTAAATCCTCAATACTACATCAACACATTAGCTCAACAACATGCATGAATTTGAAATGATGAAAGAGATCCTTGATTGCTACAATAAAACCTTGATAATCTACCTTTGAATGCATTTGAAATGATCTTGAATGCTCTATGATGCTCTTGTGAAGATTGCTTGATCTCATGAAATTCTTCTAGGTGAAACTATTTAAAATTACCTTATATTTATACTTAACTTAAGATTTAATCTCAAAATTCAAATAACGCAAGCTGACATTAGATCTAGGATTCAAAATCATTAAAATCCCGCCAAAAATATGTTCAAAAAGGGGTGTCTTAATTTAAGGAGGACCCATTCGCCATAGGGTGAATGGGTCCTAGCACACTCAACTAGGACAAGTTTTGAGGATATGAAATAACATGTAAAAAGGGGGTCCTAGGACCTAGGAAGGACCCATTCGCCAAGTAGCGAATGGATCCTAGGTCACTATCCTAGGACTCAAACCTTGCCAAATTAAGTGTTGTGAAAGGGTATGTGTAGGATCATCATGGAAAAAATAGGCCCTTAAGTGGCAAAAAAATTAGAAAAATCAGAGTTAGGTAACTTGACGTAAAAATTTGAATAAGTTATCTATATTATTTCAAAAATATGTAAGAATAGAATTTGTAGCAAATTGAATGTAGTTTCTAAACTACTAAGTTTGTTTAAAAAATAAATAAAAATCTATTTAGTGAAAATTTGAAATTTCAATGGAGTAGTACTTAAATTTCAGGGAAAAAATAAGTTGGTGTCTGTCTGACCACCCTAACCACAATAAAATGATAATATTTTTTTTATAAGATTTTAGATATAAGTAGAGGACCCATTGCCCAATGTGATGCATATTTTTTTGTAATTTGTTTTCAAGTAAATAATTAATTATGAATTTTTTATTACAAAGTTTTTAAAAATATAAAAACTCGTATGTCTGACCACCTTAACTTGGTCAAAAATTCATGAAATTCAATTTTTATTTTTTTAATCCTATAGTATGGAAAGCATAGAATGTGACACATATTTTGGATTCAAAAAATGTGATACCATTTGAAAACTATAGATATTTTTCAATTAGCCTATCAATCAAGACTTTAGTTGTAATTTGAAAAGAAAATGAATAATAATTACTTATTAAATTCAAATTAAAGCATAATTTATATCAGCGGAATGTTGAGAATCTCCTTTAAAAACCCTTTCTGTTTCATCAATTTTGGGTAAAAAAATAGTCGTCAACCACATACCTGTCATATTGCCACTTTTTGGCCCATCATGATCATGCACATACTTGAAACATTATTAATGAGTGTTAAGTTCTATCCCTCAGAAAATGCAATAAATTAGGCTTTGATTTGATTTCAAGGGGTCAATTAAGCTCTACTTAACCTCAATTAATTAATAAAGCCCTAGATTATTGTGAAAGTGCAAAGAAACACTTTACAAAATCCTAAATAAGGCATCATTAAGTCCATTTTATTAAAAAGGATCCTAGACTTAATGTGAATGTGTAAAACATATTACAACACTAAATCAAGACAACATTAGGCTCATTTATTATTAATTATTCTGAATTAAGTAAGGAAAAGGGATACTTTTTTCATTACTACAATCTTATATCCTACACCCTATATATTATACCTAGATGGGGAGAGAGAGAGATGAGATAGACGAGGATAGGGACAGTCCTAATGAAGGTTGAATCCTGAGGAAATCTTCTCTGGCATGAACAAGGTAGCTATTAGTGCTCCTCATATGTCACATATATCATCACAATCTCGCAAGATGGAGGAACTAACTAATGATAGGTTAAAAATTATAGATAATGTTGTCAAGGATTCTAAGATATTGCTTCAAGATCATGTTTCTAGTTCTAAGGTAATGGGATCACAAAATAATATACCTAGGTCCTCACAGGGAAAAAAGACTAAAAAAAATCTAAATACTATTTTTGAAGCTCCTCTTTGCACAAGTATAGAAAGTACTAATGAAGATCCTCATTGTGAGGCATGTATTATCAAATGGAAAGAAGCACACTTAGATTTAGTTAGAAAGGAAAGAAATGGAGAAAAAAATAGCCTACATCTTAACTCAAAAGTTGAATTGGGCCAAGAGAAGCTTAACATTCCTAAAAATAGAGTTGGTTTTCATAGCAACTGAAATGTAGAAAAGTGGATACCTTAAGTTCTAATACCCAAAACCTAAGATATGTTTCATCATTTCTAGGGTTTCATTAAGATGCAAATCAACAAGGCAATTAGATTGACTTTCAACCATGAAGGTGAGCCAGTCATACCTGGATTTGCATCTTTTGAGGAATGCAAATGGATTGGAATTTAATTTCACCAAGTAACCCAATTGAACAATAAGCTCTAGATTGAAAATGCAATATTTCAAAATATGGAAAATAATAATAGAAATTTTGACACCAGATTTCAACTTGGGAGTACAATGTGCACCTTTTGTATAAATTTCAACTAAGTTTTTTAGGACATTGGTGTCAAGAGTGCCATTGTCTTGCTAGGTAGTTTTTGGATATTTTTTCATAGTCCTTTGATATTGGGTCTAAGATTTCATTTCTCATCTGCAAACTAGTCATATCACTTTTAGATATTTTTGTACTTAAATTTCTGTAAGTTGTCAAGGTGTAAGGTTTTGACAGTAACAAAGAATAAATCATCTTTAAGCGTCCTTTGATCCTCTTCAACCTATAATCTACACATTCACAAAGAGATAAAATGTTGGACCATTTTAGGGGCTTTCCTCAGTCAAACCTCATGTAATTTGTTGTGCCCTTAGCACACACACCCTGTTTGGATTGAGGACCCTCTCTTTCTTTCGCCTCGCTAGGTCATTTTGTTGTTGTCTCATTTTGCATGACTCTATTTCAATGTTCAAATGGTCAATAAGCTATTAGGGATGTCATCTCAAGTTGACCTTGTTTTTCCCCCTCAAAATTTTCTAATTCCTTGGTCTTGGTAGGTCCCTAGTCACTATTTTCCTTAGTGTTTTAAGACTAGCATCCACCGAGCTCACTGGGCCTGCCCTTGCAGGTCACCGCTCTTGGACCATCATCGCCTCATCACCTCATCTCAAGTGGCTTTTGTCTGACAGTTTTCTGCTTTGTCATCGGTCCATCAATGAGCTTTCTGGCAGCCATCAGCCCACTGCTGCCCACCCATCAGGTTCTGTGACTCCTTCTTTCATCCATTATCATCAACATCCCAACAGGCTTCCTTTGGTGTCATCCCACTTGTCGGGGCCTGATCTCCATAGAGTTTTCCAATTATCACCAAGCAATTAAACAACTATCAGCCGACTACCGTCTGACCATCAGGCCCCAGAGTTCTCATGGTCGTTTGTACCTACATTTAATGAATAGCATTTAATGCCCTATTTTCTATAAATAGAAAAAATTGAGCTGTCATTATCACTTTGACAGTTGAGCAGAAAGAGGTTTGAACAATCTAGAGCCATCTTCTCACGTCGCCTCCGAGCCTGACGAGTGCCATCACCATTTCAACATGCTTGCTAGTCAATTTGAGTACCTCCTTCATCGGGTTCTCAAGGTGAGTTGGCCATCCACACCCCGCTTCATGTTTTCCTTTGATTTCTGGTAAAATGAATCAATTTGAAAGAAGAAAACACATGTCCCAGATAAAGAAGATCATTGCACCCAAAACCCATATGATAGAAACTTGAAAAACCATCCAAATCACCTAATAAAAGGCTACGGAACCTCGTCTTCCCACCGCTATTCTTTGGCCAAATCATTCACGCTCTGTGGGTCCGGGCCTTCTTATTGTTGTTGCCAATACTTGAAAACTGAAGATGACTTGCGTCAGTGACACTCGCTATTGGGTCCGCCATCGCGGAACGACCCCACCCTCTCGCCGTTGGAACTTGACAAAAAACCTTGGAGAAACCAAAGCTAAGCCCATCCAAGTTGCCTAGATCTGTGCCTGTGGGACTCCTTCCTTGGGGCGTTACTTACGAGCTGCCATTTCAAATGACATTTTGAATCTGACCTTCTGATGCTTCGAGCCCTGCTCCCTCACTCACCGTGCAACATCGTCGACCTTAGGAACAAGTAGCCATATGCCTAACGCCCTTTGGGACCCAGCTCACGGACCTCCTTCTGCGGGCCACTATGGTAGCATTTCCATCCCCTACGGCTTTCTAGAAGTGACTTCCCACCCTTCGGGTTCCACTCACCTGGTGGTTGTCTAAAGTGCAAAGAGAAACCACCAAGTACTTAACCTCCCTCAGACCCCTGGCATCAAGTCTCCATGAATGGAATTTTGTCCCGTCCCAGCTATTACCAAAGAGAAAATTTTCTTCATCCTCCCGACCTCCAGAACCTGAACCCCCATTTGCAAGAGAGCTTTAAGCGAAACAAAGAAAACACTAAAACCGAGCCCTTAATCAAACCGAATCCCTCGAATGGCCCCCATCGGACCTCCGTCGGACCTCTGCATGCTACCCACCATTTCAAACAACAATCATCCAATGGTTTTTTGCCCCTCTCATCTGAGATGCCTGAATTCGAAGGTTTGATATCATTTCCCTCCATCGCCGTGAGTTCCACTCGGTGGAACTCCGCCCATGGAATGCCATCCTACTAGAGCTATTTTGAATAGGAAACTCAAATGGTGAAGCTCCTCTCTAATTATGACTGCTTAAAAGGTGACCCAATTTCCCTCCAATCACCAAATTAACTTTGAGCCACATATTAAAATAGGGCACTCCCCTCAGTGGACTCCTCAAAGTGGCCAAATCTGAAGGCGAGTCGAGAAGGGCGGGTCATTGTGCCTTGATTGTTGTCCCTCCTGCAACAACTCTAAAACAACCACCAGACTAGGGAAGTCCGACCCCTAGGGCGCAAATCATCCAAACTCCCTCTGATGAACTACTAATGACAATCTAGATTATATGTTAGATTTCTCAAATGCTGAATTATCCATTCTAACTCCGTTTGCAAGGATTTGACTAATGTTTCTATGTTTTCATGCTCGAATATGCTCACCTCTCTTTTGCTCACAAGATATATAGAATCAGGGGCAAGAAATTTGAGGGCGGTTGTAGAGAAAGACAAAGGAAAGAAAACTAAGGCACCCCATGGAAAAGAAGATAAGGAGCAAATGAAGTATTAGTTCCAAGGGGAACCCCTGAAATCCAAAGTCATCTCAACCTGGAAGGAGGTCACAGACACAAACATCAGACATATAGACATCGACGAGTTCAAGCAGAGAATCATAATCAACCCTACCACGGAGAATGCAAGACTGATTAGAAGCAGTGGGTTGGCCAAAGCAGCAGGCTTCCCTCCCACTCATGTTTCCCCTGAACTAGTAGTGGCCTACAGGGGGGGATATCAACCAGAGACCAAAACAATAGTGGACAGGGACAAAAATATTTTAATTGACATGTCTACCAAGGCAATAACAAACACTTTCCATATCCCTACCTTTGAGGAGATGGAAGTATCAACCATAAATGATTGCAAGGAAATGTGGGACGAAAACCCCCTAAAATGCAAAAAAGCTTCTAAATCAACATTGGTTGAAAGAGAAGAGGGGAAATGGTGCAAAGGTCCCCTAGAAGCTCTTTCACAATGACTTTTATGAAGACTTTTATGAAGTAGTGGATTATGTACTTTGTTGAGGAGATCCTCTGAGGTGAGGCTATGTTCTATTGGGTAGGAATAATTAGTGATTGCTTCAATGAGAAATTTATGGTTTTCAAGAAAAACCTTTAAATTTTACATGACCTCTTACTTGGTCTATTCACTAGCTGAGAGGATGCAATATAGAGGCTCGTTCAGAGCTTCAAATGAGGAACCAGGCAAGGAGCTCAAAGTTTATGATAAGTACCCTCAGCTGCAATTTAGAAACTTCAAGAGGGGGTATTGTAGGGTCAATGACACTTTCATTGGTCATGCCATTAGACTACTTGGGGCTGATTTTGAGAGAAGAGTCCCCCATAGTGCCCATGCCTTCCTTCAATAGTTTTCCTTCTTATTCATATAATTTTCAAAGTTCACATACACCAGTGCTGAAGGCTTCTCAGAAAGACCAAACAAGCTACCCCAATATCCTAATGACCGGATAATACTATTAGAGCTCTCTCAGCAACTACAACATGTACAGGCCCTTTTGAGCAGCAAACATAGAGCAGGGATTCATTATTCCCTCTCCTTCAGCAAAGGGCTATACGAACTGCATACCTCTTAGTGTGCTGACAATTTAGAGAAGGAATTGGTGGAATACAATTTAAGACCCCATACCACCTGGACATGGATGGACCCCTATGGCCATCTCAGGAAAGAACTTGGGTTTGAATACGACCATCTACATAGCATCAAGGATTTCTAGGCTAATTGCAAAGATGATAATGAAGTGCGGATGAGGCACTATATGCGAATGACCGCATATTTCGTAAAGAAGGTCAATCTATTCCCCGTACCAGACCAGGTGGAAGAGGGTGAAAGTGTAGTCATGGATCCTCAGTATAACGTAATTTACAATCTCTCATTGCCACTGATTGACTAGGATGAACATGAGGTTGACGACCTCGACATTCTAACTAGGCTCACCGAGGCTTGAACAAAAGAGTGGATTGATGGGAAAATTGCCCAATTAAAGCAACAAGGGGTCATTTTGACCTATGAGGGTCTCAAGAACACACCAAGTGAAATAGGTAGTGGGACAGCTCCTGCCCCATCAGGTGAAGCCTCTCAACCTCCTCTGTCCTCTAGATCAAGGAAGAGAAAAGAGGTTGTTTAGTAATAGCCCAATCCCAAGGTGTATGCTAGAAAGGCTTCAGAAGGTGAACCTTCCAAAAAGCATAACAGATTAGGAAATGTCATAGAGATGCCTCCCATTCAGGAAGATCCACTTCACGGGGGAGAGGAAGAGATAGGGGTTGAGCAACCAAATTATCCACCTACTGCCTCTAATACTGCTACTAATGTTGCCCCTCTGCCTACTTCCTAGGCGATGGTTGCTACTTCCCCACCTGCGGTGGATATCTTGGTTCACCTTGGCGCTTCTCCACCCACCATGCAGGTTCTGACCATTGACTCTTCCTCTACCACCACCCCTCCACTCTCTTCCATGTCCATGTATTCAACCACTTCCATCTCATTAATAACACCAACAATGCCAATGCCTACACTCTCACTTCTAGAGGCATTCTCCTGCCATATGCAGAACGTTCCTACATAACTCTCAGGAGTGCTAATGAACCTGACTATTCAAGCTACCTTGACAAAAATTCTGGCCAATATTCCCTCCTCCACTCCCCCAACTGAACCATCGGAAATGAAAGCCATGATGAAAATATCTGAGGAGTTAGAGAGGCAAGAAAAGGAAACAACAAGGGAATTGGAGGAGAAAGCAGATGACTACCATGAACACCCAGAACACCAGCATTAAAAAATTGATAAGGTAGTCCATGAAGGAGAAGAAATGAAGTCTTCTAAGAGTGATGAAGAAGAAGATGCTAGCACCAAGTACATTGTAGAGACCTTTGATGCAGACCTTGAGGAGGAGTTGGATCAACAATTGAAAGATGTTGAAGAGGAAGTAGAAAAGCTGCCTTCTAACGAAGAAAAGGAGCCAAGTGACAAAATGGAGGTAGACACTCAATCTCCAACTGGGGAATAGAAAGAAAGCTTTAAGCCTAATGAAGATATGACTCTCTCGACAGAACAAGAAGAAAAAGAAAAGAAATAGCAAGATGTGCCACCTCAGCACGAGGAAGAGGAGAATAAAGAAGAGGATAAACCTAAAGAAGAGTTTGAGATGGGTAAGCCTAAGATAGAGCCTCACAAAGAGAAAGGAAATCCTAAGGAACATAGGAATGAGGCTGAAGAACAGGAGAAGATCTAAAAATAAGAGAACAACCTCATGAAACACACACCCACCAAGTCTCCCATCAAACACATAGTGTTCATCTGGGACTCCGATGAAGAAGAAGATATAAGGACAGAGTAAGAGGCTCCAGGTGACAAAGAGATTGAATTCAGGGGGAGTGAAGAAGAAGGTCATCATGAATCACCCAAGGAAGAGTCTCAGATGCTCAATTCGCTAGAAAAGAAATTAGAGAAGAAGACTCTGACTCCGAGAGATCCCAAGGCAAGACTAAGGGTCATCTTGGCTCGAGCTCAGATAGGCACAAAGAAAGAAAAGAATCCTAAAGTTAAATCCAAGCTGACAATAGATGCTTTTGGATCAAGGACTGTGCATATCACTACCCCATTGGTGAACGAAGAGGGGGTGAGCTATAACATTTCCACCCTTGACTTAGGAATTGCTTCAAGAGAGAAAAAAATTGATCACCTCCTGGAATTTGTTGCCATAGTGGTACATTTGATACATAAGGATGAAGTCTCCAAGGAAGAACTTAAGGCACAACTAGCTGATTTGACATCCTATATTCAGCAATGGTCATCCGTGAAGGAGCTACCCATGACATCCTCGGGTCTGCCACAGCTGTTGTCCAAAGAGAAAATTGACAAACTTGAAAAAAGAAAGAGCTAGACTAAAACTATGGAGGATTGGTTCCAACAGGTCCTATATGCTAGACACATGGGCATTAATCATACTGTCAGGACAATAAATATGTTCTTGTATGTACAAAAATACCTTAAGGGCACAAGGAATTTTTGACCTGACTTATCGGGGATATATGGGTCCACTTACCCTAAAATTGAAGCCATCCTCAAGCTTCCTCATAAAACATGAGAAAAGGAGCTTGCATTCGTCGAGGACGATCACTGGCTGGTGGATATGTGGAAGATAGACTTCAACCATAGGAAAGAAATACTAGAGAAAGTGCTCCATAAAGTGGAGCTAGATATTGATTAGGAAAAGGACATCAGGGAAGATTCTGCTTAATATTTGAAATTAATGATAGGCTATGACATGCCCACTGTTGACATTGATCTAGAAAAGATAAAGCCTTGTTTCCAAAAGTAGATGAAAGATGGAATGCTGGGTGAGCTCACCATGGATTTCATGAGTTTTTCTGCTCAGGATTTGACTCAATCTGAATGGGTCAGGGACAATACATCTAAGTATGATGGAGACTAGGATACACTCACAGGCCGGTCCAAGCAGTGGAACACCAGGTGCTTCAATCCAACATAATGGAGATTGATAAGCTCTAGGCACTAATCAGTAAGTTCATAGAATATATCACTTTGAAGTAGGAAGGGAACCTAATCATTGATGAAAATCTCTTCACAAAACAGTTGCAGCAAAGGAAATCAAATAGAAGACAAAGTGCTACAATGTTTCCACAAGAGGACAAAACAGGGAAAAAGACAAGAATGTATTTTAGATTGTAAAATATTTGGGGGTGGGTGAAACCCTAGTCTGTAGTGAATCTTGGCCACACAATGCAAATAAATCTTGGAGGTTCATTTTGCTTTTTGAGCACTATAAATAGGGGTCTCCTCTCATTTTCAAGAGAGAGTTGAGTTGTTGTAAGGGCATGCTACAAAATTTTTAATAGAAGTTCATTGGCTTTTGGTGGACTCTTGAGTTTCTATTTCATGTTACATGGTTCATCTCCCATAGTTAGTTGATTTAGATAGATTTACTTTGTTGTTCTTCATGGTTTTAGATTACTTTGATAGATTAGTTAATGTTGCTCAATGATTGTGTAGATTCCTGTTGTGTTGATGCCTTTCTTGTCCATAATTTTTGTTGTTTGTTGATGGTAGATATTTGTAGTCCTTAGAAGCTTGCACAAGTTTCATGACACTGTGAGTCAATCTGGTTAAGTGAAATTCTATTTTAAGGAAGTTGTCCACAATAGAACCCTCCATGATCACTGTTCCTAGTTAGTTTCAGATCCAAGAACCTCTTCTCTTCCCTGCCCTTTTCCTTTTTTTTTAATAAGTAGCCTATGCTAAGGTTCATTGCACATTGTAAACCCAAATCTTAAGATAAAACGAGAGTTTATGATTGTTGTTCAAACCTGCAACAAACTGCACTTTAACTTCCTATTTCAGGAACTCCATTCTAAGATTCACCCCGATCCAGCCAAACTCCATAAGTGGCCCTGTGATTACCTAAAAAATAACATCAAACATCAATTGAGAAATTCCATGCATGTCATGAACTAACACCTAAGAGACCTTGGGGTAGCGATTGGTAATATGTTTGTGAATTTCTACCTTTCAAGAGAGGTAGTTCACCTATGCACTGCCTATGTTGAGAAAGTGCACAAAACACCTGTAAGGAAAGCTTAGGTGCAGAACAAACTCTCCTAACGTCAAAACCTCAGGGAAGAATGCAGATATGACTTTAAATTTTTCAATTACAGTTCATTAAGATACACTTGAAAAGAATAACAAAAAAGAGAAATGAACACATACACAATTGGACACCAGATTTATGTGGGAAAACCCTTACGGGAGAAAAACCCACCACACCAAGAAAAGCCTCTTTGTATTACAATAAAGAAAAATTACATACAGAGATAGACTTCACTTTATGATGTCAATTTTATAGCAGCATCATTTACTGATCAATCTTGTACAAAATAGTAATCTTACAATGCTCTCAGGAACATCCAATGAATTCACATAGATCAATTTGTATTCAAAAAAAACAACAGATCTCATTCAGCTAACCGATCATCATCATCATTTATAGAGCATAATCCATTCTCTCACAGTCTATTGATCTTCCACATAGGAACAGTTGCAATAGTTCAACTTCCAATGGTTCTCCTTCCGCTTTGCTCATTGGTTCAAAATAGACCACATAGAATAGACATTCGGTCAAAACATTCAAACTGTATCGCATGTCGGTGAGACACTAGACTGTGTCTCCCCGATGCCAAAATTCCTTATCACATAGCTATTAGCAAGACCAAAGGTATCGGCAACACCCTAAGAAGTCAGACTGATAACAAATCAAGTCTCCCCGATATCACAAGAAAACCAACTATCCATCAGCAAGAGTCTAGGAGATTTCATCGACAGTTAATGTCACTCTGATATGTCCATCGGCAAGAAATCTCACCAATGTCCATTGTAGAAAAATTGGAAAGACCATCGCTGTCACTAAGACTTCACACTGATGTCCATCTCATGTAGATCTATTGGCAAGAGTTTCGCTATCGCTGAGAGTTCGCAAAGAACAAAAATCCATCAGCAAGATATCCTCTATTGGTAAGAGTTCACACTGATCACAAAACAGTCAGTGAGAGAAACGCTATCGCCAAGAGGTCATATCGAATGCACCAGACTTTTGGCGAGAGAAACACTGTCAGCAAGAGCTCACACCAAATGCAAACCTATAGGCAATACCACATCCATCGAAAAGAGTTCTCACCGAACACAAACCTATTGGCGAGACCAACACTTTCAGTGAGAGATCATATCGAATGTAAACCCACCGGTGAGAGGAGAACCATTGGCGATACTGGCACTTTCAGAAAGAGTCTAAAAGTCTCCCCAATGTCCAATATGAATAAAGCTATCAGCGGGACTAACACAGTCGGAATGTGTCTGATAGTCACTCCGATATTCAACTGTCACCAAGAGTCTCCTCGATGACCACTAGGAACCAACCCATCGGCAAGACAAAACCAAAGTCTTAGTGCCTTTGATCTTATGAACACAGCTGCTAGTCGATAAGAAATTCTGAGGGTCTCACCGATTTTTCTCTTTTAGGAGTTTCATGTCAGTAAGCTTGAGGCACATTTTCCAACAATCTCCCACTTGATGAAGATCTTATGACACCTCCAGAGCACAACAAAACTACTAAAATTCATGGGCACTAAGGCCCATCGAACTGGCACACCACCTAAACTTGTCTGTGCTCACTGGTTTCATCAATGCATCTGCAACATTTTCTAGAGTATCCACTTTTTGTAAAGAGACTTTTCTATCCTCCACCATATCTCGTACAAAATGATATTGCACATCAATATGTTTCATCCTGGCATGGAAAGTAGGATTTTTTGCCAAACAAATAGCACTCTGACTGTCACAGTAAATTGTAATTTTCCCTGCATCAAACCCAATGTTAGAACACAAACGTTTTAACCAGATTGCTTCTTTACAAGCGTGTGTTGCTGCCATGTATTCTGCCTATGTAGTGGACAAAGCGACTACAGCCTACCGCTTACTAATCCAACTAATTGCACCACCATTCATCATGAAAATATATCCAGTGGTGGATCTTCTACTGTCAATGTCCCCTACCCAATCATAATCCACATAGCCTCGAATGTTGATAGTCCTTTGTGATTCAACCAAATTTCATTGGTAACACAAAGCATATTCTGAAGTGCCCTTCAGAGATCTGAACACTCTTTTCACAACATCCCAATGTGTCCTTCCAGGATTTTCTATAAAATGACTAAGTACTCCCACTGCTTGGGAAATGTTTGGCCTTGTACAGACCATTGCATACATTAAACTGCCAACTGCACTAGCATAAGGCACTCTGGTCATGTCCTCCATCTCAGTAGGAGATTTTGGATAGTCTTCAATAGATAGTTTTGTTCCCTGCAAAACTGGAACAACTAGTTGTTTGCACTCAATCATACAAAATCTCTCCAGAATAGTATTAATATAGTTACTCTGACTGAGCCAAATTTTTCTACTCTTCCTGTCCCTAGTTATTTCCATTCCCATAATATACCTAGTTGCACCAAGATCTTTCATTTTCAACTTTGCAGACAACTGAGATTTTATATTAGAAATCATTAACTTACTATTGCCTATGAACATCATATCATCAACATAGAGAGCAATAATAAGAACATGATCATTTTTAGCTTTGTAGTACACACAATGATCAGATTTCGATCTTACAAATCCCAATGACAAAACAAAAGTGTCAAACTTCTGGTACCACATTCTAGGTGATTGTTTCAATCCATACAAATATTTTTTCAACTTGCAAACCAGATTTTCTTTACCTTTTTCCACAAAGTGCTTAGGCTGGGAGATATAAATTTCTTCTTCAAGGTCACCATGAAGAAATGTTGTCTTCACATCCATCTATTCAATCTCTAAGTCATACGCTGCTACAAGTGACAAAAGAAATCTGATAGACGTCAGCTTAGCTACAGGAGAAAAAATTTCTCCATAATCAATTCCTTCTACCTGGGAATGCCCCTTCGCAACCAACCTCACCTTATACTTTTCCACACTGCCATCTAGGCCTATTTTCTTTTTAAATACCCATTTGCAGTGAACAACTTTTCTTCCTTTAGGCAAGGGCACCAAACTCCAAGTATCATTATTTTCTAATGATGCCATTTCTCCATTCATGCTCATCAGGGCTAGAAATTAAAGCATAGGCACAAGTAGAATCTAACAAAGAAAACCCATACCTATTAGGTTGTTTTCTTTCATGTGTTGACCTCCTCACAGGTTGATGCTGAGGTTGATATTATTCTTCAGAACTCTCAGAACTACTTGATCTCTCCTTAGTTTCAGGTACATTTTGAATTTTCAATTCCTCTTTATCTTGTGTCGGAGGAATTTCAACTACATCCTTTTTATTTTCTAATTTTGTCTCTGACTGCAGATCCAAAATCGAAGGCTTCAGCTCACAAAAAATAACACTTCTGTTGTATAGAACCTTCTTCGTATTAGGATTCCAAAGCTTGTATCCTTTTGCCAACACTATAACCAATAAAAATACATTTAACAACCTTGTTTTCCAATTTAGATCTTTTTTCATTCATCACATATGCATATGCCTCACAGCCAAAGACACGAATCTCTCTCAGAGAGGGCTTCTTTCCAGACCATGCTTCCAAAGGTGTTTTCTCAACAAGAGGGAATTAGGAGGATGGTTTATTAAATAACATGTTGTTGCAACTGCCTCAGCCTAGAACTTCTCCTCCAAGCTAGCACTACTTAGCATACTTTGTACTCTTTCCATCACTGTCCTGTTGAACCTTTCAGCAAATCCATTTTGTTGTGGAGTGTAGGGTGTAGTTTATGTCTTTTAATCCCATGATCTTTACAGTACCTTTCAAACTCATCAGAACAAAACTCAGCCATTTAGTCCTTAAACATTTTATTTTTCTTCCAGTCTGATTTTCACAAGGTTTTAAATTCCTTAAAATGACTGAACACTTCTTATTTACTTTAAAACAAAAAAAAAACAAATGCCCTTCTTGAATAATCATCAATGAACGATACATAATATCTTGATTTAGACAAAGAAGGAACATTTACTGGACCAAAAACATCAGAATGTATGTAATCAAGTAAACCAAAATGTTTGTGAGGACTAGAGTAAAATGAAACACGGTGTTGTTTACCATATATACAATGTTCAAAAAATTCGAATTCAAGGTTACAATCATCAAGCCCTTCAACCAAGTTTTTATTTTTCAAGGTTTTTAAAACTTTTTCTCCAATGTGGCCAAGCCTATGATTCCAGAGCATAGTCTTTTCTGTCGAAAGTTTAACTTCCATAGAGTTTGCACTATCAGGAACATTTTTTTCCTTTTCTCCATGAGTAGCCTTCTGTGACTTTGCAAAGACACTATTGCATTGCACAACAAGTGCATCCAGCTTATACAAGGTACCAATACAAGCACCCCTTGCTAGCACCATTGATCCTCTAGTCATTTTGTAGCCATTTCCAGAGAACGCGACTTGCACTCCAACATCGTTTAACTTACTAACAGAAAGTAAATTTCAAGCCAGACCTGGTATATGCATTACATCATTGATTCCCTTCACTCTTCCATCAAGGAATTGAATTCTGACTCTTCCACAGCCAACTATTTCCAGAGATGAATCACTTTCCAAATACACCCTTCCACCATCGAATTTTTCATACTTAGTGAACCAGTCTCTATGAGATGTCATGTAGAAAGATGCTCTAGAATCAATCAGCCAGACATCATCTGATGCCTGAGTTGCCAAGGCTGCAATGAAATCGTCTACATCACTCTGAGAAGAATCATTATCGGAAGAATACTTCTTCTTCATCTTTTTGTCCTCTTTGCAATCCTTTCGGACATGACTAGGTTTCCAACAATTCTAGCACTTTACCTTGGACTTCTTACTAGGAGACTTTGATCTCCCCTCTGATTTGGATTTGGACTTCTTATCCTTCTTCTTTCCTTTTTCTTTTGATTTGCTTCTAACAGCAAGAGCCTCCTTCACCATTTCAGAAGATTTTCTTCTCATCTCTTCTAATAACAAAGAAGCAACAATATCTTCCATCTTAAAAGAGGAAGTAGTACTCCCAATAGCCATCACCAAGTGATCCCAAGAATATGGAAAAGAACATAACAGTAGCATACATCGATCTTCTTCATCAATCTTCACACCCACATATGCTAACTGAGCAATCAGCATGTTGAAAGCATTCAAATGATTAGAAATAGATGCTCCTTCATGCATTTTCAAATAGTACAGCTTCTTCCTCAAGAACAACTTATTCACCAAGGACTTTCCCTAATAAATAGCTCCTAGTCTTTTCCACAAAGAGGATGTTTTATTTTCTTCATGAACATTTAGAAGAATAGAGTCTGTTAAACAGAGCCTTATTAGCCCCTTTGATTTTTGATCTGTGAGGTCCCAATCCTCTTGCTTCATTCCTATAGGCTTCGTTCCACACACAGCAAGCCAAAGATCACGATCAACTAATAGATCTTCCATTTTGAGTTTCCACAACTCAAAATTACTGCCATTGAATTTCTCAATTTCAATATTTCCTGACATGCTTGCCATCTTAATCTGTAATTCAAATTACTAGACTTCTAAAAGACTCCCATTGAACAAAATTGACACAAAAAACCCAACGTACCCACAAGGATAACACAACTGGCCAGGCTCTGATACCACTTGTAAGGAAAGCTTAGGTGTGGAACAAACTCTCCTAACGTCAAAACCTCAGGGAAGAATGCAGATATGACTTTAAATTTTTCAATTACAGTTCATTAAGATACACTTGAAAAGAATAATAGAAGAGAGAAATGAACACATACACAATTGGACACCATATTTACGTGGGAAAACCCTTATGGGAGAAAAACCCACCACACCAAGAAAAGCCTCTTTGTATTATAGTAAAAAAAAATTACATACAGAGATCGACTTCACTTTCTGATGTCAATTTTACAGTAGCATCATTTACTGATCAATCTTGTACAAAATAGTAATCTTACAATGCTCTCAGGAACATCCAATGAATTCACACAGTCTAACTGATCATCATCATCTGTTACAAAGCATAATCCATTCTCTCACAGTCTATTGATCTTCCACACAAGAATAGTCACAACAGTTCAACTGCCAATGGTTCTCCTTCTGCTTTGCTCATTGGTTCAAAATAGAACACGTAGGATAGAAATTCAGTCAAAACATTCAAACTGTATCACATGTCAGTGAGACACTAGACCATGTCACCCTAATACCAAAATGCCTGATCACATAGCTATCAGCAAGACCAAAGGTATCGGCAACACCCTAAGAAGTCAGACCGATAACAAATCAAGTCTCCCTGATATCACAAGAAAACCAACATGGAAAGAGTCCAGGAGATTCATCGGCAGTTAATGTCACTCTGATATGTCCATCGGCAAGACCAACACCATTGGCAAGACATCTCACCGATGTCCATTGAAGAACAACCGGAAATACTATCGCTCTCGCTAAGATTTCACACCGATGTCCATCTCATGCAGATCTATCGGCAAGAGTTTCGCTATCGCTAAGAGTTCAAAGCGAACAAAAATCCATCGGCGAGATATCCTCTATTAGCAAGAGTTCACACCGATCACATAATAGTCGACGAGAGAAATGCTATCGCCAAGAGGTCATACCGAATGCACCAGCCTGTCAGCGAGAGAAACTCTGTCGGCAAGAGCTCACACTAAATGCAAACCTGTTGGTGAGACCACATCCATCGACAAGAGTTCTCAACGAACACAAACCTATCGGCGAGACCAACACTGTCGGCGAGAGATCATACCGAATGTAAACCCACTGGTGAGAGGAGAACCATCGGTAAGACCGATACTTTCGGAAAGAGTCTAAAAGTCTCCCCAATGTCCAATATGAATAAAGCTATTGACCGGACTAACACAGTCAGAATGTGTCTGACAGTCACCCCGATATTCAACTGTTGCCAAGAGTCTCCTCGATGACCACTAGGAACCAACCCATCAGAAAGATAGAACCAAAGTCTCAGCGGCTTTGTTCTTATGAACACAACTACTAGTTGGTAATACATTCTGAGGGTCTCATTGATTTTTCTCTTTCAGGAGTTTCATGTCAGTAAGCTTAAGGAACATTTTCCAACAACACCCATCAACAAAATTGGCGCTAGAAGGAGGGAAGATAAGTTAAGTTGGATTGAATTGGATCATTTTCCCCCAAAATATTCCAAAAAGTTTTAAGGTCAACACCAAACAAAGGGGGATTTCAAAAGTTGTAGCCCCCAACAAGGGCTAAGCGAACCAAGGGAGGGGACGCATCTTCTTCCTCTTCTTCCATCTTTTCCACCTCTCTTCCACCTTTTCCTTCCTCCACTTAGCCATTCCAAACTACCTTTGGGCCTCATCCTTCCCACAACTAGGGAGCAGCTTCCACCCCAACCTTCCAAGTCCAAGGCGCAGTCCCAACTGCCACTGCTTCAGTGCAACCCAAAGTTATTGTTCACCAACAACAAATACCACCTCCGCCTCCCCTCATGGCTTGGTTGGCACAAAACCATCTTATCCATTGCACTTTAATGCTTACCATGACATTCCCAAGAACCCAGAGAGCTTTTGCATGAAGTTCAATCCTTGTGATCCACAAAGGACGGCAGAGGAACCCATTAAGATATTTGAAACAACAATCAAAGATATGCAAATGGATCATGAGGACATGGCGTGTCGATTATTTTCGTACTAGTTGGGAGAAGAAGCCTTTTATTGGTATATCAACCTACTGAAGGGGTCCATTACTTCATGGGACCTTCTGACAAATGCTTTCCTACATAAATACAAAATTTTGATTAGCCCTTCAGAGCTGTACTGACAGTTTATGTCCATCTGCAGGGAGATTAATGAACCGATTAGCTCCTTTAATGATTGTTTCCATCACGCCTACATGAGACTTCAGCCTCCTTACATGCTCAACAATGTTGCTACCTTACCTGTCTATTATGCAGCATTGGATAATCTTACATCGACATTGGTAAAAAGAATGTGTCCACCACTCACTACGTTGGTGGATGCCTATTCAGAGGAAGTTATTGCCCGTATTGATTTTAGGAAAAAACATTTCTAGTCTGCTACCTTCCCTAGGTCTAGTGGCTCATCCGATATAGGTTCAAGGGCTCAACCAAGTGTTAGCTTAACATACACCTCTTATGAACCAGGTGCCTCAACTGCCCATAGTCCGACATCCAAGATAGTCGATGAACCAGGCACCTCCCGTGCCTTCATACTTGCAGTCTCAGAAACAATCGACCTACTCCCAGGCTCCCCAGTAGCAGTAGGCATACTCTCAGCCACCTCAAGCCCCATTATACCTACAGGGGCCAAAATTTACTCTAGCACAACAAAATCAGCTAGCTGCCCTGCTTGTTTTTCTTCAAAATCAAATGTCGCAACCAAGTAATACTGAGAAAGATCGACTTGATGAGCTAAATGAAATGATCAATAAAATGTCCACGGAGAAGACACACATAATAAATCAGAATAATCAATTGCAAGCCTCCCAACGTAGCCTTTAGGTTAATCCCAATCAAGATAATAGAGATAGCAGGGATAACCATGAAGCAAGTACCTCCTCAAGACAAAATTATGAAAGAGGGAAAAATTCTATTCAGAACTTTGAAAGAAGACCCTCCTAAAGGTAGAGTCGAACGTGGAATACAAGGCCGAAAAACCAGGATGTTCCCACTCATCTTGATCAACTTGCTAGTAATGAGAAGACGACTAGTGGAGTGTACCTCGTCGAGGCTACCTTATCTAGATGGTGTTGGATTCATAAGATGAGTAGACATTCCAAGTTGGGCTGTCCTAAATTCCAAATAGCCCCAAAAATATTTTAGGTGGAGGTCCAGACTACCATTGACATCGCAAATTGTAGAGACATTGTTCCATTTGAGCCCTATGACTCCTCCTGTCTCATAGTCAACCAGGCCCCATTCCTGTGAAGTGACTGCAATGAGCCTGAGATCGAGGCTACCTCTACCAAGAATGATAGATAGGCAGGTGGACCTTTTACAACTTCAACTCCACCAAATAATTTTAGTACCCCACCTAACCCCAATGCCGGTAATAATCTTGGTCTTCCTCATGTACCCACTCAATACCTCAACAAGGATAGGCCCTTAAATCACCCTCAAAACCAACCACAAGGCCATCCTCAGTGTCAACCCTAAAATCAGTCAAGCCAAACAAAAGCCTAGCTCGCTAGCTCTACCATAGGCGGGGCCTTTAAAACTAAAATTGAACAAATGGGTGAATATGTCACAAAGGACTTCAAGAAAGTCAAGATCGGTTGTCTGCCTTTGAGTTACTCAAGGTTCCTACAATTAGGCACACCTTTTTCAGGGTGATTAATGGAACCCCTTCCTCTAAGACAACACCAGAAATACTAGCCAAGAGAGTCTCTTTTGAAGACCCTCTAAGTGATTCTGTTATTTAGCAAATTCATGGCAAGAAGGCAAATCCACTTCAAAATCAGTCGATAGGTAAGCAACCTGCAAAGGAATCAAATTGAAATAATAGGAAAAGCCCAAAGGATCAACCCTTCGGGAAGACTAAGGACAAGGCTAGTGATAAGAACAAATCTCAAGTAGCTTAGATGGACACACCAAGGAAGGTTGGAAACACCACCCTTCCTCACCACCATCTGAATATTCAAGAAGAATTTACACAATTTTCTGATTGAATCTAGAGCATCAGCCAATGTCATGCCTCTAGATGTGTGTAAATCCCTTGGGATTACCCCCACACCTTCAAGAAAAAAGGTGACTTAGCTGGACAAGACAGAGGTTAACATTGTGGGAGAAATGAATTGGATCCCAATGCAGATTGTTGCATACCCAAGGGTGCAATAGGTCATTGACATCCAAGTTGCAGATATTCCTGACACATATGGAATCATCTTGGGTCAGGACTTCACCCGTGCGTTGAACATATATGTTACAACAAATTTTTCCCACATGTGGCTTCCATGGAAAGGACTACCAAATCAGATCCGCATAGATCGAGATCCATGCATGAAATTCATGATCACGAAATACAACAACTTGAATGAAGTGTTGTTTGCAGAAACAGAGCTGGGGAATTATTTTCCCTTTGCTTATCAGGAAGAAGTAGAGCTTCAAGAAGAAGGGATGGTTGTAGAGGTCTTCTTGGTGTAATGCAACCCTCCAATTGATTTATCCCATACACCTGAAAGCATGAAAATTCTAGTAGAAGCCAATGATGAGGAATCCCCTGAAGATGACACTTTAGGATTGTTGGATGGATTCCAAGATTTTATGGAAAGATGCATGCAGAATTAGCTCAACTTGGGTGCAAGAATGAATTTGCAAGAGGTCTTGTTGCCTAATTGGTGCATGGTACACAACGCTGCCCAGTCTGAGTTTGAGTAATTCTTGTGCCAAACAATACTAGAGCATATCAGAGCCAGGGTCACCCCTAAAGAAGAATTGTTGGCAAAGAAACTTGTTGAGGATCTTAATCAGTCAACACCTACTCAAAAAACCTACGATGTAAGTGTGAAACCAAAGGATAGGTTGCGCCTCATTGGCCCTCAAGTCAAGGACTTGCCTAAGTTTTGGATATTATGCTTCAATGGATCCAAGTCCAAGCAAGGATTTGACACTAGGTTCAAACTCATCAGCCCTATGGACAATACCTACTTTGCGGCCCATAGACTTAAATTTTATTGCACCAATAATATAGCGGAATATGAAGCCTTGGTCCATGGTATTTTAATGGCTTTGAGAAAGAATGTTAAAATGTTACAAGTTTTTGGTGATTTTGAACTGGTGGTCAAAAAAGTCAAAAAATTGTATTCATGCCATGATAGAAGATTGGAAAACTATAGGAATTGAGTATGGGATCTTTTAGAGGGTCTAGATGCATTCAATATATAGCTAACCCCATGTACTCAAAACCATATAGTCGATGCTTTGGCTCAAGCAACTAGCATTTTTCAACCCTTGTCCTTCTCTAGCCTCAAGAAGTTCACTGTAGAACTAACTTATACCCCATCTTTGTTAGATAATGTTACTCACTTCCAAGTATTCAATGATGATAAGCACATCCTATAATTTATCACTAGTTTTGATGTGTTTGCAACATAAATAATTGATGAAGCTGATCCTGAGGAAGTTGAGCTAGATATGGAAGGGGTCATCAACCTCAAAATGAATACGATCCCCAGAGGTATGGTTTAGCTTGAGCGCATATTCGACCTAGATTAGATTCGAGACCAAGATCGGTAAATGAAGAAGGATGCCATAAATAATCAATGTGACACCCACAACCTCAAAACAACTAAGGGAACCAAAATGTGTTCGTTGGTGAAGTATGCTTGTTGGAAGAGAAGAAAGGGGTTGTTGATGCCCTGCAGGAATACCATGACGTGATAGCATGGAGTTATGAAGACTTGAAGACATATGATACCTCCATTATCACACACACTATTCCCCTTAAGACAGACGTGTGGCCATTCTGGCAACGATAACGCCCCATCAACACCTTGTTGGAGCCTATCATTTATAAGGAAGTGCAAAAATTACTTTTAACCAGAATAATCTTTCCTGTCAGACACTCCACCTGGGTGGTTAACTTGGTCCTAGTTAGGAAAAATAATGGAGAAATCAGATTGTGTGTGGACTTCCACAATCTGAATAGAGCTTTTGAGAAAGACAACTATCCAGTACCCTCACTGGATGAGGTATTGTAGATTTTCAATGGATCACAGGTGATGTCCTTCCTTGATGGGTACTTTGGATACAATCAAGTGATAGTGTAGTATGAATATTTCCATAAAAAAACCTTCACCACCAAGTGGGGAACCTTTGCATACAAATGAATGCCATTTGGACTAATCAATGTTGGCGCCACCTTCTAGTGCGTGATGGACATAACCTTCAAGGAGATAATCAGAAAGTGTATAATCATCTACATGGATGATTTGACTATTTTTTCAAAGAAGCAGAGTGATCATGTCTCTAATTTATGTAAATTCTTCCAGAGGTATAGGGAATTTGGAGTTTCCCTTAACCTGAAGAAGTGAATCTTTTGGGTCATTAAAGGCAAGTTTCTTAGGCACGTCATTTCAGAGCAGGGAATCTTTATAGACCCTGAGCACATCCAATCTCTACTAAGGATCTCATTGCCAGGCAACAAGAAAGAACATAAATCTTTCTTCAGAAAGATCAATTTCATCAAGAAGTTCATCACAGGCTTTGTTGATATTGTCAAGCCACTCAATGCCATGTTAAAACAAGATGCTAAGATCGAGTGGAATCTAGAGGAAAAGAAGGCCTTCATAGAAATTAAGAAAATAATTGTTGAGGCACCAGTGTTAGTCAGCCCAAACTATCTAAAGCCATTCTATATTTATTCATTTGCTTTAGATCATTCATGTGCTAGCATTCTAACCCAAAAATACAATGATGGAAATGAGCACCCTATCACCTTCATGAGTGTTCCCTTGAAAAATGCTAAGCTAAGATATCACAATGTAGAAAAGAAATCATACGCCCTTGTCAAAGGAGTTAAGAAGTTCAGGCATTACATCTTGCAGAAAAGGTGTTTTCCATTGTCCCTGATCCTACAGTAAAGATGCTGCTCATGCAAAATGAGTTGGGAGAACGAAGAGCCAAGTGGGTTACCTTGCTGTAGGAGTACGACATGGAAATTCAGGAAATGAATTTGGTAAGACGACAGACACTCACCAGCACAATAGCTGAAACAAGAATAGAGGCATGACCTAAACTTACAACCTAGCAATACCAGCTTGAAGATATTTCCCCAGGGGAATGGTATGATGACATAGTCTATTATTTGTTGATCCACAAATGCCCACCTCACTTGCAAGGAGTTCAAAAGCATGCTCTTAGGCTGAAAAGTAGTAGCTACATGTTGCAGGGGTCTATACTATACAGGATGAATCATGAAGGTGTCTATCTAAGATGCCTTGGAAAAGATGAAGCTCACTGGGTTCTAAAGGAATTTGACGACAAGTATGGCATTGGTCATGGATCAGGTCCCTCCACCATGCATCAAATCTTACGGGCAGGTTACTACTAGAAGACATTCTTCAAGGATACTCACAACCATGTATGCATGTGCCACATATGTCAAACCGCTGCAACCAGAGAGAAGAACATTATTGTCCCGCCGCAACCAGTTCTAGAGGTGAGACCATTCGTGCAATGGGGTCTTGACTTTATTGGTCTGGTATACTTGGAGACAATGATTTCTGCCTAAAAACCCTAACAAATGATGACATCTTGTTGCTTGTCAATGGGCAACACCTAAAGCATTACTTCCAAGCCTGAGCTCTTATAGAGTTGCTCCTATAAATACTTGTACATAGGTTAGCTTAGGTTGCTTTCAGTTTCCATTCATTTCACTACTTTGCATTGCTTCGCTTCATTTTTTCTTGTTTCCCAACTATTTTTTCTTGATGAGGGTTTTCTTCGTTTCTTTTGTGGTAGTCGTGCTCATTCAACGAATGGTTCACTTTGTTGTTCTTCTTTAGTGTTCTTTGGTTAAATATTCACTCTCAACCATTGCTCCCTGATAGCTACCTCAAAATGACTTTCTCATTTGAACTCTGCCTTAGAACTCGACCCTTGGTTGGATCCATTTATGCTCATCTCAGATCATGCGTCAAAACATATTAATTATTTCCAAAGGTTTGTACAACAGCTCTTATGATGGCTTAGTAAGTGAAAAATCTTAAGTCTTCTCCAGTGACCACTGTGGTTCCCAAGCCCATAGTAAGCTTCGATGCTTACTCGGTTGAGAAAGAAAAGAAGAAAGTATTATAAGTATCAAAAGAAAGAAAAGAAACAAAAATGATAAAATCAAGCAACAGTATGGGTGTGCAAACAACTCTACCGGGGCTATGGACACCCGACTAGTAGTAGAGCAATATCTGTGGGGTCACAGTGACAACTCAGTCAGGGCTATGGATGCTTGACTGGAAGGGGGGCAATGGCTAGGTTACTTTTGGTGTTGGAAGATTCATGTAGCTTGCTTAGTTTGATTGACCGTTGTCTGTCATAGTTTCTAAGGAAAGGAAATGAATTCATTACGCACACACTTCTAAGATGCTTCATAGATTAACTCAACTAAGGATGACATTCCCTTAGTTCACATTTGAAAGTCAGCCCCTGGTCTACGAAACCAAAGATTCTAGGTTCTGAATGAATACTTATCCTCAGAATGCTTAGGAGCGTTCCGCAGTAGATTCTCCATTTTTTGAGCCCTTAGCACACACGCCTTGTTTGAAATGGGAACCCTCTCTTTCTTTCGCCTCGCTAGGTCATTTTGTTGTTGTCTCATTTTGTGTACCCCTATTTCAGTGTTCAAATGGTCAGTAAGCTCTTAGGGATGTCATCTTAAGTTGATCTTGTTTTGCCACCTCAACATTTTCTAAGTCCTTGGTCCTGGCAAGTCCCTAGTTGTTGTTTTCCTTAGTGTTTTAAGATTGGCATCCACTGAGCTCACCTAGCTCGCCCTTATAGGTCACCCCTCTTGGACTGTTGTCACCTCATCACCTCATCTCAAGCAGCTTTTGTCTAATGGATTTCCACCCTTCGATTCCTGGAATTGTCTTTGTCGTCGGTCCATCACCAAACTTTCTAGCGGCCATCAACCTGCTGTTGCCCACCCATCAGATTTTGAGGCTCCTTCTGGCATCTGTTATCACTGACATCCCAACGACCTTTCTTTCACATCGTCCCACCTGTAAGGGACCAATCTCCTCGGTGTCATTCGATTATCACTAAGCAATTAAACGGCTATCGACTGATGACTGTCCGACCATGGGGCCCCAGAGTTCCCATGGCCATTTAAAAATTGAGGCTCACCAACCTTTGGTCTTCCATACCTACATTTAATGACCAGCATTTAATGCCCTATTTTCTATAAATAGGAAAATTTGAGCTGTCATTATCACTTTGACAGTTGAGCAGAATGAGGTCAGAACAATCCAGATCCATCTTCTTGCATCGCCTCCGAGCTTGACAAGTGCCATTGCCATTCCAATGTGCTTGCTAGTCAATTATGGTACCTCCTTCATCGGGTTCTCAAGGTGAGTTGGCCGTCTGCACCCTGCTTTGTGTTTTCCTTTGATTTTTGGTAAAATGAATCAGTTTGAAAGAAGAAAACACATGTCCCAGATAGAGAAGAACATTGCGCCCAAAACCCATATGATAGAAACTTGAAAACCCATCCAAATCACCTAATAAACTGCTATGGAACCTCGTCTTCCCAGTGCCATTCTTCGGCCAGAGCATTCACGCTCTGTGGGTATGAGCCTTCTTATCGCTATCGCCAATACTTGAAACTAAAGATCATTTGCATCGGCAACCCTGGCTATCGAGTCCGCCATCGTGGGACAACAATACCCTCTCACCATTGGAACTTGATGAAAAATCTTGGCAAAACCAAAGTTGAGTCCATCCAAGCTGGTCAGCTCCACGCCCATGGGACTCCGTCCTAGGGGCATTGCTTGTGAGCCATATTTTCAAACGACATTCTGAATCTGACCTTTCGATGCTTCGAGCCCCACTCCCTCACTCGTCATGCAACATCATGGACCTCAGTAACAAGTAGCCATATGCCTAACGCCCTCTAGGTCTCGGCTCACGGACCTCCATCTGTGGGCCACTATGGTAACATCATCATCCCCTACGAATTTCTAGAAGTGACTTCCCGCCCTTTAGGTTCTGCCCATCCAACGACTATTTGAAGTGCAAAGAGAAACCACCAAGTACTTAACCTCCCTTGGACCCCTGGCGTCGACTATTCATGAGTGGAATTTCATCCCATCCCATCCGTTACCAAAGAGAAAATTTCCTTCGTCCTCCTAGCCTCCAAAACCCAACCCCCCATTTGCAGGAGAGCTTTAAGCAAAACAAAGAAAACACTAAAATTGAGCCCTTAGTTGGACCCAATCCCTCAGATGGCCCCCATCGGACCTCTGCATGCTACCCACCATTTCAAACAAAAATCGTCGAATAGTTTTTTTCCCCCTCTGATCTGAGATGCCTGAATGCCAAGGTTTGATATCGACCGCCCTCCATCGCCACGGGTTCCTCTCGGTGGAACTCCACCCCCATAATGTCATCCTACCAGAGCCTTATTGAACGGAAAACTTAAACGACGAAGCTCCTCTCTGATTCTGACTACTTAAAAGGTGATCCAAATACCCTGTAATCACCAAATTAACTTTGACCCACATGTTAAAATAGGGCACTCCCCTTAGTGGAATCCTCAACGTGGTCAAACCTAAAGGCGGGTTAGGATGAGTG
This sequence comes from Sequoia sempervirens, assembly GCA_007258455.2. Lineage (NCBI taxonomy): Eukaryota > Viridiplantae > Streptophyta > Pinopsida > Cupressales > Cupressaceae > Sequoia > Sequoia sempervirens. Next base: position 889,505,053 of record VDFB02281492.1, read on the forward strand.
GGTTGTCATGCCTTGATTATCGTCCCTACTACATCAACTCTAAAACAACCATTAGACCAGGGAAGTCTAACCTTTGGGTCCCGAATCATCAAAACTCCCTCTTATGAACTGCTAATGACAATCTGGATTATATGTTAGATTTCTCAAATGCTAAATTATCCAATCTAAATCTATTTCTAGGGATTTTACTAACGTTTATGTGTTTCTATGCTCGAATATGCTCACCTCACTTTTTCCTGCAGGCTATATGGAATCAAGTGCAGGACCTTCAGGGGCGGCCGTGGAGAAAGAAAAAGGAAAGAAAACTAAGGCACCCCATGGAAAAGAAGATAAAGAGTAGGTGAAGTATCAATTCCAAGGGGAACCCCTGAAATCTAAAGTCATCTCAACCTGGAAGGAGGTCAGAGACAAACATTAGAAATATAGACATCGACGAGTTCAAGCAGAGAGTCGGAATCAACCCTACCATGGAGAATGCAAGCCTGATCAGAAGTAGTGGGTTTCCCTCCCGCTCTTGTTGCCCTTGAACTAGTAATGGCCTGCAAGGAGGCATATCAACCAGAGACCAGAACAATAGTGGAAAGGGACAAAAATATTGTAGCTGACATGTCCACCAAGCCAATAACAAAGACTCTCCATATCCCTACCTTCGGGGAGATGGAAGTACCAACCATAAATGATTGTAAGGCAACGTGGGACAAAAACCCCCTAAAATGTAAAAATATTCTAAATCAACATTGTTTCAAAGAGAAGAGGGGTAGTGTTGCAAAGGTTCCCTAGGAGCTCTTTTGCAATGACTTTTATGAAGACTATCATGACCTGGTAACATTGCTAAGCATAGTGATGGGCCTTCTAACTCCGGCCTTCTTCCAGGAGTGGATGATGTACTTTGTTGAGGAGATACTCCAGGGTGAGGCCATGTTCTATTGGGCAGGAATAATTAGTGATTGCTTCCACGAGCAATTTGTGGTTGTCAAGAAAACCTCTAAATTTTACATGACCTCTTACTTGGTCTATTCACTAGCCGAGAGGATGCAATACAAAGACTTGTTCAGAGCTCCAAATGAGGAACCAAGTAGGGAGCTAAAATTTTAAGATAAGTACCCTCAATTGCAATTCAGAAACTTCAAGAGGGAGTATTTTAGGGTCAATGATTCTTTCATAGGTCATGCCATCAGACTGCTTGGGGCTAATTTTGAGAGAAGAGTCTCCCATAGTGCCAAGCCTTCCTTCAATAGTTTTCCTTCCTATTCATAAAATTTCCAAAGTTCTCATACATCTGTGTCGAAGGCTTCTCAAAAAGACCAAATAAGCTACCCAGGTATCCTAATGACCAGATAATACTATTAGATCTCTCTTAGCAACTACCGAATGTACACGACCTTTTGAGTAGCAAACATAGAGCAGGGATTCCTTATCCCCTCTCCTTCTTCCAAGGGCTCTACAAACTACATACCTCTCAGTGTGCTAAAAATCCAAGTGAAAAAGAGAACTATGTAAGGGGGAGTGAAGAAGAAGGTGATCATGAATCACCCAAGGAATAGTCTCAGAGGCCTGAGTGGCTGGAAAAGCAATTAGAGAAGAAGACTTCGACTTCTAGAGATCCCAAGGCAAGACTCAAGGCCATCTTGGCCCGAGCTCAGATAGGAACAAAGAAAGAAAATAATCCTAAAGTTAGTTCCAAGCTAACAATGGATGCTTCTGGATCTAGGACCGTGTATATCATTACCCTAGTGGTGAACGAAGAGGGGTTGAGCTATAACATTTCCACCCTTGACCTAGGAACTGCATCAAGAGAGCTAAAAATTGATCACCTCTAGGAGTCTATTGCCATAGCGGTACACTTGATATAGAAGGATAAGGTCTCCAAGGAAGAACTTAAGGTACAACTAGCTAATTTGACAGCCTATATTCAGTAATTTTCATCCATAGAGGAACTTCCCATGACATCCTCGGCTCTGCCACAACTATTGTCCAAAGAGAAAATTGACAAACTTGAAAAAGGAAAGAGCTGGAATAAAACTACAGAGGATTGGTTCCAACAGGTCCTGTATGCTGGAAACATGGGCATTAATCATGCTGTCAGGACAACAAATAAGTTGTTGGATGTACAAAAATACCTTGAGGGCACGAGGAATTTCTGCACTAACTTCCTGGGGATATATAGGTCCACTTAGCCTAAAATTGAAGCCATCCTCAAGTTGCGTCAAAAAACATGGGAAAAGGAGCTTGCATTCATGGAGGATGATCACTGGCTAGTGGATATGTGGAAGATGGACTTCGACCATAGGAAAGAAATACTGGAGAAAGTGCTCCATAAAGTGGAGCCAGACATTGAGTGGGAAAAGGACGTCGGGGAAGATTATGTTTAATATTTGAAATTAATAGCAGGCTATGGCGTTCCCACCATTGAGATTGATCCAGAAAAGATAAAGCCTTATTTCCAGAAGAAGATGAATGATGGAATGTCAGCAAAGCTCACCATGGATTTCATGAGTTTTGTTGCTCAAGATTTTTCTCAATCTGAACAGTTCAAGGAAAATACAGCTAAGTATGATGGAGACTGAGATACACTCACAGGCCGGTCCAAGTAGTGGAACTACTAGGTGCTCCAATCCAACATAATGGAGATTGATAAGCTCTAGGCTCTAATCAGAAAGTTCATAGAATATGTTGCTTTGAAGAAGCAGGAAGGGAACTCGATCATTGATGAGAAGCTCCTCATAGAATAGTTGCAGCAAAGGAAATCAACTAGAAGACAAAGTACTACAATGCTGCCACAAGAGGACAAAATAGGGAAAAAGAAAAAAAAAAAATTTAAATTGTAATATATTTGGGGGTGGGTGAAACCCTAGTTTGTAGTGAATCTTGGCCACACAATGCAAATCAATCTTGGCCATTCATTTTTCTTTTTGAGCACTGCAAATAGGGGGTCTCCTCTCATTTTCAAGAGAGAGTTGAGTTGTTGTAAAGGCATGCTGCAGAAATTTAAATAGAAGTTCATTGGCTTTTGGTGGACTCTTGAGTTTCTATTGCATGTTACATGGTTCATCTCCCATAGTTAGCTGATTTAGATAGATTTACTTTATTTTCTTCATGGTTTAGATTACTTTGATAGATTAGTTAATGTTGTTCAATGGTTGTGTAGATTTGTGTTGTATTGATGCCTTTCTTGTCCATACTTTTTGTTGTTTGATGATGGTAGATAGTTGTGTAAAGTTAGTCTGGGCATAAACTAAAGCTGCTCCAAACTTCTATCTTTTATTCATGCATGTATATGGTGAATGAATAGTTGAATATTTGCAGTCTTTAGAAGCTTGCACAAGTTTCATGACACTGTGAGTCAATCTGGTTAAGTGAAATTATGTTTTAAGGAAGTTGTCCATAGTAGAACCCTCCATGATCACTGTTCATAGTTAGTTTCAGATCCAGGAACCTCTTCTCTTCCCTACCCTTTTCCTTTTTTTAATAAGTAGCCTATGCTAAGGTCATTGTGCATTATAAAGCCAAATCTTAAGATAAAACAAGAGTTTATAATTGTTGTTCGAATCTGCAACAAGCTACACTTTAAATTCCCATTTCAAGAACTCCATTCTAAGATTCACCTTATCCCAGCCAAAATTCATAAGCTGCCCTATGATTACCAGAAAAATCACATCAAACATCAACTAAGAAATTCCATGCATGTCATGATTTGACACCTGAGAGACCTTGGCGTAGCGAATAGTAATGTGTTTGCGAATTTATACCTTTCAAGAGAGGTAGTGCACCTACGCACTGTCTGTGTTGAGAAAGTGCACAAAACACCCATCAACATAAGTGTTTACACTACCACAATGGCAATTTCAATGATAGGGATGATAATTGAAAGGAAAGAATGATGAATGAAAAAAATGTTGCAACTCACCACCCTTCAATGGCTTCCTTGAAGGACTGAAGTCATACACATCACCTCAAGGATCTTGGATCTTTCTTGCTTGATTTTCTTGAATTCTTGAATGCTTTAAAGACCTACAATAAAGGTTATCCTTCACAAAACCATGATAACATGAACACACATGAAATCAAATACACTTTGACATGATGCCTGGATCTTGAATTGTTCTAATAAATCTTTAATGGTTATCTCGACTTGTTGAAAAATGCTCTTAAGCAATCTTGATCACAATACTTTCTCTTGATGCTCACCTCTTTCTTGTTGTAATTACCAGAAATATTACACCCCACCTTGGAGGAATATAACATAAGGATAGGGTTCCTATTTCACACTTGCTACACTCAAGGACACCTTAGATATTTCAATCCAATGAAGGATGGATGGAGAGATCTGACAAGCAGGTAACTTAGGGTATGTTTAGAAATTGATTAAGGCTGATTGAGGGGTTCACCACCAAATTTAAACTTGGAAAATATAATGAAATGCAAGATGAAATGCAAAACCCTAATATGGTGCAAACTTGATTTAAAGGACCTAGAAATGTAAATGAAACAAGACGTAAAGCTATAGAATAGAATTTATGCACCTAGAAATATGAAGATGACTGGAAGGAGCTCTAAAATGCTAGAAATTTTGACTTTTTAACCCTAATTTAAATATATACCTAACCTTAATTAAACCCTAACTAAAGTCCTAATTGACCCCTAACCCTAATTGTATCATAACCCTAATTGAGTTGAAACCATAGCTGGACCATAACCCTAATTGAGTTGTAACTTTGATTGTACTCCTATTTGAACCCCAACTATAATCCTAATGCCAAGGTTTAATAAAACCTAACCCTAATTGAACCCTTACTCAGACATAAAATGGAGAGGGAGATATAGATAAGATACAAAGAGGTGGATAGAGAAAAAATAAACTAAACTCATGTAATAAATTTACTATTACAAATATATAATTTTGTCTAATAAAAATTATATTTATAATATATATTTATTGAGTGAATTCTAATTGAGACCTTTGTTACATAAACATCATTTGCTAAATGACCTACCAATTGACCTCATGTACTACACATATGTCTGAAAAAGTACACCAAAATTTTCTCTAATTGACCTTTCATACCTCTTCAATGTACCTATTACACACCAAGGTACAATTGCTATATATATATATTTATATATATTTAACATGTCAAAATGTGCTCATTATTAAAATGGCCATAATTTCATTTAATAAACATGCTCTAAAACCTTCCTCAAGACCTTATTTTCAATGCCCGCCAAAATGGAGAAGTGAAAGCGCCTGATTTTGGATTATAGAAGACACACAGCACAGTAGTCCCTGTCACATTCAAAATCCCAATGAAGTTGTAAGCAACAGCAGAATATACTTACATCGTAGCAATAGCTTAATTGTCAATACAAATTTGCATAAGTGGGAACTAAATGTAGATGCCAATAACGTATACGACACCACAAGCTAGAAGCAGGTAGCTCACAATGTCTTGAAAAAGAGCCAATGTTTCTCCCCTTTAGCATTAGATAGAGCTTTCGTCATTACAGTAACACTGCAAGTAGAAAACATAATCATTTAAAATCAATTCATTTTTGTTTACAAATATTGTGCTGCAAGATCATGCATCTAGATCATCACTATTTTGGATGAAATTGTATTTTGACATTTTGTTTTAAAATAAGCAAATATTAAACATCAAGTACAAAATTTTGATGTAAAATAGAAAAAAATATTGGGATATCAAAATGGGAAAGAAAATATATTATATAGCATACATTTTGAATGTGGGAAAGGTACTCAAAAATTTAATAGGAGGGAAATGTCTCTCCTAATCTTAATTGGACCATATTTGATTAACACTCTCTAGCCTTTGATGAATCAGATAATCAAAATGAGAGTCAATGGAAACTTCATGTAAGTAAGGAAGTATAACCATTCATAGAAAAAAAATATGAAGCAATCTCTCTTAGCTCTAAGGGCATTAAATGTTGAACCTTATAAGCAATTCTAAACAATTCTCCAAGTATTGCCAATGTAAGTTTTGTTGTGACTATTTTTCCTATATTGTTTTTCTTGTAGGCATGATGAACATGTGTTGTTTGTGTTACAGAGGCCCTCAAATCCCAAGAAGTGGAGGGTGGTTGTGCATGCTTCAAATCCCTGCTCCATGTTAGTAATAGAGGAAGGGTATTTTAATATTTTATGGGCTTTCCTATTTTAACGAAAATTTAATGGGTGAAAGGTATCTTCAGGATCATTTACACTAGACATGCTTTCCTTTTAAAAATTACTTAGTTCCCAATAAGAGGCATGCACCTATGCATTGCATTTTCGGCATTTGAATTTTTTTCTCCCTTATTCTCATTCTATCGTCGACCTATACAAGCAATTTGTCATTTAAAATTTGAAAGCAACACTCTGTATTGAGGTGCATGCCTATAAATTTGTAAAGTGTTTGATTATTTGAAACACCTATCCCGCTTGATCAGGCATGCAACTTATAATAATAGTTTGGAACTTTGTCTTATAACAAATTTCTCTTCATATTAGCATGTTCCTATCAATGGAATATGTTGCTTGTTTGAAGTGAAAAAATGCCTTTGTTGATTGTGCACTTCGCAAGGAATTTTATGCTTTGAATTTCTCATATAAAGAGATATTCGCCTATAAATGGAAAGACACCCTTTTGATGAACTAAAATATTTTTTCTTTGTTTCACATGCACACCTCTATACATGAAAAAAGTAATATGCACTTTTCCTTAAGATAGGTGTGCACTCAAATATACAAATTTGTCTTTAAATTTAAATGTATTCAAACATATTCAACTGTATAGTTTTACGAGTCAAACTCATTGACCCATGTTTCATGAGTAGTGATTCACAAGAACCCAGCTTTCATAATGAATGGTCCACTCAACACCCATTGCAATTAGAGGATGTTGAATTATTGAAAATTGATGTAATGCAGGGATGCTAGATCTCTTTGTGCATAGGAAGATGATCTCTCATATGTAGCACCCCTATTTTTTTGAAGTAACAAAGACGTGGTTTCAGAAAAGAATAAAAAGTATATTGTTACCAAATTGGACCACTCAGTCCTAACCAGCCATGTGAGAGGATGTATCCATTTGGAAAACCAAGATGTTTGTCACTTATTCATCACATGTGAGAGGATGTATCCATTTGGAAAACCAAGTTGTTTGTAACTTATGAATACAATATTTTAAAACTTTCGTCGTTTGTGTCATGCCAATCCCTTGCCTTGTAAAATTTGGTCTTTGAAGTACAAGAGCCAGTATAATGGCACAAAATTATGGAGAAACATGTATTGTACAATGTATAAAGTTTGTAAAGAATAATGTATTAAGTTTAACATATGAAGATGATCTGATATCTACTGTTCACTCTATATGAAAATATCTTTGAAAACCATTGCATTTATAGCTTCAGCAATAGCTGCTATACATTCAATACTAAATAATTATGTTAGAAAAATTGTCACAAAAATAACCTCAAGGGAAAGGAAAACAAAAAAAATAAAAAATTTAAACCACCAAATGATCATTTCACAGTTCAAAATATCTCCATGTGGAGAAAAAAACAAGGGTCTAACACTTTGTATTACAATAATTTTATATATGAAAAGATCCACAAATAAAACCACATAACCAATGCCTTCATTTACCAAATAACAACAGACCTATTTTAGAATGAAATAAAACACAACAAAAACTAAAAGTGATCTGTTCGTGTACAAATTTCCAAAAAAAATTCATTGAAATCATGGCAAGTGACTTACCTCAAGATTTTGTACAAGTTGTGTTGTGTTGTCAATGATGTCGATGAGAAAAATGGTTAGAGTTTGTTGGAAAAAATATTATGAAACACTACCAAAGCAGAATTTAATAATTTAAAATGAGATGAACCAAAATGATTCTCCATATAGCTGTCGCTTCAATCTATTCATAATAAAGAAAAGTAGGTCTCAAAATATCGAGGTTTAGAGCTACTAAATTCTTGAGCTTGGGACAATATTTTTGCAGCCTTTTAAATAAAAATATTGGTTGTGAGTTGAAATTTGTTTTCAGATGTGATACAAGGAATGTTTCACCTATCTGGAAGTTGTCTTGTGTGGTGTGAGACAACTTTTTGGGTGAAATGTGCTACTAAATGTAGCCTTATTGGCTAATCAAAACATTCGCTCAAAATGGTGTATGGTGCAGTGGTGCATGAGCACCTATTTGATCACATGCCTCCATGAGGCCATGTTGAGTCATTTGTTCCATTTTGATGTCTTGATGTTGTAATAAGGCCCAAGTGGCCACATTGGTGGTGGTATAGGTCCTAGGATGTTGTTCATTTCTCATATATTGTAAAAGTTGGAAGTTGTCAAATCATGTCATATTGCAAAAAATGAAATGTATGGTAGTTGAAGAGGAAAAATTAAGTAGATAACAAGTCAAGAGGTTAGGGGAAGGTTACGATCAGTTGTAGGAATTTTTTATGAGTTATTTTTGGTCTTCAATGTATAAATAAGTCTCACATAGGTCGATGCAAGAAGAGAATTTTGATTTGTAAGGAGAAAATATTAATGGAATTCTATTTTTTCTTAGAAAACATTGTAAAAACGTGATTATTTGCTCCTGTACGGCCATGTACTTTTTGATATTGAAGAGGAAATCATTGGAAAAGTTTGTTTTGTTTTTCTAGATCATTTTTCACTTGGTCTTATTTGATTTCATGAAGAAATAAAGGAGTTATGTCACTTTTTGTAAATACAGTCCAAACCCTCATTAGGGTAACCAGCAGGTAAGGAGATTTGTGTTTCTCCTTTGTTTGGCAATGGAATTTCTTGGTTTTTAGTGATAATTTTCTTTAATTGATTTTCTCTCATTCTTCTATGGTTTTGGGCTAAAGGCATAAAGCTAAGGTGTTGTAATTTCAAAATTTTGACTGTAAATTTTGTGCACAACCTAGAAACAAGGCAATTAAGTGTAACATGGTCTAGGGTTTATAAAAATAACTATGGAAATGAACTTATAATGGTGAATGAAGCTTATTCAAGCCTAAATATATATTATTTAAGCATTGGTCAAGTGAACTTGTGGTGGGAAGTAGGACATTGAATAAGCCCTGTATGTATGGAAACCTAATAGGCCTAATTTGCACACCATCAGTGCAAATTTGAACACTATTTATCAAAGAAACTTATGTTGATATTTTAATATGTTTTAGTCCCCTCTAAATGTTTCTAAGAAGAATTTTATAGTCTTGAATAGAGGCTTATGGTGGAAGTTATGTCTGACAGTCTTAATACCAAACCTACAAGCATATAGATCAGGATATGAAGGATTTGTAACTAGAACAAATAATCTATATTCCAAGGGTGTAAAGAGAGTTTATTCATGTTGAATTAAGAATTTTAAATCTATTCCACATGTTGAAGAATTTGTATGTGTCTTGGGATCAAATTTTGGTGCTTGAGGGCTTGTACGTGTCATAGATGTACATTAGGAATGGTCCTAAGGAATGATGGTGAAATGAAAGGGAAGACATTGTGAAAGTATCCGATATTGTTATTCTGACTCAAATGAAGGTGACTTATGCATTAGTTTTATTTGGTTATGCCTTTGAAGTTTGAAGTTGTGTTTGTAGTTATTGAGTGCCATGATTTTGAAAGATTAAGGGAAGTTGTAAAAGAGTTTGATCTTGGTTGATGATTTAAGGAACCTAACTGATTTGTTCCAATCATTTACAAGTTGAAAATAGTGTTTTGAGGGTTGGATAAAGGATGGGGAACTCTAATTTCATATTTTAATGATTAGGCTAAGTGCCTTGTAAAGGGAAATATGAACCTTTGATGAGTGAATAAACTATGGATGAATTGAGTTTTGGCTATTGAGATTGTGAAAGTTGACTTTCTTCTTCCTTCTCTGCATCATGCAAATTCATTTCAAAGAGGTTGAGTGCATGTACATTGTCTTGTACAATATGTTTGATAGGAAATATTATATATATATATATATGTATGTGTGTGTATACCTCGCTACTTTTTCAGTCACAATTGTCTTTTAATTCCACTATCCTTAAAGTATGTAACTTCTTATTCTTTTAGATTATGCAGTGAGGGTTGGTGACAGTTCCACAACCATTACAACTCGTAGGGTTACTACTTTTTATGCGATGCTTTTCTAGTTGGGATACCATTGGATTTACAATACTATAACTAGTATTCCTACAGCCTGTATGCATACAGTTTGATTGATAAGGAGGCATTTTCCACAAGGATATCGCTATCAGGATTCAACCATATTCAACTATGTAGCTTTACAAGTTAAACTCATTCAGCCATGTTTCATGAGTAGTGGTTCACAAGAACCCATCTCTCATAATGAATGGTCCACTCAGCACCCATTGCAATTAGAGGATGTTGAATTATTGCAAATTGATGTAATGCAGGGATGCTAGCTCTCTTTGTCTATGGGAAGATGATCTCTCACATGTAGCACCCCTTTTTTTTTTAAGTAACAAACACATGGTTTCAGAAAAGAGTATAATAATATCAAAAAGTATATTGTTACCAAATTGGACCACTCAGTCCTAACCATCCATGTGAGAGGATGTATCCATTTGGAAAACCAATCTATTTGTCACATATGAATACAATCTTTTAAAACTTTAGTCATTTTTGTCATGCCAATCCCTTGCCTTGTAGCATTTGCAAATAGGTACAAAAATAGCTATTTGCAAATGCTACAAGGCAAGTCAAATAGCTATTAAATCTCTATATGAAAATAGCTCTGACAACCATTGCATTTACAGCTTCAGCAGTAGCTATTATACATTCAATACTAAATAATTCTGTCAGGAAAATTGTCACAAAAATAACCTCATGGTCAAGGAAAACAAAATAAACAAAAAATTTAAACCACCAAATGATCATTTCACAGTTCAAAATATCTCCATGTGTAGAAACAAACAAGGGTCTAACACTTTGTATTACAATAATTTTATATATGAAAACATCCACAGATAAAACCACATAACCAATTACTTCATTTACCAGATAACAACAAACCTATTTTAGAATGAAGTAAAACACAACAAAAACTAAAAGTGATCGGGTTGTGTATAGATTTCCAAAAAAAAATCATTGAAATCATGGCAAGTGACTTACCTCAAGATTTTGCACAAGTTGTGTTGTGATTTCAATGATGCCAATGAGAAAAATGGTTAGATTTTTTTCTTATACTTGAGAGTTATAGATTTTAATTTGTTTGTTCTTTCCTCGGAGGTTTTGGTTTTGGACTCTCTCAAAGTGATTTGAGAACATTGAATCCTGCATATGTTAATGTGATGTGTCTCAAACTTATAAAGACATGGAATATGATAGGCATATAGGGCTCTTGTTTTTGATATGTTTAGCCTTATAAACTTTGGTTCTCATCCAAAATTGTAGTTCTCATTATGGTCTTTTATTTTAACTGCACAGTTAAATTGTTGTGAGTTTTAAGTGCATGATTTATGGTTTCAAGTTTTAACTTAATGGTTCATGATTCTAAGTTTAACTGCACACTTTATAGTTTTCACTTTTCAGCTTTAATTGTCAGTGTCTCTTCTATGTTGAATATTATATGTAACAATGAAGGTAGAATAATTTTTCATTGAAATCCTCAAGCATGACATGAAATTCTCTATGAAATTTTTTTACAGAGATCATTTCAGTGTCTGCTTCAAAAGTAGGCAGGTGATAGATCTGTGTGGGAATACCCATTTGCTATAGCTAGTGTAAACATAACATTCATGCTTATTCAAATGATAGATCTTCAATCAGGTGTGTATTCTTCTTGATCAACTGCATTTCCTTCATGGTAATATTTGAATAATAAATCATGAATGTCTCATTACTTTTCTGTAGTGAATCAAGAGTCTATCTGATTATATATTGATTCTGATTGATATGCTCTAAACTTGCTTCTAAAATGTCTATCCATGCTTTAAAAATTGTATTGTCAAAAAAAGGACCCTTTTCTTGACATGGATTATCTCATGATTAAATGGACTTAATGAGGCCCTAATCTAGTGTTGTGAGGCACTTTATGTGTCCACACTAGGTCTTGGACCCTTGCAAATCAAATAACATGCTTTTAACGACGTCTTGTAAAGGTGTTGTAAAGTCATGTAAAGAACTTTCATGTTTTTCAAGACTTAATAGACCTAATTCTCCCAAATTCAACATTATAATAACATGATTACATCAATCTAGAAGGTTCTTAACTTAAGCTTAATGATAAACTAGTGTTTTAATGTGTCTTGTACATTCACATTAGTTCTTGTGCCTTTCTAGGCTATGTGGACCTAATTTTAATGTGGTAAAGTGTATTTAATTACACTTTCACATTAATTTATGTGTCCCAAGCCCTATTCAACATTTACATCATCACTAACATGTCCTATTTCACCCATATTGTGCATCTTGAGGCTTTAATTGATCAAACACCCGACAAGGTAGCATTCTAAACCTTATTTCCTATCTCCTAAGTTTAATAGGTGTCGAAATGGCCCTTGTGGGACCCATTCGCCATGCTTTAAAAATGAGTCCCATTCAAGTGGGACCCATTCATCATGCTTGGTGAATGAGTCCTATCTGGCCCCCATTTTGACCCTTGAGTAGGAAAAAGTGAAATTTAAAGCTTATTTTCACTACATGTCGGCCCATGATGTAGTATAATTGGATACTAAGGCACAATTGTCTATAAATAAGTATTCTTACCCTCATTCTTACATCTCCCACACATCTAACAACTCATTCTTACATTCACATCATTCATTCATCATCTATCTTCTATCTCAAGTCAAGCAAGCTAGGGCTTTTATCAAGTTAGCTTCCTAAGACATCCAAGGGATAAATCTTCATGTTATATTACAAAATTTCAAGATAAAATCATCATGAAAAGGTAATCACCTTCATTTTTCATGCTTCATTCCTTTATTTCACTAATTTAGTTTAATTACCTAAACGGGGTTTGACCAAGGCAAACCCACATGCCCTAACAATCAACATTTTTTCTTCTTGTTTTGTTTGTATGAAAATTTAGGTCCTTTGGAAGCTTGAGGATCATTGAATATTGAATGTTAAATTCATTCAAGTCATCATCCTATCATTCAAGTCAAATCATCAACAAAAAGTCATTTTTAGACCCGATTCTAGCAATTTTTGAAGCGGAGACCTATAGGAGGCAGAAGTATAGATCTAAGTCCTCTGAATCTTCCTCTGATTTTCCAGATTTTTATAGGTGGACTGATTTTCCACCCATGGCAAATTAGTCCCACCTGTAGGCCTAAAAATTTATTTTCTGAGATTTCAACTCCCAACAATCAAAAATAGGTTTTTGGAAGATTTTAGCAAAAGCAAGACTGATTCACCATGCTTGGCGAATGAGTCCCAATGGTGATTAAAATTAATTTTAGAGACATTCCAGAACCTTCCAGTGACATTATTCTACCTCCAGGTGCAATCTATTCAATCTCATTAAATTTTGTTTTCATTTATCCAAGTTTCTTGTTCATTGTTGCAATACACAATGTGTTTTCAAACAAGTCATAATTCTTAGATTTTACATGTATGTTTGATCAATTTCATAGTTTAGCAGCACTTATATCACTCCATTTACATCATACAATATCACACACATCCTTTATTTGAATTAACTACTTAGCATTTTTGGATCTAATCTCTCTCCTTTTAGGTGAAAACCCTATAAGAGTTAGAGAGTCCATTAGGTCCAAAAATCTATTTCAAAAACATCATGTGCTCCACCAAGAACCTTTCAGAGCATAAAAGGGTGCATGTTCTTAAAAAAAAAAAGGAAAAATTAATGTTTTCCGAGAGTAGAGGAATACGAGGAGGATCAAGATGTTAGAGAGAGAAATTAGGGTTCCAAATGAGTGCTAAGTTTGCTTTCATAAAGTGACCAACTATTAGAAAACTCACTAGGGTGACCATTCATGGTTTTGGAGGGAATTTGAATTTAGATTTGAACTAGACACTAGCACATTCCCTCAAGATAGAGCCATTTGAAAAATGGGAACAAATTTTTACAGTAGAAGGGATTTTAGGTTGAGTGACTTGGCACACCTCTGATGAGTTTTGGGACTAGAAATGGGAAAAATGAGACATAATAATGATTGAGTGACCCATAAGAGTGTAAGAATAGATAGTGAAAAGTGTGAAGTATGCAGTTATGATTCTATACCTTTGGCCTGAGCAGTTTCTTATGTTCTAACTTTATTCATTTCACTGGTTATATGCTACTAGTTTTTCAATGTTGTATTCTCTCTACATGGATCCAGCAATTCCCTCTTTGTAAAATTGGTAACAATAGTATTTAGAAATACCAATTTCTACTTGAGAGCAACTAAAATCCTTCCTAAGAAAATTTCCCTTTCCAATATAACTGTCGGTTCTAGTGTCTACTTGTTCATTTTTTCTAGCATCTGCTCATTTTTCATTTTTTGATACAGAGCTTCTAAAAGATGTGCAAGATGTTCTTCAATCTTAACAATTAATGTTGAGATAAAATGGAAGCATTTCTCTTGCAAATAAGGTGCTAAATCATTTATCCTTGAAGGAGATTTATGTGCATGAAGAAAACTTAGGAGGTCTTCCAAAATATTCTCGGACTCCTCATCTATGGTATCTTTTATTTGACTAATCTCAGTTACAAAATAAGTGTTAAGGCAACCAAACCAATCTTCATCATTTGTCATCATAGATCTAAAACTCAACCCAGGTAAATTGACACTTTTTAGGTCCTCTCTCTTGACAAGCCAACCCTCACTAGTAGTTAATTTCTGCAAATGGGTTTCAACATCTTTGTAACTTGCTAGAGATGTAACTATGGCTTTAAGTCATTTACCAACCTTAACTCTCTCACACAGATCTGCAAATCCATCAACTATTATTTGTTTCATCCTACTAACAAACAGGCTTTCAAAAATTTAATCCCACAGATTCTTTGAGTGCTTCAAAATAATCTCACACACGCATTGCCATGGAAACTCGACAGTTGAACCAAAAACCATTTTTAGCCACTCCAAGCTCCCTTAAAATGCATCCAAATTGTCCAATGTTTCTCTAATCAATATCTCATTCTCTGCAAATTCCTTTCCACTTTTCATAAGATCAAGAAAATATTTTCCCCCAAGCCTATCTATAAAGAGAATATCATCTGCACATAACTTATTGTCCTTTCTAGGAATATGTTGAATTTTTATAACATTGGTTGCATCCACCAATTTGTATAGGGAGGGTGGTGCAGGGGCACCATTGAAGAACATTAGGCAATTCAGGTTGTTAAAGAGAAAGCTTTAGGAGGAATACATTTTAGTAGTAAATAAGGTCTTGAAGGCCATTAAAGTATTCAATAAATCATAAGTTGGTTGTAATGAGGTGTCTAGGAGTCAATAATTTTGATATTGAAAAAAAATTGCACTTTGTTACAAAATTGTTGTAAAACCCAAAAGTTGCAAATGCAAGATTTTAGGAGTTCAAGGTCAAATGCTAGTAAATGATGTAATAAGGTCATTTAGTGTTGGTTGAGTGCATGTAGGTGAAATTAGGTTTTTTACAAACCATTTAATGTTATTGGCAGATTCATTTTGTCAAATTTTGTAGTATTGCTAAAAATAGTTGCAACAAGACAATTTTTGCCTGTAATGGGAGAATCCATGCTCCTCATTTTGAATTAAAATTTCTAGATAATGGAGAAATATTTTAAAAAATCCTAAAAAAGGCTTGAACAATGGATACTTAAGATTGAATTGAAAATACAAGTCTGTAAACAACGTTTTATAAGAAAATTCACTGTATTTATGTGCTTTCAGAACTTCACCAGCACTGTACAGCCTGTACAGTCATTTTGAGGCTTTGAAACCTTCAATATTTTGTGTAGGAATGTTATAGCTCTCCATTGTATCAATTTTGAGAGTATTTCTTTAATATTTGAGTGAGAACTTGGTAGTTTTCTGAAATCTGCTTGTAACAAGCCAGTGAGGGCCAGTTTTAAAGTTTTTATAATGTATTAGGAAATCCACCTTTTGTAGGAGGTTGTGACTAATTGGATTGCATTCACCAATGATAGATTAGATGTCTTGAAGGATTATAAAGTTAAGGGAATCAAGTTTAAAGGAGATGTGTGTTGCCCTAATGTTGTACATGGCATTTTCCTTGTGAAAAAGAGGTGTTAAGGTTGGGTTTTTGCAAAATGATGTTGGAACCTTCAAAGTTATGATAGATTGAGTTTTAGTAGGGTTACTAAGATGTGTTGGAGCCATTTTTTGATTTGTACAAGCCCAAGAGTTAGTAGTTTGAATAAACCCTAGTATTTTGCATGAAAAGTGAGGGTTTGTTGGGGTAGCGCTCTTGAGGATTTAAATCCTTGAACTGATAATGAAATTTGGATCTTTGAATCACATTTAGTATTGTTTAAGAGATTGAGTGGAAACTAGAAGTTTAGGTGGGACTTCCTTTGGAAAATGGGGCTAATTTAGTAGCCCAAACAGGGGTAGGTTATTCAAAATCCAATTTAAGCTTAAGAAACCTTGTGAGTTATTTTTTAGACCTTATTAAACATAGCAGATGGTCTTTTTTAGACCTTATTAAACATAAACAAAACTTTATCACCTCCTCTACTAACCTAGACTCACTCAAATCAACCTAGTTACATTTCACCACATCAAATTTTGCATTAAGGGTGTATGTCCTCCTGCACCACAAGCCTAATAGGTGCATGTTTGGGACAAGTTGAGAGAATAAAGTTGAAGAATTGATTCCTTATTTTTGTTTGATCATTTGTAAACATTTGTGAGATTGGAAGAATCATCTCCACCCTGCTTACATCAGAGGGCTATGTAAAGAGGAATCAAGTCAAGGGAATCAAGTTTAAAGATTTTGCATGCCTTGTGTACATTTCCACATTTTGCATACATGTCTAACTGCGCATTTCCAACTATAATATCTAACAAAATTCCCCATCTATTATGCTCTGATGGATGTTCATACCCTGCTCCAAAGCTCCCATTTTGGCACAGGTAGGGAGGATGCTAGCATAGGTTGTGGAATTTGGCTTCAAACCTACTAATTGCATTTTCTTTAAAGTTTCTAAAGCCTTTTCAGCAAATCCATTTTGTACATATCCCACAATCATCGTATTTCATGAGAAGGCATCTCTTTTAGGCATTTTGTCAAATAGTTCACATGCCTTGTCTATGCTTCCACATTTTTCATACATCTCTACTAGGGCAGTTGCAGCTACAACATCTGACAAAATTTCTCTATTATTTATGTAAATTCTAATGTAATAAGGGTTACTGGCGTGTGAAGTATGTGCAGCCCTCATCCACTAAACCTGCATGACTGCATGCACCTAGAACCCAAGCAAAGCTTACAATGTTAGGATGTGTTCCAGAGTGCTTCATTAATTCAAATATTTTGAGAGGTTCCTTGCAAAATCCATTTTGTGCACATTCTACAATCAATCATTTCATTCCATGGCTGCAAAGGCATTGATGACCTATCCAAGACATGAGTGTAGGATTCACCATAGAGATATTAATGTTAGAATGAGTGATACTCTGTGCCATAGTTCATGACTTGATGTTGTGTTTTTTTTTTGTGATATTGTAACCAATGAGTTTTGCACACCAAAACCACTTGAGGATATTTATATATTTAAAAATCTTGTTTCGTTCAACTCAAATCTGCTTTGTACTCATTTGTTTGATGCATACACAGTCCAGAAAAATAGAGTTTAAGAGGATGAATACCTAGGTTTTGATAAAAAGATGCATGGGAAATGAATTTTGATGGTGTTTTAAGCCTATAAAGATCTAATAACAAGTGTTCTAAGCATTTTTTGGGAAAATTTGTGATTGGAAGTGCAAGAACCAATAAACCCTTGTGGTGATAGACCTAATTAGGCCTATTTTGAACGTGGATAGTCTAATTTTGTCCATTGATCACAAAAAAAGTTATGGTAATCTTTTGACATTTTTTAAGGCTCCCTAATGAGTATTGAAAACACCTATTATAGTCTTTAATAGAGGCCTATATCAAAATATATTTCTAACAGTTTGTGATGGAATGGCTACTAGGACATAGTTTCCCAATTAATGAATATTCACTATGTGGATGGGTAGACTTTTATAAATGTTTGTTTTGGCTTATTTTTGTTTAAAATAAGGTGTTAAAAGCGTCTCAATGATTGGGAAGGTTATTTAAAGCAAGGCTTGTTGTTTGGGGACTTTGAGTCATGTGAAGTCATAGTATGAATTTGTGTCTTAACTGCAGAAATAAGAGATCTGATGGTTCAATGTTTTGTGAGTATGTTCTTGAGTGATTTCAATCAAAACGTGATGATTATAGTATCTTACATGTTTAATAAAAGGTTGGTAGCAAATAGGCATGGTTGAATGTTATCTTGCCTTATAAAACAAGTTGAATGAGGAGATAATTTAGCTTGTTGGTTGAATGAGTTGTTTTCAAAATTTTTGATCAGGATTATGCTTAGTTTCAGTCTACAGGAGTATGTTCATGGTGGGTTGATGGATTTGGAACACTAATCTGTTGTTTTGAAGCTTTGTAGCATTACAATCATGTGAAATGAGGTATTTTTGTTGAAAGTTTAAATGGATTCCTAGTGATGGTTTAATTGATCTTCTCATGATTGTGATTAGGGTTTGATGAAACCTTGAAGTTTAGTGACACTTTATTTGTTTGAAACTGGTTGATTCCCTATATTTGGAGTCTTCCTACGAGGTTTGGGTGGTTTTGGTGAGTAGTTTGAGTGTTTTAGAGTAGGTTACTTGGAAAAGTGGGCTAATTTTCCCTTAAAAGTGGAGGACAGTCTATTGTTTGTTCCTTAAGAAGTTTCAAAACAAGTCTATACAATTTTTTGATATGTTGAATGGGAGGATAAAAGGTGTCTAAGAATGTGTGGGTTGTGACTCTATTAGGCCTTCTCTAAAAGTTAAACCTGAAAAAATGAGTTTGGATTGCTACTTGGAGAACAAATGAAATTGGTAATGAGTCATTGAGTTGGGGACTTGGAGATTGAAACCTTGATTGAGGTAGGTTGGATTGGGATTTTGGAGTGATTTTCCACCCCATCATTGTGTAATTTATCCATCAATGACATCTCTTTGAGGAATTCCATGAAAGAGTTCATGTGCCTTGTGTACGTTTCCACATTTTGCATACATGTCTAACAGAGCATTTCCAACCATAATATCTAACAAAAATCCCCCATCTATTATGCTCTGATGGATGTTCATAGCCTACTCCAAAGCTTCCATTTTGGCACAGGCAGGGAGGATGTTGGCATAGGTTGTGGAATTTGGCTTCACGCCTACTAATTGCATTTTCTTGAAAGTTTCTAAAGCCTTTTCAACAAATCCATTTTTTGCATATCCCACAATCATTGCATTCCATGAGATAGCATCTCTAACACCCTTCAATGCTCCAGCCAGTATAGTCTCATCCTTGTATGTGTATTTACACCATGCTAATGAAGATTATAAAGAAATTAGTTTTAGTGGCAATCTCTATGTTTTTTCTGCTTTTTTTTTTGTTTTTTTTAGATCATACCTAGGGTGACAACTGAAAGGACATATAACATATTGATAATTGTAAGTGTGTAAAATATGGTGTTCTATGTAGTTATAAATTAGGGTGCAATCTCTTTCATTTTTCAAAGTTTAAAAGTTAAATGGGAGGTGAAAATTGAGTAAATGGTATATAAATTTAAAATGTTAAGGCAACTTGATTTTTCATTCTTTTTTGACACCCTACCATTATTTGTTTGATGTCTCTTTGTCTGGATGGTTATGGTGATAAAACATGTTTGAAGAGTTGAACCATATTACAATGGTTTTATAATGTTCTATTTATTGTAAAGCATTTAATTAATGAGTGGATTGGTATTCATTAACCTTATTATGGCCTAAACAGGGTCTTACCGTAAAGGAAATGGAAGAACTACATGATGACATAAAAATGCATTTGGAGTTGGATCCAGCAACTCCAACACATATTGAATATTGGGAGGTTTGTTTTCCCTCATTTGTCTCTGCAAGTTTGAAAGATTCCTTTTTTGGACCATATACATTTCATCTCTTTGTGTAGAACTTTTTCATATGTATTTTATTGAAATTGATTTGGCTGAAGATAATTTGATCCTAATGGATTTGCTTAATTTTTGGAGTGGAAGGTATGTATACTTGTTTATTTTATTTTACCTTAGCATTAATTCAATCACATGTGCTTTTGTTTCTCAAGTCATTGGTAGTTGGACATACAATTTCCTCAATTTGATAGTCAAAGTAGACTTATTTACTTTCAGTACAATTTGATTATGGGTTTTTCTTACATATAGGCATGTCTTGCAAGCAATTTTTTATTTAATACATTTTAGTTTTCTTGTTTTTTCAAGTAGTAAGTTCAACTATTCAACAATACCTTGCAAGTTCTTTGTTTCTATGTAGATTGATTAAAAAAATATCCTTGCAAACTCAGTGTGCTATAATTTGGTGAATTGGGTATGTTGCACTTGTCTGAGGTGTACCATTTCTTAGTTTATTTGATGATGCATCAAGTTTATGACATCTTCATCTCACATCAATAGTCCTATTTTCTTATTATACACTATGTACAACATGCTTATATGAAAGTGTTGTGTCTGTGTTGATTATGAAACTAGAACTATATTGCAGACTGAAGTATTTCTAGAAGACTATTATCATATGGAAAAGTTCCCTCTAGATGATCTTTTATCACCAAAACAAATCTAATTAAGAACACCATGAAATGTATTTTCATATGTTGAAATGCATAAATGATAAAAGAGGATACCTCTTTATATCCCTACCTGTTCAATTTAGCTTTGTCTCCCACTCAAGCATATACAAATTCATCTCTTTGAAATTCCATGAGATGAAATCTCTTTGAGGCATTCCATCAAAGAGTTCACGTTCCTTGTGTACATTTCCACATTCGCATACATGTCTAACAGAGAATTTCCAACCATAATATCTAACAAAAATCCCCCATCTATTATGCTCTGATGGATGTTCACACCCTGCTCCAAAGCTCCCATTTTGGCATAGGTAGGGAGGATGTTGGCAT
The DNA here is from genome assembly GCA_007258455.2 of Sequoia sempervirens. NCBI lineage: Eukaryota > Viridiplantae > Streptophyta > Pinopsida > Cupressales > Cupressaceae > Sequoia > Sequoia sempervirens. The sequence goes on from VDFB02281492.1 coordinate 889,526,195, forward strand.
AGGTTGTGGAATTTGGCTTCACACCTGCTAATTGCATTTGCTTGAAAGTTTCTAAAGCATTTTCAGAAAATCCATTTTGTGCATATCCCGCAATCATCGTATTCCATGAGATGGCATCTCTTTTAGGAATTTTTTCAAATAGTTCACATGCCTTGTCTATGCTTCCACATTTTTGCATACATGTTTATATCAATGGGTTATTTTTCCTAAGGTTAGATGAGTAAATCAATAAACAAAACCTAAAGAAGCTATGAAATACAAAGAAAGCTTAAAACAAGAGAGATATACCTATTACTCATTGCTTCCATGATTCCTTTCCATAGCACCTTCTAGCTCACAACAATCATATGACTATTTCCCTCAGATTTGTATGTGTGTGAGCAATTAACTATGACAAAGCCCTATGCAAGTTTTGAAGGATTTGAATGACAAAATAAAGACTATGACAAATGACTATGCCTATGACAAAATAATCAAATTAAATAAGCTGAGTACAAAGTAAATTCTAAGAATGAATGTCTACAATAACGAAGTGGTGGTCCCAAAATATGAGCAAAAATGGCATTTTATAGAAAACGCAATTTTGGATGTACAGACAAGATTGAAAGTTGACAAAGCCTAAAATCAGTGGATGAGATTTCATGTGATAATCCCTAATTAGGGTTAGGAAAAAATTATTAAATGAGTGGTCAAGATGTCATTTGATAAAATCAAATCGGTGGTAGAGAATAAGTGTGACAATTAGTCAAAAAGATAAATATTTTCAAAAATCAAGAAGATAAAGACTGCTTGATTTGTAAGATTCAAAAAATCAAGAGGATAAAGGTTGAAATGAAAAGCAGATTTGGAAAATCAAGAATTTGCTCAATTACTTGATTTTTGGAAGAAGATTACCATTTTGAATTAAATTAATTCAAAATATGGATTTTGTGTGACAGTAAATAATCAATTTTTAGATTATTTACTAAAATGAAGTGACAGTTAATAAAGTGAGATCATTTTAAATAATTTATTTATTTAAAATGAGAGAAATATTAAATGAGGCAATTAAATAATTAAAGATAATCATTTAATCTAGAAGATTATGACTGATAATTAAAAAAATTAATAAATCCATTAATTATGAGAATTAGTGACATATTAAATAAATAAATAAAATTCATTTATTTAATAATCAAGAAGACATAATGAATAAAGGAAATTAAATAAATTAAGAAATTTATTTAATTGTAAGAAGATAATAGACCCTTAGTGGCATATTAAATAAATAAATATAATTTATTTATTTAATAATCATGAAGAATGCAAGAGACATGAATTAATTAAATAATAATCAATTATTTAATTAACAGTGGAAAGTGGACCAAGGACATAATTAAATGTCGCAATTATGCTAGGATGAAAGTGATAAAATAGAGCTTACAGGCCTAGGTCATTTTTAAATGTCTACATTTTGCCCCTCTTTGTCATAGTGTCGCTTGTCGCATTGTGACAAAGAAAATAAGTCAAAAATATGCCCGAGTGCAAAATAGGATGAGGAAGAATGACGAGGGAGGTAGCGATATGCCCCCTCGAGAGGACAATCGGGTTCCAAGAACATAGGTGTGCTCTCAAAATTGATGAGAAGACTAGAATATGAAGAGACAAAGAACTATTAGTGCAAAAGATATGGATAATGATATGGATGCAATGCCTATATGAGATGAGTGAGAGAAGATGACAAGATAGAAGGAGATGCATGTTAGTTCCTAGACCAAATCCTTCAAAACATTACCATAGGACTTTAATATTTATTTCTCTTAATCATCATTGGGAAGTTTGTTGTGATGGCCAACAAACACCATGATATGACATAAATCAAGGTGTGCAAGGTTGTACCATCACATAAGACAAGCAGTCAAAGACAAGGATAATCACAACTCATACTAAGGGTGAAGTTGCCCCACAAGCATAAAAAGACAAGAAAGACAAGTCATGAAATGTCATTGCTCATCTAAATCTTGTTGTTGGGACATACTTGAGGAACTAGCAACGTGATTTTCAAAAGACAAGATAAAACAAAACCATCATCATGATACGTCACTGCTTTTCTAAATCCCGTTGTTAAAACCTGGCTAAAAAACTAGTCACATGATGAAAAAAGACAAAGACAAGATAAGACAATCATGATACGACATTGCTTTTCTAAATCCTGTTGTTAGGACCTCGTCAAAAAATAATAACATGATGAAAAATTCAAACACAAGATAAGACAATCATGATACGTCACTGCTTTTCTAAATCCCATTGTCAGGACCTCGCTGAAAAACTAGTAACATGATGAAAAAGCCAAAGAAAATATAAGACAATCATGATACGTTGTTGCTTTTCTAAATCCCGTTGTCAGGACCTCGCTGAAAAACTAGTAACATGACTGTCAAAAATACAAGACAAGACAATCATCATGATACATCACTACTTTTCTAAATCCTATTGTCAAGACCTCGCTGAAAAACTAGTAACATGATGAAAAAGCCAAAGACAAGACAATCATGATATGTCATTGCTTTTCTAAATCTTGTTGTCAGGACCTAGTCGAAAAACTAGTAACATGATGAAAAATCCAAAGACAAGATAAGACAATCATGACACGTCGCTACTTTTCTAAATCTTGTTGTCAAGACCTTGTTGAAAAACTAGTAACATGATGAAAAGGCCAAAGACAAGAAAATCATGATACATCACTGCTTTTCTAAATCTTGTTGTCAGGACTTCACTGAAAAACCAGTAACATGATGAAAAATCAATCCAACCATCGTGATACGTCGTTTCTTTTCTAAATCCTATTACCAAGACATCATTGAAAAACTAGTAACATGATGAAAAAGCCAAAAACAAGATAAGACAATCATGATACATCGCACCTTTCTAAATCCTGTTGTTAGGACCTCAATGAAAAAATAGTAACATGATGAAAAATGAAGCCAACCATCATGATACATCACTTCTTTTCTAAATCCTATTACCAGGACATCGTTGAAAAACTAGTAACATGACTGCCAAAAAGACAAGACAAAACAATCATCATGATACATTGTTGCTTTTCTAAATCCCGTTGTCAGGACATCATCGAAAAACTAGTAGCAGGATGAAAGATCAAAGAACAAAATGGCAAGAAACTTTTTTTTCCAAGTGTTTGCCAAGTGTGTTTGAATATCGAGTGTTTTAGATGTCAAGATGTCAAGTTTGATGATGGTGAGTGCCAAAAGGTGCCAAATTTGATGATGTCGAGATGACGAATGCCAAAGATTTCCAAATTCAGGAAGGACACATCCTGAATGATGTTGTTGAGAGGATCAATCCTTAAATGTCAAGAGGATCTCTCAAAATTCCAAATGATAGTGACAATACCTAGGAAAGACACATCCTAAGGTATAAATGACAAAGGTCATGCTTCAAAAGGACACATTTGAACGATCATGAAGATTTGACTGTTTGACTTATTTTCAATGAGTTTGATTCGTTTTGACAGAGATTATCCATAGGTTGACCGAGGTTTGACTATTGTTGACTAAAGTTTGACTAGTGTTGACGTGTTGATGTGTTTGACAAAGAAGTACCAGAGTTTGGTTGCAGTAATTTGTTTGTTTGGAGATGACTTGTTTGACTTGAAGATATTTTGACATGTGTGCTAGTGTAGTGCCATGAACCCTAATGGACTAACCTAGTGTGGCCTCAAGAGCTCATCGATAGATGGCCTTGCCTACGTCATACACTCAGAGACCTCGTAGTTTGAAAAATGACAAAGACTTGACTAATATGAGTGATGTGACGAAATGCGACTTTGTTTTTGGGATTTTGACAATTATTTGGATGTTTTTGTATTTTTCTTCAAGACATTTTTCAAATTTTTATATTTTTTTGGGTCTTTTGATAGTTTATGATTTTTTTTGTAATTTTTGAATGGTTTAAGAGGATCACGACAAGTGCATGTGACTGATTTCTACACATGAAAATTCAAGGACAAACATGATATTTCCCCTAGTTAAGCTGAATATCAATTGACAGGTGATGACAACATTGTTTGACATGGGAATGACGCATCCTGAAACAACATGAGGACAATGATAATGTGATGAAAGTATCAAGGTCTGTAGTCGTGCCAAGAACAAAGTCAAGTAATGTTCTGGATAATGTGCTTGTATGGATTAGACTCATTGCATTTGGAATTACTTGGTTGGGACTAAAAGGGATGATGGAGTATCCTTAGACTATTTGACAAGGGAAAGCCAAGATAGGTGACAAACATGAAAGGATGAGAGGTGGCCTTGGTAAAGGACAGGAGACATGAAACTAAAGGAATTTTTATATGATTTTTAATGACTATGTCCCATAAGGATAATGAAGTTATGAAAGTAATGACATGAAAATTTGTGAACAGTATACGACCGAAGGATAGACATGTCAAGAGTTTTCCCAAAGCATGATTTATGTGTGCCTATTTTATGTCAAGATCAAGGTAGGTGGGTGTAGATAGGGTAAAAAGCAGTAGATTTAGCATAATGAAAACAATAATCTAATTAATTCCCATCAAGCACAATAGAGTATGAAATAATACGAAAATCACAATAAACAGCACAAATGCAAACCGATCTCCGCGCTAATTCGATTTATCTCCATTGCTCTTCTCCACCTGCATGAGAATGCGAGATTTTGAAGGGTTGACAATGGAGGAATGTTGAGTGCTCATTCCTCCAGCATAACAACTTGACAATGACAATGACAAATAGAGAGAATGATAGGTAGAGACAGAAGATTGATTTTGACAGAGTTTGAGTGCTAGACGAATCAACCCCCTAAATGGATTGCGAGAGGTCGTATTTATAGAGCCGTGACGTTGACGAAGATAAGATTTGACAAGATTCGACAAGGATTTGATTTTTTAACAAAAGAGGAAATACAACGAGATGAGATAAGATGTCAAAAGAGATAGAAAGATTTCATTTCCTGTTTTAAAGGAAATAAATCTTAAAAAAGACGAGAAGATAATTGATGAATTATCTAATTAAATAAATTAATTAGATGCACACGAGTTCAGTTTTGGAAAGAAAGCGAGAAGATCTTTTTAGGATTTATTAATCAAATAAATTTTGGATTTATTTAATTAACATTGAATTTATGATTTCATTAATTAAATAATATAAATTATTTAATTAACATTAGAAGAATGAATAGAAATGATTTAAATTAATTAAATAATATAAATTATTTAATTAACATTAGCGAAATTGATGGATTATGAATATGAATTTAATTAAATAAATAAAATTTATTTAATTAAATAAATGATGCTTAATTAAATGATGACATGGGTACCTAGGGAAAAGCGTGCTACAAGATGCCTAAATGATGTAATGTCGAGATAGGTGTTGTAAGAGGACAATTTTGGGTGTCTACATTTTGCCCCTCTTTGAGATGATGTTCGAGGTGATGTGATTTGTGTCGAGTAACATCATTTCAAAGAAACTAAGGTATGGATAGAGAAAAATGGATAATGATATCAGAATATGATGATGCCCCCTCGAGAGGATAGGCGGGTTAAACAAACACGGGTAGGCTCTCGAAATGAAAGGGATGGGTCAAGAACTAAAGATGAAGGAATGGAAGAAACATTATGCTGCAATGAAAGATGAGCAACCATGATGTTTGATATAGCACTAGATGTTATGCACCAAGATATAAGGACCAAGGTGACGATGTGTCTCATGCCCCAGCATAATACAACCTTGTCTAGACGTATGAGGAAAGAGGCTTAGAGCATTAAAGTCCTAATGCACAAAAGGTATTATGTGACCTTAGATGCAAAGGATAATGCAAAAAGATATTCCAACACACACAAGATATGAATATTAGTTGGAATGATATGGATTTGATACAAATGCAAGATCAAATGATAACACACACAAGCAAGCAAGCAAGCATGCACAAATGATACAAAAACAAACAAGGTATTGCCCTTGTCAAGCTGTAAACCGTTGATTGATTGACTGATTGATTGATGATGGTGACTAATGATGATAGTGTTGACATTGTGGGGAAAGACATATCCCTAGATCAACACAAGGATGACTGACAATTGATAGATTGACTTTGATTGATTGGGTTAACAACAAGATTAGGATTAAGACCAAAGGATGTGATTGGATAATTTGACAAGATTGATCGACTTGATTGATATGGATTGACTTGCATTTGAATTATTGCTTGAATTTTTGTTGGCTATTTGAGTTTTTTGTATTTTTGGGGATATTTTGATTTTTTTGTATTTTGAAATGTTTTGATTTTTTTGGACTTTTAGAATGTTTTTATTTTTTTGGACTTTTGAAATGTTTTGACTTTTTTTGTATTTTTGAAATGTTTTGAATTATTTATTTTTTTGGACTTGTCAAATGTTTTGAGGTGTCAAATGATGAAAAATTGAGTAGCCTTTGTGCTAGATACCAATGACAAGGAGAAAACCAAGTATAGGTGCAAGGGTGGGTGATGGGATAAGGGATAAAAGGCTCATGATAGATGGATGGATGGTATTGATGTATGCATCATAAGATAGCAAGGATGTGATTTCCAAAGACTATGTTGCATAGGAATAACATGCCCTATTTTAGGTACAAGACTTAGGATTTTTCTGGACAAAATTTATGACAATAGGATAATGACATGATTGGTTTAGATAAATGAGGTATGTCAAGAGATACTCAAAGCATGTTTCAACCTTTGCCCCTATATCTTCATCAAGATCAAAAGAAGAAGGTGGATGAATGGACTTGATATGATAGGTATGTATGATGGCCAAAGATGGTAGGTAGGATGGAAATGATATGACAGGAATGATAGGTTGGATAGATAAGACATTGTGCCCCCAAGTGTAAGTGACATAGAAGATCAACCTACGCATGATGCCTGTTTGCCAGGTTTTCATCATGGTACTTATCCAAGGCGCCTGTTTACCAGGTTTTCACCGTTGGACAAGGGATTTCTCTTTACTCTTTTTGTTTTATTCTTTCTTTTATTATTTTTGACTTTTTGACTTTTTGACTTTTGGATAGGAGGGACTTAAGTGTCTAGTTGCATGAAAGGTGATAGTCCCACTAGGGATGGATGTCATTGCATGGACCATGTCAAATGTCATGATGCTCATAGATGTTGGTAAGGGATGACATGAAAGGGAGATGGAGTAGGTAGATGATGGATTATGATGTGGATTATGGAGGACAATAATGGATTATGATGTAGATTATGTCAGGAAGATGATAGGGATTATATGGGACTTATGCAAAAGATGAATGGGGAGGCTTAGCCAAAAGCATGGACCATAGGAAGATGATGTTGGAGATATGTAGGATAATGAGTGAAGGATGAGTAGGAGGAGTTATGTGGATTTGTTGTGAAATGGAAGGGAACCATGACCAATGGTTGCACACATTGTGATAAACTTTGAAGCTTTTGATGGGAAGGTGGTGTAGGAAGCAATGGAGATGTTTGCTTAGGAGATGGGTGATGAAGTGCTTTAGGTACCCACATAGACTTAGTATTTTTATGACTTTTATTGGGCTTGTGGGTTTTCAAAATTTGAGATTTTTGGATGGAATGTGTATTTTGGATGGGAGGGGATGGTTGGGATTTTTGTGACGTGAATGCCTCGTCTAACTTGGTTTCTTTTTGCTTAGGGACCCAAACCAATTTGTTTTTAGACTTTTCTTTTGAAGGTATGGGATTATATATCTTTTTAGATGAACTTGGCTTTGACTTTTTCCCATTGTATGTTAACACTTTAGGACCTTTGACTTTATATGTAGAGGCATCCAAATTTTTATTTTTGAATCCCATGGGGTAGATGGAATGAGTGGAAGATTTATGTTTACACAATGTGTGCATTTGTTGGTCATGACTAGGATATTTAGGATATTTATGAATGACTGGGGTATTAGGTGTTGGAAGTAATGGTGGCAAAGTGGATTGAGGGATATTAGGAGTTGGAAGTAATGGTGGTAAAGTGGATGGTGGAAGGTGTATGGTCACATGCTTTTGACATTTGTAGGATGACGGTGGTGGAATTGAAACATATGTTTTAGGCATATGATAGGCTTTATGATGGAAAGTGGACTTAGGATGCATGGAGGAAATACCAACATCTTGAGATTGGTGTCCTTGAGGTGTATGTCCAAGGCCATAAGAGCGTGGAGGAACTTTGACATGGATGGGCTCCAAAATATCTTGTTCATGAAGGCCTAAACCTTTACCTTGGTGATTCATATTTTGGAGTGTGCAATGGTCAATGGGACTAGGTGTAGGTGAAACACTAGACATGAGTTCCCTATTGGTGGAGGAGATAATGGTTGTTGTTGTTCAAAGGAGGAACATTCAAGAATGAGGGTAGAAAGACCAATAGGATATGATGGAGGACTTGTAATGGGGTCGATAGTGGGTGACATGGGATCATTGGGATCTTGATTAGCATTGTGTTCACTTAGATCCAAGGTATTTGTTTGATCTTCTATGTGTGCTTGGGAGGCACTTGTCTCATCAAGGGAAGTGAATGTTGATGGATCATTAATAGGACTAGGTGGAGGTGAATTTGGAATATCTTTCTCATGGATGGGTATAGGATCAAGTTTCTCATGGATAGGCTCTTCATCATTATGGATATCATCTTGATCATAAAAATGATATAGATTATGGATGGGCTGGATGAAAATGATTTGATCTTGATTAGGACTAGGGCTTGATGTTTCCACATGATTGGGAGTAGACTCTTGATATAACTCTTGGGTTTCTTGCATGGAAGTGGAAAGGGATGACTCTTGAAGAGACTTGACATGTTCTTGATGGTCAACGACATAGGAGCATGAAAGAGGGTGACTTGGACTTATGACGGGAGACTCTCAAATTGGCTCAAGGGGTTGTGGATGACATGGTTGACTTGAAGGACTTGGCATGACATTTGAGGACTCTTTGGTATGTTAAAGTATATGTGTTGAATGACATGGAAACAATTGATTCCTTGCTTGTAGCCCTTGGGTCACATCCTTTATAGGTGGATGGGTGGATTTATGTATTGCCATCAATTTATGTTTTAAATATCTAAATGTAAGGCCTTGATTTGATGGAGGATTAGATGATGGTGGGGGTAATGAAGAGTTTTATGGGTCAGAAGGTGGAGATGCCAATGGATTAGGACTAGGACATGGTGGATTAGGGATAGGCATTTGATTAGATGGTGGTAAGGGTGCATGGACTATATTGGTTTTCCCCTTGTCAAAGGTGGCATTAAGACTTAAAGGCTCTTGATGTTGTTGCCAAGGTAGACTTGGGAAGCTACGTTCTTGTTGTGATATGGGTGGACATGTTGATGTGTCATTGTCATAATAGATAGATGTGTTAGGTTGGCATGATGATGAAGGTGACACATAGGATAGGGGTTGAATGTGTTGAGGTTGAAATGGTGTTTGGACTTGTGATATGATTTTTTGTTGTAATGATGATTGAGGGGTTGTATAGGGTAATGATTATTGAGAGGTGGATTGGTATGGAAAAGGGTTGACATTAGAATACGTGTGATAGTTTGACGAAGGGGTAACTTGATATGTGGATGGATGAGGTTGATATGATGATATAGGTGACACATAGGGTTGATGTGAAATGTGTTGATGTGGTGATTGGACTTGATAATGTTCTTGTTGGACTTGAAAAGTGGCCATGAGGTATTGGATTTGAGCTATGAGTTGTTGCATTTGAGGTGATTGGCTGGTTTGAAGATGTTGGATAATGTTATGGGCGCTGTGAATGATTTGTTGGGGTAAAGGTGTTTGACTTGTTTTAGCATCGTGAAGCATGTGAACAAGCTCTTGTGCTACATCTTCCAATGTTTTCATGGTGTAAAATGATGTTGATTGGATTAAAGAAATGACGATGATTAGGATATGATGTAGAATGACAAGACTGGGTGATTTGGGTGATGTGGCGAGTGTTTGTTGGAAATTTGACTTGGGAAACATCAAACACTAGATCTCACATGTAAATGCATGAACACACACACCAAGCACAATGATAAGTTTGTCTTTGAAGATTAATGTTATGATTAAGCAAGCACTTGAATACACAACAACAATCCCTATGACTAGTTAAGTGGGTTATGGCCAATTATGTCTCAAGCTTGTTTTCACTAGGTTGACTAAGGGATGATTTGAAAGCAAAATCTTGCCAATAAGCTGGGAGAAAGGGGTAACCCACCCTTCACCTTCACTTCCCAAAGGTATAAAGTTCTTTGGGGCTTAGCTCAGAGTGACAAGATTTCAACTCCCAAACGAGCGTGTCTTTGGATTCACACTCTATTGAGGTCATCCCTTGGAGGGGTGTGTGCTCCAAGTAGGCCTCCTACTAAGGGTATGACAAAAGCAAACCAAGTGAGGTGTTTTGGAGGACACACACACTTGATTCACACTCGCAAAGATTAATTTCCCTTAGAAATAAAATGTGTGTAAAAAGTTCAAGCACATGTTCTTTTTAGATCCCAAATCAAAATGTGTGATTGAAGACAAAATTCATTTTAAGCCCAATTTCAGATATGTGATCAAACAAGATTGATTTTATGCCCCAAATTGAAATGTGTTGACAAGCAATGATTAAGAGATGAAGGATGAAACAAGTGCACCTGATTATTTTTTCTTTCCAAATTGATGTTGTGAATGATCCAATGCTATTCCAGCTCCTTTGATGCACCTACAAGCCACAAAATCGAGAAAGACCAAGTAAACTTGCATAGAAGAAAGCTACGTGAAAAAGATTAATTCTGATAAAAATTTGATTATGACACATTCACCTGATAATATTTGCACTGCTATGAAGGTTGTCTTGTCAGCATTCTAATGAGTCCTCGTTTGTGAGATTTGAAGCTCATATGAAAAAGTTATGATAAAAAGAAAAATAAAAATGCCCTTTCTAGATTAAATCTAAATTAAAAACTTTTAAATTTAAAATCTAAAATCTAATTAAAAATCAAAATCTAATTTTAAAAAAAAAAAATCAATTTAAAATCTAATTAAAAGAAAATTCTAATTAAAAGAAAAATCTAATTAAAAATCTAATCTAAAGAAAATCTAATTAAAAAATCTAATTAAGAAAAAATCTAATTAAAAAAAATCGAATCTAAAGAAAATCTAATTAAAAAAATCTAATTAAGAAAAAAATCTAATTAAAAAAAATTTAATCTAAAGAAAATCTAACTAGAAAAATCTAATTAAAAAGAAATCTTAAAAACTAACTATAAAAAGTTAAGAACTAACTTAAAAAGATCTTTCTAATAAAATCTTAAAGGAATGAAACTATCGAATATTTGCATAAAAGGTCCAAAAAAAGTTTGTGAAAGCTTAAAAAGTGTGCCAAAAGAGATACGTAAGGAAAATCAAAAGCACGATGGAGTGGGCAACAAGTCGACGATGGAGTTACAGTCGGGAGCAGATTTCCATAGGGCCGGTGCAATATTTGAAGCAAATGTGAAATATTTCCAACCTGGCTGATAAATGAATACTGATGGAGATCTAAATTGTAAACTGTTGAAAATGGACAGTAATAAGGGCCCACAAAAGGGCTTAATTCATATTGGAGGCGACATGGATTTAAACGGAAATGGTGAGAGGTCAACATAGTAGGTGGGTGGTGATGTCGTTCAAAGTAGAGGCGAAGGGTTTTGTTGCCAAAGGCGCTGCCCAAAAGTTGTCCCAAGGGGGAGAATGTTGTGATTGATATGGCAATATTGTAGCCTTTCAGGACGTGTTGTTGATTGCAGGGCTTCAAGTAGGTGGCGACTGGATGTTAAGCAGCTATGACAGAGAAATAATGGTCCTATGGGAGATACACAATGGCGACTTGGAAGTTTGGAGGGGGTGACGAAGGACAGGAAGCCAAAGGCAGGTGGTGATGGTTTGATGAATGGTGGTAGAAAGGTTCGAAATGGGCAGTTAAAAGACTTGCAGGTGGAGACAATTTGGTCACCTTAAATGGAGGTAGTTCAGGGATTGAACACAAGGAGCCGAGGGGTAGTGGCTGCAACTGGGAAGTCTTTTTGTGACAACCAAGGTGTATTGGGATGTCAACCAGGATCTACAACAACCATTTAAACAAGTAGTCAAACCAGCAATTGAGAAAGCATCCACACTGTTGAATAGAAAACCAATATGTGGAAATCAAAATCTCCCACCAAGTACGCTGCCAATGATGCCAAAGTCTGCAACAATTTACTCTCAAAACTTGACAAACGAGGGTTAGAAAATGCAAACTTTTAGAAGAAAAATCTGCAAAATATATGATTAAATCAAAAGATGTCAAGTTCACCAAATGTAGATAGGGTAAAATTAAACAGATTTAGCGTAATGAAAACAATAATCTAATTAATTCCCATCAAGCACAATAGAGTACGAAATAATACGAAAATCACAATAAACAGCACAAATGCAAACCGATCTCCATGCTAATTTGATTTATCTCCATTGCTCTTCTCCACCTGTATGAGAATGCGAGATTTTGAAGGGTTGACAATGGAGGAATGTTGAGTGCTCATTCTTGCAGCATAACGACTTGACAATGACAATGACAAATAGAGAGAATGATAGGTAGAGACAGAAGACTGATTTTGACAGAGTCTAGGTGCTAGACGAATCAACCCCCTCAATGGATTGCGAGAGGCCGTATTTATAGAGTCGTGACGTTGATGAAGATAAGATTTGACAAGATTCGACAAGGATTTGATTTTTTGACAAAAGAGGAAATACAACGAGATGAGATAAGATGTCAAAAGAGATAGAAAGATTTCATTTCCTGTTTTAAAGGAAATAAATCTTAAAAAAGACGAGAAGATAATTGATGAATTATCTAATTAAATAAATTAATTAGATGCACACGAGTTCAGTTTTGGAAAGAAAGCAAGAAGATCTTTTTAGGATTTATTAGTCAAATAAATTTTGGATTTATTTAATTAACATTAGAAGAATGAATAGAAATGATTTAATTTAATTAAATAATATAAATTATTTAATTAACATTAGTGAAATGGATGGATTATGAATATGAATTTAATTAAATAAATAAAATTTATTTAATTAAATAAATGATGCTTAATTAAATGATGACATGGGTACCTAGGGCAAAGCGTGCTACAAGATGCCTAAATGATGTAATGTTGAGACAGGTGTTACAAGAGGACAATTTTGGGTGTCTACAGTGGGAAAGTGAATGGAAATGATATGGATTAAATGGTCTGATGCCAGGCCTAGGAGATGAGACGAATTGCCCCCAAGTGTAAGATTCCACATAGATGATTTTACACATGATGCCAGTTCGCCAAGTTTTCATCACAGTACTTATCCAGGGCGCATGTTTGCTAGGTTTTCACCGTTGGATGAATTTTTTCTCTTTACTATTTTCATGACTTTTTAGATTTTTTTGGTGTCACCAAGATGCCTGTTTTCCAGGTTTTCATTAGGGTGACAATTTTTTATATTTTTTATATTTTTTTGTATTTTTGATATTTTAGATGACCTTGATGCCTTAACTAACCACTGATTGTTTTCAAGTTGCTGACAGTGTTGATGTAGAGACTAGTGCCATGATATTCCAATAATGAATTTGTTGGAGTTGTCTTGTGAAGATCGTAGTGCTTGCATACAATTGATTGATGTCATTGTGATCCTTTCTGATACTAGAGTTGGCCTTAAGAGATATCAAGTTTCCACAATCCATAATTATGAATCAATTTTGCTTCTGGTTTTGATTATGTTTGAGTTTTTGTCATCAACGTTTCGGATCACACTCCATGATCCATCATCAGGATGAGAGAGAGCATAAGGGAGAGAAATGAATTGTTGCAGACTCAAACCACCTAAAAAGGAGAGAAGTTACACACAACTCAAGGAAAATAAATAATAAAGAAAAATGAAAATGATAATAAGAAAACAAGAAAAATAAAATAGAGTTAAAAACACTAAGATGAAGCTTATGAAAAACTAATAGAAAAGAACTAAGCCCAAAGAACCAGCAACATCGAGAGAAACAATTAAACCAAAAAGAGACAAGCAAAAAATATAAACTAAAAGTAATCACAAAAAACCTCAAAGATCAAATGAATACATGGGGAAAAGAGGCGAAACAATAAATTAAGCAAAAATACATTAAAAAGGAGGGGGGGGGAAACAAAAAAGAGGAACAAAAAGCAAAAGAGAATAAACTAAAACATACATAACTCTAAGAAAAGGACAAAAACGAAAATGACAACAAAGTATATGAAAGTACCCAATCAAAAGCATTAAACCAGAACAAAAAAGGTTCAAAGACAAAAGACACAAAACAAAAATAAATTAAATAAATATAAAGGAATAAAGCCCCAAGAAAATAAATTATATATATAAATATATATATGAAAAACTAAATAGTAAGATATATAAGAAAAATTATATTAAAATAAATAAAATAAATCCAACTAATAAAGAACAATCAAAATCAAATAAGCAAAAGAGAGACCAAATTGAAAATAAAAATAAATGTAAAAATAAATTAAATAAATAAAAAGGAATAAATCCCCAAGAAAATAAATTATATATATATATATATGAAAAACTAAATAGTAATATATATAAGAAAAATTATATTAAAATAAATAAAATAAATCCAACTAATAAAGAACAATCAAAATTATATATAAGCAAAAGAGAGTTGGCCTTATCAGAATACGCACATCGCGATAGAGTGCCATGAGAGTCCTTGTGGTAAAGAGTTGTTGCCATGATGTGTCAGATTTGTGACGTGGGATTTTTGTACTTTAGGCAAGATGTAGGGTTATGAATTTTGATGGTAGACGTGAAAGGATTGTTTGGATGTTTGGATGAATCACTTTTTATTTTCCAAACTTGGTATGGTGGATGAATTTTTTTGGAGAGATAGCGTTTGGAACCAACACCTTTAGATGCCTTACTTGATGACCATTTTGAAGGAGGTGGACATGTGTTATATGTGGGATTCCTCTTGTCTTGTGGCTCCACATTGTGATTGAATTTTTCTTTTGGCATATTTTGTTTGCTTGATCCACTTGTCTTTGGGATCCATTTTAATTTCATTTTTCCACTTGTCTTTTTGTTTGATTCAATGGCCTTTGACATTTGATTTTGATCTTTTGATTTGTATGACTTTTGTTTTTGTTCGTTCCAAAGGTAAGGTTTATTTATGACGGAATGACAGTTTATGGTGTGGGTGGAGGGGGTGTTGGCAACAAACTTATGACAAGGATTTCTCATGGACCCTATTTTGGTGTTTGTATTTGACAAGGTTTCTCCAAGTATCGAGGAGGTTCCACTAACATGATTTGATTTGCTAATTGAAGAATAGCCAAGACCTTGATGTCTATAATTTTCCTAAAGTTGTATTGGTTCTTGAATGCCTTGCTCATGTCTGCCTAGTCCTTTTCCTTGATATTGCATGCTTTGATAGATTTTGTTTGTGATGGAGTATTTATTGTTTTGAAAGCAAGATGCTAACCCATCCTGATGTATGTGGACACTGTTACCTAGAATGTTTTCGTCTGCAGGGAAACCTACTTTGACAAGGGTAGCTGACCCTAGTTCATAAAGTTTCTTAGTGTCATTGTCATGTTGGACATATTTCTGACTAATATCTTTGCTCTGATCTTGTGACATGTCAGGTTCAAATGATTCTATTGTTGCTCCCAAGTCAATGTCGAATCCATCATTATGGTCATTGTCATAGAGTCTAGTAAATTTGGCTATAGATTGATCATTTGCAAATATTTCCATAATGGAAGACTCTTAATCTTGACGAATATCATCTATGTGTGTCATGGAGGCAAGTGTCTCATTTTGGAAAGTGTCAATAGTCAAGGCTTGTATAGGGTCATAAAGTGTTTGATCATGAATGGCGTAAAAGTCAAAGAGTGGATCATTTTGGATTTCTTGGTCAATGGTAGGGTCTTGGTCAAAGACGAGGTTGTCTTGGATGATATAATTGGGATTGAAATCTTTGTCAAGGGTAGGTGTATTTTGGATTTCATGATTGTTTTGAAGGACTTCTTGAATGGACTTTGAGATAGGGTCATGGGATGGACTACCTTGTTCTTAGCATGAGGGTGACATTATAAGGTCACGCTTTAGGCTTTCGTTTTGACATGTATCCTAAAGTTTAGACAATGGGATTTAACTTTGGACAATGATATAATTTTCATGACTAAATGTGGCTTGTGAGGGGGTGACTTGAAAAATATTAATGGATGAAGGACTAGGATAAGACATGGGGACTTGGACTGGACTAGTATGTGAAGGACTAGGATAGGACATGGAGACTTGGACGAGACTAGTATGTGAAGGACTAGGATAGGACATGGGGACTTGGATTGGACTAATGGATGATGGCCTAGAACATGGTGTGGGGATTAGTACTAGATTAGTTGGTGACAACATAGGATATGACATGGAGACTTGGACTGGACTAGTGTAAGGTTGATTGAAATAGGACGTGGACACTTGGACCGGATCAATATGGCATGATGTGGGGACCTAACATGAGTTGGTAGATAGTTGATAATGCATGTAGACTTAGATGGTATTGATAGGTAAAGGACCAAAATATGACATGGCAGTTTGGAATGGACTAGTGGATAGTTGCCTTCCCTTGTCAAGGTTAGGATAAGGGTAATAATTGGATGTGTGTTGGAGATTAATGGTAGGATTTCAGTTATGTGACTATTGATGGTGAGGGTAAACAGATGGATGTCCCAAAGTATTTATGTCAAAGCCCCGTGGTAACTTATCCCCTTGGTCCAAAAGCATGGCCAAATACCTATTGATGATGTTTTCTACACATCAACAACTCAAACAGAATATGAAATCCTATCTCTCTTGAAAGGTAAATCTTTGTTAGCAAGCCTCAAGAGATAACCCCAAGGTCTCTAATGTTAAGTCTTCACAATGCATAAACAACTCAGTGAAAAATGTGAAAATGATGGTAATCACAAAGGGACCTTACTACAAGCAAATACTGAATCTTTAATCTATCAGATCTAACAATATGATGATACTTCAATCCTAAATCTAACCAAGATAATAAAGAAATAACAAAATATTAGGGTTTCAGAGAGATATCTAGATTTAACACTACTATTAAGATTAACAATGCAAATGACAAACACTTGAAATGGACCAATCCCTCAAAAACTAATTCTTGCTTGACCCAGATGAACCTGTAATCTCACAGAAACAGTGTAATCTTCTAAGGTATTAAATATTTTCAGATCATGAACATTCATTCAAAACAATCCTATTGTAATTGAAATGAATAAACCCTCATAATTGAACTAAGCACAATAAATATAAGGTCCAGGCTAACTTTGCAAACCAACTAACAATCAGCTAGCTGCAAAAAGTATGGACCAGGAATTGCTGCAAACACTTCAAGCATCAAATCATAAACACCATTGAATCATATCTCACATACATCTAATAACCTTGAGCAATTTCAAAAGATAGAATCATAAGAACCATGCAAGATAAATCAACAAAGAGATCACCAAAAAATCACAATGTCTTCAATTGTATTGAATCATCCAATTTCAGCAACAATTCTAACATTTTTTTATAGCACTTGCTCCAGAATCGACTAAATTCAAACCCTAATTCTTACTTTAGTACCCTAATTGCCTCTCAGCCTAGAACTATCTCCTCTAATTGCTACTACTACTATAGTCTACCCCTTACAAATGAGGAAAAATTCCACATTTATAGAAAACCCCAGAGCATGTCGGCTCAATTTAAATTTTACAATAATAAAATAGCCACAAAATAGGTCGGCCAAGAAGAATTCAAAATAGAATAAAATATGCATTAAATTTGTGAACTCATCCAGGTCGGCCTGGGATTTATAATGTAACTCGATCCAATGCATGTGAAGGATAGAAAAAATTATGTAGAAAACAAGCTCCAGATAAATAAGAAGCACAACTCCCAATGCAATCGATCATTAATTGGCCTCTTCATCCTTGCCTTTATCCAATATATTTGGCACCTTAATAAAAATACTCTCTAGGTCGGCCACAGGTGAAGTAATAAATGCTTTAAATCCTCCTTCAATCGAATTAAACCCCTCTAGAATTTCCTTATCGACCTTGTTAATCTAGCCTGCACTCAGCAAAAACCACCATCAATAATATCCATTATAACTGTTGTAACCTAGAAATTGCACCCTATGCAAAGTTATGAAAATTGAGCTTTCTAGAGAAACATGGGATCATCTCAAGGCTCTGGATCACCTAAATCTGAAATGAACCTCTGGAGAAGGCCGACTTCCTTTGGTATCACCTAAACTACTGATTCTATGAAGGGAAAGGGAGAAGGAGTACATATAAATGAAATTAAAAAAAAAACTAAGGTGATACACCGAATTGATAAGAAATCATGAAATGAGAACAAGATGAACATACACTGGAAAGCTAATAGTTACTATTTCACTTACTCAACATAACCCCTTTAGACTTATGCATAATTCTAAAAAGGCTTGATCTACAAATGTATCTTAAGAAGGAAAGACGAATTTCACAGCTTTAAGGTATGAATACAGATTTGGAAAAACACAGTTGAGAACTTGCATAATCTAAATTACAAAAATGAGAGTAATACAAACATTGACAGTAGCTTCCGAGGTAAACTCTGTGTTGTATTCTAGATTCTAGTTGAGTTACAAAGCATACATCACCTGAGAAAGAATTGTTAAAAATCATTCACTCCTGAGGATGCTTTATCAGAACTATTTACAAAGAGGCAAAAATGCCCAATATATCAAAAATATCGGCCCCTTAGGGGTTACAAAAATATCTGACTTTTTTGGAAAAACCTCTCCCTTAGATATTTTAATGGAGTTAATGTTGTGTTCAATTGCATCCCTGTTGTCCATGTCGGTGAAGAGTCACTCCCAGGAATGGTCTTCTTGATCTTTTGTAGCTACCGCATTCACTTCCTGGTCTCGTGTCCGCTTTCTAACCTCCCTGTCGAGCGCTTTGAATGCTCTTGAGGCATTATCATTAATGTTGATCTCTCAGAGCAGATACACGTTGCCTTCCCCTGTTGATCTTTCTGGCACCGGTTGAGCTGCCAATGATCTTCCTGTAGCTCCCTCTGATTGGTCGAACAGACGCCACATAGATTCTTCGAGCGGTCAAAAGTTCTCTCTATGGAATCGCATGTCGGTGAGACACTAATCGTGTCTCCCCGATGCGATTATGCTCTCATAGCAGTCATCGGCGTAGCTTACAACCATTGCCGAGAGTTCTTATCAAGCTCAAAAGTCATACCGATATCCCTAAAACCATCGGCAAGACACAATTCTTTTGCTAAGACATCATGTTGAAATCCTCATTCTTCGGTGAACTCCTTCATTTCGGGGAGACTCCTTTGTATTGGAAAGACCCTACAATGAACACCACTTGTTTTAGTGAGAGCCCAAAGATTTCCTTCATTGAGACCCTCACCCTTCGGCAAGACCTTTCGCTGAGTGCATTCCGCTTTCCCCGAGCTCTACATTTCCATCGGTGAGACGCTGCATGGTCGGTGAGACCCTATGTCGAAATAACCAACTCATACTGAAGGCACCAATCTTTCATGTCAGGGAGACATTGCTTGTCAGGGAGACATCATACCAGCCGCCGGGATGTTACATCGAAGTCCCTCCTTTTCCCCCGTTGACATCTCTCTTCGGTGAGACCCTTCATTAGTCACTAGGACCTTTCCCCAAAAACACAACCTTATACCGAAGTCATTCCACTTCGGCAAGACCTTCGTTCGTCGGCAGGACCACATGGCAAACTCATTTCAGTCACCTCGAGCTCACTTTTGTTTCGGTGGGGACCACCACTCCATTTCAGCAGGACAGCTCCCTTTCGCTGAGACATCATACCGAAGGGGAAAACCTTTGGCAAAACCTCCACGCTTCGGCCAGACCTCCTGGCGAACTTTTCCATTCCTCCCGAGCTCAAAAACCTCTTCGGTAAGACACTCATGTCGGCGAGACCTCTCACCGAGGTCACAATCTTTTGGCGAGCTGGGATCCCTTCGGGGTGACTTTCATGTGTCGGCGAGACTTCCTTCCGAGCTTCTCGCATTACACCGAAGGCACCTAGCATGTCGGCGTGACTTAACAACCATCGGCAAGACATTCTGTCGAAGGCAACTTTCTCTGCGAGCTTTTCCTCGTGTTCTATCGGTGAGAGCTTATTGATGTCACCCTGAATGCACTCCAATCTACTAAGCTCTACACCTCCTTTGGTGAGACACTAGCAAGTCAGGAAGACCTCATGGCGAGCCCTATTAGTCATACTGATACCCGCTTCCGTCGCTGAGACCACACCATGTCAGCAAGACATTACCCCGACAGCTGGAAGCTACATCGATGTCATATATGTCAGGGAGACCTTCTATATTTAGTGAAACTTTATGCTATCGGTGTGACCTCTTACTGAAACTTCCATCTCCTACCGAAGCCCCCATCTGTCAGGAAGACCCCCGAGTGTCGGTCAGAGATCTTACTGAAGGAAAGACGCTACCCCGAGACCCCTCATCTTTGGCAAGACCTAATACGTTCGGCGAGACATCATGCTGAATCTTTCATCTCCCTGCCCTCAAACATCCCTTCGGCAAGACACCAAGCCCTCGGCAAGACATTATGCCGATATCAATTTCTCTCGGTGAGGCCCTGGCCAGTTGCCGAGACATCTTGGTGACTCAACCTTCCTTTTAGTGAACTGCGATCTCGTCGAGGTGACTTTCATGTGTTAGCGAGACTTTCTGCCGAGCTTCTTACTATCGCCGAGACCTTGGCCTATCGGCCAGACCCTATGCTGAAGGAAAAATCATTCACCGAGCTCAAATTTTTAGTGGTCGGCAAGACACGAAGCGCTCGGCATGACCACACACTGAAGACAAAACTCTTGCCGAAGTGTTTACTCGATCTGCGCCAGTCGATGAGACATGAAGAATTTGCTGAGACTTCTCCCCGAAGAAAAGTATCTTGCCGATAGGTACCTGCATGTGAATTCCAATCATTGTGACATCCCTGAGGTCTTGTCAATAGGCAACATAGATGTATATTGAAAGAATGCATTATGCCAAACTGGCTGAGTGATCCTTTTCAAATGAGCTCTTTGTGAAATGGCATCAGATGCATAACCTAACCCTTGATGAAAAAGTCCATTTGGCCCTTATGAACATCTGACACATAACCCATCCTGCCTGGTTGAACTCGTAGGTGAAAATTGGGTAACAATAACATGACGATCAGAATTAGCCCATCACAAATAATATACTCATCATTCAAATAAATCCAAGCAAAGATCGAAATCCCCCAAAATACCGCTAAAGCACAATTTCTACACAGTTTAGGATTTTCACCTCTTTGCGGAATCCAGGCTAGAAGGCAATTTCGGGGAAATCCAAGCCAGGCGGATTCTGGTGAAAATAATCAACATTCAAAAAATTCCAAAAAATAAGATACAACGGGATTTCGGGAAAATCCGAAGGGACCGAAAATCCGTGAAGCAGGAAAAACTCTGGATTTCGGGAGAACACAGAGGACAAGGAAAATCAAGGAAATCCGCCAGCATAGGAAAATCCTAAAACTAGAGGAAAACCCGGACTTCGACATTCTCCAATGATCTCACTGAAATTGATCGAAGATCACAAATTTGAGGAACTGGGCTCAAATGCCAAATCATTCATTGATGGGTCCAAACTCAGAATTCACTCAAGGGCAATTCGATCGGTATTAGTGATGGCTCCAAGGTCAAAACCCTAAAATCAACCAAAATGAAAACAATCATACACACAAAGTCGAGCTTGAAAATGCAATAATAAGAATGCAAGGCACCATTAGACTCATCAATCAACAGGAGAAAATAGCGACTGGTCCATCAACATTCATAAAACGACAGACCCAAACCCAAAATCTAGGAATTCGGCAAGGAGACAAAATTTCAGGAAAATCCGATCCATGCGGAATTCCGCGGAGGACCGAAATCTCTAGAAAATAGTGCAAAATCTCAGCCGTCGGGCTTTGAGTGAAATCCGGGAAAATCTAGATGGGCCGGAAAATCCTGAAATTTAGTAAAAACCCGAAATGAGCTCAAAACGTTAGACTTTCAAAGTACTTCCTAGAAAGGGGGCATATGCACAAATAAGATAATCCTTCAAGAATGTGTTAAGGAAACAAAACCTCAAATAAAAAGGGCCAAAGCATCAAAAACCAGAGAAAAAGAGGGTTCCTACTTTCAGTGGGGCGTGTGTGTAAAAACTGCACAACAAATGGCGACTCTGCTAGGAAATGCTCCAGAGCATTTGATGACGAATAGGAATCAAGAACCCAGAATCTCTAGTTTCAACCTCCATATTAGGCAAACAAATCAAAATTCAAGATCAAATAATCAAAACCAAAGGTAGACCGAACCTTCCATAAACTTGAAATCTGAGTGTGTGCAAATGAGTTCATTTCCCTCCTTGAGCTACTACAGAAACCAAGTTCAGTGAGGGCAGACTATGTAAAGATTCTAACTTCAAAAGCAACCTGGATAGAGCCTCACTTCCAGTCAAGCATCTATAACCCCAATGAGGTTATCGTTGTGACTCTCCCAAACATAGAACTACTACCAGCCAAGCATCCATAACCCTGATAGAGATATTCGGATGCCCCTGATAAGTTGAATTCATCCTTTTAATTTTCAATATTTTCACTTTTCTTTGCTTTTGATATTCTTTTCTTTTCACTTTTTTTTTTCAACCTGTGAACAATGAAGTTCACACTCAGGGCTAAGAACCACAGTGGCGCTGAAGCATAAATAAGATTTTTCACCTACCATGACCTCACAAGGACCCTACTGCAACCTCAAGATTCTTAAGATGTATGAAAGATATATAAGATTTCAGAATTCTTTAGGTTCAAATCAAACCAATGACCATCTTCTTTAGATAAAACATTTAAACCACTTGACACTAACAAAAGATCTCAACCATCAATTGAAGACACATGATTAAAGTCCATCAATGAAATACTTAGAACAGTCCCAGATAATGAAATGGTTGTTGTGCAAGTAGGACACTTCCCCAACTAGAAAATAGAAAACCCAAGCCAGAGAAGCAAAGCAACAACCAAACCGACATCCAAAGAAAACCTAAACTAACCAAAAAAGAAGCAAAATAATTCTAAAGAAATCTATCCCAGCTATATACAAAGAGACTCACAACAACTCATCATCAGGCAGGGTGAACTAAGACCTACCCCCATACGGTCCATCAATGCATGGACAAGCAACAAGGTAATGGTAACAATCCTCAAAAATACAAATTTATCTTTATACTCAACAAAGTAAACCTCAAACATGCAACATTCAAATTCAACCTCATAATTAGTAATAATCAATAACTGAGGTGAATCATTGAAACCATGATTAATCCATATGCAAGTTTCCTTCCCCAAATTCCCATAATCAAATTGATAAGATTCAGAATTCATAGTAAGGAGAGAAACAACCTGGTTTTGTACTGTTGTAAACTGAATGTTGTGTTCAGCATCTTGCACTTGTGAAGAGTTGATATCTATGTCATCAGGAGATCTCCACTGATGGTGCAACAATCCCCTTGTGTTGAAAACATGCAATATAGAACTGGAGGCATCACTATGCAGTACAAAGTGAAATTTAGATTGAACAAGTCCAGAATTATCAACATGGAACTTTTCACCCACTAGAGTATTTCCATGAGGAATTAATGAGGAAACTATAGAGGCCTCATCATGCGCAACAAATTTCTCAATAGGACACTCATTAGGAGGCATCACAGACTGATCTATAAGCATGCCTTCACCTACTGCAATGTAGTCAAGCTCATCAATAATGACTACAACATTACTTTCTCCAACATCATTCAAGTTTTCCTGCATATCAATATGAACCACATTAGCTATCTCATCATTAATACACGAAATCTGTGAATCTTCTCTATTAAATTTATCAACAGAAAGAGGAAAAATAGAATGTGATGAGTGAAGGGACTCCTTGAATTCCTCTCCTATTGGAATTTGTTCTAGTTCAGGATTGTGACTGCTCAGAATATCAACTCTTTCATTAAGTTCTTCACATCTTACAGGACATTCATCAGTAGGTTGTTGAAGTTCCTGTATTGAAATCTCCTCCAAATCTGCTTCAACCTTTACTGCCATGTCTCCCTCAAACTCTGTGTCAGTTGGTTCATTGATAGTTTGTTGAGATTTTTTTATTGGAAGCTCACTTTTTGTAGTTTGATGCACATGATCTGACAACCATACTTGATCTTCCACCTCTCTTGTTGATTCTACCGATGCTTTGGTACTGTTGGATTTATGAATAGGTATATCATGTAACATGAGGATTTCCTCAGTCTCCCATCCTTGAGGGTCAACTGTCAGTGCATAATTTCCCAAGCTTGTTTCAAATAGAAGTACCTCCTTAAAATTATTTGTATCTACATGGCCTGAAGCACCCTTTTGTTCATAAAGCATATCTCTTTGAAGATACCCTAGTACTGCACCCCTGATTGTAGGATTCTTTAACAACTCATGAGTAGAAAGACTTACTTTGAATTTCTTGAGTTCTTCTACCACACACTCTCCTATTTTCTTTGCAGTCATGGTAGAACAGTGATCTTCAGAGCCAATCACAAATTTTTCCATGTTACTTTCAACACTTCCCTCTTTATTAGCGTCAGATTGTCCTCCATTTGTGAAATACTGAGTAGGCACATGATGGAATGCTTGAACCTCTTCAGTTGTAGAATCTTCTTCATCTAGTGGACCATTGTCATTCTCCTCATTATTTCCAAAGGATTGAACTATAGATTATTCACTATATACATACCCTATTTCAACACCTTTATCATGTTCTTCTTCTGGTTCATTCTCTTCCTTCTTGGAAATGGGACATGATTCACCACCATAACTGATATGTCATAAGGATTATATGGTACTATCTCCATCCCACTCAAATTGTTGGTGACATGTTGAACTTTCTGCTGGAAAATAGATGCAGTAGTCTAGAATTCTTGATAGTCCAACTCAGAGTGTTGATTAGTGTTATGAAGCCTACACCATCCTGAAAGAGCTACCTGAGTGAGGTAGAATCCACTAGATTTCTCTTGATTATTTGTCTGATCCAAAGATGTTAGGACTCCTTTATTATCAAGCCTTGTATCCCAAGTCCTACTTTGACGTGGTGGCTGACTTCCATGATCTTTATCAAGATGTTCTCTATCAAAGTTTTTCCCCTAAACTTGCATCATATCACTATTGCTTTGATCATAATTGGACTAAATCCCCCTTTGGGCTGCCTAGGATTTACTATTTTGGTGTCTTAGATAGGTGACTTCAGTGTTCAGCTTCTCAACTAGCTCTGTGAGTGCATCTAGCCTCTCCTTGTCTGCATTGTTTGATGGAGGAACAATACCAGCTAAATTCTTCATATAAACAGTATGTGACCCATGGTTCAAGGGTTGATTAAATATCTCAGAGCTCTACAAATAACTAGGTATATTAGCTTGTTGATGAAAGAATGCAGGTTGGTTCATTTCTAGAGGGTAATTTGGCATGGGTGGAGTTTGATAGGGATAACCTGGGTGTGAAACCAAGGGTGATTGAGGGACTGGAATCAACATAGTTGTTTGGTTAGCTAAGGGCAAGGGTCTAGATCAGTGTTGTCTCAAATCAGTACTCACTTTAACAGCCACATCATAAGCTTCAAATAGGCTACCAGGTGGGTTTGCTTTCCATTCGATGAAAGTCAATGTTAAACTATCCAAAGCCTCATAATAAACCTCCTTGGTAGAAGCATCATCTATAGCATAAGGGGGTTGTAGCCTAGCATAAGCCCTATGAAATCTATTATTGAAAGCCACTATTGGTTCAGTTGCCTTCCTCTTGATTCTAATAAACTACAGAAGTAACTCATTGGCACTGAGTGGGGTCTCAATTTTTTGTAAAAATGTAGTTTCCAACTGAAGCCAAGTAGTAATAGACCCAGTAGGAAGATGGTTATACCAAAAAAATGCCTCATCCCCAAGGGAATATGGGAAAAGTCTACATGCAACATCCTCGTGATTAATTCCCCTATCTTTAAGGGTAGTTTTAAAAATCCTAATATGCTCCTCTGCAGTCCTTTTGGGATCATCAATGTGAAACGTGGAGAAAAAAAGCTCAGGGTTCTTGGGCATAGGATTGTAGGGGTTAAAAGATAAGGGAGATCGATTGTTCACCAAGAACGCCATTGGTGAAGGTGGGGGTGGTAATGGTTGATCTATGACTGGCTGAGATTGTTGGGCGGGAATATCCTCAGACTCAGATGAAAAGGAACTTGATGAAGATGGGGGTGATGGAGATGATGGAGGTGACGATGATTCTCCTCCTCTCTTGGTCTTTCTTGACCTAGTAGGAGCTTGTAACTCTTGAAATTCATCTTCTCCTAGAGTAGATCTAGTTCTTCTTCTGAATCTTTTAGGAGAGATGGCAGACATAAATCGATCCAGCTTGCTTATCCAGGCCCTCCTTCTAGCGCCAATCTGTTGATGATGTTTTCTACACATCAACAACTCAGACAGAATATGAAATCCTATCTCTCTTGAAAGGTAAATCTTTGTCAGCAAGCCTCAAGAGATAACCCCAAGGTCTCTAATGTTAAGTCTTCACAATGCATAAACAACTTAGTGATAAATGTGAAAATGATGGTAATCACAAAGGGACCTTACTACAAGCAAATATTGAATCTTTAATCTATCAGATCTAGCAATATGATGATACTTCAATCCTAAATCTAACCAAGATAATAAAGAAATAACAAAAGATTAGGGTTTCAAAGAGATATCTAGATTTAACACTACTCCTAAGATTAACAATGCAAATGACAAACACTTGAAATGGACCAATCCCTCAAAAACTAATTCCTGCTTGACCCAGATGAACCTGCAATCTCATAGAAATAGTGCAATCTTCTAAGGTATTAAATATTTTCAGATCATGAACATTCATTCAAAACAATCCTATTGCAATTGAAATGAATAAACCCTCACAATTGAACTAAGCACAATAAATATAAGGTCTTGGCTAACTTTGCAAACCAACTAACAATCAACTAGCTACAAAAAGTATGGACCAGGAATTGTTGCAAACACTTCAAGCATCAAATCATAAACACCATTGAATCATATCTAACATACATCTAATAACCTTGAGCAAATTGAAAAGATAGAATCATAATAACCATGCAAGATAAATCAACAAAGAGATCACCAGAAAATCACAATGTCTTCAATTGTATTGAATCATCCAATTTCAGCAACAATTCTAACGTTCTATTACAACACTTGCTCCAGAATTAACTAAATTCAAACCCTAATTCTTACTTTAGTACCCTAATTTCCTCTCAGCCTAGAACTATCTCCTCTAATTTCTACTACTACTATAGTCTACCCCTTACAAATGAGGCGAAATGCCACATCTATAGAAAACCCCAGAGCATGTCGGCCCAATTTAAATTTTACAATAATAAAATAGCCACAAAATAGGTCGGCCAAGAAGAATTCAAAAAAGAATAAAATACGCATTAAATGCATGAACTCATCTAGGTCAGCCTAGGATTTATAGTGTAACTCGATCCAATGCATGTGAAGGACGGAAAAAACCAGGTAGAAAATGAGCTCTGGATAAATAGGAAGCACAACTCCCAACGCAATCGATCATTAACTGGCCTCTTCATCCTTGCCTTGATCCAATATATTTGGAACCTTAAAAAAAATACTCTCTAGGTCGGCCACAAGTGAAGTAATAAATGCTTTAAATCCTCCTTCAATCGAACTAATCCCCTCTAGAATTTCCATATCAACCTTGCTAATCCAGCCTGCACTCAGCAAAAAACACCAACAATAATATCCATTATAACATGAGGATCAAAATTAGCCCATCACAAATAATATACTCATCATTCAAATAAATCCAAGATAAGATCGAAATCCCCTGAAATATCGCTAATGCAAAATTTCTACACAGTTCGGGATTTTGACCCCTCTGCGGAATCCAGGCTCGAATGGAATTTTGGGAAAATCCAAGCCAAGCGGATTCTGGCGAAAACAATCAACAGTCAACAAATTCCAGAAAATGAAGAGACAATGGGATTTTGGGAAAATCCAGAGGGAGCGGAAATCTGTGAAGCAAGAAAAACTCTGGATTTTAGGAGAACGCAGAGGACAAGGAAAACTGAGGAAATCTGCTAGCACATGAAAATCTCAAAACTGGAGGAAAACCCAGACTTCGACATTCTCCAATGATCTCGTTCAAATTGATCGAAGATCACAAATTTGAGGACATGGGGTCAAACGCCAAATCATTCATTGATGAGTCCAAACTCAGAATTCACTCAAGGGCAATTCGATCAGTATTGGTGAGGGCTCCAAGGTCAAAACCCTAAAATCAACCAAAATGAAAACAATAATACACACAAGGTCGAGCTTGAAAATGCAATAATAAGAATGCAAGGCACCATTAAACTCATCGATCAACAGGAGAAAATAGTGACTGAGCCATCAACATTCATAAAATGACAGACCCAAACCAAAAAATCCAGGAATTCAGAAAGGAGACAGAATTTTGGGAAAATCTGATCCATGTGGAATTCTACGGAGGACCGAAATCTTTGGAAAATAGTACAAAAGCTTAGTCATTGGGCTTTGAGTGAAATCTGGGAAAATCTTGAAATGAGCTCAAAACGCTAGATTTTCAAAGTACTTCCTAGAAAGGGGGCATATGCACAAATAAGATAATCCTTCAAGCATGCGTTAAGGCAAAAAAACCTCAAATAAAAAGGGCCAAAGCATCAAAAACCAGAGCAAAAGAGGGTCCCTACTTTCAGTGGGGTGTGTGCAAAAACTGCACAACAATACCTTTGAGGATCATGTAAGACTAAGTTTTCTACAAAGGAGGCTATATCAAGATTTTGTGTTGTAGCTTCTAAGTCTTCTGCATATACTCATCCATTTTGGTCCCTTTGTATGAATGGTTCAAAAATATTTCGAGATGAAGATGGCATGTTCATGGAAGATTGCATGTTCATGTTGTGAAATGGGTTGGAAAAAGTCCAATGTTGGTTCGTGTCATAAGTGTTATTATCGATGTTGGGATTGAAATCTTGTCCAAATTTTTCCATTTGTCTGCTCTGTCTTTGAAGCCTAGTCTCAACCATAAAAGGGATTGCTCAAATGAGGATGATAAGAATGACAATTGAGTGTCAAGATGATGCTAGCCTATGTTTTTGGATTTTTTTGGATAAAGGATGATAATGCAAGACTAGGGTATGTACAGGATCATCATGGAAAAAATAGGCCCTTAAGTGGCAAAAAATTCAGAAAAATCATAGTAAGGCAACTTGATGTAAAAATTTGAATAAGTTATCTATATTATTTCAAAAATATGTAAGAAGAGAATTTGTAGCAAATTGAATGTAGTTTCTAAACTACTAGGTTTATTTATAAAAAAAAATCTATTTGTGAAAATTTGAAATTTCAATGCAGTAGTACTTAAATTTCAGGGAAAAAATAAGAAGTAGGTGTCTGTCTGACTACCCTTTTTTTTAGACTACAAGAATCGGGTAGCACAACCCCCTATAAACTGCAGTGCACTTGGTAAACTTTTTAACGTGACCGGCGGTGCTGGCGTGACACACCCTCCGGTACCACGAGGGTGGGGGAGACTAGACCTCGTGACCAACCTCCTGCAACATGAAAGATTTAGCCAATCGAGCTAGAGCCCCAACCCCTCTTTCTGACCACCCTAACCACAATAAAATGATAATATTTTAGACATAAGTAGAGGACTCTTGTCCGGATGTGATGCATATTTTTTGTAATTTTTTTCCAAGTAAATAATTAATTATGATTTTTTTATTACAACTTTTAAAAAATATAAAAACTCGTATGTCTGACCACCTTAGCTTGGTCAAAACTTAATGAAATTCAAATTTTCTTTTTAATCCTATAGTATCGAAGCATATTTTGGATTCCAAAAATGTGATACCGTTTGAAAGCTATAGATGTTTTTCAATCAGCCTATCAATTAGGACTTCAGTCATATTTCAAATAGAAAATGAATAATAATTATTTATTAAATTCAAAGTAAAGCATAATTTATATTGGTGGAAGGCTGATAATTTCCTTTAAAAACCCTTTTCATTTCATCAATTTTGGGTAAAAAAAAGGTCGTCAGACACATACCCTACAAATACACATCATATTGCCATTTTTTGGCCCATCATGATCCTGCACATACCCACTATGTTTTTGGATTTTTGATAATAAGGGATGACAATGCGACAATGTTGTCTAAAGGAAATGATGAATGTAAAATGAAGAGTAGAATGACAAGTTATGACACTATTTTTTTTGTATTTTGGAATAAAAGATGACAATGCAAGGTAATGATGATGTTTGTCTAAGGAAATGATGAAGGAAAGATGACAAGGTTGCCAATGTCGAAGTACCAAATGAGGACTACGATGATAATGTTGACTAAGGAATAAAATGATTAATGCAAAGTCTAGGTTCAAAATGAGGACTAGAGATGGACAATGTAAAGTCTAAGTTTAAAATGAGGACTAAGTTTGGACAATATTTCGAGAAAGTTTTTTCTTAACCAGTCTATGCTTGACTTATGTTTCAACTTTGGTTATCAAAATGACTTGCTAAGAGGACTAAGTGACAAGGCCTGAATGATGAGTGAGCCTTCCTAACTAGACTATTGAGTTGGAGGTTCCCACAAAAAGGACAATGACTAAAAAGAGGAATAATGACTATGTCCCAAGATAACCTAGTTTTGAAACAATGGTTTTACAAAGTGTGACGAGTTGGCCTAATCCAAAGTTTTCCAAGATGAAACCTAAGGAGAAGTTTGTGCTAGAATTGACAATTATGATGCCTAGGGAATGCAACTAAAAATTGGAAAGTTAACCCTATGGATGAGATGCAAGCTAGTGAATGAAAATGATGGGCACTTTGAGCAATTTCAGTTATGGTTTCTAACAGAGATTTTTTGAAAAAAATGTTTAATAGCAGGGTAAAGTGTCTGGACTCAAATTTTGGTCTTGGACAGTGTTTGGTTTTCTATTAGGCGATTGCGTCGTTATAAGTAGTGAATGTGTTGCAGTGATCAAATGCGGCTCCAGAAATGACAAATGTGGTGCAATGTTGCAAATGTGGCATTTAGTCTGTCAAATGCGATTCATTTTGGCAGATGCGGCTTTACAGATGGCGAATGTGTCTCAAGATAGGAAATGTGGTGTTTGGATGAGCAGATGCCTTTGAACAGAGTAGATGCATTGCAAAATCTAGAAAATGTGGTGTGACAAAATGATTGCGGTTTAACAAACGCGTTGCATAATGTAAAAAGTCATATTTCTGATGTTTGTGGTCAAAAACCTGAATTGTTTAAAGTTCGACAGTTTGTTTCCAGATGTTTGAGTGTTGTTTGTTTCATTTCAATAACCAACAAACACTTGGCAAGCACGATATTTTGAAAGTAATCAAACACAAAAGAAAACAAGTACAATCATATGGTTAAGCCAGGACAGTATTCGCTAGATTCCATGTGGGTTTCCCCAACCGCATATTAGTAGCATGTGAATTCAGAAGCTTGGCTGCCCGGACTCCCCCTTAGAGTGCACTCTCTTCTTAGGCCAACCAAGCTTCCAACCCCCATGAAACTCCCATGGCAGATTGGTCACCTCTACTACAGACTACGAAGATGTGGATGCCTTCACACCAACCGGTGTTGCGCTAGCAAATAGACGGTTTTTGGCTACTAAACAATGATGTTTAATTCGGGACCCCCGTTCGAGTGGCCATACATGGGGCACAAGATTAATCTCTGATTAGGAGGCACTCTAGCCTGAAGAGGTTAAGCTCAACAAGGTTTTTGGGAGTACTACTTGGTCCGTATGACACATCTGCACTCGTAATCTTAGGTTTTCCCTTAATATTCACATTTATATACTAATCGGGGGTAGCTTCGCTTTAGCTCCATCACCAGTTTGAGTCACCTAGAGGTGATGAAATCCCCTGGTAGGCCAAATTTCTAGAGGCAATAATCATTTCTCTTACACCTAGGATCGCATGATTGTGAAAGGGGAGAAGATACTTCAGTTATTGCATCAAGGTTACACAGGGACAAAGTGGGTCTGGCTTTCTAATCACCTAGTTTGCACAGGGTGAGAGCATAGTCGCCTACCACTTTCAAGCATAGTCAAATAGAATAGAAGACATGTTCATTTTAGTGCACCAAATTAAGTGTTTTCTATTCTAAAAATCATAGATAGAATGTTTCAAATTTGTTCTTGAACAAACGAATCTACAAAACCACAAATTAGTAGTTTGAACAAATTGTCTTGGACCCTCGAAATGTAAATGCCACACACTGCCAACAAGGATTAGTAACTAAAAATATCTAATCTAAAATATGCAATCTGTTAAAATCCTAAACTAAATTAAAAATTAAAAATCTAAACTAAATTAAAAAGTTAAAAATCTAAATTAAATTAGAAATTAGAAATCTAAACTAAATTAAAAAGTTTTAAAAAAATCTAAATTAACAATCTAATAAAATCTAATCTAAAATCTAACTAAAAGCTAATTTAAAGATCTAAAAATCTAATTTAAAAAACTAAAAAACATCTAACTAAAAAATCTATAAAAAGCATCTAACTAAAAGCTAATTTAAAAACCAAAAAAAAATATAATTTAAAAATATAAAAAATCTAATTTAAAAATCTAAAAATATAGCTAATAATTTAAAATCTAAAAATCTAATTTAAAATCTAAAAATCTATTAAAAAATCTAAAAAACATCTAATTAAAATTTAATTAAAAATCTAACTAAAAGCTAATTTAAAAATCTAAAAATCTAATTAAATTCTAATTAAAATTATAAAATCTAAATTAAAGAATTTAATTCTAAACTAAAAATCTAAAATTTAATTTAAAATCTAAATTAAATTAGAAAAAGTTAAATTTAAACTAACTTAGAAAGATTAAAAATATTAAATCTAAATTTACATCTAAGTCTAAATTAATTTAAATGAAATTAATCTAAAGTAATAAAACTAAAGCTAATGAAAACTAAAGTTAATGAAAATGACGTTTCCAAATGCGAATGCGTCACTACAGGACATTTGCATCTCAAAATGTTGCGATTCCATCGTTATGTACTTGTACCTGCAAAAAGAAGCCAAACAACTTCGTACGAAAACTACAAAAATGAATGTCAGGTTCACCAATGTAACGATGCAATTTTATGGATTTAGCAAATTAGAGCATTAAACATAAAATCCAACATTAAGTAATGAAGTGCAAGGGAAAATTAATGAAAAACATAAAAACATGAACAAGCTCACCAATGTTCTTCAAACTCCCTGACTGATCTCCATTACACCTTCTAACTTGCTACAAATGTGATTGTGATTGTTGCCCTCAGATTTGAGTGTGTGAGCAAATGACTGTGGCAATGTCCAATGCAAGGCTTGAAGGATTTAAAATGACAAGTGTTATGCTATCATGCAAATGATAAGCACACAAACTATGCCAATATGACTATGCTTATGACAAGAAATGACAAGACTATGCCTAAGACTCAAAGATTATGCCAGAATGAAATATCAAGAAACTATTTGTCCCTCAAAATGTGAGCAAAATTGGCATTTTATAGAAAATGCAATTTTGGACGAACGTTCAAGATTAAAAGTTGATGAAAGCCTAAAATTAGAGGTCGAGATTGCGTGTGACAATCCCTAATTAGGGCTAGGGAAAAAATCTTAAATGAGTGGCCAAGATGTCATTTGAGAAAATCAAATCAGCGGTCGAGAATAAATGTGACAATTAGCCAAAAAGATAAAGATTTTTGAAAATCAAGAAGATAAAGACTGCTTGATTTGTAAGATTTGAAAAATAAAAAAGATAAAGACTAGACAAAAAAGAAGATTTTAGAAAATCAAGAATTTGATCAATTACTTGATTTATCAAAGAATATTACCATTTTTGAATTAAAATTAATTCAAATTGTGGATTTTGTGTGAGAGTAAATAATTTTTTTAGATTATTTACTAAAAGGAAGTGATAGTTAATAATGTGAGCTTATTTTGAATAATTTATTTATTTAAAATGGGGGAAATGCCAAATTAGGCAATTAAATAATTAAACATAATTATTTAATTTAGAGAATATGACCAATAATTAAATCAATTAATTAATCCATTTAATTATGAGAATTAGTGACATATTAAATAAATAAATAAAATTCATTTATTTAATAATCAAGAAGACATAATGAATAAAGGAAATTAAATAAATTAAGAAATTTATTTAATTGTATGAAGATAATAGACCCTTAGTGATGTATTGAATAAATAAATATAATTTATTTATTTAATAATCATGAAGAATGCAAGAGATGTGAATTAATTAAATAATAATCAATTATTTAATTAACAGTGGAAAGTGGACCAAGGACATAATTAAATGTCACAATTATGTTAGGACGGAAGTGATAAAATAGAGCTTGTAGGCCTAGGTCATTTTTAAGTGTCTACAATGTCTACTAGGGTAGTTGCAACTACAACATTTGACAAAATTCCTCTATTATTTATGCTTTGATGGATGTTCATACCCTTTTCCAAATCCCCCATTTTGGCACAAGAAGGAAAGATGTTGGAAAATGTTGTGGAATTTGGCTTTGTACCTATCAATTACATTTGATTGAAAGTTTCTAAAGTGTTTTCAACACATCCATTTTGTGCATATCCAACAATAATTGCAGTCAGATGTGAAGTTTTCTCTGATTCAAGTGTTGCCGGGCAATCGGTGAGACTTCAGCATTACTCCCACCAATATTGGAGAGTCTCTTGGATGCTTCCACTACTTTACTCTTTTCATTCTTTTTGGGCTATCGGTGGGACTGGCTCTTCTATTCCACCGATAGGTGTTTCTTTATCCAATGAATTTTTACCTTTCCATTGTGACTTATCCTTTCGCGCCATCGGAGGAACTTACCAATGACTCCCATCAACAAATCATAGTGTCCCCGATGGAGATTGATGCATATCATTGTATCGGGGAGACATTGAGCCAACTCCCACAAATATTAAATTCTCTTCCCAATGAATTTTTCACCTAAGTACTATCAGAGCATTGAGGGGACAATGCATTGAGTCTTGCTGATGTTTATCACTCTCACCGATGATCTCCTATTCTGGAAAAGGTTGCAGAATCTGGCTTTACACCTGCCAATTGCATTTGCTTGAAATTTTCTAAAGCCTTTTCAAAAAATCCATTTTGTGCATATCCTACAATTATTGCATTCCACGAGATGACATCTCTTTGAGGCATTCCATCAAAGAGTTTGTGTGCCTTGTGTACGTTTCCACATTTTTCATACATGTCTAACTTAGCATTTCCAACCATAATATCTGATAGAAATCCCCCATCTATTATGATCTGATGGATGTTCAAACCCTACTCCAAAGCTCCCAGTTTGGCACAAGTAGGGAGGATGTTGGCATAGGCCATGGAATTTGACTTCACACCTGCTAATTGCATTTTCTTGAAAATTTCTAAATCCTTTTCAACAAATCCATTTTGTGCATATCCTGCAATTATTACATTCCACGAGATGACATCTCTTTGAGGCATTCCATCAAAGAGTTTGTGTGCCTTGTGTACGTTTCCACATTTTACATACATGTCTAACAGAACATTTCCAACCATAATATCTAATAGAAATCCCCCATCTATTATGCTCTTATGGATGTTCAAACCCTGCTCCAAAGCTCCCATTTTGGCATAGGTAGGGAGGATGTTGGCATAGGTCGTGGAATTTGGCTTCACACCTGCTCAGGGCTTACATTTGACAGTCAACCTTTCCTATCAACAATTTTTTTAATGATGGTTATCTATTCAAAGGTGCCCTTAAAACATTATGATATACCTTAGTGTAAGTAAAATTATATATAAATCAAATATATATATCATTATAATTCTATAAAAATTTTGATAGTCTATCCAAAATCTCTCCTTTCTGATACAATCTTCTTAAAATTTTGATTGTATTTTATAGCAAAAATCTCTAAATACGGTTTTACAACCATCAAATTTAAGCCCTACACCTGCTAATTGCATTTAAAAGTTTCTAAAGCCTTTTCAACAAATCCATTTTGTGCATATATCGCAATCATCGTATTCCATGAGATGGATTTGTGCATATCCTGCAATCATCGTATTCCATGAGGCATCTCTTTTAGGCATTTTGTACTCAAATTATCTTGCAATTGATTAGGTTTTTATAATTTTTAAAATTGATTTAGGGAGGAACGCATAGGAAAATATGTACCTTAAAAAATCTCTATATATCATGATTTTTTCAAATTTTTGAGTTAGTATTGAGTTTCCATGTTGAGTTTGAGGCTAAGCCCAATGCCTATGTTAAGTCTGAATTTGGTAACTATGATATAATAATTGGTGCCTCCCATGGATTTCATGGTAGACATGACACTAAAAAAATGGTCCTTGGTCTCCTCTCCTAGAGAGAACAAAGGTGGTGGTCCATTTGATATTGTAAAATATGGTGGTTAGTCTCAATTCAAATGGGAGCATACTCTCAATTGGCCAAGAGGAATCCAAAACTCCTTATAGTCTCCAACAAAATGGTGTGGCCTTGAGAAAAAAATGGTCCATTACTAAAACACAAAATCCATGATTTTTGGTAAGGATTCGCCATGTATCTTTTGTAGTGACTTGCAGGAAATGCTTTGAGATTCTTTCATGAATGGTTGAGTTCAAAGCTTTTATGAGGAGAACCCCTTATCACATGTGGCTCTATTGTGAAAGAAATGCAACAATTCCAATTTCCAAGTGAAATTTCAATCGTAACAATTCTTCGCATCTCATTCACTTTGTGTTATTTAATTGTTTTCTTTGATTCAAGTCAATCATCTATTTTCAATTTTATGATGCTAAGAATAAACCATTTGATGAGTTTTATTACACGTAGGGAGTATGCTGGCAAAGGTTGTGGAATCTGGCTTTACACCTACCAATTGCATTTGCTTGAAAGTTTCTAAAGCCTTTTCAACAAATCTATTTTGTGCATATCATGCAATATTGCAATCCATAGACCATAGTTTAACATGATATCAAAACACAACTGAGATCTTCCACATTGATGATTGGAATGTACCATTACCTATGAGGGAGTTACCAAAATATTTCAGTACACTTACATCAATGATTTTAAGTATCTTGGACCTATCAATGGTTGTAGGTACCCTAATTACACTAGTTATTAGGGTTTTGTTGATCCACACCTGTGTTAGGTTGTTGTTCTATTCTTTTTTCAGTTGATTTATTTAATTTTGATGTGTTCCAATAGTTGCAAAAAAGACTAGTATTAGTCTCAAAGAGAGTGATCAACTTGAACGTACTTCCAATTTTACACCTTGAAAGTGCAGGTTGTAGATGGTATTAGAAGTTCATTTTTGGGTCTATGTTAACACCAAGGTTGCACATTCTACAGATATTCTCCAATTACTTGAATATAACAAAAAGATATCCAAAGCATAGTGAATCATCTTAGGCTACAAACAGATCAAGTGCTCAAGAAGGGTGTTAACTATTATCAGATACTTGTAGTAGTTGTACCATCCATTGTAATTTGTATCTACTATTTTTTTGTCAAAAATATTAATGAGTTACACCATGTTATTCTAGGTAACAATCTTATTTGCTTTTCATTTTGTCTTTGTATAAATGGTTTTCTATTTCAGTTGATTTAGGACAACTACTGATAAATTGAAATTCTTGATCTGAGTCTATGGCAGGGCTTTTGTTCTCAGTACTTGTAACTTTTCTTGTAACTGATGTTGTGAAAGATGCAGTTAACCAACCTCGTGCTGACTTTTTTTGGCAATGTTTTCTAGATGGCATATCAGTTGATAACTTATCAACCTCTAGTACTAAACTTTAGTCTTAGCTTTTTTTCTCTTCTTGATTAATTATCATTTTGGTGGAAAGCTCTTTATTTATTGTTATTATTATTTTATCATTGATGATTCAAATTAGCCTTCTAACTGGTATGAGGTTGTTCTAGAAATTTGATAACATTATAGGGAGGGTTGAGTGTCATGGCAGTGAACATGTCACAAGGGAAGGTCACAAAAGCTTTCGACCCAGTGGACATACTTCATGTAAGTGCAGCATCCTATACTTTTTGTTAAAATCATTAGGGGAGGTTTCCCTTTATTTATAACATGTGGAAAACTTACAAGGCATGGAATATACAAGAATACTTGCATTCATACAAAAATCAATTAATAGATCAATTATTCAATAACATGCTATCTTAATAAAACAACACCATGCAGAGAAATAATGACAGATTTTCTCTTGTAATATTGACTTTTCTGAGTTTTTGATGTGCAAATTTTGAAACCTTATTTTTAGGCTAAAACTCCAAATTGGAGAAGTGAAAGGTGAATACCAGTGAGGAAGAGTTTGGAGGATCCAAAACCAATAGCGGCAGGAAAGTTGTGGATTTGCAAGGGGATTAAATGGGTCAAGCCCCTATAGGAGGTTGTTGCCCTTCCAAAAGGACTACAATTAAGGAAGAGGAAAATAGTATAAATATATGAAAATAGGAGTATTGTGTTTATATAGTGTCTGTAAGTTGTACAATTTCACTGATACATTGAATGTAACTAATGAGATTTTGATTTCCCAATGAGGCTTAATGAAGTAAATTTTCAAAGTGGTTTTTTCTCCACTCATAAATATTTTGTTGTGGCTCCTCTAGTCTTTATTTCATGGTGTTTTTTAAAATTTGAATATCGATGATACTTGAAGTTTATATGTATAAATTTGTGAGGATTAATTAAGTTAGATTTGATTTGTAATGAATAAAGTAATGACTAAATTAAAGACTAAATACATGACTAAATTAATGACTAAATTAATGATTGAATATATGACTAAATTAATGACTAAATATATGACTAAACAAATCACTACCATGACTAAATAAATGACTAAATTAACGACTAAATAAATGACCAAATCAATGACTAAATAAATGACTAAAATAGTTTAGTCATAGACTTAGTGGTGTTATAAATGACTACAAATAAACCACTAAAATAGTCACGTGACTAAAATTAATGACTAAAAAATATGACTAAATAAACAACTAAATCAATGACTAAATCAATGACTAAATCAATGACCAAATTAATGACTAAAATCAATGACTAAATAAATGACTAAAATTGTTTAGTCATAAATTTAGTGGTGTTATAAATGACTACAAATAAACTACTAGTAGTCACGTGACTAAAGTTAGTCATTTATATGCAATTTTTAGTAGTTTATTTAGTCATATATTATTGTTTGTGTACTAGTGGTTGCTTATGTGAATTAAGGATTTGAAAACTTGCTTATATAGGCATTCCACTCGAATGACCGTTTATTTGATCCCAAAGGCTGACATAGAAGAAATTTGAACTTAAAACCTAGTTTTTCTCACTCAAACCTTGAAAATAGGCCAAATGGCACTCATTCACCAAGCTAGGCAAATGAGTCCCACCTAGATGGGACTCATTCACCCAAAGTGGCGAATGGGTCCCACAAGGGATATTTTGATTGCTAAAATGTTGGGGAATGTGTAAATTAAGCTTATATGTTGATATTGTTGGGTTTTTTATAAAAATATTCCTTCGGATGCATAATATGGGGTCATAGGGGCCTATTAATGATGATATAAAGGTCATAAATGCAATAGGGACCAAAATCCAATGTGAAAGTGTGAATAAATGCACTTTACACCACTAAATTAAGGAAAAATTGGGTTTATTTAGCTTATAACGGCCCTAAATTCCATGTGAATGTGTAAAACACATTACAACACTATATTAGGTCCACTTAATTTACAAGCCCCCTAAATTTAATTTGAAGGTGTCAATAAATACTCTTTACAACATTAAATTAGGGAAAAGTTAAGTTTATTAGCTTAGAAGGGCCCAAAACCTAATGTGGATGTGTAAAACTCATCACAACACTAGATAGGCGTGATATCAAGTCCAATTTATCATTAGTTATTCCCAAATTAAGCAAGGAAAAGGTGTACCCTTTTTTTGTCATTACATCTAGCCCCCACTTTAGTGAGAGGATGA
Source organism: Sequoia sempervirens (assembly GCA_007258455.2). Taxonomy (NCBI): domain Eukaryota; kingdom Viridiplantae; phylum Streptophyta; class Pinopsida; order Cupressales; family Cupressaceae; genus Sequoia; species Sequoia sempervirens. Next base: position 889,566,534 of record VDFB02281492.1, read on the forward strand.
ACTTGCTTCAAACTCACACTAAAGTAGACATTCAAGAGGGGTCCAAGTGTACCGATACGGATGGTCTAGGATAACAAAGATTGAGGAGGCGGTCAAGCCCCCAAGATCCAAGATCCTAATTCAAACCAACATAAGCACAAAAGGAGATGCACAAGGTGCATGATATGCAGCAAAACAAGATATGCGTTCATGCAATGTCATTGATGAAAGAAAAAGAAAGAAAAGGTGGATCAAGCTTCGGCAAAAATGCACTCACTTTAGGGCCATGGAACTTCGGGTCATCCATGGGGTGATTAATCCAAAAGTGTGAGACACATACACACATGGACGGTATGTACTCACACACACACACAAGTGGCTAAAGTAAAGTCATGCCCTCATTCGGCTTCCCATCAAACCATACCAAAGTTATACCTCCTAATAACTTTGATAAGGCGCCATGCAAAAATATGATCTTCGAGCTTCATGAGAAAAGAAAAACTTCATATGCTTGGAGCTCATGAACAAAAAAGATGGCTCCATAGGCATGCAAGATGTGTTATACAAGGTGGCCATATAATAGATGTTGTAAACACAAAATAGTGTAAAGTTTGTTCAAAGGGATTTTGATTAATTCATGTAAGGTATCTTCTTAGGGGACATTATGCCTATTATCTCCAAGAGAGAACAAATAAAATAAATATCATGCTCTCAGAGGGAATCAAGCCTAATGACACCACCAACAAAAGGACGCATGACAAGAATAAATAAAATCGCAGAGTGAAACATGAGTGTCGATGTATGCCCCCACTTTAAAGCGGTTTCTAACACCATTACTATGAGAAATTGCTTTAAATTAGAAGAAGACATGAAAAATTATTTGGAAATCCCTATTCGAAGTCATATGTTTCCAATAAGCTACATCATGAATAAGTATGTCACATGCGAGTCAAATTAAGGCATGTCATCCACATCCCAAGCTTGCTCTTATATGTACATGAAAGGTGATCAACTAGCCAAAGGAGACAACGACAAGTGACATATGAGGACAAGGCTACCTAACCCCTTGCCCCCACTTAGTGCAGGACAAGGATGAGCCGAATAGCATGAAAATAAGTATCAATTAGAGGAATTAGGTGCCTCAACACAAGGAAGAGCACCACACTCCTTAAGATGTTGAATTCAATTAGAAAAAGCCTTACATTCATTAGTAGAATGACCATGAACTCTATGATATGCACAAAATGAAATCTTGTAATAAAATTTATTTCATGTTCTTGGACGAAGGGATATCAAATGATCTTGGAGGAGTCTTGAAAAGATACCCTCTTGATCAATGGTAGAAGGTGTTCCTTTATTTTGCGACAAATATATCTTTTTCTTAGTACAAGATGTCATACTTATACAAGACTCTTTAGATTGTGAGATTTTGTTCTCTCCTTTATAGGAGAGTGTAAAATCTAATGAATTCAAATCATTAGTGTTTTGTGAGATGACATTGACATTAAGAAAAGATTTTTGTGTTTGTTTCGTTTCTGGAAAAGGATGACAATCAAGACCACTAGTGTCTATCAGTTTGGGATGCACTAATGTTAAAGTTTGCATAGAGGAATCTTTTGTGATACTGTGTATATTAACTGAAGGCTTGTTTTTGCCTTTTGAGGGATAATAACCAAGACCACGAGTTGTTTCTTTCGTTTTAGGCTCTATAGGGATGCAAATACCTTGTTCGTTAGCACCAAATCCTTTTCCATTATAAAAGAGTTGTTTCATAAGTTCATAACCTTTTCCATAAATATTTTTCATCTCTTTTGGATTAGGTGGTTGCTCATAATTAAGTTCATAAAATTTTGTTGTGTATTTTTTTGTCTTTTGTCCTAAAGTGGTTGAGGTGGATGCTTTCGAAGGGTATTATGAATTTTTTGTTGACATTACTACCTTTTCTTTTCCCTTTTCTGAATCTTTGTTTATGATTTTGTATTCTCCCACAAATGTTGGCTCAAAATCTAAGGAACCCCAATCATCTTCTAATAGCTTTGTGATGTTTTTTTCTTTTTCATTTTGTTGCATGGGTTCTACTTGTGTGGTTGGTGTTAATGCTGCCAAAAGATTTTCCTTGCCTTTATCAATGTTTAAACAACTGTTTGGATTAGGTTCGGCTTCAAGTGTGTACACTTTGTTATTGTAGATGTATTTCATTTTACAATGAAGGGTAGAAGGCACCCCATTCATTGCATGAATCCATGGCCTTCCCAAAAGGAGATTATATGAAAGATCGTTTGACATAACATGGATTGGTGTTTCTAATGTGGCCTTTCTAGCTATAATAGGTAAAGTGATTACACCAAGCGGTTTTGTTCCTATATTGTCAAATCCACAGATAAACAAGGAATCAGGTTGAATTTATGATTTATCCACATGAATCATATCCAAAAGGTTTACACTACACACATTAACAGTTGAGCCATTATCAAAAAGGGTTCACTTTATCCTTTTTCTATTGTATTTAGCTATTATTATAAAAGCCTCATTTTGTTTTTGCACTTCCAAAGGAGGGAGCTCACTTTGGTGGAAAACAATGTCAACATTTATTCCTTGAATCATGGCTGCTATGTCATTCAATTGCACATTAGAAGGGATAGGAACTTATTGTCAAGCACTTTGAATGATGTTGTAATAATGAGGGGAGGATTGAATAAGGTCCCATAAGGATATCTTAGTGGGAGTATTCTTTGGTTGCTCAACAAGGTTATATTCCTTTCCACTTTGTGGAGGAAAACGAGGAGGACCTGGTAAGATAGGATTAGGAAATGGGATGGTTGTTGAAGTTGTTTTTCTTGGTTGTGGATTGTTTCTAGTGTTATATGTATGAGAAACAATATTATGACTCAGTTGCTACGACGCATTATTCTTAGGTGGGTAAAGGATAAGTTCATGTTTTTTTTGAGTTTGCGGTTTTTGTTAAGGTGGGTAAAGGATGAGTTGAGGTTGAATAATATTAATGTCCCTTAGTGAAGGAGGATCTAATGCTACTTCATCATCTTCATCTAAGGGCACTATATCATTATTGTCAATGTTTTTCTTTTCTTTCACCATGATATCCTCCCTAGGAGGAGAGTTTTTAGGACCGCCAGCTAGATCTTCATGACCTTCAAAGGTTAGTTCTTCTAAAATGACTTCATCACAATTAAAGGAGCTATCAATTGTTGGATTTTCTTGTTTATCAATAGTGGGGATATTAGGAGAAGGCTCCATTTGATTGTCCTTTTTTTCTAAGGTCTCATTCTCTTGTGCCCTACTATCTGCCCTAGTAGGAGAGCTTGTAAGATTTTCATCACATTCCATGGTTAGATTTTTTAAATTAGCTTCATCACAAATAGGGGAGGCATCAAGAGAAGGATAACTATGATCTTCATGCTTAGAAAATAGATCTTTCCAAATGGTAGGAGCATTAGGGAAGGGAGGAGCAAGATCCTAATGACTCTCAATAGGTGCATCTTCTAACACCAATCTATCCTCTTCGCATCGAGGAGGCATATTAGGAGAAGAAAATTTTTACTTTCATGGTTCTCTATGATTTCATCCTCTTTCACTAAAATATTCTTGCAAGCAAGGATGAGTGTAGATTAGGTTTAAGGTTATGTTTAGAAATTTTTCTATGATCTCATCTTATTATTTTCTAATGTCTTCCAAAGGGGGAAGAGGAGAGGGACAAACAAGATTTCCAATTCTTGTTTCTTTCACCAAGATACTTTCATCACTAATAGGAGAGGTATCGGGAGAAGAACAAGTATGATTGTTGTGATTGTCTATGCTTGCATCCTCTTGTATCATACCATCCTCACCAATAGGCAATGTAATATTAAGGACTATGTCAATGGTTTGATCCGCTTTCTCTAAGATGTTCTCATAACTATGAAAGATAGTAGAAGGATGACTAACATGTTTCTTAATGACCTCATTTTTGTATTCTAAATTGAAATCATAAGAGGGGATTTTTTACTTATGCAATCCATTTTTAACCAAATCAAAGTTGCATCTCTTAAAAGAAAACATGCTATCATGGAAAAATAAAGAAAGTGCAATGCAATGATCTAAAGTGAAATGTTTAAATGCAATTTTCAGATTTGAAACAAGGTAATTTGTTGATTACACTATGCCCTAATTTGAAAATGAAATGTTGTAAATGCAAATTTGGAATGCATGAAATGAGTCAAATTAAGCTAGATTTAGTGAAATGTATGTAACAGAAACTCAACCAACTGAAATAGATAGTTAATGGCAGCAAACAGAAGTGCAGAAAGAAGGTTTTTAATGTTGTGAAAGGAAATTTCAAGGGCGTACTAGGACTGATTTTCCCACGGTGGAAAATGAGTCCCAGTAGGGATTTTTTTGAAAATTTTCAAATATTTTTAAGTGATTTTTATGATTTTTAGTTTGAATGATGTGTAACCTAAGTGCAAATGAAATTTTTTAGATGTTTTGCAATGATTTGAGATGCAAAAAATGCAACCTATATGCACTTTCACTAATGCAAAAATTTAAAAACCCTAGATGCCAATCAACTAATGTGAACCCTAATGCAAATTCAATGAGATCTAGGATGATGATGAACTCCAAATCAGTAGAGAAGGTATTCTAAATAGAGGTTCATCAAAATGTAATCATGGAAATAGTACACCCCACCTTGGAGTAATATAACATAAGGATAGAGTTCCTATTTCACACTTGCTACACTCAAGGACACCTTAGAGATATCAATCTAATGAAGGATGGAAGGAGAGATCTAAAAATAAGGTATCCTAGGGTATGTTTAGAGATTAATTAAGGCTAAATTAGGGGTTCACAACAAATTTTAAACTTGGAAAAAGACAATGAAATGCAAGATGAAATGAAAAACCCTAATATGATGCAAACTTGATTTAAAGGACATAGAAATGCAAATGAAACAAGACAGAAAGCTACAAAAGAGAATGTGTGCACCTGGAAATCTGAAGATGACTAGAAGGAACTTTGAAATGCTGGAAATTTTGAATTTTTGACCCAATGGGACTCATTCGCCATTCTAGGCGAATAAGTCCCAGTTCTGTATTTTTGCATAGAAGCAAGTTTTGGATAAAAGGGTATCTGAATCTGCAAAGATTTCCAGAAAAAAAACCTACAATGGGACTCATTCTCCACTTGTGGTGAATGAGTCTAGTTTGAATTTTTTGGAACTTCAAAGTTCTGATCTGCACCTCTCAGTTTTCTCAATCTACTTCTCTGGGTTTTTGGATCTGAAAATCTGATTTTGGGGTTGTAAATGACCTTTTAATGAAGATTATGACCTTGCAAATGGGGAGACAACTCCAAAAAAAATCTCCACTCTTGTAAACTAATCTTCAATGATCTTCAAAGCACCTAGATCTAAAATCACACAAAGAGAGGGAAAGAGAGAGAGAAAGTGTTGATTGTTAGGGAATTTAGGGGTTTACCTTGGTCAAACCCCTTTTAGGTAATTAAACCAAATGATGAGGAAATGAAATGAAGGCATGAAACATGAAACAAAGAACATGAATCATGGACAATAATACCTTGATTGATGCCTTGTAAATGATGTCTTGTAAATATGTGACTCAAGAAGAAATGGCCATGAAGGATATAGATCTTGATCTTGAAAATAGGTGTAGAACAATGCTTGATCTTGAATCTTCATTGCTACATCATAACACTAGCTCAATAACATGATTGATTCTTGATATGCTTGACATGATGATATATCTTGAATTGTTGCAACAATTGATGAAGAATTATACTCTTGAATGCCTTAGAAATGACCTTGAATGCTCTCTTGATGCTCTTGTGAATCCTTGGAATGCTTAACTCTTTCTTTCTTGACTTGACATCATGTATGCTTTTGTTTCTTATGTGAAATAAGGATTGGAAAGCTTGATTATATAGGAAATTCACTCAAATGACCATTTATTTGATCTTAAAGGCTGACATAGAAGAAATTTGAACTTAAAACCTAGTTTTTCATGCTCAAATCTTGAAAATAGGCCAAATGGGACTCATTCACCAAACTGGCCAAATGAGTCCTACCTGGATGGGACTCATTCGCCCAAAGTGGTGAATGGGTCCCACAGGGGCTATTTTGCTTGCTAAAATATCGAGGAATGTGTAAATTAAGCCTATATGTTGATATTGTCAGGTTTTTGATTAAAATACATGCCTTGCAGGGATGTATAATATGGGGTCATAGGGGCCTATTAATGATGATATAAAGGTCATAAATGTAATATGGCCCAAAATTCAATGTGAAAGTGTGAATAAATGCACTTTACAACACTAAATTAAGGATAAATTAGGTCTATTTAGCTTATAAGGGACCTCAATCTCATGTGAATGTGTAAAACACATTAAAACACTAGATTAGGTCCACTCAATTTACAAGCCTCCTAAATTTAATTTGAATGTGTCAAGAAATACACTTTACAACATTAAATTAGGGAAAACTTAAGTTTATTTAGCTTAGAAGGGCCCAAAAACTAATGTGGATTTGTAAAACTCATCTTAACACTAGATCAAGGCTATATCAAGTCCAATTTATTATTCCCAAATTAAGCAAGGAAAAGGTGTACCCCTTTTCTGTCATTACACTTGTTAATGTTCAAATAAAGCAATAACTAGGTATTTATACGCTATTATTCTAATTTCTCAAAAATTACATCCAAATGAACAACTTTAGATATTCAAATTTCAAATAATAAAGTGCCACGACATATTTGAATTTGGATCCAAAAGAGGGGGGAATAGGTGCCTAGAGCGTCATTTTCCCAATCCTATTTTACAAAGTTTTAAGTTTTAAGAATAAAGTATTAAATGAAAGCAACTTTTTATGCTTGAAAATCATCAAAAATTGCTTTAAATTAGGCCATAGAATGCATAATTAGGAAATTAGGAGCTTATTTAGGTCCAATACATTAATGAGAGCAAAACATAGTGTGAAATTATTGAGGGTGACAATTTACGAAACTACAACAACACTTACAATACTAATGGAAATGATAATGGGATTTTAGGGATCAAAAAAAATGTTGGAAGGACTAAAAATCATAGCCTTTTCCATAGTGATTAGCTTGAAGAAAAATATTGTGGTACCCTACAAACTAGAAAGGGTGGATTAAATGATATTAACAATGAAATTGTTGGTAATTATGCTTTGTTGACTCCAAATAGATCAAAAATAAAGGGAGTGGGCTTTCTGATGATCATGCAGTTTATGCTTGTAGAGGTATCAAAAGACCTTCATGCTATAATTTTGAAAATGTAGGTGAACAAGTGACAGTAGGAGAGATATAGATCATATAAAAAATTAGGGATGAAAAATTCATTGCTTCTTCCTAGGGCAAGGGTAATTAGTAGAAGCATATAAGCAATGAAATATTTGCTAGTGAAAGAAAAATTCAGGATCATAATCATACAAGTGAAAATTTAAATACTCAAAGAATTTGATACATGATAGTTATTATTTTCATGGAGTTGATGTGTTGATCTCTAGCTATCTAACACCACATTTGAAGAACAATGCAAGCCATGTTACAATGAAAACTCACATCTTCTTTGCAAGAATGAAAGGTCTTGTGGACTAGACTTTGGTAAATTGAGAAACATGAAAGTTTGCACATGATTACAAAGAGTCAATTGAAAAAATTATAACTGATACCATAGGAAATTCCACGTAAAGTGTTTTAAATTTCATCCAAAATATAAATTCATATACCTCATCTACAAACTAATGTCTCTTATGATATTAATGCCAATATATCTAGCTATTCAAGTGCATCACTTGGAAAGGCCAACATAAGAAATGTCCCTTATGTTAGATTTAGAGACTCAAGTGATCATACAGACCATACCATGAACAAGGTGGATTTTATGAAGGGTGCTACCAAGCATGCAAAGGCTAACAGGTAGGAGAAAAGTTCACCATAATTTTTTTTGTTGAAGAAAGCAACCAAGGTACTTTGAGGAAGAAATGTGTTAATGAAATTTTGGACATAAATAGGCAACTTGATAATCATATTTAGCTACAAGAAGGTTTATCTACATCAAAAAATAAAGGAAGGTTGCACATGTAAGAGAGGATGTATCAAGAATTGAAAAACTAGAAATGAATACAATCCTATCGATAAAGTATGAATTTCAAAATAATCTACCTCCCTTTCAAGATATCAACAACTAGTGTACTTCTAAAAAGAGTAATTATTGCTCCTCTGATAATAAAAATGCTACCAATATTCCCTCTTCTGATAGTGATCAAGATCTTGAGAGGTGTGAATCTCATTTTTTTTCAAAATAATGTGAAAATTTAAGCCCAAGTTTATTTAATATTCACTCAAGTCTAGTTGTTTTGCACATTAAACAGACAAGTTTGGCCCCATGTGATCACCATAGAACATTCTATGATAAAAGCATCATAAATCACTATGAATATTCCTCACATCCTTCAAAGTGTAGATGTTGTGATCCGCATAGTTGCAATGTGAATGCATCATTAGAGAGAGAGGGGTAAGAAGGAGAGGTAGACGTGGAGGGAGTGAGAGATCTTGAGAAAGAGGATATAGAGGGGAAGAGTGGTGAAAGACCTACAAGGGGAGACAAAGTTGATATGGGGGTTTAAGGAGGGAGGAGGAGATAGAGAGCGGGAGAGGAAGAAAAGGAGGTGACATCCTAGAGAGGGGGGAGGGAGAATAGGAGAGACAAAAGAACAGAGAGAGAGAGAGAGGAGTAACAAGGGATGGAGGGAGAGGTAGACATGGAGGGAGGGAGACCTAGGGAGGGAGGAGATAGAGAGGTGATGACCTAGAGAGGGGAGGGGGAGAGAAGAAGTGAGAGAGAGAATAACAAAGAGAAAGAGAGGGATAAGGAGGAATGGAGAGTCATACAAGGAGTGACTGAGAGACCTAGAGAGGGGAGAGGTAGATAGGTGAGGGGAGAGACGAAAATGAGAGAGAAGTTCACAAAGAGGGAAAGAGGGGTAAGGAGAGAGGGAGAGAGGTGGAGAGGGAGGATATATAGAGGTGAGAGACCTATAACCTAGGGAGAGAGGGGTGAGAGACATATTGGGAGAGATAGAGGAGAGAGAGATGGAGGACAAGAGTGTAAGGAAGTTAAGGTAGCAGGAAAACTTCATACACTAATCTTGAGAGGAGGATAATGCAAAATTTTATAGATCTTTAATAGTTATAGAAACTTAAACAAAAATAAACATAAATATCATGCATACCACAACATAGTGATTTACGTGGGGAAAACCCTTTTGAGAGAAAAAAACCACACTCCAAAAGCCACCCAATATATTATTCAGAAATCACAAAGATTACAATATACTTGCAGAGTAAGCTTCTCACAATAGTATCACCAACCAAAGATCCAGAGGCAATAGGACTACTATCATGCTCTCAAACTACATCATAATACACAACCATAATATGATTCCCTCATAATATAGGGTTTCCTTCTAGGGAAAGTTAAGCCAAAAAAAATATTGACATCAAATCGGAGACCTAATGATGAACAGTCCAGATTTACAATAATAAAATATAAATAAAATTTTCCTTTTGCGGGTGGTACCCCTAGACCCTCACCCCTCATCACTAACATATCAATAGTACCTTATGTAATTGCAAGGTTGAGACACATTTTCCCAAAAAATATCCCACTTGTCAAACACCTTGCAAGAGCAACAAGAGTGTGTGTAGGGGGTGAAAGGCCTATAGTCTTTAAACACCATCTAAACTTCTTTGTGCTCATAGGCTTAGTTAAAGAATCAGCAACATTCATTAAAGTCTCTACATTAACCAACTTCAACCTGCCATATTAGACCATATCTCTAACAAAATTATATTGTACATCAATGTGCTTGGTCCTCGCATGAAATGTTAGGTTCTTAGCTAGACATATCGCACTCTGGTTGTCACAATAAATTATCACTGCACCTTATTTTATTCCAATATCTAAACATAGTCTCTTAAACCAAATCACTTCTTTAAAAGCATGAGTAGATGCCATATACTTCGCTTCAGTAGTGGATAAAGCAACCACAACCTGTCACTCACTCATCCAACTAATTGCACCACCAAATAAAGTAACACATAAGCACTGGTGGATCATTTGCTATCAACATCACCTACTCAGTCTGAATCCACATAACCATGAATATCATGGGAAATATCGTCTTAAGTCGTATTACTATGATAACACAAGGAATAGTCTAAGGTGTTGCACAAATATTTGAAGACTCTTTTAACTTCATCCCAATGAACTCTACCAGGATTTGACATATATCTGGAGAGAACTCCCACTTCTTAACCAATGTTTGGTCTTGTACAAACCATAGCATACATCAAACTTCCAACTACACTCTAGTAAGGCACTCTTCTCATGTCTTCCATCTATGATGGGGATGTTGGATAATCTGAAATAGATAACTTTGTTCCAACTAAAATAGGAACACACAATGGTCTGCAATCCTGCATATCAAACCTCTGTAAAATTGAATTGACACACTTAATTTGGCAAGGCCATAGCTTTCTGTTCACTTTGTCTATTTTAATTTCCATCTGAAGAATTTTTTTAGTGTTGTGTGGTCTCACAACACACCCCATTTTTCTTATTGGAAAAATGTGGACCCCTTTTTTTCTACTACTTTTCTTTCCCTTCCTTGGATTTTTCTTGCTTTGGTGTGCTTCTTTTGGAGGAAATGGTAAAATGGAAGTTTTTGATTTAGCTTGCCAGGTCCCTACCTAAATTCCTATCTTTGTTGGATTTGGAAAGTTCCAAGCTATTTTCCCTAGTCTTATCAATTTACCAGACCCCTAGGTCCCAGAGTTGATGTTGTTGCGCTAAGGATGTTGTATCTTCAACAAGTTTTCACTTTTTTCCCATTCTGTAAGTCAAGCCCAGTGAGTCATCACCCAAATAAATCATCCTAGTGTGTGTTTCCCTTTTCTTTGTTGGTTAGCCTAGTGGTGGCTTTTTCTTTTCTCTAAGCTGGAGACCAAAAACCAAAGGTTTTATTGCAAATATGTGCTAAATCAATTTGGTCCTGCCTGAACCCAATTCTGGGTCTCTCTTTGCACCTCGTTCTCATGAGCCCAGTGAGTAAAATTATCATTTCCCGGTAACCTTTTCAAGGTCTAATTCTAGAGGATTCAAACCTCTTTTGATCCATTAATTGTTAAGTATCCAAAGTGGCTTTTCTTATAAATTATTTTCCTTGTAAGAATTCAAGTGATATGTAAGTGTTCCACGTAAGCCTTCTACATCGTCTTCTTCTCTAATGGTGGGCCCTACATAGAAGCCAAGGTGTTCATGATTTGAACCCTAAGCCACCATGATTGCACCTTTATTCAAGCAAATTAATGCATTGTAAAAGAAATTAATGAAGGTGGAAAACACCACACGTACTTGGTACCACCTTGAGAATGCAGTTGCTTTTATAACACTCTACCTTGCACCATACTACTCACCTATAATGACATTGAATAATTAAATTATAGATTGTGGCACACAAAGAAAGGTAAACCTTGAGAATCCAAAGAACACAGCTACCAAGGGTTTTGAGGTCGCATTCTAAAAGAAAATCGTATCACCATAAAACCTAGTATGTTTCGAAGTGTTGGAAAACATGCCTCAATCTTACTGGCATGAAACTCCTAAAAGAGAAAAGTCGGTGTGACATTCTTTCTATCAGGCCGACTAGTAGTTGTGTAACCTTGTGGAATGCTCATGTCACCGAGACATTGTTGTTGTCTTGCTGATTGGTTTTATCATTGTGACATTTCCTTCGCTGTGAAATTTCCATCTCTTTTCACCCGAGCAGATCTCTGGTTGATGGTTTGGTTCCTAGTGGTTATCGAGGAGACTCATGGTGACTGAAGTTATAGAGGAGACTCTTGGCCAAAAGTTTTTCTTCAGTATGATGTCTCATCGACTAGCAATGGTCTTGCCAATAGCATTGTCATGTGTTTATCGTCGATATGACATCTCAATGATATGGCATGTCTCGTCGACAACTTTGCTTGATGAATATCGGTATGACATAAAGATCGATGAGACTCTTGGCGATAGGAGAACTCTTGCTGATAGAGCTTCACAAGATGGTTTTTCCTTCGGTATGACCTCTCGCTAATAGCGATGGTCTTGGCAATAGCGCTACATGTGATGATCATCGGTATGACGTTTCAGCAATATGGATTGTCTCGCTGACAGTTTTGAACTCAATGTAACCTCTTTCCAAAGGTGATGACTCTTGCCAATAGCGATGGATGTGTAATCGGTCATGTAGCATCGGGGAGACATGGTTAGTGTCTCACTGACATGCAAATATTGTTTGAAAATTTTTGATCGATTGGAAGATTGTCTTACATGGTGTGTCATCGACCAATCAGAGAAGCAGAATGGGAACCGCTAGTAGTTGGACTGTTGCGAACGTTCCTATGAGGAATTTCGACAGACCATGAGCGACATGGATACTCAAAGATTGGAGATGATGATTGGTTCTATGAACAATTGGATGAACAGGTCGGGGTTGTGATCAGTGTGGAAATATCTAATTAGAGAGTGTCTTGTAAAAGGGATGTTCTATACAAGGTTGATCATTGAATCTGCTGCTATAAATTGACATTAGAGAGTGAAGCTCGTATTCTATATGTAATTTGTTTACTATAATACAAAGGGTTTTTTCTTGGTGTGGTGGGTTTTTCTCCCGTAAGGGTTTTCCCACGTAAATTTGGTGTTCATCTGTGTATGTTCATTTCTCTATTTCTGTTATTTCTTTCAAGTGTACCTTAATTGGACTGTAATTGAAAATTTTTAAGTCACCTATGCATTCTTCCTTGAGGTTTTGATGTTAGGTGAGTTAGTTCCGCACCTTAGCTTTCCTTACATGAAGAACTAAAATTTTGTTAATTTTCTATGCATGCATGTCTTAGGATAAATGGAATTTCCACTTGTTTGGTAATTAAAATGTTGATTAATTTGAAGTAAATTTAACCTAATTGCAGATTGAAAATTTTAAGAATTATTGAAAATGAATGGTTAGATTTAACCCTAACTCACACACAAGGCACATATCTACTAATAATGCAGGAAACCTAGGAAAATATGAGCACTTCTAGAAGGAAGCCACATGAGGAATTTGAATACCTTGCTTCACAAGCCGCACCAATCAGTGTGATAATTACCAAGACTCATCCGAGATGGTTTTTTGATATTAAATTCATCACACGAGTTCGACAAGAGAATGCTTCTTAGTGCTCAAGGAATATTATTGCAAGCGAGACGCATTTGGCAAGAGGGTTTCTGTCAGCAATGGAAGCCTCTAAATTAGTAATGGAATGTCTGAATTGGTCTGACCCAAATAAGAGGGTCATTGAGAAAGAAGGGAGATTCTATGCATACCTCTCTATAAAAGGGATTGTATATAACTTTTGGCTCCTAACATCTCACCAAATGAATTTTTTGGATATGAAAACCCTGGCCATGACATACTTGAGTGCAGAAGAATGCAACAGAAGATTACAAAGTAGATGAAACTGATCGTGACATATATGTTTATTCAGGGTGTTCAAGACATCATAACCCTATTAAGAAATATAGTTGGACTCAGAAACACTATTAAATTCAAACCCTAGATGTTTAGACTCATAGAAAAAATAATTGAGGACACTATGCAAATTCATTGGGGAAGTTTCATCATTGACAAGCTACATGAAAAGATAAAGGCATTCCCAGAGTCCCTATGTTTTTCTATGTCTTCTTATGTGGCTTATTCCTATGCCTTGAGGGAAAATATTCAAGGATTGAAAAAAGTTGGTACCCTAGGCAAAGAACTAGGGAATAATTTGATATGTGCTCATGTAGCCCAGATTACCATCCACAGATACCAAGAGCATTATTGGAGGGTTAATGATGTATTGTCTATGAAGTTAGTGAGAATAATGGAAGGTGACAAATCCAAAAGGTTGTCCTTGGAAGCATAGACTCTGATTGAGTTGGTTGGGGATTGGTACATTCAATTTCCCACTTTCACCTACATCAAGGTGGAAGGATTTGAAGGATACCCCTTCATGTTACCTAGGTATCCAACAAAAAAAATACTATTATTGGAATTGGTGAGATAGATTAAGCCTTCCCATACCCTTTTCTCAACAACACACTAGAAATTTTCTGTCAAATTCCCTATCACAATTAGGACTTACAAATGCAATGTGGCTAAAAAGTTCGATATGTGTGAAGAAGAATTGAATATGTATAAGCTAGAGTTCTTTACACTCTGAAGAAAGAATTATGATCTAGATGGAAATCTTGCTAAGCAAATAAGCAGCAAGCATACTCATGTTTATGATTTAGAAGATTTCTGGGTTAATTGTGAAGAGGAGCACCAGGTAAGGAAGCAATTATATCAAAGGCTTTCATTACAATCAGCAAGGATTCTAGGACTCCATGATATTCTGGAGAATTTGGATACAAATGACGAGGAGGTGTTGAATCCAACATATAATTCAGAGAAGATTTATGATGAACCTATCCCAAACCCAGACTACGAAAAGAAAGAAATAGTAACTATCAAGAAGATTTCTAAGCAAGCGTTGACATACACTCAACACAAGATTGATGATTATAGTAAAGCATTAAAAAAAGCTGAGATAAAACCCACATACCCGCTCAATATAAAGAAGAAACAAAGAGTAGAAGATGAACCCGGGTATGAGGAGACTACTAGAAAGAAGAAAAAAGTTAGTAAAGAAAAGGCAGATGGACATGTTGAGGAGAGAACTCCTGATGCTCCAAGCCAGAGGGTTTCAATGATGCCAGCTAGCCAACGTAAAGAGATTGTGGCTAGTAAGGCCAATATAATAGTAAAGCCTAAGGTGACATTTTCTTTCGTGGAAAAGCTGAAATGTCAACCTATGACTGATGAAGAGGTGAGAATGAAGACACACACTCGTGCTAAGAAATTTTTTGTATCTTAGAGGGTTGTAGAATTATTCACTTCTCCCCCTTCAGTTAATATGCTAGTAATGAAGCAAACACTAGGAAGGACTCCTGTAATTCAGGAGGAAATTCACGAGCTAAATGAAGAAGAAATTAGAGAACATGGGATAAAATGGATGCCATGATGAAACAACTTGAAGGAAAATGATCTAAGGAAAAACCCATGGTGTAGCGAGTAGTGGAAGAAGTGCCAGTTATAGGGTCAAGTCCTATAGATATTGAAGAAGAAGATTTCATAATGAGAACACTCGCCCCAGAGGCAGGAAACCCTGAGAAGCTTGATGAAAGAGGAATAGGGGATACTATAGGTCAGAATCCCATTAATAATATTATTAATGAAGATACAGTTGATGCCCAACTTCCATAAGGAAGTAGTAGAAATGATGTTGAGCAACCATAGGTTTCTGAGAAATCAGGAGAAGACCAAGTTGAGAGTGAAAATGCAGATCCTTCACAAACCTTGGATGGTGAAGTAAGAAATGAGGAGAATCCAAGTGTTTCAAGACAATAGGAAATTGATGCCCCAAGGACTGGTGTTGAGTGCACGACTGGACAGGAGAATATAAATCTCAAGAAGGAAGAGACAATGATAAATCAACATGATCTAGAATCCATTCCAGTGAGGACTGAAGATGTTCAAGTTCTGGGAGGTGTGATAGGCAATGTTGATGGTTCAAAAGGAGAAGTTCCTGAACATGCAAATAATCAGGAACAAAGAAATGTTGAAGAGGAAAAACAAAATGAAGAAGCACCTGACTAGCTAGTTAGGGAAATGGCTCAGCCATTGGAGGTAGAATTGATGCCTCTGGATCTTAGAATTTTAAAGCAAGAAGTGGAAACCCCTAATCCTAGACATAGAGAAAAGATAATACATGCTATAAAGAGGAATGTAGATGGAGGGATAACTCTCCACATAGCTACTCTGGTGGGAGATAAGAGCAAGCATGAGATGACACCTAGGGATTACAAGATTAATTTCAGACATTCATTCTAGGGACATGAATTAGAAGAAATGAAAATGAATTTAGAGAAAACTATCGCCAGGGTACATAAATGTAAACAAAAGAAAAGAGAGCTAAAAGAACGAAATTCCTGCCTAGAAGGTTTTATCAAGTCATTAGCCTAATCTAATCAAGCGTAAACTAAATTGCCCCAAAATCTGGTACTTATGTCTAAGGAGTAGGTGGATTCCATTGGAGCGCTCCGCCATAAGCTAAGTGTATTCGAAGAATAGATGGAGTACCTGTCGAGAAAAGGGAAGATTTAATCACATATACAATTGGGAAACATAAGAAGGCATACAATTGGTGTGAAAAGTCTAAAATACTAGAAGGAGAATGTAGATTTCGGAAAGAACATACTAATGTAGAGAGGTGAAAGTTAAAAGATATTATTCAGAAAAATGTCTGAGAGCTGATAATTGAGAACATAACCATGGAATAGGAGGCTCCGATGTTTGAAAAGTCGAATAAACAAGTGAGTTGGGAGAGTGACGCTTTGGTACAATGTATAGAAGGATTTGAAAAGGTTATTGAAAGATGTAAGAAGTTGATTGATAAAGATGGAGATTTTATTGAAATGCTGGCATAGCAGAGTTGTGATCCTCGAACTTTAGGACAGGGTGATAAGGAGGTAAAATATTCAAGGAATTTCTTGAAAGAGTGAATAAGGACCCTATTCATTCATTAAACCGGGAAGTTATTTCTAAGATTATAAAGTGCAGGAATGTCATGGTTAAATACGAAATAGAAAAGTGCAAAGGAATGAAAATATCATTCAGATATTAGAAGATTATACTAGGCTTAAGTATAGATGGAAAGTGATTCAAGGAGTTTCGAAGGAATGTATGCATCAAGTGTTGGTTGATTTCTGGTAGTATCAGCAGAGGAAAGGTGAAGAAGAGTCTTGAGACTTGAAGTTCAATGAAGAAGGATAGATAACCGAATACTGGATGTTGGAGGTTTAGTGCATCGATATAGTGTTGAAATGAATTTTACAGGTTTTTTCCCAGTCCCGATGAAGGTGCATTGTTCTAGAGTTTGAAGAGTACTGATGGTCTTGTTTTATGCAAAGCACTTGTGAACCAGATCCTAAAGTTGAGGATAGCTACTAAAGAAATCTATTTTTTTAATTTTCCTAGAATATTCTGATGACAACTGTCACTTGCCACACGCTACATTTCAATTTATTTTTATGATTCTCTTTGATGGACTTAAGTTTAAACTTTTTGGGCCTTGCTCCTATAAAAGTTCGTTTACTACTTTATTTTATTTTTAAGTTCAAAATTTGTGGATGTCGGAGAACCAAAACATTTTCAATTTTTGTTCTTTTTCTTATTTTTTGTTCCATTCCAGATTAAAAACTTGTATGTTTCATTAGAAGTCAATATCAGAGCCAATTTGAAAGTTATTTCCTGATATGAAATCTTATGTAGTTGATTGTTTGTTCCTATTGGACAAGACTGTGTGATGTGTTGTTTAAGGGTGCATACTGACACTATCTAGTGGCAAAGTGTAAAATAATCCCCCTTTTATTTAAAATTTCACATAATTTTGTTCCTAGTTATGAAGCAATTTGGTGATGTATGAAATGGTTTTCTCTAGTTTGGTTATTTCTTGAGGCATGTATGGATAATACCTGGGAGAAATTTTTCTTTTTCAGTAATTTGTTATGCTTTATTTTAGAATAGATGTTTAAATTTCAGAAAATGTTTCAAAAAAGAGATGAATGCATGGATTTTCATTGCAAATCTTTTGATTCCATGATATTGTTGAATGCTTAAAGCTAAATTTACTTGGACAAATGCAAGTTATTTGAAGTTCATGAAGTTTTATTGTAAATTTGTTGATTTCATGAAGTTGTTAAATAACCAGACCAAGATTATCTTTTGCTTATCTTTTTGATTCCTTTGAGAACCCCTAAAAACTGTTTACCCCTTGTGATTAACAACATTATCACAAAAAACCCTGATGCAAATCTAGTGAAGTTGACACCTGACATAAACGAGCCTTGGGATTAAGCTGAGTTAGCCTAAGATTTAGGTTGTCTCGGTGCAATCTTTCAAGAAAGATAGGTTCCCACGGTGTGTCTATGAGGATTTATCTACACTGTTGGTGTGTGACTAACATCGTCGTCAACATTCAACTGCACCAAAATCTTTCATTTCAAATTTAGCAGCAATTTGAGATTTTAGTTATAAAATCATACCTTTCCCTTTACCAATAAATAACATATCATCAACATATAATGCAATAAACAGGAAATAATCACCATTAGTTTTATAATAAAACACAATGATCTAAGTTAGAATGCTCAAATCCAAAACTCAACATATACACGTATCGAATTTTTGGTACCACATCCTAAGACTCTGTTTTAGGCCATACAAAGATTTCTTCAATTTGCAAACCAATTTACTTTTACCTTTCACAACATAGTGCTCCAGTTATGTCATATAAATATCCTCCTCCAAGTCACCATGAAGGAAAGTCATTTTCACATCCATTTTCTCAACCTCTAAATCATAAGTAGCAGTACTAGAAAGAAAAAATCTAATGAATATTATTTTTGCACTAGGAGAAAATGTCTCACCATAATCAACACCCTCAACTTGGGAGTAACTTTTTGCAACCAACCTTGCTTTGTACTCCTCAATACCTCCATCTCAACCAATCTTTTTCTTGAACACCAATTTGCAACCAACAAGTTTTCTTCCTTCAGAAAATGGTACAAGATCCCATGTATCATTCTTTTTCAAACTTGTCATTTCTTCATCCATAGCAATCTTCCAGGATTTTGCATCATTCGTACCTTATGCCTCTTCAATTGATCTAGGTTCATCCATGTTAGTACTCAAAGAAAAAATACATCTCCAATCATCAAGTAAATACCTTTTTGTGGTTGTTTATGCCTTGTGGAGCTACGAGCAAGCTAAGTTGTAGGTTTTTACTCCTCTTCTGAAGAGTCAGAGCTAGATGATCTCTCCTCAACTTCTTGTCTATCCATGGGCCTCAATTCAAATTTCTCATGTGTAGAAGGAAATTGAATCACATCTTGTTTACTTTGTTTTGGCTGCAATGTAATAGAAGAAGGCTTAGTTTCTCTAAAAATAACACTTCTACTATATATTATCTTCTATGTAATAGGATCCCAAAGCTTGTATCCTTTCACACCATAATTGTATCCGATGAAGATACATTTCATAGCCTTGTTCTCTAACTTTGTTTGATTCTCCTTTGGCACATGTGCATATGCCTCACAACCAAAAACTCTAAGATGTATTAATGGAGGCTTGTGGCTCGACCATGTCTCTATAAGCATCTTATCAATAAGAGTTGATGTAGGAGACATTAATCAGGTAACAAGCAATAGCTACAACTTCAGCCTAAAACCTTTGTTCTAGAATAGCACCACTCAACATACTCCTAGCCTTCTCCATCAGTGTCATTCATTTTTCTACAACTTCATTCTACTATGGAGAATATGAAGTTGTATTTTGTCTATGAATACCACAATATTTATAGAATCTATCAAAATAATTAGAGAAAAATTCACTTCCATTATCAGTCCTCAAACATTTTATTTTATTTCCAGTCTACAATTCAACCCTTGCTTTAAATTCTTTAAATTGATTGAAAACTTCAAACTTTCTCTTTAGAAAATATACCCATGTTCTACTATAGTCATCAATAAATGAAACATATAATATGTGGATTTACCAATTGAAGGAATATCTACAGGACCAAACACATCATAATGCATAAGATCCAATACACCAAAATATTTATGAGAACTCAATTTAAACTAAACATGGTTTAGTTTTACATAAATGCAATGCTCATAGAAATCAAAATCAAGATTACAATTAACCCTTCAACAAGGTTTTTATTTTTCAAGGTCCTTAAATCCTTTTCTCCAATGTGGCCAAGTCTTTGGTGACATAACATAGTTTTCTCTACATGTAACTTAGATTTAGAAGAAAGAGAACCCTTAGGTACCCAAAATCCATGACCATCTACTAAAGGTGCAACCCCCACCTCTTCCACAGACTTGTTTTTCACAAAAGTACTATTGCACTCAACAGTATGTGCATCAAGCTTATACAATGTGTCATATGTGACACCTCTAACCATCTTGCATCTTGCATCAAAAACAGTTACCTGCACACCTACATCTATTAGTTTTCTCACAAATAACAAATTTCGTGCTAATCCAGGGATTGCAACACACCATTAATCCTTTTTATTCTACCATCAAGAAACTTGATTTTAACTTTACCATGACCAATAATATTTAAATAAGAATCATCACCCAAGTACACCTTACCTCCATCAAATTCTTCATATTTAGAAAACCAAATTCTATTAAAGTTCATATGGAAAGATGCACCTAATTCAATTAACCATGCATTATTACCTTCACAAGTTGCCAAATCTGAAATGAATACATCATCATCTTCCATCTCAGAATCAGAATCAAAATCGAATCTCTCCTTTTTCTTCTACTTTTCATTCTTTACAAATATGTTCAAGCTTACCGCAGTTCCAGCAAACAACTTTGGACATTCCAAAATATTTGGGTCTCCCCTTGGACTTGGATTTATCACACTTGTCATTCTTCTTGCCTTTTTTTTTAGGTCTTCCATGAAAATTTAGGGGCTCCTTGGCACTGATGGATACCTTCCTCCTCATCTCTTCAAAAATTAAAAAACCCACCACATCTTCAGTCTTCAATATAACAAAAGTACTCCTGGAAATATCCATAACAAGAGAATCCCACGAATCAGGCAAAGAATAAAGCAATATCTGAAATTTCTCCTCCTCATCCATTTTGACACAAACTGATGCCAATTGATCCACCAATGTATTAAATGCTTCCACGTGGTCTGTAATTTTCCATGAATCAATCATAGAGAGAAGAGGGGGAAAGAGAAAGGGAAGTATCAGTAGAGAAGGAAGGAGGTAGAGAGGGAGTGAAAGGTAAAACCTCAAATATCCATCATCAATCATAAACGCTAAACTCTAAGCCTTAATCAAAGTGTGGGAGAGAGAGATAAAGAGAAAGAGAATTTGGCTCTAGCATTCTAAAAATGCATTTTCATTTGGTTAGTGCCAGATTTGGTGCTCACCAAATGATCTACATTGGTTGGATTTTCCTTGGGCATCCAGCCCAAAGAGTTGGATGACCATTTCATGCCAAAGATGTGTTTTTTGAAAAGGTAAAATAAAATCACACAATTTTGGTTGTGTTCTCCACCAAGTTCACAGTTGTTTCAATACAGATTTATAAAAATACCAACATGTCGTTAAAATATATCTTAGCTATCTAACCATATATTTTTTTTCACGTTTTGATCATTTTAATATTTTCATCTTTAATTTCTTTTGTTAATGTGTCTATTTTTTATCAAAAACCATGTGGCATTTTGAGTATAGTTTTTTACTCATTCATTGAATTTTAAAACAAATTACATTTTTAGAAACTAGACTCCATTATACATGTATTAAGAAAATAAAATTTATTTTTATTAGTTTTCAAAAAGCTTAGGGGGAAGTATGCTCAAATTTATATTTTTTAGGATGTGTCTAATTTGAAAATTAGTAAAAATTCATATATTCATTAAAAAATTAACCAAAAAAATCTAGCATAAACTACATGGTGTTAGCTAATTTCTCACCAAAGCAAGTTTTGAAATTCTAAAAATTAACATTTTAGAGGGGAGTACACCAGACGCTATGTTATATTTTTTGGAAGAAAAAAGACCACTTTGTGTGCTCCCCCTTTTTTATACCCTTAATCTTCACCATTGTTTTTTTAAAATGGTAGTTTAGAAAGTAGAATCAGAGCACTACAACTTTTGTTCTTGTTTCATCTTCAAATTTTGAGTGTAAATATCTTCATTTTCCTGTCGAATATCAAAATTCACTGATTTCAAAAAATAAGTGTCATCTTCAGACCCCCTTTTTGTTGAGAAAGCCTTTTCCTCCAAAGTATATATCACAAAGAATGAAGATGGCAGCAGTAGTAGCAAAAGCAATCAAGAACAAAGTAAAGGTCAATATCAAAATAATTCAAGAGGTAGAGGCAGAGGTGGTTCAAGAGGAAGAGGTGGTTCAAGAGGCAGAGGTAGAGTCAGATTTGATAAAAGGAATGTTCAATGCTACCATTGTAATATGTATGGCCACTTTGAAAGAGAATGCAGATTAAAAGAAGGTAATAGTGTTAATTATGCTCAAGAAAGCCATGAAAATCCTACTATTAAAGCTCTGTTTTAAAGATAAATTTGTGCATGATACTTAAGGAACTCAATCTGAAAACTTGTGCATGATACTCAACGATGGTAGAACTGGAAGTTAATTGAAACTCCAGCATCAGTTATCAACATCAACTATTAAAGCTCTGTTTTAGATTCTACACTTTTTGTATCACATCTTGATGCACTTACCCATTCACTATTCCACTCTAATTCCACTCTAATTCCTCTCTGATTTAAATAAATGCCTTCCAAAATTACCCTTACTTGCCTTTATTGGCCATGCCAATATTTTCAATTTTGTGTAGATACCCTATTACAAAGCGTCCATCTCGACGCAAATAGAGGATGCCAGTAAAAGGTGGTGGTGATTTGGCATAATAGTTTCTTTGCTTGGTCTATGATTCCATATTTCGCATGCATGTCCACGCGTAGCTACAACTATTGCACAAAGTTTCGTTCCACATTTGAAAGCATTATATCAAATAGTTTACATGACTTCGATATACCTCTGTTGTGCCAACACTTGAAGAATTTTATCAAATGCTTCACATGCTTTCCCGTGTCTACGCCTCCATATGTAGCATGCATTTTGTGCAACTCGTGCAAACAATGGCATTCCATGTTATCACATTTCTTTGATGATTTTTTGCCAAATAGTTCTCATATTTCCCCCCGCTATCGCACCTCGTATTCTACTGCCCATTCAATTTGAATGCACTTTGTGCATATCCTGCAATCACTACCTTGCATTTGACAAACATTTCTTTGGGGAATTCTAGCAAATGTTTCACTGCCTTGCCTTCTACGCAGCCGAATTGCATTTTAATATACCCTGCAATCATAACATTAGACATCGATGACATTGGTTTGAGAAATTTGGTCAACCAATTCACACGCCTTTCCCTATTCTCTATTGTACCCCATATATAAGTGCCTCCATATTCAATTTAATGCACTTTGTGCATATCCTGCATTCCTTTATGTTTTAAACGATGCCCATATGTTGTCTCCAAACTCCCATATTGGTACAAGTAGAGAGAATTAGGGAAAATCATGGAATTTGGCTTTATAACTGCCAAATACATTGCTTGAAATTTTCTAAAGCCTTTTCAACAAATTCATTCTGTCTATATCTTGCAATCGCTGCATTCCATGAGACTCTTTGCCCAGTTGATGTGTCTACAATTGCATGTCTACAGTGGGAGTTGGCGCAGTTTGGAGGATGCTAGAAATGGTTGTGGGATTTGGCTTCATGCCTACTACTTACATTTGCTCGAAAGTTTCCAATATGTTGCTTAAAAGTTTCTAAAATTCTTTAAACATATCGATTTTATGCATACCCTACAATCATGCTTTGATGAAATAAGATTCCTCAAGAATTTGTTTGGCGTCTTCGGAAACATCCAGAAACTCAGCTTCATACCCGCTTGAAACCATTTGAAAACTATATTACAAGTACCATGTAGACTTTAGATGGCGTGGACTGGGATGATGGAGGTAGGTGTGAGAAATAGTTTTAGCATTTTCTTGACAGCTCGTAAAGTCTTTTCAACCAATCCATTCGATGTATACCTTGCAATCTATGCATTCCATTTCATCTGATGAAATCTCTGTGAGGCGTTCTATCAAAAAATAAATGTGCCTTGTCTATGTCTTCACACTAATTACTTGTAGATTTCTCATAAGCAGTTATGGTGGTTAAATGTGCATTTTCCCTCTTTTAAAATATTCACTGTTTTGAATTTTTGAAATTGTTAGCATAGTAGCAATAAAGAGGAGTTTTAAAGTTTCAATTTTGATAGCAAGGTAGCAATAAGGAGTTTTGAAGTTTTAATTGAGGTAGCATGAGAGAAATGAATTTTTTTTTGAAGTTTCAAATAGGGTAGCAAGGCAGCATAAAGGAGTTTCAAATTTTCAATTTTTCTAACAAGGTAGCAATAAGGAAGTAGAGGAGTTGTGAAGTAGAGGAGTTGTGAATTGGAGAGTGTGGTAGCATTAGGTAAAGAATGCATGTATGAAACCTCAACTCAATTCACCATCAACTAATAAAACATTTAAATTCTTAAAAAAATCCTTTTCATAATGCTTTGTTAAAGTTTAAAATAATTTCACATACATAACTCTCTAATCACCTATAACACTACAAAACCGGAACATGCACAACTTTTGACTAGTAAGATATTTTTCCTTAGAAAATTTCCAAGATGACAAAAACACCATTAAAACAAAATATGGGAAAAATAATTTCATTTCGAGAAAATAGGGCTTTTAATTTAATATTTTCTAAAATTTGGTCAATAAAATCAAAACTATAAATTCTCTTAAACCAAGAAGTGGATTGTTGTGAAAATTGGCCACATTTCTCAAGATACCATTAGGACATCCCCCTAAATCAAATTTTTCCAAACCATCATATTTTTCAAAATTTAATTTTTTTTTATTTTTTCACCAATGCACAAGGTCAATTCTAAGTGCACTTCGAAGTATACATAAAAAAAATTTCAATCTGGCATCTAACATTTGAACAAACATCATCAAGCTATACTAACCAATTGTACTCTAGATTTTTAAATTGGGTTTGATGGATTATAAAGATGAGAGATCATTTAATCAACTAACAAAAAGGTTTCAAAACTGACAACCTTTGAACATGCTCAAATGGTAACCCATCGTAAAGAGACTATGGAGACATAGATTGTTGTTCAATCAAATGGTAGATTTGATGTAAAAATGTTAAAATTGAGATATTTGAAAATTAGGGGATGTTGTGTAGAAAAATGTATCCCTTTACATTTTCACACTTGTTTAGGTCCTCCCTCTTGAAATTTGGCTTAGTTATGCCTTAATTGGTCCTATTTTGCATCCACAAGTCAAATTAAATGCATTTTTCTAAGGATAATCCTAGAATTTAATAAATGGAAAATCATAATTTAATATTTTTGGCTGTGTTCCAGATTAGGGATCTGGGACCCATATGCCCATTTGGGCATATGGGTCCTCCCCAGGTCTCGGGCCCTAATTTCAAATGTCACATTGAACATACCACTTCTTGAAATCTGTGTCTCGGGTTTAAGCCTCTGGGACTCATACACCAAACATAACCCAGGACCTATTTTAATCCAAATTCTTGGCAGGATTTTATTATCCTTAGATTCAATTTTCAAATGTTTGCTTGTAGTGTTGTAATTTCGATAAATTAAGCATAAACAAGTATAAATGCAAGGTCATTTCATTATGTTTCATCTAAGATTTTTAAGAGAGCATTCCCAAGGAAAGTTTATGAGATTAAGAGCATTCAAGAGAAAATCATCAAGCATTTGGGGCTACAATCAAGATTCAAGCATCATGTCAAAGTCTTCATGCATCATGTGTGTTTGTGAGCTAACATTTGTGATGTAGGTTTCATGATTCAAACAACCATTCAAGACAAAGTTTGAAGCATTCTATCAAGATTCAAGATCCACATTCATGCTAGACATAAATCATACAAGTTTGCAACCTTCATTTCAAGGGTTTGGTGAGTTGCAACATTGTATTTGTTCATTCATCATTCCTTCATGCTTCTCTATTTCATTTCAAGGTTTAATTATCAAAATAGGGTTTGACCAAGGAAAACCCCCATTCCCTAACAAAACAACATTTTTCTCTCTTGATGTGTGTTTGCAGATCTAGGTGAATTGAAGCTTGAAGATCCTTTGAAGGAAAAGTTGAAAAAGTTGTCAAAGTTGTCAAGAAGTTGTCATCTTCACAAAAACTCACCTATAGACCAAAATTCAGACTTTTAGACCTAAAGATTGGACAAGAAGAGAGCTATAGAAGATCACTAGAGGCTACAAAAATATCATTCAAATCCTAGCAATAGAACTAAATCACCTTACCTGGCATATTAGTCCTAGTATAGTCCTTTCTATCATCTTTCTGCAGATCCTAACCAGTCATTAGAAGATTCTAGATTTTTCCCAGAAACCCTGTAGTAGGACTAAATTGCCCAACTTGGCATATCAGTACTAGTATACTTTAAAAAGTAGATTTCTAGGGTCTATAGACCTTTTCTGGCCTCTCCACTCCTCTAGGTACTTTTCTATTTCATTATGTTTTTCAATCTGATTTCATGCATTCAAGTTTCTAGGGTTTGTGCATAAGTGTTTACACTTCTCCTTTGAAGCTTAATGTAATGGTGAATCCCCATCTAATCACACTAGGAATCATCTAGCCATTCCTCATTTGAGTCACTTGGTTGAGCAATATAGATTCCTAATGAACTAAAGTGAGAAATAGGTCCAAGTTCCATCTCCCAAAAGGTGGAACACCCTTTTGTTGGCATATGGCTTCTAGTGTTGTCATTAATGGAAACCTAAGTCATTGATCTAGTCCACACTACAATATCTAACTTTACCGGAAGACGGAGTGAAGAACAGGGTATCTGGCTATAGTTGAATCTATCAAGTGGTTTTCATTACCAGTTTACCAGTTTTGGTTGTGGATCTCAGGGAAGGTCGTTGGGCATCTGAAATGTCTTATTCTCAAGTTTTTTGTTGTTGCATCAAGTGGTGTATGAGTTAGGAGATCCGGTTATTCGATTTTCTATTCATCAGTATATGAAGGTCGACTAAGTGAATATTTGTTGTTGCAGATGTTTAAGGCGAAATTGTTTGAAGTATTTTTTATATTGGAGTTTTTTTTTGGGTCCTAATTATGCTATGGTCGACTTTGGTGGATGCGCATTAAATGTTGTTCATAATTTGAGCCGACAATTGGAAGATATTTTCTATTTTATTGGAGCCAACATGAAGCGACTGAATTCTTGGTCCCAGATATAAATAAGAGATCAATTAATTCATTTTGATGGATGTGAAAAGAGTTTGTGTGTGTGTGAATACCAAAAGAGTAGTTGAGAATTTTTTAGAGGATTTTGTGAGGCGAATTAAGGTAGAGCAAAGTGAATTGCAGAATCAGACTAAAGGTCTAGAATCTAATCTATGAGCTTAACCAGAACTGTAATCGGGCATTTGTAGATGCTACTTTCTCAATTCAACCTTTTGTTGTAATCCAAATCTTTTGTAAGGTAGTGAGCCTTCTTAATTTTGAGCAGTGAGCTCTAGGCAATGTGCCTGAATGCAAGTGCATTCCCTTTTGTTAAACACTTATATATTGAGTACTCAAAATTGTGGATTGACCTCCACCGTGGTCTTTCCGTTAACCAGGTTTCCACGTAAAGATCCATGTGTTATGGTGTTGTGGCTTATTGGTCTATGTTCATGCATCTTTCATTTGATTGAATGTTTTAGGTACTAAAGAGAACAGATTAATAAAGTTAAAATTGTTCAACACTGATTCACCCCCCTCTCATTGTTGCTTGAGTCCAACAATTAGTATCAGAGCAAGTTCCTCATAAGAAGTTTATCAGCTTGAAGTGGATCTTGGAATGTAATGGACTTGGGTAGTTTCGGCAGCAGCTTTTGGTGGCACTTGATGATCTTGATCAGTCTAACATGTAGAAGTCCAGGAACTGAGACCAAATCTTAAGGATGCAAAGAAATTCATTTAGAAATTAAAGGATTAGATTATTAAGTCTAGGGAAAAGATAAAGGATCTCTGTGATCAGATTAAGAAGAAAGAGAGAAAAAGCATGGATGATGTTCATTTAAATCAAACCTTGAAGGAAATAACTGAAGAATGTGAAAAGCTTGCTAGAGACAATGTTACCCTAAAGCATGAGATCGAATCTATGGTGATGAAGATGACTAAGGAGATTGAGGAAAGAAATAAGAATGAGGAAAATCTTGCCCAATCTAGAAACAATGAAGAACTTGAAAAATAGATTTTTATTGTCATAGATGAACTTACTACTGCAAATGAATATAAGGAGAAATTCAAAATTAGCTCTATTAAGCTTGATGAGATGACTCAATGATAGAATAATGCAAATGATAAGTGAGCTCTTGGTTATGAGAAAGGAGAAAGTTCCAGATCTAGACAAAGGAATTTTAAGTAAGGAAATCTAATGAGCAAAGAAAAAAGGCATATGGTAAGACAACCTAATGCTCAAAAGTTTAATGGATACTGTTTTGCTTGCAATAAATTTGTTTATATGGCTGCTTAATGTAGAAGTAAAATTAAATTGATTGATTCATTTTTTAGTTAGTGTTTCAATTGCAATAAGTTTGGTCATAAGTCAGTTGAATGTAGAAATATGTCTAGTAACTTTGTTAATAGAAGGAACGTTCGATGTTATATACCTATGGAAGATTTGGGCATATTGCTAATCAGTGCAAATCGAGAAGAAATCAATGGAGTGACTAGTTTGAACAAGTAAATGTTGTGCGCTTCAATTGCAACAAACATGGTCACATTGCAAGGCTTTGCAAAAAAAGAATATGGATAGAAGAGGTCTGGTACACAAAGGAAGAAATATGCATAAAGATAATAAAGGAAAAGGGAAAGTAACTATGGATGAAATTAGAAACCAAATGAAGAAGACTTGGGTGAAGAAGAGTTCCTCTGTTACAAGAAATGAGCCTACACCAGAACCTACTTCTGTTAATTCCTCTGGGAATTAGTTTTAGGCCTTTTGCCTAGGGGGAGTTGTCAAGAAAATATTTTAAACCCCCTGCCGATAAATGACACTGGGATATGGAAGAGTGTAGTGATAATCTATAGATGTTATTGGAAGAGTTCAAAAATATATTATGCTAAGTTGAAGGTCCACAAAATTTTTTGTTTGATGATTGCAAAAATAGGGTATCCAGATATATATTAGGAAAAAAGAATTTATTACAACAAGAGTCAGGTGTGCGTAACATAAAAAGAAACTTGAAATCCTCATTTGCAACTTTGTGTCGAGGAAAAGGAGAAGGAGAGCACTTTGCATTAGAATTTTAGAAGTGTGAAGAGAATTCGGCGGTGAAACCCTAATCCATCAGGTACTTCCATAGTATTGAGAAATTTCAATTTGGTGTGTAGTTGAAGAACTTATTTTCAAGACATGTGTATAGAAGGTAAAATGGAACAAATCAAAGGAATGGTAAATCTAGATGAATACAGCAGTGAAAATATTAGAGCTGAAAGAAACTTGTTATCGCACGATAAATTAAAATGGTTGAAAGAAGTGAAACACAAAAGCTTGGATATTTGGAGTGAATTTCCCTATTTCAGAAATGTAGAAACCATTGAGTTTTTTTTGAACAAATTGAATGATGATTTTCTAACTTTGGATAAACCCTATCATATCTTGAAAGGAGTGATTGCAGTTGTAACCAGGTTATGCAAAGTTGGAGATGTGCCGAGGAAGAAATTATTTCGGAATAAAGAAGTTGAAACCCTAACCGATGTAACTGGAGATCAAGAGGCACAAATAATATCCACAATTAAAGATCTAGTGACAAGGTACATTGCACATGGAATATCTTACAAAATCTTTTTTAGAAGCAAAGAAGGTGCAACTTCGGCAAGTGTTGTTTACATTTCACACAAAATGATAATGGAAGATTAGGATTTCGATCTTTGAGGATTGGTGAAAGATCAATTGATGGAGAACGTGCAATTGATGAAGGGAATAGATTACCCTTTCAGGTTTGGTACTTTGGTTATATTCCTTGTGGACAGATACTCTAACAATTTAGAAAACTGCAATCAAGTGTATGAAAGTTTCTTTAAAGATTTTCTAAGGAAGTTTGGATCAATTGATATTTCCATTTTGGTAAGGTCCCTTGAAGTTGGATCCTCCTTCAGTGAGATAGAGAGAAATAAGAGAAGATCAAAAGAAATTGTTGTCTGTACTCCTCTAGTATGCAAGACTTCAAGAGTTGAAGGGAAAGGAAAAGAACAAGTGATTGTGGACATACTAGATGAAGAATTTGGTAAGGAAACTGAGGAAACTCCAGGAAAAGGATAGGAAATAGTTGAAATGGAACAAGAAAAGGAAATGACAAAAGGAAGTGAAGAAGAAGGTGATCTAACAAAAGAAGATTTAATGCAACTTATTCGTGAGGAAGATGGAATGTAGAAAATTGTGAACATGTGGTCTATCATACCTTCATATGAGTACTGTAAGGAAAGCAGAGGTGCAGAAACAGCTATCCTAACGTCAAAACCACAGGGAAGAATGCAAAGAGTGCTTTTAATTTTCAAATTACAATCCAATTAAGACACAAATGAAAGATTTACAGAAACAGACATACTACTCAAAGACAATGAACATCAGATTTATGTGGGAAAACCCTTTCGGGAAAAAACCCACCATACCAAGCTGAATCTCTTTGTATTACAATAATAAACAATTACATACAATGCAAAGATACAACTCTCTGGTATTAGTACACAGTAGCTTCATTCACTATTCAATCTCTTACAGAAATGCTCTCAACAATTCGATTATTTCAAACTCAGAATCGATCCCTTAAACCTTATCACATTTTGATTTTTATCTTTTGTTCATCCTTATCCACCATTATCCATCGTAGAAAGTTTCCTCTCAAGCGTTGATTTTTCCTTGCATGCAATTCAACTCCAGTGTCGCAACTGTTGCAAAAAACCAACCACCAACTATTTGAATTTCTCTTCCTCTGATTGGTCCATGAGACACCACATAGGATAGTCAAATGGTCAAGGAAACATTCAACTAAGTTCACATGTTGGTGAGACACAAGAAGTGTCTCCCCGATGCCACAAAACCTGATTACACATTATCGCCCAGAGTCCATACTATCGGCAAGAGGTTACATCGATTTCACAAGTCGCACCAACCTCATCATTCCTATCGGCGAGACTATCCCTCTTTGGTGAGACAACATACCGATGTTCAAAGTCACATCGAAATGTCATACCATCGGCAAGACTTACCGCTCTTGCCAAGACATCCCACCAAGCCTGCATGTTATTCTGAAGCATCCAATAGTCGGCGAGACTTATCACTTTTGCTAGGAGATTACACCAAAGTCTCAAGTCATACTGAGTGCCAAACAATAGTCGGCAAGACTTATCACTTTCACCGAGAGTTCTTATCGAAGTCACATGTTACGCCGATAACACCATTCGGCGAGACATCACACATCGATAAAAATTCTTACTGAGCCACCATAGGTTATCCCGATGACTCAGTCGCCATGAGTCTCCCCAACATCCTAGTGAGTTGTTGTCGGCGAGACAGCCCACCATCGCTAAGACTTCATATCGAAGAAAGTGTGTTACAGCAATGACTCCAAGATTATCCCCATCGGAAAGACCTCTCTTCATCGCTGAGACTTCTTCCCAAGACCCTTGTGTTACCCCGATGGCCATATGCTATCGGTGAGACATTCTTCAGTCACTGGGACTTCTTCCCGAGTGTTCAAGTCACCCTAAAGCCCCCAATTGCTATGAGTCTCCCCAACACCCGATAAGAGCATTATGCCGGCCAAAGGTCTCCACTCGACAAAAGGTTACATCGAACACAATAGGTCACATCGATAGACTTCATTCGGAAAGACATCAACTCTGTCTCGGCAACATCAACAATTCAAAAGGATTCAAAGTAGCTAGTCGGCCAGACATGAATAATGTCACAATGACTTTCCCTTCAGGAGTTACATGTTAGTATGGATTGAGGCACATATTCCAACAACCTCCCACTTAACGAAGACCTTACTGACATCTCTAGGGCATAATAAAACTACTAAAATTCATGGGCCAAGAGACCCATTGAACTGCACACAACCTTTGTCAATGCATCTGCAACATTTTCCAGAGTATCCACTTTCTCCAAAGAGACCTTCCCATCCTCCACCATATCTCATACAAAGTGATACTGTACATCTATATGTTTCATCCTGGCATGGAAAGTAGGATTTTTTTCCAAACATATAGCACTCTGACTGTCACAGCAAATAGTAATTTTTCCTGCATCAAAACCAATGTTAGAACACAAACTTTTTAACCAGATTGCTTCTTTACAGGCATGTGTAGCTGCCATGTATTATGCCTCTGTAGTGGACAAAGCGACTACAACTTGTCGCTTGCTCATCCAACTTACTGCACCACCATTCATCATGGAAATATATCCACTGGTGGATTTCCTGCTGTCAATGTCCCTTGCCCAATTAGAATCCACATAACCTCGAATGCTGAGAGTCCTCTGTGATTCAACCAAGTTGCCATGGTAAAACAAAGCATAGTCTAAAGTTTCCTTCAGATATCTAAACACTCTCTTCACAACATCCCAATGTTTCCTTCCAGGATTAGCCATAAAACAACTAAGAACTCCCACTTCTTGGGCAATGTTTGGCCTTGTACAGACCATTGCATACATTAGAATGCCAACCGCACTAGCATACGACACACTGGTCATGTCCTCCATCTCAGTAGGAGATTTTGGGCAATCCTCAATAGATAGCTTCATTCCTTGCATAACTGGAACAACTAGCTACTTGCAATCATTCATACAAAATCTCTCTAGAATAGTCTTGATATACTTGCTCTAACTGAGCCAAAGTTTTCTATTCTTCCTATCCTTGGTTATTTCCATTCCTAGAATATACCCTGCTGCACCAAGATCTTTCATTTTGAACTTTGTAGACAACTGAGACTTAAGATAAGAAATCATTATCTTACTATTTCCTATGATTAACTTATCATCAACATAGAGAGCAATAATAAGGACTTGATCAGTTTCAGCTTTGTAATACACACAATGATCAGATTTTGATCTTACAAATCCCAATGACAAAACAAATGTGTCAAAATTTTGGTACCACATTCTAAGAGACTGTTTTAACCCATACAAAGATTTCTTCAACTTGCAAACTAGTCTTTCTTTACTTTTTTCCACAAAGTGCTCTGGCTGGGACATATAAATTTCTTTTTCAAGATCACCATGAAGAAACGTTGTCTTCACATCCATCTGTTCAATTTCTAAGTCATACGCTGCTGCAAGTGACAAAAGAAATCTAATAGATGTCAGCTTAGCTATAGGAGAAAAGATTTCTCTATAGTCAATTCCCTCTACATGGGAATAACCTTTTACAGCCAGCCTCACTTTATATTTTTCTACACTGCCATCGAGACCAATTTTCATTTTAAATACCCATTTGCAGCCCACAACTTTTCTACCTTTAGGAAATGGCACCAAACTCCAGGTATCATTCTTTTCTAATGATGCCATCTCTTCATTCATGGCTTCCAACCAAGAGTTTGAATAAGATATTTTAAATGCCTCTTTCATAGTCCTAGGTTCATCAGTGCTAGAAATTAAAGCATAGGCACAAGTAGACTCTATTAAAGAAAACCCATACCTATCAGGTTGCTTTCTTTCACTAGTTGACCTCCTCACAGGCTAAGGCTGAGGTGGTTCTTCATCTTCTTCAGAACTTTCAGAGCTACTTGAGCTTTCCTCAGTATCAGGTACATTTTGATTTTTCAATTCCTCGTTATCTAGTGTTAGAGGAATTGCTGCTACATCCTTTTCATTTTCTAATTTCTTCTCTGACTGTAGATCCGATGTAGAAGGCTTCAGCTCACAAAAGATAACGCTTCTGTTGTACAAAACTGGTGCAGGAGCACCCAGGGCCTTCAAGGGGCACTTCAAGAACCAACAGAGTGTAGGGGTCAGGAGGACCTTCCAAATAAGTCAAAGCATCAATTATGATCTATTGGAGCCTATAATGGCATTTGGGTTGAATAAGTGTAATGAGAATGTTCAAAGTTTCAAGGTTCCTGATAAGGAATCTAGGTTAAAAATGCAATGTAAAGGGAAAATTATGTTCTAGGGATTTGATTAGTGTTCTTATGCTTTATATAGGTCAAATAAACTTGGATATTGAATATCCAATAGTTTTTAGGTGGTGATTGTTAATAAATTTTAAGTTTGTAATTTCAAATTTTCAAATTTTAGTTTGGGCGGGAAAGAGAGTTTAGGGGTTTAATTAATCTTAATGTAATGGAAACCGAATTTTATTGGTTGGGACAGTTCGGGAATTGATCTATAACCCTAGGAGAATCACTTGTACGGAGGTTGATGAAGTTTTGAAGGAATTGTATGGACTGTTCTCAAGAAAAGGCAGTAAATTACAGTTTTTTGCATTATTTTGTGTTTTTTTTGGCAGTCTATTGATTTCCTATTGAATTTTGATTCAATGTGATGGACTAAGCACTGGTATTTGCATGTTTTCAAACTGTTGAATGCTCTGAAAGTTAATAAGAATCAATTCTTGTACATTTTTTGGCTGACTGTCTACAGGAAAAGACATATTTACACAGTTTTGAGGGTTTTAAATGAATAAATGATCCATTTCATAGGGTGTTATGACTGAAAACTTATGAAATGGATCAAATATAACATGTATCATGAGAATCTAACAAATAAATGTGCAGGGAAAAGGAAAATTAACATGTGCACAGTGAATTAGCAAAGGAAAATGCATGAAAGTGGACCCTAGGGTATAGCAGTGGATAAATTGCCTTAACAAGAGGTATAATTTTGAGTTGAAATAGTTGAGCCATGATGAATTAATGGTGAAAAGTAAAAATTTAAGTCTTGGAAGTGTTTGGAAGCCCTAGAATCAAAAAGCCCTAGTTTTAAGCCAAATTAGGGAGGGTTTTGTAATTGGGCATGTTAAGAGTAACATAGAAGATTAAAAACCTGAAAATCTTTGGTTTGGGAGTGTTTTGGAAGACTATTGAGAGTTTCAAGGTCAGGGAATAAATTTGAAGAGGGGTTGCTTTGTTAAATAGGGCTAATTAGGCCTAATTTTGAGGAAACAGTAGGGTTTGAAGAGAGGTTGTCTGAAACAAGTGATACCTTGGAGTTGATATGATGTTTGTCATCACAAAACACATTTGATACAATTACTAGATTGGAGGTTCATTTGCAAAGTTTGAGGGAAAAGTCAAGAATCCATCGCCAAAGGCCTAATAGGGCTAGAAGGCTAGTTGAGCAGCAAAGGAGAGTTTTGTTCAAAACAGAGGGTTGGGGCTTGAAACCCATTTGAGTCAGGTCAAGTTAAGTCCTTTGAGATCATTTACATGGTTTGGAACCATAAGGGAAACAATTAAGTCTTGAGTGCTAAGTTGAGGCCTTATCTCCAGGTTGGTGCCTAGTTGAGAGATTGAGAAGTGAAACATTGTTATTCTTGTTATCTATTGTTTCTTGCAAAGATCCCTGACCCTCTACATCAAAAACCTTCTCAGTCTCAAGATTCCAAAGCTTGTATCCTTTTATGCCAGCACTATAGCCAATAAAAATACACTTTACAGCTTTGTTTTCTAACTTAGATCTTTTTTCAAACGACACATATGCATATGCGTTATAGCCAAAGACACAAATATGTCTCAGAGAGGGGTTCTTTCCAGACCATGCTTCCAAAGGTGTCTTCTCAACAAAAGCAGAGTTAGGAGAATGATTTACCAAGTAACATGTTGTAGAGACTGCTTCAGCCCATAACTTCTCCTCCAAGCCAGTATTGCTCAGCATACTTCGTGCTCTTTCCATTACTATCCTATTGAACCTTTCAGCAACTCCATTTTGCTATGGAGTGTAAGGTGTAGTCTTATGTCTTTTAATCCCATGATCTTTACAGTACCTTTCAAAATCATCTGAACAAAACTCACCGCCATTGTCAGTCCTTAAACATTTTATTTTCTTACCAATCTAATTTTCTACAAGGTTTTTAAATTCCTTAAAATGACTAAACACTTTTGATTTACTTTTCAAAAAATATACAAATGATCTTCTTGAATAATCATCAATAAATGACACAGAGTATCTTGATTTAGATAGAGAAGGAACATTCACTAGACCAAACACATTAGAATGAATATAATCAAGCAAACCAGAAGATTTGTGAGGACTGGAATAAAATGAAAGATGGTGTTGTTTACCATAAATGTAATGTTCACAAAATTCGAACTCAAGGTTACAATATTCAAGCCCTTCTACCAGGTTTTTAAACCTTTCTCACCAATATGACCTAGCCTATGATGCCAGAGCATAGTCTTTTCTGCTGGAAGTTTAACCTCCATGGAGTTTACGCCATCAGGAGCATTTCCCTCTTTTCCTCCATGAGTAGTTTTTTGTGACTTCAAAGAGACACTATTACATTGAATACCTTATGCATCCAGCTTATACAAGGTACCAATACGAGCACCTCTTACTAGCACCATAGAGCCTCTAGTCATTTTATAGCCATTTCTAGAGAACGTGACATGCACTCCAATATCATTCAGCTTACAAAAAGTAAATTACGAGGCATACTTGGTATATACATCACATCATTGATTCTCTTCACTCTTCCATTAGGGAATCGAATTCTGACTCTTCCACGGCCAATAATTTCCAAAGATGAATCACTTGCTAAATACACCTTTCCACCATCGTAGTTTTCATACTTTGTGAACCAATCTCTATGAGATGTCATGTGGAAAGATGCTCTAGAATCAATCAGCCATAAATCATCAGATGCCCGCATAGCCAAGGCTACAATGAAGGCGTCTGCATCACTCTAAGAAGAATCATTATCAGAAGAGGTCTTCTTCTTCTTCTTTTTCTCCTCTTTACAATCCTTTCGGACATGACCAGGTTGCCCACAATTCCGGCACTTCACCTTGGACTTCTTGCCAGGAGACTTTGATCTCCCTTCTGATTTTGATCTAGATTTCTTGTCCTTCTTGCCTTTTTCTCTTGATTTTCCTCTAATAGCCAGAGCCTCCTTTTCCATCTCAGAAGATTTCTTTCTCATCTCTTCTAACAACAAAGAAGCAACAACATCTTCCATCTTGAAAGTGGATGTCGTACTCCCAATAGCCATCACTAGGTGATCCCAGGAATCTGGAAAAGAACACAATAAGAGCATACAATTATCTTCATCTTCAATCTTCACACCAATAGATGTTAACTATGCAATCAACATGTTAAAAGCATTCAAGTGATCAACAACAGATCCTCCCTCCTGCATTCTCAAAGAGTACAACTTTTTCCTCGAGAATAATTTGTTTACCAATGAATTGCCCTGATAAATAGATTCCAGTCTTTTCCACAAGAAAGATGCATTCTTTTCTTCATGAACATTCAGAAGAACAGAGTCTGCCAAATAGAGCCTTATCAGCCCTTTTGACTTTCTATCTGTTAGGTCCCAATCCTCTTGCTTCATGTCTTGAGGTTTTGTTCTAGACACAGCATTCCAAAGATCTCGATCCACTAACAGATCTTCCATTTTGAGTTTCCACAACTCAAAGTTGCTACCATTGAATTTCTCTATTTCCATCTTCTCGGATGTGCTTGCCATCTTAATCTGTAATTAAATTATCAGACCTCTACCAGACTCCCACTGAAAAAGAATTGACATAAAAAACCTAACCCACTCACAAGGATAACACAACTGGATAGGCTCTGATACCACTTGTAAGGAAAGTAGAGGTGCAGAAACAGCTATCCTAACGTAAAAACCACAAGGAAGAATGTAGACGTGGTTTAATTTTTAAATTACAATCCAATTAAGACACACATGAAATATTTTCAGAAACAAAAGTAATACTCAAAGAAAATGAACAAATAAATTTACGTGGGAAAACCCTTTGGGAAAAACCCACCACACCAAGCTGAATCTCTTTGTATTACAGTAACAAACAATTACATACAATGCAGAGATACAACTCTCTAGTATCAGTTCACAATAGCTTCATTCACTGTTCAACCTCTTACAAAAATTCTCTCAACAATCTGATTATTTCAAACTCAGAATCGATCCCTTAAATCTTATCACATTCTGATTTTTATCTTCTGTTCATCCTTATCCACCATTATCCATTGTAGAAAGTTTCCTCTCTAGCATTGATTTTTCCTTGCATGCAGTTTAGCTCCAGCGTCACAATCATTGCAAAAATCCAACCGCCAACTATTTGAATTTCACTTCCTCTGATTGGTTCACGAGACTCCACATAGGATAGTCAAACAGTCAAGGAAACATTCAACCGAGTTCGCATGTTGGTGAGACACAAGAAGTGTCTCCCCGATGCCACAAGACCCGATTACACGTTATCGCCAAGAGTCCATACTATCAGCAAGAGGTTACATCGATTTCACAAGTCGCACCAACCTCATCATTCCTATCGGCGAGACTATCGCTCTTCGGTGAGACAACATACCGATGTTCAAAGTCACATCAAAATGTCATACTATCGGCAAGACTTACCGCTCTCACCAAGACATCCCACCGAGCCTTCATGTTATTCCAAAGCATCCAACAGTCGGCGAGACTTATTGCTTTCGCCAGGAGATTACACCAAAGTCTCAAGTCATACCGAATGCCAAACAATAGTCAATAAGACTTATCACTTTCACCGAGAGTTCTTATCGAAGTCACATGTTACACCAATAACACCATTCGGTGAGACATCACACATCAGTAAGAATTCGTACCGAGCCACCATAAGTTATCCCAATGAGTCAATCACCATGAGTCTCCCCGACATCCTAGTGAGTCGTTGTCGACGAGACAGCCCCCCATCGCTAAGACTTCATATCGAAGCAAGTGTGTTACAACAATGACTCCAAGATTATCCCCATTAGTGAGACCTCTCTTCATCACTGAGACTTCTTCCCGAGACCCTTGTGTTACCCCAATGGCCATATACTATTGGTGAGACATTCTTCAGTCACTAGGACTTCTTCCCGAGTGTTCAAGTCACCTCGAAGCCCCCGATCGCTATGAGTCTCCCCGATGCCCAATAAGAGCATTTTGTCGGCCAAAGGTCTCCACTTGACAAAAGGTCACACTGAACACAATAGGTCATAGCGATAGACTTCATTCGGAAAGACATCAACTCTGTCTCGGCGACATGAACAATTCAAAAGGATTTAGAGCAACTAGTCAACCAGACATGAATAATGTCACAATGACTTTTCCCTTCATGAGTTACATGTTAGTATGGATTGAGGCACATATTCCAACAATTAGGACATGATCTTAAGCTTAGTAAGTGCCCATCTTGTGCATAACCATATCAAATTGGAGATTTTACATAACAAGTTTCTAGAAGAGATGATTAAATGTATCAAGGATATCATGGACTCTGAGATTCAAAATAAGGAAGAAGAAGATATGATCCTACATTTGAAGAAGCAATATAGATTGTCACTTACTAAGCTAAAAAGGCACACAAATGAGCTAAGGAAATGCACAAGCACAACAAACAACATTTATAACTATTGTCTTTGATGGCCTCATGTAATCAGCAAGTACAAGGAGAATTTGGAACAAATTGAAACTGAGCTGAATAATATTAGTCAAAATTTTAACATGTCTCAGGATCAAGATGGTGCAATCGGGAAAAGGATTCAGGAATTTTAGAAAGAGCATACAAATGTTCAGAACACTAGGAACATAATTGTGGACACCTTTTGGAAAGTGAAGGACATAATAGAATGCAGGTTGGAACAATTGATTGAGATATTGAGGAAGGGAGAAGTATTGGAAGATGCCTTCACCATTCTGGAATCCCTCATCAAGATTATCAATTGGACATTTGAAAACAATAGCATGATCATAATCACTAGGATTGCAGTGGAAGCATGGAAGAAATTTCTTTCGAAGATGAAGGAAAGTACCAAATAATATTCAATTAGCAAGTGTAATTCTTCAATTTTTTGAAATCAAATTTTGCATAAGTTTTTTGTTATACCTTCATAAGGGGAGATAGTCGGCATAAAGGGAAAAAGAAAATAGTTTATTTCCTTTTTCATTGATATCAAAGGGGGAGAGAGAGCAGTAAAAAATGCCTTATCAAACTTAGGGGGAGTTTCATTGATTTTTGTTGAGTTTTGTTGAGTATTGTCAGCTTTGGCTTTTTGAAGTTTTGAAGGTTCTGACACTTACTCATTTTTCACTAAGTGTTGTCATCACTGCTAAAGGGGGAGATTATTGGAATATGGCTTCTAGTGTTTTCATTGATGGCAACCTAAGTCATTGATCTGGTTCCCACTGTAGTATCTGACTTTACCATAAGACAAAGTGAAGAACATGGTATCTAGCTATAGTTGAATCTGTCAAGTGGTTTTCATTACCAGTTTAACAATTTTTATTGTGGATCTCAGGGAAAGTTGTTGGGTATCTGAAATGTCTTATTCTTGAGTTTTGTGTTGTCACATCAAGTGGTGTATGAGTTAGGAGATCTAGTTATTTGATTTTCTATTCATCAATATGTGAAGGCCGACTAAGTGAATATTGGGTGTTGCAGATGTTTAAGGCGAAATTGTTTAAAGTATTTTCATATTGGAGATTTTTTTTGGGTCCTAATTAGGCTATGGCCAACTTTGGTAGATGCGCAGTAAATGTTGTTCATAATTTGAGCCGACAGTTTGAAGATATTTTCTATTTTATTGTAGTGAACATGAAGCAACTGAATTCTTGGTAGTAGATATAAATAAGATATCGGTTAATTCATTTTGATAGTTTGAAGAGAGAGTGTGTGTGTTCGATGTGTGTGCGAATACTAGAAGAGTAGTTGAGTGATTTTTAGAGGATTTTATGAAGCGAATTAAGAAAAAGTAGAGTGAAGTGCATAATCAAACTGAAGGTCCAAAATATGATCTATGAACTTAATCGAAACTATAATCGGGCATTTGTAGATGCTACTTTCTCAGTTCAACCTTTTTTTGGAACCCAAATCTTTTGTAAGGTAGTTAGCCTTCTTAATTTTGAGCAGTGAGCTCTAGGCAGTATGCCTGAATGCAAGTCCATTCCCTTTTGTAAAACACTTATATTTTGAGTACTCAAAATTGTGGATTGACCTCCACCGTGGTTTTTCCCTTAATTGGGTTTCCACGTAAAAATCCTTGTGTTATGGTGTTGTGGCTTATTGTTCTATGTTCATGCCTCTTTTATTTGATTTAATATTTTAGGTACTAAAGAGAACAGATTAATAAAATTAAAATTGCTCAACACTGATTCATCCCCCCTCTCATTGTTGCTTGAGTCCAACACCTTTTCCCTTTTGTTCCTTTTGGTGAACCCAACCTTTGGATCCTTAAATTTCTAATTTGGAGAACATTGTAGTCCTAATTATTGCATTAGTGAAAAGTGCATATAGGTTGCATTTTTGCATTTTGCATCATTCAATTTCATTGGAAATCTATAATTGCCAACAGTCAATTGAGCATACAACCTAGACACATTAAAATCAACTCAGAATTTTTTAAATTAGGGTTTAAAAACCCTAATTTGGGACTCATTCGCCCACCTAGGCGATTTAGTCCCTGTATAGGTCTTTTTTCTAGATTTTTGGGTATTTGCTGCTCTTTGTTTTTCACTATCTGAAAAATGTCAAAAAACCTAATTGGGAATCATTCACCCACCTGGGCGTATTAGTCCCTGATTAGGCCTAAATCTATATTTTACAGCATTAAAATCTTGTCATCTATGCTTTTGGTCGTTGTCTTTAGATTACTGTTCCAGTTTGCAGAATTATTGTCAATGGCAATCTTTTCAGAATTGGTTTCATTTCAAGAGCATTTGTAAACATAAGAATTGGAATTAAAGCATATCATTTATCTTGTTCTCATTGCATTTATTTTGCATCTATTATCCTTCCTTGATTGACCCTTGTATGAGCTTTACAACTTGGTGTCCTATTGCTAATACTATAGTGGGATGTAATTTGAGACTCATGTCATCCTGTGATAACACACTCGTCTGTCACTAGGTATGGACCATACTATTGAAAACTCTTTACCTTCAAGTAGTTTAACAAGTGTTGAAACAATGGTTACTAGTGTCTCTCAAGAAAACCTAATCCAAATCCATGAAGAATTGGAACATCTACAAAACCTAGTGAGTATTGAAAAAAAATTTAACACCTCTATTCCTACCATAGATAACATAAACTAAATGAATGAAAGTGAAAAAGGAATAGATATTACCTATAACCTAGCTGAAATTTTTGGAAAACACCTTACCTCAATGACTAGTTGTGATCAAACTTCAAACAATGCTCAAAGTCAAGGAGGAACCCAAATTCCTCCTCCTATAACTAGTGCCTCTCTTCCTACTTACGCCAACCCTCAAGTTACCACAATGATACAACCTACTAGCAATGTATTTCCTACCGTGGGTATTTCCACTAGCAATCCTTGTACTTGTGTAGAATCTCATGTCATATCTCCTACCACTTTACCCCCCATAAGTGTTCCATTCACTTTCCCCTCAAACACATATACACAATCATATTCACCTCCATCCCAAAACACAACCATTAATGCCATCCTTAACCAAATCTTGCAAAACATTTCATCCCTTCAATGACAAATTTCCACCATAAACCAAAATCAAAATGACCAACCTTCATACTATGTCAAAAGCAATCCTGTATCCTTGGATATATTAAGAACGCCAATACAAAAAAGTATAAAATGATAATAATAATAATAAAATGATATGATGATTGTGATTATTCCACAAATTGGTATGAAAGCCTTGTGATTAGATGCCTGAGATAATTTCCCTATTGATATTCATCTTGGATTTGGATCTGGTGCTTCATGTTTTGAATGCTTTAACTCTAAGGAACTTATTATCCCTAAGATCTATTTCATCTACACTGTTTATCCTCATCCTCATTGCCATAGTTTTGTACTTTTTCCATAAGTGAGATTGAAAATGTGTTCTAGTCTAGAACAGAACCTTTGCAGGTGGATTATGGTGTTGGAATCTACAAAATAGATTGTTAGTAGCTATGGACCCGTAGTGAAGCCGTAATTCCCGTGTTGAATCCAAAGGACAGGTGTGGAAGAGTGAGCAATAAGTCAGAAAACGTAGCAGCAAAAGGATCAAAATGCACAAGTCCAAATCCCTCTTCAATGGCTAGTCAAAGATCAATGAATGCACGTAGCTCTCTCTCTTCTATCCTACATAATTGCTTTGAGGATAAAGAGGAATACATAGATGAAAAGGGAAATTTTAAGTTTCCAGATGTCAAGATATCGGATCTCTATCCTAAAAAAGGCATAGTAGCTAAATCAGTGCATACTATTTGACAATTTGAATTAAATATTAAAGTGTATGGAACTAGGATCTATCCAATCTATCTTCCATTCTCATTTCCTGCAGACATCAAAATTTGGAAAGAAAAAGGATATTTCTATTGGACACTTGGAACACTGAGAGGGGGGGTGAATTAGTGTTCAATAATAGTTGACTTTCAAATTAGATCTAAAATGATCAACAAAAATAATTGAACTTAAAATAGCATTCATAGCATATAAACAAAGGGAAACAAGCAATCACATTAATGAACACCATAACACTAGAAATTTTCACGTGGAAACCCTATTAGGGGAAAAACCACAGTGGAGATTAATCCACAATGTATGCTCTATTAAAAGTATGATAAAAGAAGGGAATGTACTTGCATTCAGGTGCACTGCCTAGAGCTGACTACTCAAGAGAGAAAGGCTCACTACCTTACAAAGTATAATTGAATTTACAACAAAATTTTGAACTGAGAATACAACATCTACAAATGCTTGGATTCAGTTCCAATGAAGCTCATAATCAAATTCTGGATCTTTTGACCAGTTCACACTTCTGCTCTGCTTTGCTCTATTCTGCTTAGCA
Source organism: Sequoia sempervirens (assembly GCA_007258455.2). Lineage (NCBI taxonomy): Eukaryota > Viridiplantae > Streptophyta > Pinopsida > Cupressales > Cupressaceae > Sequoia > Sequoia sempervirens. The sequence continues at coordinate 889,610,388 of VDFB02281492.1, forward strand.
TACAAAAAAATTTCTTCCCTCAAATAACTAATCTATCCTTTTTCGCTCTCTTCTTGATACACATACACTTCTATCTCTACCACAGCTACTTCACACTCAAAATTATTTTTCGATCTCCTTTATATACCCGCTAATCAGGAGTTCATTGTATGTCAGCTTCAGAACAAAATATAATATTCTTGCTTATGTTAGCTTAAATCATTAATTAGAGTTGATGCGTACCCACACAAGTCAACTAGACTATAGTAGGGACCCAAAAGAAAGTTATAAACATAAGAAATAACTAAATACATACTCCACATACATCTGTGATACGCCATATAAAACATGTCGGCCAAAATGAGAGTAAATCATGAACCATACTACCAAACCTCTTAACTCGAACTCCGACTAATGCGACACCACAAAACTCACCAGTAGGATAGTATACATGCTAGGAAGGCTTCCCTAGAGATCCACACTACAAAATAGTGATCTAGTGAAGTGATAAAATCAGCTTATCAACTAGATGTTCTGCTCTTCATTCTTTTTGTTGATAGATTACAGAATCTTACTTCCCTTGCCAGTAGGAGCAATACTAACACTTCGGCCCATACTACTAACTCTAGTTGCCATCAACGACAACACAAGTACCCAAAAACCATCTCTCAAAGCTATATTCCAACAATCTCCCCCTTTGGAATTGATGGCAACACCTAGTGAAAAATTGACTAAGTGTCAAAACCAAAAACTCAACAAAACCAAGACTACTGCTCCCTCTTTTGATGTCAAGGAATTTTTCACTACATTCTCTCCCCCTTTGAAATCAATGAAAAACCTTCTATTTCTTCTATCTCCTTGTAATTTTTTACTATATTTCTCTTCTTATTCTTTCCCTTTGCAAAATAGAGAGTTGGATCAAAATTTGGGAAACTGCTGCAAAAATCAAAAGATTATTTTATACTTAGCTTTAATTTCTAGAAGGAATTTCTTCCAAGAGTCCATCACAATCCCAATAGCTATAATAAATTTGTTATTCTCTTATGTCTTATTGAATAATCTGTACAAGGGATTCAGGAATGGTGATTGCTTCTTCTAGCTTTTCTCATGTCTTTAGCACTTCAATCATTTGCTCTAGTCTGCCTTCAATCAGGTCTTTTACTCTCCAGAAGGTGTCCATGAGAGTATTTCTAGCAAAATGAATCTTTGCATGCTCATCCTGCAGATCATAAACCTTTTTCTTAACCTTTCCATCCTTATCCAAAAACATATTGTAGTCCTATCCAATTCTGACAAGCTCTTTTTCAATTTCCTCCAACTTATCCTTGTACTTACCGACCACATGAGGCCACCTTAGACAGTAATTGAAGACTTTATTAGCCAAATCAATGCACTGTCTTAGCACATTCATTTTATTTTGTAGCTTAGCAAGAGATAGCCTAAAATACATCTTCAAATGGGAAATTGTTTCCTCCTCTTTCCTATCGAGAGGCATAGATTCCATAGCCTCCTTAACACACTCAATTATTTCTTCTAGGAGAAAATCCTGCAAACTATCCAATTCAATATTGTTATTAGAAAAGTATCTTCCTAAAGTGTTCTCAATGAGATCCTAATCATAAGATGGTTCATTCAACCATATGTCAGATATCTTTTGCATCCCATCTTCATCCTCAATAATTTTCATTATCTTTGATTTGAACAGAGCACCTTTTTCATCACTATCTTCAGCTATTATTATTTCTAGTTTGCCTAGTTTTGGTTGATCTCTAGGAGTATATTCATTAGATTCTTCATCCACTACATCCACAACCAACTATCATTTCCCCTTTTCTTCAACTTTTGCTGACTTGGGTGCCAGAGGAGTGACACCAACCAAATCTCTTCCTCTCTTCTCCTTTTTATCCATATTTCTAGAGGATGATCCAACTTCAGTTATTTTTACCAGAATGGGGATAACACTTACACCAAACTTTTCTAACACCTTTCTAAAGAAATTTTCATAAACTTGTTCCCCATTTTCAAAAGAGTTCTAATGGTCAAATATTTGCTTGCAAACCAATATATTTTCCTTCCACACCACATTGTCATTCAAAGGCAAGCAATTTAGAAAATACATAATAATGCATATTGCAAGGGTGCCAAACCTGAAGGAGTAGTCAATATCCTTCCTTAATTGTACATTCTCCATCACTTGATCCTTCATCAGACTACATAGGTCAAAGTCTTCATTTTCTATTATCATTTTATGAGCAATATATACAACACCTGCCGAGGTTGATCCTTCTTTGTTTTTGAAGAAGATCTTGTATGAGATTCCATGTGCAACATATCTGGTCAACGAATCTTTAATCGACGCAATTATTAGAGCCATTTGATCTCCCCTTATTCTGGTTAGGGCTTCGACCTCAACATTTCAAGTCAATTTCTTCTTTGAAATATTACCAACATTGTACAAACCTGTTAGATTCTTTATTAAATCCTCAGATATTCGATAGGGTTTATCTAGAGTAAAGATATCACCATCCAATTTGTCCAAGATAAACTGATTCACTTCCACATTGACAAAATGAGGGAATTCATTCCAGATATCCAAATTCTTATGCTTCGATCCTCCTAGCTTCCTTAATTTGGTGGGAGACAACAAATTTCTTTCATCCCTAACTTTTTGAATGCTATACTCATCCAGAGTTACTGTTCCTTTGGTTTGTTTCATTTTTTGTGCCGAATAGGGTTCCACCAATCGCCAAATAGATATGAAATTAATAACCAACATAAATACCTAAAGAATTCACCACTAAATTGACCTTTCACACATTTGAAATTTTGCTGAAAGGGCTCTCCAACTATTCTCTTTCAATGCACGATGAAAAATTAGGGTTCCAAATTCCCTTTTATAGCTTCACATACTTAGCTTCCTGCCACATTAAATGTGTTGCCCTAGAAGTTATAGTTACTCTGCAAGCTTAGACAATAAGTGAAGAATCTGACTGTGGATCTATACCATTTCGTCCAACTCAACAGATGATTACTAATAATTTCAACGATGAATAACACAATAGCTAATGACATCCTACAATTCGGTGCCAACATATCATAGGGGGACAATATATTTTCATGAAAAACTCCCCCTAGGCCATTAGCTTGAATTCAATTGCCAGAAGAGTTACCAAAGGGAGCTTTCGGTACATCCTTGTTTCCTTCATCAAATTCACTTTTCTTTACACATTTTTTCTTCATTTGATCTCTTATCTCTTCCATGGATGCTTTTTCTTTTCCTTTTTGCTCTTTTTTTGAATTTCTTCCTTGATAGACTAGACCTCTTTTGTTCATGTTTTTATTCCTGTAGAATCTTCTAATGTGCCCAAAATTGTTACAATTGTAGCATACTGGATTTTTTAGTCTATACCATCCATTCCACTGATTTCCATATGGCCTGCATTAATTAGCAACATGTCCAAATCTTCCACAGGTATAGCATTTAATGTTACTTGCAATGGCAGACATACTTATGCATTCTAATGCCTTATGACCAAACTTTTTGCATTTAAAACACTGACCAAAAAATGATGGAGTACTAGGGTCTATCTTTCTTTTACACTGAGAATCCATATGTCCAAATTTAATGCAAGTAAAGCAATATCCATTAATTTTTTGAGCATTGGGTTGCCTTACCAGATGTCTTCTGCCTTTGTTCTTCTTTTCAAGGTTCTTCTATTCAAATTCAAAACTTTCACCCTTCTCATAGCCAAGACCTTGCTTGAAATTTATATCCTTTTTTCCTTTGGTTATGTCATCAAGCCTAGCAAAGCTTATTCTAAATTTCTTGTTGAATTCATTTGTAGTAGCAAGCTCATTTCTGAGGATAACTACCTATCTCTCAAGCTCTTGTCATTTTTTCTAGATTGTTGCAGTTCAATTTCCAACTGAATGATTCTACTATTAATTATGCTACATTCTTCATATTTTTCTTTCAGCGACTGGGCCAAATTCTCCTCATTCTTCTTTCTCTCTTCAATCTCTTTGGTAAACTTCATCGCCACAGATTTAATTTCAAGCTTTAAAGTTGTATTGTCCTTAGCAAGCTTTTCACATTCTTATCTTATTTCCCTTAGGGTTTGATTCAGATGGACATCATCCGAACCTTTGATTTATTTTTCCTTCAATTGATCACATAGTTCCTTCCCCTTTTCCCTTGACTCATTTATCTTATCCTTCAGTGATTGAATGAATTTTTCGGCAACCGCAAGATTTTCTTTTAGTTCCATGACCTCTGCTTTGGACTGATCAAGATCATAAAGTGCCACCATAAGCTACTGTTGAAGACCACCAACATCCATTGTAATTCAAGATCCACCTCAAGCTATTAAACTCCAGAAGAGGAACCTACTCTAATACCAATTGTTGGACACTAGGAACACTAAGAGCGGGGGGTGAATCAGTGTTCAATAATATTTGACTTTCAAATTAGATCTAAAATGATCAATAGCAATAATTGAACTTAAAACATCATTCACAACATATAAACAGAGCGAACTAAGCAATCACATTAATGAACACCATAACACCAAAAAAAATTACATGGAAACCCTGTTAGGGGAAAAACCATGGTGGAGATTAATCCACAATGTATACTCTGTTAAAAGTATGATAAAAGAGGGGAATGCACTTGCATTCAGGTGCATTGCCTAGAGCTCACTACTCAAGAGAGAAAGGCTCACTGCCTTACAAAGTATAACTGAAATTACTGCAAAATTCTGAACTGAGAATACAATATCTAAAAATGCCTGGATTCAGTTCCAATGAAGCTCATAATCAGATTCTAGATCTTTTGACCAGTTCGCACTTCTGCTCTCCTCTACTCTATTCTTCTTAACATACAATTTTTTTTTGCCTTCAAATAACTAATATGTCCCTTTTCACTCTCTTCTTGATACACATACACTTCTATCTCTACCACAGCTCCTTCACACTCAAAATGATTTTTTGATCTCCTTTATATACCTACTAATTAGGAATTCATTGTATGTCAGCTTCACAACAAAATATAATATTATTGCTTATGTCAGCTGAAATCATTAATTAGAGTTGATGTGTACCCACACAAGTTGGCTAGACTATAGTAGGGACCTAAAACAAAGCTCTAAACATAAGAAATAAGTAAATACATACATCCACAATACGACATATAAAACATGTTGGCCAAAATGAGAGAGTAAACCATGAACCATACTACCAGACCTCTTAACTTGAACTTCGACTAATTCGACACCACAAAACTCACCAATAGGATAGTATACATGCTAAGAAGGATTCCCTAGAGATCCACACCACAAAATAGTGATCTGGTGAAGTGATCGGATTAGCTTATCAATCAGATGTTCTTCTCTTCATTCTTTTTTACGGTAGATTACAGAATCTTACTTCCCTTTCCGGTAGGAGCAATGCTAACACTGTGGACCATACAGCTAACTCTAGTTGCCATCAATGACAACATAAGTAGCCAAAAACAATCTCTCAAAGCCACATGCCAACAATTTCCATGTCCACTTTTCTTATGTTAATATCATAGTTCATCCCCATTTCAATTATGATATAGGTGCAGAATATTTTGGTCATCTCATAAATACTAGGTGTCAAATATGGGACAAGGCTGTTGTAGCCCAATTTAGGGGAATTCTTACCAAAGCCTCAAATGAAAAAAAGGGTGGCAATGGTCATATTTATGTCTGCCCAAACTTTACTATTAGTTTAGAAGATAAATATGTACAGTTTGCTTTCTGTCCCATTTTCCAGGTTAAAGGTATTTGTTGATGGGTTTTTTACACACTTTCTCAACATAGGTAATGCGTATATGCACTACCACTATTGAAAGGAAATCTCCAACAACAAGTTATTGAAAATCTCCCCAAGGTCTCTCGGGTGTCAGGTCATGACTTGTATGGAACTCCTCAGTTGATGTTTGATGTGATTTTTTGGTAATCATAGGGAAGACTTACGTAGCTGGATGCAGAGTGGATCTTAAAATCTAAAATTTATGAGATGGGAGTCAAGGTGCATTTTTCTATAGGTTTAGACAGCAGTCTAAAACTTCAATGTTTTCTTCAAGTTTTGGCTTTAGAATTCACAATGAACCTTAGCACAGGTTGTTTCTTGAAAAAGGGGAAAAAGAGAAGGGAAGAGGGAAGGTTCCTAGATCTGCAACTAACTATGAATAGTAATCATGGAGTTCCTACCGTGGATGACTTCCTTCAAACAAAATTTCCTTTAGAAGTTTTTCACTGGCAATAGGGTCACCCTCCCGCTTCTTCAAAGCTGCATATTCCATGAATTTCAAGATGACTGGCTGGAGTTTGTCGACCTCTATGATCTCAGACCGTAGTACCTGATAACTCCATTCCTTAGAGTTGTCCTCAAACCTCTTCCAGTCTTCATCATACTTGGTGGTGTGGTCTCCGAACAGTTTAGACTGGATGAAGGCACAAGCGAAAAAACTCATGAAATCTATGGTTATCTCTGTTGCCATCCCGTTCTCCATCTTTTTCTAGAAATGGGGCTTTATTCTATTTGGATCTACCTGCACCGCAGGTATGTCATATCCTATCATTAGCCTCAAATATCGGGTGCAATCCACCCTAACCTCTTTGACCCATTCAATATATGGATTGACTTTATCAATTACCTGCTCCAACATTTATTTCCAGCTATCAAATTCTAGCTTCCACACATCCACTAGCCACTGGTCATCCCTTTTGAACGTGAGCACATTTTCCCATGTCGTGCTTGGTAGCCAGAGGATAGCCTTGATATTTGGATAGGTGGACTCGTAACTTGCAGGGCAGTCAGTGTAGAGCCTTCTTGTGTTCTCGAGAGACTGCTGTAAATCCAAGAATTTGTTGGTTGTTCGAACAACCCGAATAGCTCTCTGTAGTTTTTTCCAAGTTCTTTCTCTTTTCCAAATTTTCAATTTGTTCCTTGGATAGAAATTGTGGTGGAGCCATGGATATGGTAGGCATGTGTTCAACGGAAGACCATTGTTGGATGTAATCTGTCAAGGTGGCTACCTATGCTTTAAGCTCGTCCTTTGAGACTTTATCCTATTGTATTAGGTACACCACTGTAGCTAGTGACTCCTCGAGATGCTCCACCTTATGTTCTCTAGTAGCAGTTCCCAAGTTAATGGTGGAGACATTATAGCTTACTCCCTCTTGGCCTACCACTGGTGTTGCTATTTGCACAATTCAGGATCCGGAAGCATCCATCATTACCTTGGATCTAACTTTGGGCTTCTCCTCCTTCCTGGTTGAGTTTTTCACTCAGGCTAGGATGGCCTCTAGCCTTACTCTTGGATCCTTTGAGGCAAGAGTCTTCTTTTCAAGTTATTTCTCCAACCATTAGGGCATAGTGGATTTTCCCTTGGGTGATTCTCAATCACCCTCACCTTCCCTTGTTTGGATTTCCATTTGTTCATTTGTGGGATCCCTTTCCTCCATTTTAGTTTTGTCTCCTTCTTCCTCATCGGAGTCTTGGACGAACATGCGCCGCTTGATGGGAGGCTTAATAGGAAATCACTCCTGTGGGATTTCTTCTATCTCAACTCATTTTTCTTTCCTTTCCTTAGTTTGTTCATCCTTGTGTACATGCTCCTCTGGTTTGTCTTCTTCCACATTTCCTTCTTCTCTATGAGGAGATGATGCATACTCCTGTTGCTCCTCTGTAGGAAGCTCCACATTTTCTACTACCCTATCACCTTCTTGCCCTTCTTCTCTAGGTAGTGGCCTATTTACCTCTTCTTCATCATGCTTCAATTGTCTGGTTATTTCCTCTTCAAGATCATCATCGAAGGTTTGTACAATAGTTCTACCACCTGTACCCTACTCCTCATCTCCACTTTCGGAAAACCTTGTTCCTTCTTCTCTATAAACCACCCTGTCAATTTTTTGGTGTTCATACTCTGTGTGTTCGTGCTACTCATCAAATTCCTCCTCCATTTCCTTCAAAGGATTCTTTCTCCGCCTCACCCATTCATCAAAAATTAACATTGTGGCTTGCATTGCTGGTTGTCTCATTAGAGGTTGCGAAGGCGTAGCACTGGTGAGGACCTGCACTATGGCAGCTTGGATGGTGGGATCTAGAAAGATCTGAGAAATCTCAAAGGGGACATTTTGCATGTGTTGTGAGAAAGCCTCCAGTAATTCTACTGAGGGCATTGATGTTGTCACTACTACTAATGGGAGTAATGTAGTAGGTGACATGGTGGCAAAGGAAAGTGGAGAAGTTGCAGCAGAGGAGGAGTCAACCATTATTATCAGCCCCGTCGGGGGAGAGGAGGTGAGATCGACTGAGATTTCGACTACAGGTGGGGATGTTGTGACCATGGCTTGGAAAATAGGCAGAAGGGTGGCAAACATAGGAGAGCTGGAGGAGGTCTTGCCTGATCTGTCTTCCCTTCCTCACCCTCCTAAAGGGGATCTTCCTTAATTGGTGGTTTCTCTATGATGCTTCCCATCTGTTTGGGCCTCTTAGAGGGTGAGCCTCCTAAGTCTTTCCTTGAATAAAATTTGGGGTCTGGAGACTATTCCACTTCATTCCCTTTCCTCTTCTTCGATCTCGTGATCGGAGGAGATTTGGATGTCCTCCCTGTTGAAGTTGTAGCAGTGACATCTTCTGTGGCACTAGGCTCACTCTTGAGTCCTTCATATGTGAGGACAACCCCTTGTTGCTTTAATTAGGCTACTTGTGGGTATGTGCAGGATCATCATGTAAAAAACAAGCCCTTAAGTAAGAAAAAAATTAGAAAAATCAGAGTTAGGCAACTTGATGTAAAAATTTGAATAAGTTATCTATATAATTTCCAAAATATGTAAGAATAGAATCTATAGCAAATTGAATGTAGTTTCTAAACTACTAGGTTTTGTTTAAAAAAAGAAATCTATTTGGTGAAAATTTGAAATTTCAATGCAGTACATAAATTTTAGGAAAATAAGAAGTAGGTGTCTGCCTAACCACCCTAGCCATAATAAAATGATAATATTTTTTTATAATAATTTAGATATAAGTAGAGGACTCATGTCCCGATGTGATGCATTTTTTTTTGTAATATTTTTCCAAGTAAATAATTAATTATGAATTTTTTATTACAACTTTTAAAAAATATAAAAAAATTGTATGTCTAACCACCTTAACTTGGTCAAAACTTCATGAAATCCAATTTTTCTTTTTTTATTCCTATAGAATGTGAAGCATAGAATGTAACGTATGCTTTGGATTCAAAAATGTGATACTGTTTGAAAGCTATAGATGTTTTTCAATCAGTCTATCAATTAGGACTTTAGTTGTAATTTGAATAGAAAATAAAAAATAATTACTTATTTAATTCAAAGTAAAGCATAATTTATATTGGTGGAAAGCTGAGAATCTCCTTTAAAAACCCTTTTCATTTTATCAATTTTGGGTTTTAAAAAATTCGTCAACCACATACCCATCATATTGCCACTTTTTGGCCCATCATGATCCTGCACATACCCTTGAACATCAACTCATTCTTTGGTACAAGCCACAATTGGTTTAGTTACAATGTCGAGGTCACCGACCTCCTGTTCATCCCAATCTATCATTGGCAGTGGAAAATTAGCAACTGCGGTGTATGTGGGGTCCATGATGGTGCTCTCATCCTCCTCGACTTGATCTGGTATGGGAAACAGTTGCACCCTTCTCACGAAGTACGCGGTCATCTGCATGTAATGTCTTGCACACACCTCTTTGTCATCCTAACAATCTGCCCATAAATCTTCAACGTAATGAAGGTGGGCATACCCTGGTCCAAGTGCCTTTCTTGTGTGCCCATATGGGTCCATCTACGAGTGAGCAGTGTGTAGGCGGAAATGGTACTCTTCCAATTCCTTTTCAAAATTCTTAGCACACTGGGAAGTTTGCAATTTATGCATCCCCTAACCAAAGGCTAAGGGATAAGGGATTCCTACTAGGTGTTTGCCACCGAGGATTGAATGTATATGTTACAGTTACCAAGCAAGTTCTAACAATATGATTCGGTCATTGGGCTACCAGGGAAGCTTATACAGCCTTTCTGTGAAACCCTGGGCACGAATATATGTGAATTTGGGGAACTGTATGAACAGGAAGGTGTATTGTTTCAAGAATGCACGTGCACTGTGTTAGACCCTTCTCTCAAAATCTTCTCTTAGCAACCTGATGATGTGGCCGATGAAGGTGTCATTCACGCTGCAGTACTCCTTTTTGAAGTTTTTGAATTGTAGCTAAGGATATCGGTCATAGACCTTCAATCTTTGACTTGGCTCCTCATCAGGTGCCACAAATAATTTGTTGTACTGCCTCTGCTCATCTAGTGAGTAGACCAAATAGGAGGTCATGTAGAACTTAGAGATATTCTTCACTTTCATAAACTACTCATGGAAGCAGTCACTTATGATGCCTCCCCAATAGAATGAGGCTTTAGTGGTGACATCTTTGTACCCATCGAGGATCTGTTCAACGAAATACACCATCCACTCATGGAAAAATGCATCAGTAGGGAGGCCCATCACCCTGCTCAACATGGTTACTTGGTCGTGGTAGTCCTCGTAGAAATCCCTGCGAAAAAGTTCTTAAGGAACCTTCAAAGCACTACCTCTTTTCTACTTGAGACGATACTGATTTATTAATTTCTTGCAGCCCATCAAGTTTTCATCCTAAGTTGCCTTTCCTTCCTCCATGGTGGGCATCTCCATCTCCTCAAAGGTAGGAATGCAAAAAGTTCTAGTAATTCCCTCAGCCAACATATCAACAAGGATGTTTCCATCCCTATCGATGATGGTTCTTGTCTATGGCTGGTAGGCCTACCGGCAAGCCATGACCAATTCAGGGGCTATGAGAGACAGAGGGAAGCTTGCACCTTATTCCATATATCTTGCAAACACAAACATAATGAGTACAACCAATTATGAAAGCATTAACATTAGTCATCAAAAATCCTGTGGACAAAATTCAATTAGACAACATATGATTAATGAAATTAAATCTTTACTTTCAGATGTCATTAGTCATTTTCCGAAGGGATTTTGGACAATTCGGGCCCATGGGGCCGGACTTCCCTAGCAGGAATGTTGTTTTGAAAGGGCGAACAGGGTGGGGCAATCTGGGTGATTTCTCCTATCTTTGCATTTTGATGATTTGAAAGGCTCATGTCAAAGAGGGTTAAATTTGAGCACGCGGTTTGAGGTAGGATTTCAATTTTAAAGTCATTTCAATCAATCTTGGAGCTCCCAGAGGTTTAGGGGTAGAAAGCTTTTAGGACCTTGCTATTTGAAATGACCTGGTAAAAATAGAGTTCCAGGATCAGAATTCTACGGTCTGAGACCCAGAAGGTCAAAAGATGACTGATGGTTTATGTTGAACTTCAAGGTGTTTGGGCCTGGGCGTGTGGGAAGGTGTTAGGTTTTCACCATTCAGAATGGCGGTCATTGCATGGAATTCCAGTAGGAGCGGCTCAACGGACCGGACCCGATAGAGTGTTTGGCCATTGGTCTTTCTTTGATAAGTGTCCTGGAAAAGGAAGGGGTAAAACCCGAAACTCGAGAAGACGGGCCTTCTTTGCCCCTTATGCATTGGATGAAGGGGAATGGAACCCTGTCGAGCAGAGCCTGGAGGAAGCAAGGATAGCGAATGGAGGGTTGAGACCTTGGGGAGACATCATCCCACGACCATTTAAAATGGCAGAGACTCCACGACAGCCCGCAGATGGAACCCCGCAGACCGGGACCCAATGACATGATGGCATAGTTCACTTAGGTTTGAATTCTTTCGATGGTGAAAGGAAATATGGACCCCGGAGGGTGGAAAGGTGCATTCTCTTCGTTGTTTGAGAATAATGGGGGTGATGTGGAGTCCCGAGGATGGAAGTACGGTGCACCGAACCTAGAGCAGAAAAAAGTAGTCTAAAGTTTTGGAATTTTCAACAGGCAGAAATTAACGAGTTGGGGCTCAGGGTTTGGGAAGGCGAGAGCCTTCCACCATTTGGGAACGACGAACACCCCAGAGAAACCTGGCAAGGGAGACCCAATGAGGCCAACCCGAGAGGCTGAAATGGAGGCCGGATGTGGAGTGCTCTTGTTGGTTAAGTCTAACGTCGATCGGCCGATGGAAGTCTGGGGTGGCAGGCCCGACAAAGCACTTCGCCATTTGAAAAAGCTTTTTGTTTTTTAAGTTTTAAATGGTAGGAGGACGGGATGGGCCCAAAGGATGCGAATGCCCTGCATGAAGAATGAAAGTGACATGGTTTGGTTCCAGCCAGATGCTAGGAGGTCATTTAGAGGTCTTTTGAAAATTTGAAAACATGGATTTTGTAGGTCTTGTCATGTTTTATCAATTAAGTGCATTTTTAACCCATGTTTATTCATTTTTTAAGCTTAAAATCATAAAAAAAAAACTCTCAGTGGAATGGACGATAAACCTACCTTGAAATTCTGATGGCGGAATGTGTGAAATTGACTGAGGAAGGTCTAATGATGATCCCGGATGTGAGGGCGACAAGCGAAAGATGCACTAATCTCCTCTAGCAAGTACTCTGATCTCTTCTGGAAAACCTGACAAATGAAATTGACAAGTCAGCCCTTATATTTATACCCAAAGATGCATTTAATTCTCTCAGTTAATGTCCGTATGACTGGCCATTTGGTTGGTGAGTTAAAATCCACAGACGGCGGCGAGATCCGAGGCCCAGGGCTCAGAATGACATGGTTAGAGCCAGTTCAAAATGCACTTTGGAAGCCATCACAAAGGGGAGCTCAGAGCCTAGAGGGTAGAGTGTCACTCCAATTTGGCTGTCAAGAACGCCAAAGTCAGCAAGGAGTCTTGGACACGGAGGTCCGAACATTCGGGCTCGACAGGGGCATAAGTAGTGGAAAAAGTTTCTCAGCTTAAGAAAATGGCAAAGAAGGGTCTAGATTTTCAGGAAAGTGAAAGCCTTCCACCATTTTGAAATGGTGAACACCCAGAGGAAACCCAACCAAGGAAACCTGGTGAGGTGGGCCCGCTAGGCCCGAAGGCCGCTGGTAGAAGCAAACTGAAAAGGAGAGTCCACAAGGCACCAAGACTTAGCCAAAATGGATGGGATGAAACACAGTCAACTCAAGATGAGACTTTGGAAAAATGTTGACCACTTAGGAAACTAAAATGGGGCACACAAAATGAGGTGGTGATGGCGTGTGTGCTGATGGCACAACAAATGGCGACTCCACTAGGGAGCACTCCCGAGCGTTCTAGGGATAAGCGTTCATTCTGGATCCAGAATATCTAGTTTCATAGACCAGGAGTAGACTTTGAAGAGTGAACTAGGAGGATAGGATCCTTAGTTGGGTCAATCTAGAGGACATCTCAGAAGTGTGTGTGGTGAATTCATTCCTTTTTGCCGGAACTGTGACAAGTGGCTGCTAATCTAACCTAGTAGGCTACATAAACTGTCCAACACCAAAGGTAACCTAGAAATTTCCCCACTACCAGTCAGGCTTCCATAACCCCAATGGAGTTGTCACTGTGATCCCTTATATATTGGTCTATTGCTAGCTAGGTGTCCATAGCCCCAATAGAGTTATCTGCACACCCATACAGTCACTTGATTTCAGAAATTCCTTTTTTGTGTTTTGATGTTTCTTTCAACATTCGTTTCTCACTTATCTTTTACTCAACCATGTAGGCAACAAAGCCTACAATAGGTTTGGGAACCATAGTGGTCACTGGAGTAGACTTAGGATTTTTCACTCACTAGGGTATCATAGCAGCCATTGTATAGTCATTCAGAGATATTTAATATGTGTTTTGTGTAAGATCTGAGATGTGTGTAGAAAGATCCAACCAAGGGTTGAGTTCTAAAGCAGAGTTCAAACAAGGAAAACATTCTTAGGTGGCCTTTAGGGACCAATAGTCAGGAATGAATGTTTAGCCAAAGAACACCAAGGATGGACAACAAAGTGAACCATTGATTGAACGAGCATGACCACCACAATGGGATGGAGGACATCCTCTTCAAAACAAAATGACCAGGGGAAAGCAAAACAGAGTGACACAAAATAGCAAAATGCAAGCAAGCCAAAAGGAAACCTATTCTAACCTATGTACAGGTATTTATAGGAAAGAGCTTGATAGAGCTCAGGCTTGGAAGTAATGCTTGAGGTGTTGCTCATTGATTGACAATGGGATGTTTTCACCAGTTAAGGTCTTTAGGTGGAAAGCATTGTCACCTAAAATTTTAGCTATTTGAAAGGGGCCAATCTAAAGCTTGTTGAATTTGTTGTGTCCCCCTTTCTTCTCATGGGCCTTGTCCCAATATAGGACTAAATTGAAAGACCTTGATTTTGGCTCGACAGTCGAACCGTCTCTTAACTACACCCTGATGTTTCATGAAATTTTTTATTGCACGGTCTCAGACTTCTTCTAAATGCAAGAGCTCAGCTAACCGAGCTTCCCTACAGTCTCTCCCTTCATAAAAGTCCTTGATAAATTGGAGAGTGGGAATCTTCAAGTGGATAGGAAATATGGGCTCTAGGTCGTAAGCAAGATGGAATGGGGAATGACCAATGGCAGCCTCATGGCAAGTGGGGTATGTCCAAAGGGAGAATCGGAGTTGAGTATGCTAGTCCTTGGGATTCATATTGAGAAATTTCTTGATCATTGTGATCAGGTTCTTGTTTGTGGACTCGGCAAGGCCATTTCCTTGAGGGTAGTAATTTGATGAAAATTTAAGGGAAATTTTGTAGTCGAACGCCCAACCAAAAATTTTTAATGAAGCAAAAGTAGGTCCATTATCACACACTAATGCATAAGGACAAACAAAGAAATTTAAAATGAAGTTTTCTAGAAAATTAGTAACTACCTCAGTTGTGCATTGCTTACATACAATTGCTTCAGTCCATCTAGTGTAGTAATCAGTAGCAGTAAGAATATACCTATGTCCCATAGATGATGGAGGCCTTACCAAACCAATGAAATCGAAACCCCATTGCGCGAATGGCCTTACCTCCAACATGGGCTGCAGTGGGATAGCAACATTCTTCTCCTTGGTAGCGGCAGTCTGACATGTGTGACAAGAGCGAACATGACAATAAGCATCCTTGAAGACCGTTGGCCAGTAATACCCCACTCTTAGTATATGATGTGCAGTGGAAGGTCCAGATACATGACCAATTCCAAACTTGTCATGAAACTCTTTCAAGACTCGATCTGCTTCTTCCTTGCCAAGGCATCTCAAGTAGATCCCTTCATGATTTTTCTTGTATAAATGGATCCATGTAACATGTAACTGTTGCTCTTCAGTTTGAGAGCATGTTTTTGGGCTCCTTGTAAGTGAGCTAGACACTTGTGATTCAGCATATAATAGACAACATCCTTGTACCATTCTCCTAGGGAAACATCCTTAAGCTATTATTGTTGCACAGTGAGTTCAGGTCCTACTTGTGTTGTTGTTTCAGCAATTGTCTGGGTGAATGCATGTCCTCTTACCAACCTCATTGGTTGGATTTCCATATCATACTCCTAGAGCAGTGTGACCCATTTAGCTCTCCATTCGCCCAATTTATTTTGTATAAGTTGTGTTTTCACTGCTAGATTAGGGACAATGGCGAACACTTTATTGTACAAGATATAATGCCTAAATTTCTTCACCCCCCTAATGAGGGTATATGCTTACTTTTCTACATTATGGTAGCATAATTCGACATCTTTCAGAGGAGAAATCATGAAATTGACTGGGTGCTCATTTCCTTCATCAT
Source organism: Sequoia sempervirens (assembly GCA_007258455.2). NCBI lineage: Eukaryota > Viridiplantae > Streptophyta > Pinopsida > Cupressales > Cupressaceae > Sequoia > Sequoia sempervirens. The sequence goes on from VDFB02281492.1 coordinate 889,626,149, forward strand.
CTTTCTGAGTTAGAATACTAGCACAGGAATATTTTGAAGCGAATGAATAGATGTAGAATGACTTCAGATAGTTTGGGCTAACGAGCACAGGCACCTCATCAATAAGCCTTTTTATTTCTTCAAAAGCCTATTTAGCTTCGAGATTCCACTCAACTTTGGCATCTTGTTTTAGCATGGCATTGAACGGCTTAACAATCTCAGCAAAACCCATGATGAATTTCTTGACAAAGTTGATCTTTCTGAAGAAGGATTTCAATTCTTTCTTGTTGCCTAGCGGTGGGATCTTTAGAAAAGATTCGATGTTTTCAGGGTCTAAGGAGATTCCCTATTTTGAAATAATATGTCCAAGCAATCTACCCTTAGTCACACCAAAAATGCACTTCTTTGGGTTAAGGGAAACCCCAAACTCCCTACACCTCTAAAACACCTATCATAAATCAGAGACATGATCACTCCACCTCTTAGAGAACACAGTTAAATCATTCATGTAGATGATTATAAACTTTCCAATCAGATCTTTGAAGGTAATATCCATGGAACGTTGGAAAATGGTGCCAGCATTGATGAGCCCAAAGGGCATTCTCCTGTAAGCGAAGATTCCCCACTTAGTGGTGAACATTGTCTTATGGCGATCTTCATATTGTAACATCACTTGGTTATATCTGGAGTACCCATCGAGGAAAGACATCATTCAGGAGCCGTTAACAAACTATAGCACCTCATCCAATGAAGGCACTAGATAGTTGTCCTTCTCCGAAGCTCTATTTAGCTTGCAGAAGTCCACACACAACCTAATTTCTCCATTCTTTTTTCTGACCAGGACTAAGTTGGCCACCCATGTGGAATGCCTGACTGGGAAGATAATTCTTGTTGAAAGTAACTTTTGTACCTCTTTGTAAATGATGGGCTCTAGCAAGGCATTAATAGGACTTTTTTTTGGTGGAAGGGCCTAGCTTCTGTCTTAAGAGGGATGGTGTGTGTGATAATGGAGGTGTCATAAGTCTTTAGATCCTCATAGCTCCATGCCACCATGTCATGGTACCTCTGCAAAGCATTGATGATTCCCTTATTTTCTTCAAGCATACACACTTTTCCAACAAAGAAATTTATGATTTCCTCGGGGGTCCCATGGTTATGAGCATCGCACTGGTTACTTATGGCTTCCTTCTTTATGTGTCGATCCTAGTCTCTGATTTGGTCCAAGTCAAATATTCATTCAAGTTGAACCATACCTCTAGGAATCGTGTTGGTTTTGAGGTTGATAACTCCTTCTATATCCAATTTGGCCTCTTCCAGATATGATTCATCAATTATTTAGGTGGTGAAGACATCAGAACTCATGATGAAGTCAAGGATATGCTTATCATCATTGAAGACCTGAAAATGAGTGACATTATCTGGGACAGACGGTGTGGATGTCAACTCAACTGTAAATTTCTTAAGCTCGAACAAGGAGATGGGTTGAAAAGTACTGGCCACCTGAGCCAAAGTATCGGTTGTATGATTCTAAGTACAAGGGATTAGTTGTATATTAAATGCATCTAAACCTTCTAAGAGATCCCAAACCCTATGCCTATAGTTTTCCAGTCTCCTATCATGGCAAGAATATAATTTTCTAACTTGTTTGACTATGAGTTCAGAGTCCCCGAACACTTGTAGCATTTTGAATTTTTTCTTCAAGGCCATAAGAATACCATGCACTAGTGCCTCGTATTCTGCTACATTATTAGTGCAATAAAACTACAACCTATGGGCAGCAATAAAGGTCTTACCCATTGGGCTAATGAGTTTAAACCTGGCACCAACTCCTTGTTTTGATTTGGATCCATCGAATTGAAGCATCCAAAAGTTGGAAAGCTCTTTGACTCTGGGCCCAACTTGGCTCTTATTTCCTTTTGGTTGGGTGGTTGCCTCCGTGACCTTTGGGCAATTTTGCAGCTCAGTGTGTTTGACAGTAGGTGGTTCTGCTAGCACATCCTTTGGTGTTTTCTTCTGAGGGATAGCTAATTTTCTGACATGCTCTACTGTTGTTTGGCATAGGCAATAATCAAACTTGGAGTGGGCAACATTGTGAATTCTGCACCAATCTAGTAGCAAGAGATCCTGGAAATCCATTCGAGCACCCATGCTAAGTTGATCATTTGTGCACTTTTCCATGAATTCCTGGAAACCATTGAGTAGTCCCAAATTGTTGTCTTCATCGGGTTTATCATCTGATTCTACCAACATCTCTATACTCTGAGGCAATTGTGTGAAGTCGGTTGGAGGGCTACATTGCACCAAAAGTACTTGAGCAACAAACTCTTCTTGGGGTTCAACTTCATCCTAGCAAGCAAAGGGATAGTAATTTCCCAATTCTATCTCAACAAACAACACCTCATTCAGGTTGTTGTACTTTGTGATCATGTAGTTCATACGGGGCTAACAGTCTATATGGATTTGATTTGGTAGCCCTTTCCATGGATGACACATTTGAGAATGGTCTATAGTGGCATATCCATTCAAAATTCTAGTGAAGTATCTACCTAACATAATCCCATATGCATAAGGAATGTCAACCACTTCAATATCAATGACTTGTATTCTTGGATCTACAACAATTTGCATTAGAATTCAATTCATTTCTCCCACAATGTTGATCTCTATTTTGTCCAGTTGAGTCACCTTTCTTCTCGACGGTGTGGGGGTAATCCTGAGAGCCTTGCACACCACAAGGGGCATAATATTAGCAGATGCTCCTGAATCGAGAAGGTAGTTGTGCAAATTCTTCCCAAATATCTGAATGATGGTAAGGAAAGAGGGAGTTTCAAATTTTCCTTGGAAGAGGCCCATAGATGTGTCTATCTAGGCCACTTGAGCTTTGTCCTTATCGCCAGTTCTATCCTTGGTTTGTTTGGGTGGTTGATCCTTGGAAATATGCCTATTATTCTAATCTAGTTCTTTTTCTGGTTGCTTACCCGTAGATTGATTTTGGGGAACATCCTTCCTTTTCATTGTGTTGTCTTGAACTATAGGTTGTTTCCTGGGTTCTTCAAAGGTGACTCTTTTAGCTGACACCTCCTATGTCATTTTAGAGGATGGGTTCCCATTAAGTACCCTGAAGAAGGAATGCCTTATAGCAAGGACTTTGAGTAGTTTGAAGGTAGATAAACTAATTTTCACCTTCTTGAACTCCTCTGCCACATATTCACCCATTTGTTCAATTTTAGAGTCAAAGGCTTAGCCTATGGCAGAGCTAGAAGGTTGGGCTTTTGTTTGACTTGACTAGTTTTGGGGTTGGCCTTGAGGGTGATTTTGTGACTGATTTTGAGGCCTATCCTTGTTAAGATACTGAGTGGGTAGATGGGAAAGTCTAGGATTATTGTTGGCATTAGGGTTAGGCGGGGTAGCAAAATTCTTCGATGGGGTAGAAGTTGTAAAGGGTCCACCCTCCTACCTATTTCTAAGGAAGTAGGGAGTTGTTCTTTGGTGGAACATGTGAACTTCATCTATATGGATTTCTTCCTCATCTAGTGGACTGTTATCTACTGAATCGAAAAGTTGAGCCAAGGTTTTTTCGTTACTTACCTCTTGCACTTCTTCACTCTTAACGGAGGTGGGCTCGACCTTGGCTAATTGCAGTCACTTCACAAAAATGGTGCTTGGTTTACCATGAGATAGGAAGAGTCATAAGGCTCAGATGGAATGATGTCTCTACAACCGGGACAATCAACAACATTTTGGACCTCCACTTGGAAGATTTCAGCAGCTGTCTAGAATTCAGGACAATCCAACTCTGAGTTTCTGCTGGTTTTTTGAATCTAGCACCATCCAGACAAGGCTACCTCGGTGAGGTACACCCCACTAGTCACTTTTTCATTGTTGGTAGGTTAATCAAGAGGAGTAGGGACACCTCCATTATTGGGCCTTGTATTCCATGTGTGATTTTTTCTCTGAGAAGGTCTATTCTCAATGTTTTTATTTGAATTTTGTCCTCTATCATAGTTATTCCCAGAAGAAGTGCTTGCTTTCTCATTGTCCCTACTATCCCTATTGTCTCGGCTTTCCCGATTAAAATTAGCCTGGATGCTATGCTGGGATGCCTTTAATTGATTATTTTGATTCTTTAGATGTGTCATTTCCATAGACATTTTCTTTATCATCTCGATTAGCTCTTCAAGTTTGTCCTTCTCAACGTTGTTGCTTGGGTGTGGTACTGGATTTTGGAGAAAGAAAGGCGGGGCCACCGACTGATTTTGATGTCTAGGGGGGAATTCTGGCCTGAAAAGTACAAAGGTGCTTGCAGCTACTGAGATTATGCTTGTTGTTGTTGGGGAGCCTAAGGATAACTTTGTTATTTTTGAGGTTACAAATAAGAAGGCATGGTAGGTGCATAATTCATTAGTTTTTCGATGTGTGAAATGATGGGTAGCTGAGGCACCCAATTCATAAGAGGATTCTGATGAGTGAATACTTGATTAAGCCCTTGAACTTACATCAGGTGAGCTACTAGTCCCAAAGAAGGCAGCAAACCAGAGATGTTTTCTCCTAAATCTGCACTAGTGACAACAACCTCCCCATAAGTAGTTACTAGCATGGTGAGCAGTGAGCACATCCTTTTTACCAATGCTGACGTGAGATTATCCAATGTTGCATAGTAGACGGGGAGGGCAGCAACATCATTATGTATGTATGGAGTGTAAAGTCTCATGAAGGCATGATGAAAATGATCATTAAAGGACCCAATAGGTTCATTAACTTCCCTTTGGATGGACATAAACTATTGGTATATCTCCGAGGGGTTGATTGGAGTCTTATACTTCTGCAGGAAAGCATTCTTCATGAGGTCCCAATAAGTAATGGACCCCCTTGGCAAATCGATGTACTAATAAAAGGCCTCCTCACCCAACGAGTGTGGAAAAAGGTGGCATGCAATGTCTTCATGACCAACCTGCATATCTGTAATTGATGTTTCAAATATCTTGATGTGTTCTTCTACAGTCCTTTGTGGGTCACGAGGATTGAATTTTGAACATAAGCCTTCCAAATTCTTGGGCATATCGTGGTAAGCGCCGAAGTGCAATGGCGAGGGATTTTGCACCAACCAAGCCAGGGTGAGAGGTGGAGGTGGTAATGGCTGCTATGGGACAACAATCTAGAGCTACACCTATTGTAAAACAACAGTCTAGGACTACACCTGGGCTACGGCTGTTTGGACTGTACCTTGGGCTTCCAGGGTCGGGAGAGAGGCCACGTCCTAGCTGCTGGAAACAAGGGGTGGAAAAGTAGTTTGGTATGTTTGGGTGGAAGATGGACAAGAGTTGAATGAAATTGAAGGTGGAAGGGAAGTGGGTGAGATGGAAGAAGAGGAAGAAGCAGTGTTTCCTCCCTTAGTTTGTTTTTCCCTTGTGGGGGGCTGCAACTCGCAAAATTATCCTTTGTTTGGTTTCGATCATAAAACTCTTTGAAATCATTCTAGGGAGAATGATCCAATGTGATCTAGCTTCACAAGGCCCTCCTAGTGCCAGTTATGTTGATGTGTGTTTTAAACACTTTCTCAACACAGGAAATGTGTATGTGCACTACCTCTCTTGAAAGGAAATCTCCAACAGTAAGTTGTTGAAAATCTACCCAAGGTCTCTCGGGTGTCAGGTCATGACTTGCATGGAACTCCTCAGTTGATATTTGATCTAATTTTGCTGGTAATCACAAGGTAAACTTACGCAGCTGGATGCAGAGTGGATCTTAAGATCTAAAGTTTCTAAGATGGGATTCAAGGTGCATTTTTCTATAGGTTCAGACAACAATCTAAAACTTCAATGTTTTCTTCAAGTTTTGGATTTACAATGCTCAATGAACCTTAGCACAGGTTGTTTCTTAAAAAAGGTGAAAAAGAGTAGGGAAGAGGGAAGGTTCCTAGATATGCAACTAACTATGAATAGTAATCATGGAGTTCCTGTCGTGGACAACTTCCTTCAAACAGAATTTCATTTAACCAAAAAATTCACAGTCTCATGAAATTTGTGCTATCTTCTAAGCCCTGAGGATAGTTCATCATTCATTCACCATATACATGCATGAACAAAGATAAAAGTGTGGAGAAGATTTTATTTCAAGCCCAAACTAACTTTACATAGCCATTTACCAGTAGCAAACAACAAAAAGTGTGGACTAGGAAGGCATCTACACAGTAGAACTTTTCATAACTATAGAACAGCATAACCAAATCTATCTAAGCAGTTTAAATCTAACTTAAAACAGCAATGTAAATCTAAATAAAGCATCTAACAATGGAAATTGAATCATGAAACATGTGAAGAACTCAAAAAATGCACCAATTCAATGTATTTTCATTATAAATTTATGCAGCATGTCTTTACAACAACTGAATTCTCTTTAGAATGAGAGGAGACCCCCCTATTTATAGTGCCCAACAAGTAGAACGAATGGCCAAGATTTAATCTTTTTGTGTGGCCAAAATTCACTACAAACTAGGGTTCTACCTACCCCCCCAATATATTACAAGTTAAAATACACTTTTTTCCATATCCCTATTTCGTCTTCTAGTGACAGCACTATAGCATTTTGTCTTTTGCTAATTTCTCTTTCTACTGCAGCTATTCCTTTGGAAGTTCTTTGCTGACAATAGGGTCACCCTCCCGCTTCTTCAAACCTACATATTCCATGAATTTCAAGATGACCAGTTGGAGTTTGTTGACCTCTATGATCTTGGACCGTACTACCTGATACCTCCATTCCTTAGAGTTGTCCTCAAACCTCTTTCAGTCTTCATCATACTTGTCGGCATGGTTTATGAATAGTTTGGACTAGGCGAAGGCATAGGCAAAAAAACTCATGAAAGATGTGGTTATCTCTGTTGCCATCCCATCCCCCATCTTTTTTTGGAAATGGGACTTTATTCTCTTTGGATCTACCTACACCGCGGGTATGTCATATCCCCTCATTAGTCTCAAATATCAGGTGCAATCCGCCCTAACCTCTTTGACCCATTCAATATCTGGATTGAATTTATCAATTACCTGCTCCAACCTTCCTTTCTGGTTATCAAAGTCCCGCTTCCACACATCCACTAGCCAATGGTCATCCCTTTTAAACATGAGCTCATTTTTTGATGTTGTGCTTAGCAGCTGGAGGATAGCCTTGATTTTAGATAGGTGGACTTGTAACTTGGAAGGAAGTTGGTGTAGAGCCTTCTTGTGTTCTCAAGAGACTGCTATGAATCTAGGAATTTATTGGCAGTTCGAACAGCCTGACTGATACCCATGTTCCCAATGTATAGAATCTGTCAAAACCAGCTCTCTATAGTTTTTTCTAAGTTCTTTCTCTTTTCCAGTTTGTCAATTTGTTCCTTGGATAGTAGTTGGGGTGGAGCCGTAGATGTGGTAGGCATGTCTTCAACTGAAGACTGTTGTTGGATGTAATCTATCAAGGCAACTACCTGAGCTTTAAGCTCATCCTTTGAGACTTTATCATGTTGTATTAGGTGCACCACCGTAGCTAGTGACTCCTCGAGATGCTTCACCTTCTATTCTCTAGTAGCAGTTCCCAAGTTAATGTTGGAGACATTATAGCTTACTCCCTCTTGGCCTACCACCGGTGTTTCTTTTTGCATAGTTCGAGACTGGGAAGCATCCATCGTTACCTTGGCTCTAACTTTGGGCTTCTTCTCCTTCCTTATTGAGATCTACGCTCAGGCTAGGATGGCCCCTATCCTTGCTCTTGGATCCTTCAGGGCAGGATTTTTCTTTTCAAGCTACTTCTCTAGCCATTCGAGCATAGTAGATTTTCCCTTGGATGATTATCGATCACCCTCACCTTCCCTTGTTTTGATTTCCATTTGTTCACCTGTGGGAGCCCTTTCCTCCATTTTAGTTTTGTCTCCTTCTTCCTCATTGAAGTCTTGGATGAACATGCAGCACTTGATGGGAGGCTTAGTAGGCAACTGCTCCTGTGGGATTTCTTCTATCTCAATTCCTTTTTATTTCCCTTCCTTAGTTTGTTTGTCCTTGTGTACATGATCCTCTGGATTGTCTTCTTCCATGTATCATTCCTCTCTATAAGGAGATGACACATCCTCTTGTTGTTCCCCTATAGGAAGCTCCACATTTTCTTCTACCCTGTCACCTTCTTGCCCTTCTTCTCTAGGTGGTGGCCTCTCTGCCTCTTCTTCATCATGCTTCAATTGTTTAGCCATTTCCTCTTTGAGATCATCATCAAAGGTTTGTACAATAGTTCTACCACATGTACCCTCCTCCTTGTCTCCACTTTTGGAAGGCCTTGTTCCTTCTTCTTCATAGACCACCCTGTCAATTTTTCAGTGTTCATACTCCTGGTGTTCGTGGTACCCATCGGCTTCCTCCTCCATTTCCTTTGAGGCTTCTTTCTCCCACCTCTCCCATTCTTTGAAAATTAACATTGCGGCTTCCATTGTTGGAAATCCCACTGGAGGTTGCAAAGGTGTAGCACTCGTGAGGACCCACACTACAACAGCTTGGATGGTGGGATCCAGAAAGATCTAAAAAATATCAAAGAGGACATTCTGCATGTGTCATGAGAAAGCCTCTGGTAATGCTTGTGAGGGCATTCATGTTGTCACTGCTGCTAATGGCAGTGATGTAGTAGGTGACATGGTGGAAAAGGAGGAGTCAACCATTATTATGGGCCTCGCCAGGGTAGAGGAGGCAAGATGGACTGAGATGTCCACTGTAGGTGGGGATGTAGCGACCATGGCCTAGGAAATAGGTGGAACGGTGGTAGAGATAGGGAGAGCTGGAGGAGGTCTTGGTTGATCTGTATTCCCTTCCACACCCTCTTGAAGGGGATCTTCCTGAATTGGTGGTTGCTCCACGACACTTCTTGTCTATTAGGGCCTCTTAGAGGGTGAGCCTCCTAAGTCTTTCCTTGAATAAACTTTGGGTTCTAGATACTGTTCCACTTCAATCCCTTTCCTCTTCTTTGATCTTGTGATCATAGGAGATTTGGATGTCCCACCTATTGAAGTTGTAGTGGTGACATCTTTCGTGGCACTAGGCTCACTCTTGAGCCCTTCATATGTGAGGACAACCCCTTCTTGCTTTAATCGGGCTACTTGTCCATCAACCCATCTTTTGGTATGAGCCATGATTGGTTTAGTTGCAATGTGTAGGTCATCAACCGCCTGTTTATCCCAGTCTATCATTGTTAGTGGAAAATTAGCAACTGTGGCATACCCAGGGTCCATGATGGTGCTCTCATCCTCCTCAACCTGATCTAGAATGGGAAATAGTTGCACCCTTCTCACGAATTCCATGGTCATCCACATGTAATGTCTTGCACGCACCTCTTTGTCATCCTAACAATCTTCCCAGAAATATTCAACGTGATGTAGGTAGGCATACCCTGGTCCCAGTGCCTTTCTTATATGCCTGTATGGGTCCATCCGCGGGCGAGCAGTGTGTAGGCGGAAATGGTACTCTACCAATTCCTTTTTCAGAATTCCCAGCACACTAGGAAGTTTGCAATTTATAAATCCCCTGACCGAAGGCTAAGGGATAAGGGATCCCTACCAGGTGTTTGCTGCCAATGAGTGAATGTATATGTTGTAGCTGCCAGGAAAGTTCTAACAATATGATCATCATTGGGGTACCGAAGCAGCTTATTCAGCCTTTCCATGAAACCCTAGGCACCAATATATGTGAATTTGGGGAACTGTATAAACAGGAAGGAATATTTTTTCAAGAATGTCTATGCGCTATGTCAGAACCTTCTTTCAAAATCTCATCCTAGTAGCCTGATGATGTGGTTGGTGAAGACGTCATTCACCCTACAGTACTCCTTTTTGAAGTTTCTGAATTGTAGCTGAGGATATCAGTCATAGACCTTCAATATTCGACCCTGCTCCTCATCGGGTGCCATAAATAATCCGTTGCACTGCCTCTGCTCAGCCAGTGAGTAGACCAAATAGGAGGTCATGTAGAACTTAGAGCTCTTCTTCACATTCATAAACTGCTCGTGGAAGTAGTCACTTATGATGCCTCCCCAATAGAATGAGGCTTTAGTGGTGACATCTTCATCCCCACAAAGGATCTGTTCAATGAAATACACCATCCACTCATGGAAAAATGCAGCAGTAGGGAGGCCCATCACCCTGCTCAACATGGTTACTAGGTCATGGTAGTCCTTGTAGAAATTGTTGTGAAAGAGTTCCTGAGGAACATTCGCAGCGCTGTCTCTTTTCTCCTTGAGCCAATACTAATTTATTAATTTCTTACAACCCATCGGGTATTCATCCCAAGTTTCCTTTCCTTCCTCCATGGTGGGCATCTCCATCTCCTCAAAGGTAGGAATGTGAAAATTTCTAGTAATTCCCTCAGCCAACATATTAGCGAGGATGTTCCCGTCCCTATCGATGATGGTTCTTGTCTATGGCTAGTAGGCCTGCCAGCAAGCCATGTCCAATTCAGGGGCTATGAGAGATGGGGGAAATCCTATGGCTTTTACAATCCCACTCTATCTAATTGATCTTGCATTTTCAATATTCGAGTGCATTCCAACCCTTTGTTTGAATTCATCAATATCAGCGTGGTCGATATTGGTGTCTGTGATCTCCTTCTAGTCGATGATGATTTTTGAATGTAGAGGCTCACCCTAGAACTGGTATTCCATTTGATCTTTTTCCTCTCTTCCACGAGGAGTCTTGCCTGCTTTCTTTCCTTTGTCTTCTTCTACAGCCGCCCTCGAGGGTCCTACACCCAATTCCATATATCTTGCAAACACAGACATAATGAGTACAAAAAATTATGAAAGCATTAACATTAGTCAAAAATCCTGTGGACAAAATCCAATTAGACAACATATGATTAATGAAATTAAATCTTTACTTTCAGATGTCGTTAGTCATTTTTTGAAGGGATTTTGGACAATCTGGGCCCAAGGGGTCGGACTTCCCTGGCAGGAATGTTTTTTTCAAAGGGTGAACAGGGTGAGGCAATCTGGGTGATTTCTCCTGTCTTCACATTTTGATGATCTGAAAGGTTTGTGTCAAAGAGGGTCAAATTTGAGCATGTGGGTCAAGGTTGGTTTTAAAATTTGAAGTCATTTTGATCAATCTTGGAGCTCCCAAAGGTTTAGGGGTGGAAAGCTATTAGGAATTTGCTATTTGAAATGGCTTGGTAGAAACAGAGTTTCGGGATTAGAATTCCAGGGTCCGGGACCCAGAAGGTCAAAACATGGCCGATGGTTTACATCGGACTTCAAGGTGTTTGGGCCCGAGGGTGTGGGAAGGCGTTAGGGTTTCACTATTCAGAACAGTGGTCATTGCGTTAAGGTAATTATAGATATACATTTGTTTGTGAATGATCTACCTCAAGGTTCCTGGAAGGGGTTCCCTAAATTCATAAGTCAAAATGAACAAGATCCTGAGGACCATATTTTGGCTATGACGACTGTAAGTACAGTTTTAGGAATTCAGGATGAAGATGTGTTTGTAAGAATTTTTATTGACAATCTGATTGAAAAAGTGGCAGAATGGTACAAATGGCTTGAAAAAGGGGGGCATTACTAGGTGGCATGTTCTTAAGACAATTTCTCCAATGCTACAAAATCCCAATCAATATTGCAACTAACCTATGTCTCTTCTTTCAGATCATGAAAAACAAAGTTGAAACAATGAGGGATTTTGTTTATCATTTCAATCAGTCTCTTCAAAATATTCCTACCCTATAAAATCTCAGTGTAGAGACCCAGTACCACATATTCATTTCTTCTCTAGAACCAGACATACAATTAATTCTTAAAAGAGATAAAATTCAAGGGATCGAGCAAGTTCAGCTAGATGCAGTGAAGGCAGAAGATTATTTTATTTTCGTAGGTAAGTGGAAATTAGGTTCAAGTATGAAGCTCAAAACCATCTATAAGACATTTCCTAAGCTTCCATTTAAATGTCGCCCTACTATAGAAAACATGAATTTAACAATTCTCAATAACATGCACCAGCCTAGTGGAGGAAAAGATCGGCTCTATAGAGATCCAGCCTTGAATTTATATACCTCCTTTGAAATTGAAAGTGATTGCAATTTTTATAGTTATGATGAAGATGATGAGCTACAGGAAAGGTCATCATCAACTTCACCCCCTCCTGATAAACTCTCTTTCTGAGGCTAGTTCGAATTATTTGGCATTGACTTCACTTCTTACTCTGGAATATGAAGTTTTCCTCTTTAAAGTAATGGAGAATAAAGACATATGTTAAAGTTTTGAAGGAAATGATGGTTTTAGGAATGATGATTTTTAGGAGAAAGAATTTTGGTCAATTCATCCTAACCCTCTCTTTAATTTTAATGAATTTGAAATGCATGGTAACCCTCTTTTCACAAATTTAGAAAATCAATTAATGTCAGAGGAGGAATGTTGTTTATCAAGGGTTGAGGGTGATCATAACCAAAGGAAAGATGAGAAAAATACTAATCTCTAACTGAAGGAAGATGAGATAAATGTTCAATCAAAAGTGGAAAATAGACCAATTCCTTCTTTGTATCGGTCTACAAAGGAAATTACCCTTCATAAAAATGATCAAACTGAGAGAAGATATGATGAGGATAAGGATAGTATTGTTTCCAGTAGTAATTTTCCAAAGACTAAGAAAACCTTTGGGGGATGTAGGATCGAAAGAAAATTTGAAACTCAAGGTACCAGCAAGTTATTGGAAAAAGTGGCATCCACTTTTGAAGATGCTAATACACATTGTGCAACTAAGGGTGAAAATAAAAATCTGCTCTAAGAGGTAACTGGATTCTCAGACGTCTTCTCTTCCAATTCGCAATTTGATTATGAGGTGTCTAAGTTTGTTGATGAAATTCTTGAAGGCAAGGCAATAGTACATGAGGTAATTGATCATCCCATTTCTGAATCTCTTCATCTTGAAGAGAATATTATACAAGATTCAAATGTTTCAGAACAATTATTTGAGTCAATACATGGGATGGATGAAATTGAAGAAGGGATTGTGATAGATGAATCAGGAGTTGAATCTAATGAGTCTTTTGATGCACATACTACAAATTGGGGTCCTAAACTTTTAAACATTGCAATTTCTTCCACATGCAGTGACCAAGAATTTCCTTTATCTCATAATTTGTATGTGGGATGTCCAATTTGAGGGTTGGTTTCCTTTTATTCAAAAAATCAAGTGCAACATAGTATTACATCTGACATTGCATTGGAAAATTTTGGTGATTTTATGCAAGGCGATGTTGGTATGAGTCATTTGATTGTTGAAGTATACAATGAGGAATGGATTTTTGAGCATAATACTTTATCTAGAAATTCTTTACAGGGTGTTGGTTTTATTTATTTGATGGCAGTAGTCGCAATTTGGCAGTTGGTTGTGCACATAATTTTCAGTCACCCAGCATTGTTTCACACAAGCAACTACTTCTCTTAGCCCATTAATGGATTTGCATGATTATCTTCGAAATCATTTGAGGTAGGGTCTTCTTACCATGTACATAGTTGGAATTTTTTTGACATGCTGGTAGTTTAGGTGCTTTCTTCCCTTGCTTTGTTTCATTTTTGGCTTGCTTCTGCTCTTCCTTCTCCATGCTCCTTGACTTTGTGCCCAATGGAAAGGACTGGTCCATGCTCATGATTCTAGGTTCATTACTTTGTCCTTTGTAGTCCTTGTCCCAAGGCAAAGCTCCACTATTACCTATAATTTTTTCCTTAACTTCTATTTGGGATGCTATCTTTCTTTCCACCTAAGTCTTATACCCAAATTATGTTCAGGCGATCTTTTGTTATTCTTCTCAAACTTGGGTGAGGTTTTTGTATGTTTGTCAAAACTCTTGTTTTACCGCCTATATTATTTGTCCTTCACCAAGCGGAATTTTCTCATCATGTTCAAATTTTCCCTTTTCTCCAAAGGTGGATGTACAAATATTGGAAAACCAATTAATGGGTCATGTGTCAAAATTTAGAAACTTCACCCGAAAGTTATGCCTCGAGCAACATTCTTTAGGTTATCTCAAACCTGGGTGGGGTTTTATTAGGTTCTATGAACCACCAATTTTTCCACCTGAAGAGTTTTAGTGGTTAACCCAATTATAGCCAATCTGATTACTTAACTAATGCATTATTTAAAAGGGAAACTAACATTTTCCAAGCATGAGATGAATAGGAAATAAATGAATCCATACATGTAAAGACACAAATAGTATCAAAAAGAGATATTTTATTTATATGTAAACATTTTTACATTGTACTGGCATAGCCAAAAAAATCCACTTGGTTTGATTACAAAATTTAGGTGGTGAACACAAAAAGAGACAAAAGAAAGAGACATTTCATTTCAAGTGCACAAGGCAAACATTAGGACATCGATGCTCTCATTGAAAATCTATAGACATTCAATTTGAGCTGGTGATAGCAGATTTTCATGTGACCAGAGGAATTGCACAAAAAGTCTCATATCGTTCCTCACCACTCCCATGCACAGCAGAGCCACGGCCTCCTCCAGAGTCTCATCTTAGATAGCAGACGCAATGCAGATAGCATCAGCTACTAACCCACTTCAAGGATAATAGTTGAGCCCATTAATTTCCACCTTGACATGATGATGGAATTCAGGTTTCACTAGGCACTCCAGTGCTCTCACGTCCCAGTCCCAATGGCCAGAAGTCTTGATGACTGTATAGATGAAGCGCTCCAACATAGTTTTGTTATGCACATGGGCCTAGCTCTAAAAAGCTTTGCCAAGGATGCTTCGGAGCACTTCTTCTCCACCTCGCTCTACACTATGAATACTTCTTTTAGTTGGTCCAAAGTGTGCCTAAATAGTGCACTACACTCAATTTCATCCAAGATAATGTATTCATTAGCAGAATTTCCATCACTCTGAGAGCTCGCCATATTGGATGCAATTGATTGTGGAAGAAAGGTGACACTAGTTGAATTTATAGAGTTTTGGTTAGACATGGGTACATTCTCCTAAACATGATAAGATGTTAGATTAATTTACATTTATGGTTGGCTTGCATCGCTTTGAATTATAATTTCCCATCAAGCAGCTCACACGTGCCACCGCTTGATATTCTTATGTGTTGCATTGATGGTTGGTAAAATGATTGGTCCTTTGGCAACTATTGTTAGGGTTATGATAAGTTTTCTTTGTTGATACCAATTCCCCTGTAAAATTTGATTATTCTAAACTCCCTGAGGAACATTTGGAATACAAGAAGTTGTTATTTTAGTAACAACTTTGGTGCATCTCCAATGGCTTTAGCCATATTATAAATTTGAAGTTAAAAAGGATGAGGGGTTTTTTATCTTTTTCGGATACACTTGGGGATGTTATCGAGAAGGAATAACATTTATTGCAAACTGTAATAATTTGTAATTGGTGTGTTATGAATTAAATGATGCTTGGTATGTTGATCTTGGTATTATGCTATGATATAGTTGTGTCTCCTTTGAAAGATGAGCTATATGTCATTCATTTATTGCAGTTTGGTTTACTTTCATTAGTTGGATTTGATAGTAATGAGATTTCAATCTTTGTGTTAATTATAAATGACTCTGACCTTTTCTTCCGCATTAGTTTCATATTTATGAGCTATCATTAGTCACTGTTATGCCTTGCATAACCACCCCCATTTCAAGTTGGAACAAAATGGGTCCCCCTTTCTCTTTTTGGTTTCTTTTTGCTTTTGGTTACTTGCTTTCCTCTTTGAAATTATTTTGTTTTCCTCCTAATTTTGAATTTTGATCTATTTGATTTAATTATGGTTCTATCTCAGTTTGAGTTGGTTTTCTTCTTACTGAAGATTGAATGAAATAATCATAAGCAAAAAAATAGTTTATTTTCATATGCTTTGGGGACTAATGGAAGCATTTGTTTTGTAGGATTAAATCCTACACTTGATGATATTTTCCAAGGGAGCTCAGTTGGAATGCATTCCTCAATCCAGTTGGTCATAATTTTCCTTGAAGAAGAAAGTCAGCAAGACCTTGCAAATGTCTTGCCGACTACCAGTGCATTCTGTTGATATGCATCTGTGTTGCCTATCGGCAAGACCCCAGAGATCTCACAGCGATCAGGATTCATATGCAATTACCTATTGGCAACACATCAACCATCATCCTGGCGACTGAGGAGTTCCCATCAGGGAGAGAAACCATCATCAAAATGAGGTCATGGTGAGCTTTTCTTGTCTTACCAATCACCTCATGAGTGAACACTTTGGCCAAATAAACGGTATTCGGCATGTGGTCTCGGTGACTTTCCAAGTGTCTCACCAACTAGCGGCAGAAGGATCTATATATCGGTAGGAGGTTTTCTCTTTGCCAAGAAGTCTCAGCAAGATCCTTATGTCTCACTGACTAGCGCAGAGCAGACAGTCACTTCGGCAAGAGTCCTTTCTTCGGTGTGTGGTCTTGCCAAAAGCTTCAAGTCTCACCGACTAGTGATAAAGATGTTTATTTTCGGCGAGAAAATTTTCTTCAGAGAGAAGTCTCGGCAAAAGCATCAAGTTACACCAACACAGCGACCCCAACAGAGTTCGAAGGTGGACACGAAGATAGAAGAGTTAATGTTGCAGCTGCCAAAAAAATCTAAAAAGGCTTCTCCTAAGGATAGAAATCCTTCATCAGCATGGATAGCAGGGCTTCACATTGAACGCCACTTTGACCCTCCTCAGAAAGATCTAAGAGCTGACCCTCTTGTAGTCAGGAGATATTTTTGAAAACCCTAATACGGGGACAACACATTCTTTCAATATATTCTATATATAATGGCATTCTTGCCTCTTTGTAAGGGTTAGAGAGAGAGAAAAAAAATTCAGAGTTAGAACTTTTAAGGAATTTCCAAGGTTAGACAGTTAGAAGAGAATCTAGGAATTAGTAAGTTAACAGAAGGAGATAGAGTTGCCTCCTGATTCTTTGTAATAGGAGTTTCTTTTGTCTTCTTGGTTAGGATTTAGATTAAGAATTAGAATAGACTAATGTACCTTTCAGTTTCCTTAGTGTAAATGGAAACAATTTGAAATCACAGATTATATGTACACTGGTGATTGTGCTAGCTTTGTAAATGTTGCTTATCTGTTTCACCAATAGTAGAAGCAACCAGATTAAAATCTATTTCATGTTGTGTTTCAGAATGGAATTTGTCTTGAGTTAATCATTTGATTTGTGAAGTTTTCAAGGGATGAAATGTTATTTTATGTTTTGTTTAAATGGTAACTTAAAATCTATTATTGGAATTTGCACTGTGAATGAATGAGACTGTGCGTCAATCACAATTTATTTTGTTCTGTAGTTTTATGTTTAGGGAATCCTTGAAGGGTAATAAGTCTGGTTAATTTGGATGAAGTATCATTCTTCTTTGTCCCAAAGCTCTGATCTATCTTTTTATGTTTTTTTAAAACCTCTGGTTAGAGTAGGTTTAAATTCATGCTTGACCTTAGAACTATCCAAAAGCTCAACACCAGCAGGCCCCTTTAACATTACTGTTACATTGACCAATTGAGCAACATTAGCACAGTTGAGAACCAACTACATAGACCTTGGGAGCTGAGATATCCATGTGATCATCTTTCTCTTTCAGGAGAAACTGAGTAGCGATATTATGTTTGCATGTTGTTGTGCCAAAAGCACCGTCAATAGGAATTGGCGCTAGAAGGAGGGCCTAAAAGGGAAAACTAGATAAAGCTAGGTTTTCCTCTTTAGAAAGGTCCCAAAGAGTTCTTCGGTCAGCTGAAAATCCACCACCCTTGATAGAACTCAAGACCCCAACAAGACACAAGAGTCATAAGCCTGGCTCAACCATCATACCACTGTTGTCAACTCTGCTCACTCCACCAGGCTTTTCACCAACACCCCACTGGGTACCTATCAATCCACCACCACATTCATCTCAATTGTCATCATAGCTAGTTCATCCCATACAACAGCTGGCTCAACCACCACCACTACCACCAATGGCATTCTTTCAGAATAATCCCTCTCCATTGGGGACTATTCCTGGAGGTTTTCATGACCTACCTAAGAACCCTGAGAAATTATGTCCTAAGTACATTCATGGTGAATCAAGGAGTGTTGAAGAGCACATACAAGCTTTTAAGGATGCTTATACTAGAACTTAGATAGCCCACCATGATGTAGTCCTTAGGTTGTTTCCTTATTCCTTAGGGGATATGGCCTACAACTGGTACCTTAGTCTCCCTCAAGGTTCTATTCTGACCTGGACACACTTGGAAAATGCTTTCATTAATCAGTTTAGAATCTATGTGGATCCAGCTCTTTTATATCACCAATTTGCTACCATCAGAAAGGAACCAAGTGAACCCTTGCCTTTATTCAATACCAAGTTCCAACGAATGTATAAGAGATTGCAAGATCCCTACCTGGTTACTAAGAATAGTGCCATTCAAGCTTACTTTAGAGTTATAGACCCCTTGCTTGGCTTGTTCTTGCAAATAACTTATCAACCAGCTAATATTGATTCTCTATCCAAATTCTATCACCTAGCTATCAAGCTACAACAACAAATTAGTTCTCAACAAGGAAGCCTAGGAGGAGGTTTCCCTTCAATAGGATATTAGATGCATAGCCCAAATCCTCTATTCAATACTATCCCAGGAATGTCTCCTTCCCACTATGGGCCTATATCTGAATTGCAAACTCAGCCTCCTATCCCATTCTTTGCTACTGGAACTTCTCATCTTTTTCAACAATCATAGCTTCCTCAAAGTTCCCATGGTCATCAGAACCAAATTGGAACACCAAATCATAGTGGTTAGCCACCTGTTGCTAAGAATGTGGAAAGTGAGAAGACAGTCCAGCTTACAAATGAGGTAGAAACCTTGAAGAAAACACCATCTCAGGTTACGAATGACATGGCTCAGCTTCATTTGAACCCTGTTCAAAGCCAAGGTAATTATCCCAATCAAAACAGCAACAATCAGGGTACTTGTCAGAATAACAACAATTACAACCAAAGGGGTTATCAGGGCCAAAATTCCTCTAACCAGGGCTATTAGAATTTGAATAGAGGGTATAATCAAAGGCCAAACAACAAAAGAAAATGGAACACAGGGCCCAATAATGGGGGAGTTTCCCATAACTATCAAGCAAATGAGGAGAGAACACATATTGCAAATGTGGCTAACCTCAACTTCATGAACAATTGGTGCAGGCTGCATGATACTGCCACCCATTCTAAGGTAAACTGCCCTCAAATGGAGAAGGTTGTCAAGATGGCACACGAAGACGCCCACACATTCCAGGGGAATTCAAACAAAGGAGGTGATTCAGTGGATACTGCAATGGCTAATGACCTCTTTGAGGAGGAGCCTTCATTCCCAAGGAAAGAGGAGAATGAACCAGAGGAAGATTCATATGATGTCCAAGCCTTTCAGACCAAAGGCGAACATTTCCTGAGAAATCAGAATAAGGGTCCACTCACTATGTCTACACCACCTAATCACATGGTGCCTCCAAATCAAGGTGTTGATAATAATCCTCCTCCACCAAAAGGCTCGCCTAACTTCCATAATAAGGGTAATTCCTCTACCATTTTCAAAAGTAATCCAAGTTATAATATGGAATTTGATGTTGTTTCTGAGATGCAGAGACAGAAAACTTCTTTGTCATTCTTTGACATCTTAAAGTGGTGCCATGCTCAAAGGGAGATAGTGCTGAAAGCTTTGGAGCAAGCTAATAGATCAAAAGGAAAAAGTAAAGTTGCACTTGCTACAGATATGAATGCAGCCTTGTACAAAAATAAGGTAGGTACCCCACCATTTCTCCTGAGTTTAAGAATTTGTGGGAAAAATCTACATAACTATTTGTTAGATTCAGGGGCTTTAGGAAATGTCATGCCATATTCTATATGCAAGAAATTA
>VDFB02281492.1:889646122-889796350 GCA_007258455.2 Sequoia sempervirens
GTGTCTCACCGACTGGCGGTAGAAGGATCTATTTATCGGTGGGAGGTTTTCTCTTCGCCAAGAAGTCTCGGCGAGATCCTTATGTCTCACCAACTAGCGCGGAGTGGATAGTCACTTCAACAGGAGTCCTGTCTTTGGTGTGTGGTCTTGTCGAAAGCTTCAAGTCTCACTGACCAACGATAAATATGTTCATTTTCGGTGAGAGACTTTTCTTCGAAGAGAAGTCTCTATGAAAGCATCAAGTTACACTGACACGACAATGCCAACAAAGTTCAAAGGTGGACCCGAAGACAAAAGAGTTAATGTTGTAGCTACCAAAAAGATCTAAAAAGGCTTCTCCTAAGGATAGAAATCCTTCATCAGCATGGACAGTAGGGCTTCACATTGAATGTCGCTTTGACCCTCCTCAGAAAGATCTAAGAGCTGACCCTCTTGCAGTTTGGAGATATTTTTCAAAACCCGAATATGGCGACAGCACATTCTTTCGGTATATTCTGTATATAATGGCATTCTTGCCTCTTTGTAAGCGTTAGAGAGAGAGAGAAAAAAATTTAGAGTTAGAACTTTTAAGGAATTTCCAAGGTTAGATAGTTAGAAGAGAATCTAGGAATTAGTAAGTTAACAGAAGGAGATAGAGTTGCCTCTTGATTCTTTGTAATAGGAGTTTCTTCTATCTTCTTGGTTAGGATTTAGATTAAGAATCAGAATAGACTAATGTACCTTTCAGTTTCCTTAGTGTAAATGGAAACAATTTGAAATCACAGATTATCTATACATTGGTGATTGTGCCAGCTTTGTAAATGTTGCTTATTTGTTTCACCAACAGTAGAAGCAACCAGATTAAAATCTATTTCATGTTGTGTTTCAGAATGGCATTTTTCTTGAGTTAATCATTTGATTTGTGAAGTCTTCAAGGGATGAAATATTATTTTATGTTTTGTTTAAATGGTAACTTAAAATCTGTTATTGGAATCTGCACTGTGAATGAATGAGACTGTGCGTCAATCACAAGTTTATTTTGTTCTGCAGTTTTATGTTTAGGGAATCCTTGAAGGGTAATAAGTCTAGGTAATTTGGATGAAGTATCATTCTTCTCTGTCCCAAAGCTCTGATTTATATTTTTATGTTTTTTTAAAACCCCTAGTTAGAGTAGGTTTAAATTCATGCTTGACCTTAGAACTATCCAGAAGCTCAACACCAACAGGCCCCTTGAACGTTACTGCTACATTGACCAATTGAGCAACATCAGCACAATTGAGAACCAACTACATAGACCTTGGGAGCTGAGATATCCATGTGATCATCTTTCTCTTTCAGGAGAAATAGAGTAGCGATATTCTGTCTGCATGTTGTTGTGCCAAAAGCACCATCAACAATCACCTTTTTTGATTTCTGGTTAAAATCACACCCATTTTCTTTAAGTTCGATTAATTCATTAAAAATCTAGTGAGGGAGTTGTACCTCAAAAAAATTCAAAGAAAAGCCACAAATACAATTGTGGACTTTTCAAAGCTACATTAGTGGATTTCAATTGGCGTTGAATCTGGGTCTAGAGTCATTGTTTAATATATCTATCAAGATCCATTCCATTTGCTAACAATTTAAAATTAGATCCCAAAAATGCCTTAAGGGGAACTAAGACACCCTATGTGGCATCTTAGTCCTAAGACATGATACTCAGGGCACAAACTCCAAAAAGGGGCCAGCTTAAGCCACACTTAAAATCAAGGTCCCAAAACCTTTGGGGAACAAAGATTCCCTAGGTGGCATCTTAGTCCCGACCCAAAAATAGGGACACACAACCAAAATCATTAAATTATTATGTATCCATTTGTATAGGCGTGAATTTTCACCCCTTACGCAAATTCCCCTTTTACACTTCCTCACCTTAGAAAACCAAATCCGAAGGAAAAATTCCACATCACCAAGCTTCCTTCATTCCACTTTTCATTCTTATTTTGCGTCGATAGGAGAATATTTTTCAGAGATGCGTGCATAGTGCGCAGACGTTCATGCGGCGTACTTACATCCCTAATAGATTCTTGCATTTGAAGTTGACAAAAGTGTTCAATTCCTATTGGAAATGATTTGTTATGTCCCTCTTTGACCAACTGACCTAAAAATGCCTTATTCTCCTCACTTCACCTTAAAAAAGACTCATTCTTCATGCAACTCAATCTTCTTTTGCATCCTCTAAGCATTCAACTTAATTCTCTTGGAATTTCTCCCATCTAAACAACACTTTGGTACTTCATAGCAGCAGCAACAACACTCCATCACCTCCGTAAAGCAAGTGTAGAGCAAGCCATTGCAACAAGGACTTGAGGTTTTGCAACACCTCCCTCCATCATAGTTGAGGTTGTGGTGATTGTTCAAGCCTTCTTTCTCCATCATTTGGCTAGTGAGCTCTTGGTGGAGTTAGTAAAGTTTGCACTCCTCTCCTTTATTATTTGGTTGAGTAGTTTTTTATTGTTTTGTAGTGTTACTTGTGTACATTTTTTCTTTACTTCTTTAGCATACATTTCTCTATCGTTGCTATCTTGGCTATTTGTGGAGGTGGAAACACCGAAACGGGGGTCTGACTGAGGTAGACCCCTATACAGCCCCCAACAATTTTCCCTATTTCTTGTGTGTAGGTGGATGTGCGTTTCAATCTATTTGGAAAATGAGCATCTTTGTGAGATTATCTTTGTCACCTTAGCCTTCATATATTTACTTTATCATATTCGTGTGTATCTTTCCTATTTTATAGTTTTGTTTTGTTCCCTTAGAAGTGACTAGCTAGGTTGTTAACTTGTTTTATGATAGTTCATACTATGTTTTTGGTCCTCTCGTTGTACGGACACCAGCACACCTGTGAGGTGTCAGTGCGCCACATTGTCATCTCAGAACCATGCTTCTATCCTTAGGTAGAGAGCTACTTGAGGTACAGTGTTGAACCCAAAAACTACCTCACCTATCCCTAGTTTAGATTTTGGGTCAGAAGAGTGGTTGCAGGGCCTTATAGTCCTCATCACTCTCATCCCTCATTTGAAACATTCCTTTAGAGTGAGGTAAGTTAGGGCAAGCTTCTGCTCTTGGCTCTTCGTTAGTTGGGGCCTTGAAGTGGCCAGTCCCCCTCTATACATTTTTGGTGAACCCGATGTGAACCAACATCTATTCATTTGTTGGTGTTGAGTCTTTTTCCCTTATACCTTGTGATTGTTTTTCCCCTAAGTGTTGTGAAAGTTTATCAACATCACAACCCAGTCTATGACCTTTATGTACATTGTCAAGAGAAGTGTGCGACAACTATCAATGGATAAGATGAAGGTCACCTCTAGTTTCTCTACAGGCCTTTTCTCCGGACTTACGATGGGTCTTTTAACTCAGAAGTAGTTGTCAAAGGGCAAGGTAGGATTCTCTGATGAGACCGACCACCTCCCCACTCCTCCTACATCTCCCACACCATCGTTGGTAGATGAGCATGAGGCTATTCATATTCTTTTAGAATATGTCTCTACCCTTAGCAAAGGGTTGGGTGACTTGGAGAACCACTTGGAAAGAAACCTGAAGTTGGCTAGGGCCACTCGGGTTATCAGTGAATTAAAGTATATGGTGGAAAAATACTTAACATGCATAGAACTCTTGGCTACTCTCTCTAGTCCAACTGAAGCATGTGCTCCCTCAAACAATCCTAACATTGTGCAAGGAGCTTTTTGTTCCTTCACAACCTCCTGTCTATAGCTCAAAGAGTCATAGAAACCACCTTGTGCACAAGTGCAAGCACTAGCAAAAGGATCTCGTGGCTGAGCAAGCTGCCTTACAAAGGAAGAGGAGACAACCACCCCTATATTAGGGCCTTTTTTCGCGTCCTCCTCTCCCCTCCCCTCTACTTCTATTCAATTTAGCTCCACATCACTTCCAGCTTCTGCTATGAGTATGAATGCACCTGACCCTAAAAAGGTGCATGTGTCCATCGCTCCTTCAATGGAGCCACCTTTGTTGATGTCCCTTCCAAATGTCCCACCTTTCCCAAAACCCATAGATATGTCAAACACTTCAGTGGTATCTACTGTGGTTTTCTCTTCCTCCTCTTCCTTTGCACCTCTCACCTCATCTGTGGAGAGTTCATATCCCCCAATAGAGAAGGTAGAGAGTGGTCTTTCCAGCAACGGAAGACATAAGAGGATCCCACCTTCTATGAAAGGTGGTCTCGTGTTGACTTGTTCTATTTTAGTAACAAAACTAGTCTCGGCTTACCCTAAGTTTGTCACTACTTCCAAATCACTCGATGAGCCTAGCGGTGAATCTCAGGCACAACTTTCCCTATCCATTGAGGTACGGCATGGAACACTAGCAAAGTGCATGTTTAACTCTTTGGATGAAGTTTTGGCCTTATCAACAATCTTCATGAAATTGATGACCATAGCTTCACAAGAGCATAGTGGAGGAGACCTTGCGGGGGCTTCTTCCTTAGCCCCTGTTGCGGGAAGGTTGGAAGCTCCTCCTCTTAAGATTCCACCATTGCAGGCTCATCCTCCTTCCCCCTAAAATCCATGATTGTATCCAAGCACCAACAAGGGTGACAAGGGTCATCCAGGCACACATAGCACAATCATAGGGGAACACATCACAACATACACACACATCTAATCTAAAGATAAAGAAAAGGCCTCCCCCTAACACTGATTGATCATGAGGTTGTTTGCTTCCCTGTTTTCTAAACCTTCCTCTATGTGTATCATCATTCTTCCATGTTTGTGACTTGATTTTTCAAAAAAATGGGGACGATGCAAAGCATTGGGGTAATTCAGGCATCCCTTCCATGTTGACCCAATTTTTTTATTTTTACTTTTTCTTCTCGTGCATTCTTCACATGGTTTGATATCGTAGGGGTTTGATGATAGTTCATTTTATATACTATTACTATACTTACATATATATTGATGAGTAGTTCTAACCTTGAAATATCATATCATCCCTGTGCCCTTTGTGTTTATACATTTTTTGCTATTTTCTTTTATCTTTCTCTCATCTTTGATTGATTTTTCCCTCTCATATGTGACAACGCCATTTCTATGACACTTTGATTTTTAGAAAACACATTCATTTTTTACGAATCTCCTCTCAAGAATCTTCACAAATTTCTTTTCAAAGAATTGCATTCTTGACTTGAAACCCTAACGAAACATGTTTCCTTCATCATGGGTTCATAAAGAAATAACTTGAGAACCTTCCTTTGAGGTGGGAGCAGCTTTGATCTTATCCTCTACATGGGTCATTTTCTTCCTTTCAAATTCCATGATGAAGTGAACATATTTCGAAAGGATTCCTTGATGATGAATCGATTTGAGAAAAAATGTCCTTTTTGTACTTTCAAACAGCACATCCCTTGAGTGAACCCATTTTTTCACGCCATGTTCCAAAGGGACTCCTTTGAAATCTTTCCAATCTATCGATGGTTTGTGTGACTATCCACTTACTTTCCTACGTGGTCGCTTTCAGACAAATTCTATCTGCGGATAAACATGTCGCTTTTAAGGTGCGCTTGTGAAGCAGTTTTATGACTATGAATTCCCCTTCCTTGGGCTTCCTCCATGTGAGAGATCTTGGGGGATACCTCCCTACAAGTCTGTGGGTCTTTAGGGTGCTTCTTCTAAGCTTCCTCCATGCGAGATATCTTGTGGGTCATTGCCCTACAGGTCTGCAGGTTAGTAGGGTGCTTTCTTTGGGTTTCCTTCATGTGAGAAATCTTGGATGACACCTTCTTTATAGGTTTGTAAGGTGATTTCTCAGCTTCCTCCATGTGATATATCTTGAAGGATGCTCCCTTATAGTTATGTGGGTCTGTTAGGTGCTTTTCTCAGTTTCCTTTATGTGAGAGATCTTGGAGGACACCTTCCTTATAGGTTTTCAGGTCTATGAAGTGCTTACTTCTTGAGGCTTCCTTCATGTGAGAGATCTTGGGGGTCACCTCCTTGCAAGTTTGCAGACTTGTAAGACACTTTAGATCTAAAACTTCATAGTTTTGTGGGGATGTGAAGTCTTTTATTTGTCCTACGCTCTCGAGTTTTCCAGATCACGGTTTGCTTCCTTGACGATTCAGGTATACATTTCTAACTCTACTACCTTTCTAATCTACTTTACCAAAGCACTCATCAGTATTTGTGCTCACTAAAGTGGGGGAAAATTGTATAGGAGTGAATTTGCACCCCTTACACAAATTCCTCTTTTACACTTCCTCACCTTAGAAAACCAAATTCGAAGGAAAAATTCAACATCAGCAAGCTTCCTTCATTCCACTTGGCATTCATCTTTTGTGTCGATAGAAGAATATTTTTGGAAACGTGCGTGTGGCATGTAGACGTTCGTGCAGAACACTTACATCCCTAATGGATTCCTGTGTCTGAAGTTGGCAAAGGCGTTACACTTCCTATTGGGAACAATTTGTAACGTCCCTCTTCGACCAACTGACCTGAGCATGCCTTATTATCCTCACTTCACCTTAAAAAAGACTCATTCTTCATGTAATTCAATCTTCTTTTACATCCTCTAAGCATTCAACTTCATTCTTTTGGCATTTATCCTCTCTCAACAACACTTTGGCACTTCATAGCAGCAGCAACAACACTCCATCACCTCTGTAAATTAGGTGTGGAACAAGCCATTGCAACAAGGGATTGAGGTTTTGCAACACCTCCCTTCATCACAATGAGGCTGTGGTGATTGTTCAAGCCTTCTTTCTCCATCATTGACTAGTGAGCTTTTGGTGGAGGTGGTAATCTTTTCACTCCTCTCCTTTACGATTTGGTTGAGTAGATTTATACTATTTTGTAGTGTTATTCATGTGCTTTCTTTCTTTAATTCTTTATCATACATTTCTCTATCATTTCTATCTTTGTTGTCTATGGAGGTGGAAACACAGAAATAGGGGTCTGACCAAGGCAGACCCCTATACAACCCCCAACAATTTTCCCTCTTTCCTGTGTAGGTGGACGTGAATTTGGAGCTAGCTGGCGAACGAGCATATTTGTGAGATTATCTTTGTTACCTTAGCCTTCATATATTTACTTGATCATATCCGTTTGTATCTTTCCTACTTTATAGTTTTGCTTTGTTCCCTTAGAAGTGACTAGCTAGGTCGTCAACATGTTTTCTACCAGTTCATACTATGTTTTTGGTCCTCTGGTCATACGGATGCCATCGCACCTGAGAGATGCTAGCATATCATGTTTTCGTCCTGCAACTGCACTTCCTTCCTTAGGAAAAGAGCTACCTAAGGTATATTGTTGAACCCAAAAACTGGCTTTCCTAGCCCTAGTTTATATTTTGGGTCTAAAGAGTGGTTGCAGGGCATTATAGTCCTCATCACTTTCATCCCTCATTCAAAAAATTCCTTTAGAGTGAGGTAAGTTAGGGCATCCTTCCGCTCTTGGCTCTCCATGACCTAAGGCCTTGAAGTGGTTGGTCCCCCTCTCTTACACCATTGGTGCTTGTCAGGATTAGCCAAAAACATATATAGTTTATTAGGCTTGTGGATGCAAAATAGGACCAATTAACACATAAATAGGGATAAACAAAGCAAGGCAGGCCCAAACATTTTTGAAAATGCAAGGGTATGTATTTTCCTCCACTATAATCACAACTATCCAAAGCCATCATCTCCTCCTACATAGCTTGCAACCAAGACTCACTTTACTTCAAAGAGAGATTCCCTGAAAGATCTAGGTTCATCGTCAATACTCAAAACATAAAATTCACAACAAAAATCAAGTGGGTTATACCTATCAACTAGATTTTGTTTCCTTGTGGACCTCTTCAAGATAGGATTAATGGGCTCTACTTGTTCTTATTCTCTTGTGTGCTCATCCTACATATCCTCTAAGCTAGTTGAGCCCTCTTCTTCTTCTCCATTCTTAGATCCATCTTATTGTTCTTTTATATGTGCATCTTCCTACTTCTCAATATTTATCTCTAAGTGCATTGTCTTTATTTTATCTTTCTCCTTTGGTTTTTCTTCTACTAAGCTCTAAATTCCCTAAAAATCACATCTCTAAAAAATATTATTTTGCTAGTTAGAGGATTCCAAATCTTATAACCTTTTACATTCTCATTGTAACCAAAAAGGATGCATTTATGTACTTTTGGATCCAATTTAGATCACCTATCTTGAGGCATATGAACAAAAGCCTCACAACTGAACACCCTTGAGTTTGAAACAAAAGGTTTTCTACCCATCAACACTTCATAAGGTTTTTTATCAACAAGATTTGAACAAGGAGATTTATTAATCAAATAACAAGTAGCACCAACCACTTCTACCCAAAAGCATCTATCAAAATTAGCACCAATCAACATACTCCTAGCTCTTCCCATCAAGGTTTGGTTCATTCTTTTTGCTGCCCCATTTTTTGGGAAGTATAAGGAGTAGTCTTTTACCAAACAATACATGCATGCTTACAAAATTCATCAAATTCCTTGGAACAATATTCACCCACATTGTTAGATCTCAACACTTTTATCTTATAATATGATTGTTTTTCAACCAATACCTTAAATTCCTTAAACTTGGTAAAAAAATTAAATTTAGAATGCACAAAATAAATCCAAGTGTGTCTTGGGACATCATCAATGAAGGAGATATAATACCAAGATTTACCCAAAGATCCAACATCCACTAGTCCCTGAATGAATGGTCTCTAATAATCTCTTTGCCTTATTAGTTCCACTAAGAAATTATTATTTATTTTGTTTACCAAACACACAATGTTCACAAAAATTAATTTTATGAATAGAATAATAATAAAAACCATCAATAAACTTTTTGTTTAGAATGGTCTCAAGTTCTTTTTCACCAATGTGACCCAAAATATGGTGTCACAACATACATGCGTTTTTAGTGTTAGTTTCATTGGCATAATTAATAAAGTAGATAAATCTAGCCTAAAAAAATTATCTAGCTAAGATCCTTTAGCTATCACTGAACTCCCTCTTACCAGCTTGCAACTAGACTTATCAAATGTCACATGCATTCTAGAGTCATTTAACTTGGACACTAAAAAAAAAATTCTCGCAAATCCTAGAATATGTAAAACATTATCAAGAGCTTTAATCCTCCCATCACTGAAACTCAATTTTCCCTTTCCCTTGCCAAAAATATTTTGTGTTTTTATCACCAAGGAAATTATCTCCCCCATTATATGTGGGTGATTTTTCCAATAGAACCCTAAAATTCTCTAAAGGGTAGCTAGCCCTTATGGTTAAGAAACTTCAAGGCTAGTGGCCAACACAACGAGTAAAGGATTTTGAGGTCTTTACTCCTACACTTCAGGCTCTATGAGACCTAGGAGGGTGTTCCTTATTGTGTTCATAGTGAGGTATATCTAATTGGTAACACATTCATACACAGATTGGTTCCTATAAAATACAAATAAATGCAATTAATTGAAGACTTGGAAAACCTTCGAGCAAATGATTATCTATTTGCTAGGAATCAGGGATATTTCAAACCCATACCTTAGATTTGAAAATATTTTTAAATGAATTTTGTTCTTATTTTAAATCTATGGTTAGGTATGCAAGTAGCTCATTTTTATGCAAGGTTATCTAACAAATAGACCAGTGCTTCATCAATTGGGAAAATGGAGTCAAATATGCAAGAACCAATAATATATAAGCTATTTAATTCAAAATTTGGTGGACTATTTTCATAATACTTTGCAGTATGAAAACTCACAATGCCTAAAAATAATAACTTTTTACTAAATCCTATGTAATTCCTTACAAATCTATAACCCTCTTCAAGCATTTAATCAACTCTTTGAGTTAAAGGTAAAACAGAATCATACATTCAATGGAACAATTGAAGACAAATGAAAACACCATTAATATTTTCATTTATAACTTGTACGAAAGATAAATAGGAGAGTATTTGTTTTTGAACTAAGATTTGTTTCGATATCAGTAGCTTCTATAAAACCAATTTAAGACTGTTACATATAGGACTCATACCCAAGACAATCTATTGTTCTATTTATCCATATTCTCTACAAAATGCCTTTTTTAAACTTAGCATTTCACCTAGACCATGTTTAGACCTAAAAATCCAACCCATGTAATGAGCCCTGAAATCCCTTTTATAGAATAAGGGAGTAACAAGCATCAGGATCAATTACATTTACATTTCATTTCATTTGAAGATCATTTGCACCAAAATTTGAGATGTTTGTGAGTTAGTTATATGTAATCATTATAGAATATGGAAGAGTAAAAGACCAAACTCGACATCCTTTGAATGAAGACCTATCAACTCCTCAAAAATCAAAGTTTTTTACTATAGTAGCAACGAATCACTATTTTATTCATAAAGGAGGGCCCCAAATCCAAATCGCTCACCTCCTTGATCAATGGAGGGGAGAATATTAGAGAATAGAGTTGGGCTTATTAGAGCCAGGAGGGAGTGCCTCATCCTTTGGATAGTAGGGCCCGTCCCCAGTTATATAGGAGGTAGGGGTAGGTCCTCTCAATCATTCATATTCATGTGCCAGAACCCCTGCACTCACTCAACTGACTTCAGGACGTTCACACCTAAGGGCCTACCTACCTTTTGGAGCCATTGACTTGGAAAGCGCTCATCCAGGGTATGTAGGATGGGCCCCTGCTTAGCCATTAACAAAGTGACCTTCACCATTATGGGAGAATTATGTCTCCCCAGATAGGCCTTACGATACTTGCACTTTTTCTTTACCTTCTTTTCATACTCAACCAACTCCTTCCCTTTAAACTTGACCAGTTCTCCTGAAACAGTCCAGCTTCTCAAGTGGTAATTGCTCCTTACACCATATTTCTTGAATTTCTTGTGTGCCCTCCTACCCTTTGGTGTTTCAAGAGCTCCTTGTGTCTCAATTTCATCCTTGGGAGCATTTTCCTAAGATTCAAACAAGCTCGATCTTGTAGACCTTCAAACTAGCTTAACAGATTTGCCTGGCTTACTCATCTTCTCAAGCACTAGAACAATAAGAGTTAGAAAATCCTCACCAATTATTCTTTCGGACTAAACTCAATTTTTAATCTCTAAATGCAAATTTTGAATGAAAAATATGGTCATCAGTCCTCATTATATTGAGCCATGCAAGTGTGCCAACCATTAATACTCGAGAAAAGCTTATGCACGCAAGTTGACAATAGTCTACTTTAATTTTTTAAAATATTAACCATTGATCATGTTTTAAAAATAAATCAACAGATAGTTATCACCAGTGTAACCAATCATGATAAAGCTTAATTGTGTTCTATTAATGCCTTTTCCTAATCAAAAAATCCCCAAGTAGATATACATCCACTCTGTATACATATTTCAACCACATACTTAGCATCAATTAAAACCTGTCGTGCCATGGTTACCCGCTCACCTGTGGGAATTAATACGCTTGTATTTCTTCATAGCAGAATAGTAGGGAGTGATCTTGATTCGATCTTAGAATATCAGCCCATAGACTGCCTTACTTTATTTTCACCTTTCCACATGTACCAGTAGTTGTCAGAATTGACGGTCGAAATCCTAAATATTTTCCTTAATGAATAATCCCAAAGATGGTGTCATTTTTATCATAGTGCCATCTCGGGTAAATTTAGTAGCATTCCAACTCCAGTAGAGTCCATCTGAGCCTTTAAAATATCCACGTGGCACTCTCCCGCTAAAAACTATGGGACACTAGTGGGCCCCTCACGGGATGGCGGGGAGTGGTTAGGATTGACCCATGTCACCCGCCATTGACCATGAATATCTTTTCTTATGAAGCAATCACCATCTTCAAAGTATTGTGGGTCCCACAAAAAGTGACAGATGTCTCCCTACTCACTAGCCTATGTGATTATCTCTCCTTAATGCACAAGATGAATGGGTATGCGGGGAATAGTTCTAATGAGAACACATGTTGTGGTGTCCTCCATTAATCTTTCTCAAAGCTACGTCTGCTAACCTTTTGGAAATGTGAATTCGAAATTCACCATGCTCCCTTCGAGTTTGATTTTTGCTAAGTATCAGCCCATGCCTTCAACAATTTTCATCAGTCCCTTTTTTAGTTGTCACTATGGCTTCTGCCACGTGTCTTCTCATCACACTAAGAAGGAATTTTCTCTTTGCTCTTCTATCGGCCCCCAAAATTCTCCCACGTGTCATCACCATGGGAGATTTTGATCACTTCCTCTTTCTCTTTTATCGACCCCTGCTCGTATGCCACGTAGCTCCCATTCGTATAAGGATTTGGCAGGCCCCACAAGTAGCATCTATAGTAAACATTTTTGCTACATGTCTTCTTTGCACAAGCTTTCAACGTAGGAAGGAAATATCGACCATGAGCAGTGAAATATTGCCATGTGTCTCTTCAGCGCACACTTCTTCAACGTAGGGGATGAGGCAAACTATGAGCTACGGGGTGTTTCCACCTTTTCTAGCCGCCTATCCTAAAAGGTGACACTTGTCTACATGAGACTTTGTTGGACCACTGCCATCATTCGCAAGGGATGCACCTGAATGGAGGGAGACCAAATGTTGTGTCTTGAATCTTTTCTATTACAATGGTCGAGGGAAATCATTGCCTCAACATCATTGCTTAAATTCTAAATCTTTTCAATTTCTGCTTGCGAAGTGGTCGAAGGATTTCTATAAATACTACTCTTTACTTTAGGGGAGGGGTTCCCAGTTCTACGGTTCCATTTCAAGGGTTCCAATATTTTAGGTTACAATTTTGGAGATCATATGCTATTTCACCAATTTTTAGAATCATAGGATTTTCGGAGAGACCGGGCCTTTGTATTGTTTAGATTATTGCAAAAACTCACAGACGGTGCCATTATTCGGCCTCACTGTTTCTTATGCTATTGATAAACTCTATGTTGTGTCATTATTGTTTGAATGGTTTATTTGTCATACTTCTATAATTTGAATGCAAGTTTGCTGGTTTAGATCATGTCTTCTGACTCTTCTTTTTAGTAAATGGGCATGATTATTATTTTATGTCACTAAATGAGTTGTTTATGCTACAATCCTTAATTTCTATTATTCTAGGACATGGTAAATTGCTAAGCAGGCCCTTAGACTATATCCAAAAGATAGGTTTATCATGCCTTTCATATAAATTATGGCATATCGCCTTAGTTAGATTCTTTATTTTATATATGCTTTTGTTTCCCATTCCAAAACCTCATTCACAAAAGAAGTCGACTTCTTTAAAAATTCGGAGGTCACCTAGTTTAGCACAATAGGTCCCCATAAACTGAGTTTCCCACAAAGGGTTGTACCTTGCCAATTTTTGGCATCAACAGTATTTATTTTTCCTGGCATGCCCGATGGGACCAAGCTTAATGAATCAAATTTTCAGAGGGGTGTATGAGCCATCGGCCTGTTACTAGGTCCCAAACAACAAATAATCCTAGTTTATTAGTACCACCATTAGGGAAAATACAATCTGCAACCCAATTAGTAAACATTATGCTTCCTCCTCCCTTTCTGCTAGCCATGTTACATGTTGCTAACAAAAATTATGTGGCATGGGAAGCTGGAAGTCCTCTTGTTGCACCAGTAGCACTTGTCGTTTGGGCCACTATCCCAGTTTCTGCCCTAAAGGCCATACCTAAATTCATGGGAGATGGCTCAAGAACACCGTCCGAACATTTGCAAGATGTTGTGGATGTATACCTAGTACATGGGGTTACAGCCCAAAATGTGGCGTTAAGGTTTCTTGCTACCTCTTTCAGGGGAAAGGCACTGGATTGGTACTGCACATTATAAGAAAATACTATCAATATCTAGGATGAGCTTAGGGAGCCTTTCTATAAAAGGTTCTCAAATGAAGGAGACCGATCATCGCTATATTATTAGTTGTTGGTCATAAAGTGGGCCCCGCACAAAGCCATGGCTGACCTCAATGCTCAGTTCCATACAAGCTGGTAGAGGATTCAAGTTGATATTTTCCTACCACTAGATCTGTCATTCATTTTCTACCTGAATGCCATCAATCCCGACATCTCAATGATGATCTAGAATCTACGTGGAACCACAGTACTGGGCGCATATAGCATTGTTGTTAAGGGGGAGAACAATTTGATGGATGCTAGGAAGTTGCCGCCTTGGCCCATCATCCCCATGTTTCTAGAAATATCAGTTCCTACTCAAGAGATACCTTCTACCAGTGCATCAGCTCCTCCCTAATTCATATAAACATATTTGAGTGCACCACAAAATGTTGCCTCTACATCTAGCTCTTCAAAGGAGGAGATGAGTGAATTAAGGAAATTTTGCAACGTATTGTCAATGAGAGCCATTATCAAGCATAAACAGGTCATACCTCTGAAGCCTACATATCATAATTATCAAGGTGAAAGATCCTCTTACCAACAAAACCAGTTCCAAGGAGGTGCTAAGACAAATCTGTAGGCACAAACAACAAATCAGATAATATTGGTACCCACTCCACTTTAGAGCGCTATTCTAAGTTCAAACAAAGAGCTAACTGTAGGACAAAACAACTTAGCAGATGAAACCAATCCCTAGTGCTTCCCTTGCGAAAATTCACATATGCCCTGAAATTGCCCATGTGGCAACCTACAACAAAAGGTGGCAAAGCAGCACAGCCAAGCTACAATGTCAGACCCTGGAAGCTATGTGTATACCTCTTCGCAAATGGACAATGCGATGCTCATCACACAAATGCAAGGGATGTCACTAGAGCAAGAAGTGGACATCGCTCCTAACCATGCACTCTTCTCATGGATGGAAGAAGAAGAAGTTGTATTTTCCAATGATACATCTGCATCTAAAATGCCACAAGTATAATATGACTACAACACTCGCTCAAAGAGGAGATTTACAGGTGAACTAGTTGTCCCGCAACTAGTTAGTCTGCAACCTAAAGGTACTCCTAACCAAATACCTAGTACCTCCACAGTGATGCCGCAATATCAATCATGGAAGGAAATTATTATAACAAGAGCAAAGGAGCAGAAACCTCTGAATCCGCCACCTTTCAATGTGGTGGAAAAATTGAAGAAATCATCTGCTAATGTGTCTCTATGGGATATTCTAGCCATCCCATAACAGAAGATGCTATTACAAAAGGCTCTCCAAGAGGATGTAAGCATAATTCTAATAGAATAGTTGCCCAAAGTAAGGGTTATTGATTAAACATCTTCCGCCAAAGTTCTTACAAATAGCACAACAGAAGCCCCTACTGAAGTAAGAGATAAGTTGAAGCCTCAACCCATCTTCTTAACTCTTGTTATAGGGGAGAAATTATTACACAATGCCATGGTTGATTCTGGTGCTAGCACCACAATTATGCCTAAACAGATAGCTAAAGCCTCGTGACTAAGTTATGAACCCTTAAAAAGAGGAGTAATGCAATTTGATGGAAACAGAGTCAAAACCGTAGGTGTCATCAAAGCACTCCCCTTGACTCTATTTTCTTTCCTAGTATCACAGTGCTACAAGACACTATGATCATAGATGTTTCCCCCCATGTTCGGCCTCTTCCTATCCTGAGAATTTACTTCAAAAGTGGGTGGATATTTGTCCCTAGATTGGTCACATTTGATTATTAGAACCAAGCATGGTGCAAAGATGAAGATAGAATCTGAAGCTTTACACTCAGAACATGTAGGGCTCCAATAAATCCATGATCAATTTTGAAGTTGCACATACCTCTATCACCAAGCAAGAAATGTATTGTGTTGAACTACTAGAAGATGAAAAGGTGACTAGAGATTAGAATGATCAAGAAGATGTTCTCCTAAGAAAACATATAGATACTGACCCCTTCAACAACTACCATGCTACCAGACTAGGCACCTATGTCATCTACGATGAAGATCAAGTGCTCCCTAAGGTTGTCAAAGAATCCAAAGGCGATCAAGCCTCAAAACTATGGACATTGCACTTCAATGAAGCAACATGCAAGAATGGTGTAGGAGTTGGGATATGTTTAATATCCCCATAGAATGAAAAGACACTGAGGTCTTTCCGCTTCCAGTTTGCTTGCTCAAACAATGAAGTTGAATACGAAGGACTAGTGCAACATATTCGCCTTGCAGAACAGATGGGCATTAAGCAATTAATGGTGTTTGGAGATTCCAAACTAGTAGTCAATCAAGTCTGAGGTGTCTCTGCGGCCAAGAATGTCCGCATGTGATTCTATAGACATCGAGTTTGGGACTTGATTGAGAGTTTTGAAGCCTTTAACATTTAGACGATGCCTCGAGAATAGAATGCAAATGTGGATCGCATGGCATCAATTGGATCTCAGTTTGACCTTGCCTCTGATCTCATTCACAACAAACACTTTGTACAAGTAATAGTCCAACTGACGATTCAAGACAATGACCAAAGCTAGCAAGTTTTTGAGAGTGATGAACACATTGCCTCATTCATCTAGCAATCAGGAGAGTTTGTTGACCAGCTCCAACCAAAGATTGTTGAAGCCTATGAAGGACAGATCATTTAGTTGAAATCCAACAAGATTCCAAAAGGATTAGTCATGCTCGAAAACCTTTTTGATTTTGATGATGCAAGGAATGACAAGCAGAAGTTTGTAGCAGACAAAAGTGACTATGCAGACTTGCAGGTCAAAAATGGAACAAAGGTCAAAGTCGGGAAGGACGTCCCACATCGTGATAAAGAAAGGCTTATCGACTTTCGCAATAAGTATGAAGGAGTGGTGGCCTAGTCATACGACGACCTCAGGGGATATGATCTCAATATCATTCAACACACAATAGACTTGGCGGAAGGTGCAAAGCCTATCCACCAAAAACAAAGACCAGTCAACCCCAAGATTGAAGCACTAATAGTGCAAGAATTAGCAAAGCTAATCTAGTCGCAGATTGTCTTCTCAATCAAGCATAGCATGTGGGTATCCAATTTGATCCTCATCCAAAAGAAAAATGAAGATATTTTCCTATGTGTAGAATTTCGGGACCTAAACAGAGCATCCCTAAAAAATCATTACCCGCTACCCTCAATGGATTCAATCATACAAACAGTGGCAGGATCTGAGATGTTTTCCTTGTTAGATGGATTCTCTAGTTACAATCAAATCTGGGTCAAAGAGGAGGATCAACATAAGACAATGTTCACTACCAAGTGGGGAATGTTCACATATGCTAAGATGTCATTTGGCCTCTCCAATGCAGGAGCTACCTTCCAGTGGGAAATGGATATCACTTTCAGTGAACTAATCAACAAGATTATCCTAATCTTTTTGGATGATTTGATGGTGTTCTCCAAGTCCAAGGATGATCATTTTGACCACCTTAAGATGGTTTGCAAGAAATGCCAAGAGTTTTGGATATCCCTGAACCCAAAAAAAATTCTTCGAAGTACTGCAAGGCAAACTACTGGGGCATGTTGTGTCCAAAGAAGGAATTTCAATTGATCCTGAGCGGGTGAAGGAAATCAAAGAGCTTCCTCTTCTGATCAACAAGAAGAGTGTTCAATCCTTCTTGGGGAAGGTAAATTTTGTTAGTAAATTTATTTCTGATTTTACAGGATTAATCAGGCCAATTACCCTAATGTTGAGAAATGATCAAATATTCAAATGGACAAAAGAAGCCAGAGAAGCCTTTGAGAAAGTCAAAGATGTTATCTCCTTCTCTCTTGTTCTAGTTAACCTAGACTTATTAAAGGACTTCATAATGTATGTATTAAGTAGCAAGTCAAGCATTGCTACTGTCTTAACTCAGAAAGATAACAAGGGCAAGGGGGAAAATTCGAAAGCATTTCACTCCTAGACCCTGAAGGAATATAAAACAAACTACAACTTTGTAGAGAGAGGCATTTTCCATAGTTAAGGGGCTCAAGAAGTTTTGACACCTAATCTCCTACAATAACATGATTGTCTATGTTGCACATTCTAATGTGTACGAGTACATGATGGAGGGAGAAATCACCAAGAAAAGAGCCAATTGGATCACCAAGATCCTCGAGTACGACATAGAGGTCAAGCCTACGAAGATATTCGGGGAAGAGGATTGTGCGAATATCTTGCACACAAGGAAGAAGTAGTCACTGAAGAAGAATAGCCGAAGCTAGTCCTAATGAACGAGTCAGAGTCTGAAGGTTGTTGGCTGGCAGATAGAATAAGATTTATACATATAGGAAAGTATCTGTCAGGCCTTCCTTCTCAGAAGAGGAGATTTTATCGGCCGCAAAACAATGGATTTGTGCTCATCGAAGGGATCCTATTCAAGAGAAATTTCAACGGTGTTCTATTGCACTGTGTTACCATAGAGCAAGAAAGAAGCATCCTCGATACTTACCACAGTAGTCCCGTAGGCAAGCATTTCTCCGCGAAAATAACTGCCATCAAAATAATGTGTGCAGGGTACTTTTGGCCGATGCTATTCAATGATTCCTACTCCTTGGTGAAAACTTGCAAAGAATGTCAGTTCTTTGCTAGAAGAAGAAATAATTTTGCAATGCCTCTCAATCTGATAGTAGTTGATGAGCCATTTCCACAATGGGGTTTAGACTTCATCGGAACGATCAACCCAACCTCTAGCGTAGGACATAAATGGATTTTAACGGCCAGACTACTTCACAAGATGGACCGAGGTCATGCCACTCAAGAATGCGACAGAGGCAGAAATAGTTGATTTCCTAAAGGAACTAGTGACGAGATTGGGCCCACCCAAAACTATCATCTTCGACAATGCTAAAGCTTTCCTAGGCTCCAAGGTAAGTGAATTCGCACTTACACATGACATTCCTTAAAACATCATCAAATTACTACCCACAAGGGAATGGCTTAGCCAAATCAACAAACAAGAATCTAATCTAACTTCTCAAAAGAATTAGGTCAGAATACCAAAGGGAGTGGCATAAAAATCTTTGAGCAGCGCTCTAGGTGGACCACATAACTCCAAAGCAAGTCCTCAAGACTTCACTGTATGAGCTAGTTTATGGAAAAGAGGCAATATTGCCTGTCTCTATGGAGATTCCAGCACTGCAATTGCTAAAGTCACTCAAAGTAGAACAGAATGGTGCAATGGAGGTGAGGTTAGCCAAGTTTCTAGAAGTACAAGAGAAAATGGAAAAGTCCCTAACCACCATGACTAACCACCAACAAGTGGTTAAAAGGTGGTTTGATAAGAAAACGTCTGACCAAGGCCTAAAGTGCGGAGACTTAGTGCTAAAATATAATGAAAGGGCCACAAAGTTGGGTCAGCATGGAAAGTTTGATAGCCTTTGGGAAGGCTCATTCAGAATAATTCAATGCAAAGAACACAATGCATACGAGTTAGAGACTATGGAAAAAGAAGTGCTAGGAATTTTGGTCAACAGAATTCACTTGAAATTATTCAATTAAGCTTACTTTCCATACCCACATAAATATGTAAATATTCTTTTTCTTTCTTTCCCTTTTGTTTTGTTGGCTGGTCTTTTTATTTTATTCTATGGTCTAAAGCGAAAAGGAACAAGTGACCCATTATTGCTAAGAGTAAGAGAAATAAACTCATAGCTGAATCGAGCAAAAAATTAAACACCCATATGCAAAACTAAATTCATACATACATGCTGAAAAAGGAAGAAAATAGCCTAGTTGCAAAATTCAAAGGAAGACAACAGAATGGTTATAGAAGGATATATTTTCATTATATATGTTCTGATATTTACATTTTCAAAATGGCTCATAGGCCATGCTTCCAAAAGTATACTCTATTCTGCTTCTTCTTATTTATTTTATGAAAGCCTTTTTCAGGCATATCTACAAAAAGGGACTAATTACTATGAGATTTTTGAAAGCAAAAAGAAAAATGTAGGTCTTTAATTCACGGTGTGAGCAGCAGCAACAAACGCATCAATGGCAGTGTCCAAAATATCCTCGTCCATAGGGGAATTATCAGTAATAGCAACAGCAGCATCATCCAACAGAGCAAAGGCAGGCGGAGGGGACACCAAGTTCCTGAAGTCCGTATAATAGTCGATGTCATAAAACGACACCACATTGTTGATGCGGAACAAGAAGTGGCAGGCTCGAGTTACCCTCTAGTGGTGCTCATCTCACATTTGGAGGTGAAAGCCACTCAGAAATGGCAGCCACGGCATGACCACGTCCTCCTCTATGAACCTCTTAAGGTCACTTGTAGTCGGAATTCCCCCACCATATGCAGCATTTGCAATGACCTCACTAAGGTCATTCAGGTATTTCTTGGGGAAAATTTCCTTCACTAAAAGAATCAATGGCTTGGGAATTCCTATATCTAACATGGAGGCTACAAAGAGTGAGCACACAATAGTATTCACTCAATACTTGTCTTCATACTCGAGGCAATCTCGTCCCAAGACCCATTTAATGGCTATGATGGACAATGAATGTTTTTTTTTCGTCATTCTTTTTAAGCACCTGGTAGAAATCTCTCCTAAAAAGGTAGTCTGAGATTTATGTGACACTAGCCTAATTGGGGTGTTCATCTTGTCAAATTTTCTAAGAAATACCTTAAAAATATTTATGCCAAGCACCTAAGCCTAGCCTATGAGAACACTATGCAATTGCAAATGCTAAACTGCTACACCAATTACCTAACACCAATTCTGCTCAAATTGCTAAGTGTGATTTCAATACTATGTAGAGGCCTATTTATAGAAAAAGCGAGGAAAGGCGTGGTAATCCGCTTGCCATAAACATGAATTAATCAAGTACCAACTTGAAAGTTGTGCCCAAGCTTGCTCGAATTTCCCACCTA
This sequence comes from Sequoia sempervirens, assembly GCA_007258455.2. Taxonomy (NCBI): domain Eukaryota; kingdom Viridiplantae; phylum Streptophyta; class Pinopsida; order Cupressales; family Cupressaceae; genus Sequoia; species Sequoia sempervirens. The sequence continues at coordinate 889,666,844 of VDFB02281492.1, forward strand.
GTTGTTTCTGCTAAGTACAACTTGTTACATGCAAAACTAGTGAAGGTTAATTAATTAGCTTAAGCTAGTGGCAACAATCGGTGGTGTTATGCATAGCTAGGGACTGAGGTGTTGTTCTCCAAGTGTTTTCTCATTCCAAGGTAGAGCCTGTATCTTTTCAAATTCCAAACGCACCCTTAGATTAATCATTCCTTCGACATATTAATCGCCAATGCATATGAATGCTTAGGTTGCTTGCAAAACATTGGCTCAAGTTCCAAGAAAATTGCGTTGTACAATATAGTTGCTAATTGCAATTATGAATTCTTGTCACATCGAAATGGAAAGTAATTCATTGGTGGTACATGTTGCATTAAATGCAAAAAGGTGGTTCTCATCTACCACCTTGAGAAAACATAGCTAAGTATTGCATGCAAAAATTTTAGGCATTCAAAAGCTCTTTTCAAACACGCTGCCTAGAACAAAAGCAATTCCTAGCACATAGCCAGAGCCAAAGTAAAGTTGCAAAAAATTCAAGCTAAAGCCAAAGGTTCCTGCAAATTAACAATGGAAAAAGGTTCAAGCCAAGGAGTTAGGCCAGTGGAGACACAAAAATTAGCTAAAGCTCTGCAAACTGCATCAACCATTAATGCCTTTGAGAGTATTTCTTACGCTATGTCAGGTATTCTTGAAAAGCCAAAATGGGAAAACACAAGCATGTTGGACAAGCCCAAGAATTACAAAGACTAGAGCCTAGTTCAAGAAGATTGGGATAATATTCATGATCCCCTTCTTGCAAAGAACCCTAAGGGGTTGAGGGAAGCAGCTTGCACACGATTGAAGGTGACCAGAAGGGCAATGTCAACTACAAAAAATATATGGTTTAGCAGATTTCCTCAATATATGGTCTCGTCTGTGCACTACTGCCCAAATTTGGTAGATGTGGCCATTAGTCGTTTTAATCCTAGTACCAGCACTATTAAGGGTCGAACTCTATCAGTTAATATTAGCCTAACTACCTTCAGGTATATGTTGTGCATTCCAGACCCTGTGCAAAGAGGGATGGAAGTGGAGACATTCAATCCTAAATAGGGAGATAAAATATGGAGCACCAAGAATAAGGATCTGGAGTTTTACAATGAAGAAACTGGAAGGATTGAAGCAGATCACAAGAAGCCGCCAAGAATTCCTGCTCTGCACGATGCTTTCAAGGAAGACCTGCAAGATTCCTTTTCAATGATGGCATTTTTTTTGGGTCTAGACACTGACCAAGAGGTGCATTCTTTTCAATTGGGCCCAGCTTTCCAATTCCTCTACCAAAAATCTTATTTCTGGTATGATTTCGCGGAATACCTCTTAGAGAAAATGATAGAGAAAATTAAAAGGTACCCAGTTGAACAAAAGTTCAAATTTGTCTCCTATCTTGCTTATATGTTTTTATATCAAAACCCTGATTTCTTTGCTAAGTGTATGGAGTTGTCTATCTTTGATGAAAAGAGGAGGAAAAATTTAGTTTTTTTCTAGACCCCTCTCCTCTCTTCTACTTTTGACTATTACACATTTTTGGATTATTTCTTGACTCTGATTTTGCAAGATTTACTAGGAGAGGAGTGTATCAATCGGCTCACTTTGACTCAAACAGAGTTTATGCAGAATTTCACTCCAAAGTGTGACTGGTTTTTTGGAGCAGATTTTACATTCATTTGAATGTGGGGCTTCACTGAGGAACCCTTCTGCCTCCCAACATGTATGAATAACTGAGTGCTTTCCCTTGAATTGTTCTGGCAAGCATGCATTATTGATATTTCCTTCTGTAGTGGGAAAAAGATCAAGAGGAGGGTATTCTTCACCTATTCACAAATTTTTAAAATAGCGGTCCTAAAAAGGAAGCAAACACACTCGCTATTGCAGGATAAGCTGGCTCATTTGGGGTTGGTGATGATCTGTGACAAGTGGGATTACAACCCTTTCAATGATTTACCTTATGATCACCTCAAGGTAACTCACAGACCTCGACCTTACTGGGAGCGGAAGTGGAGCCCGCTAGAAGATAAAGATGAATTGTTGGTTGACCTGATTCATATCCCCACAAAGGATAGCAGACTGCCATGGAATAGGTTCTATCTCATGGTGGCAGATTATAATGAGAACCTCAAAATAGGAAAAACTCTATACAATCAGCTAAGAAATGTTGCAGAATGGACCAATGAGAGGATCAGAGCCTTCTAGGTGTATTTCCAGGAAACAAAATGGCTTGATAATCCTTATGATAGCATAAAAGAGGATAAGTGATTTGACGAGCTTTGGGATGGGGAGCACCCTGCTTCGAACTCAAGTGATAGCGGAGGCAACAACCTCGATGAAGGAGAAGAGCAAGTAGAGGAGGAAGTTGAGACATCAGCGTCCTTTGCCCAGCAAAAGAGGAAGTCTACAGGGAATCTACCTATGTTGCTTCAAATGTGTGACTGAATATGTCACGAGCCTCGTAGACACTCACCTGGGCCTTGAAAACAACAAGAGTGCCCCAGCAACAACAGCCAGAAACTATAGAGACCATGGAGATCCAAGACTCCTCGCCTACTAAGAGGCAACACACTGAAGCTATTCTGGGAGAAGGATCAAGGAGTTGTTGCAAGCCAAGTGCTCACAACAAGCCAAGAACCTGAAGTAAGTAAGCAGCCAACAACAAGCAAAGCACCGCCAACGTCCAGTCAACACACTGAAGTTATTCTAGGAGAAGGTTCACAAGGAATTGTCGCAAGCCAAGTGCTCACAACAAGCCAAGAACCTGAAGTAAGTAAGCAACCAGCAACAAGCAAAGCACCGCCAACGTCTAGTCAACAAGTAATTTTCCCAAACTAGGCCATCTATCTTAATGCCTCTGTGAACCTTAACGTCGGCCACCGCTACTCAATCTCTCCTTACCTCTCTTTCTAAAAGCTCGGTCGCTATTGGTACCCCTATTGCCTCTACTACCTTGAGTCCAACCCAGTATTCCCAGCAAACAAACTCGATTATGACCACCCATCACCGCAACTAATGATCCCTTCTACCAATTCACAAACTGAACTATGGCAGGTTCCCTTCTTCTCCCCAAAAACTATCAATCTCCCACCAAAGAAAATGCAAGGTCCCGCTACATGGGTATTTCCTTTTTCCCTACCTCCCGATACACCTATCGCTGGTAGGTTGGTTCAGTCACTAGCCGAATTCATATCCCAGGGAGAAACCACAAAGAAAATGTGAGCCCTCAGGATCCAAAAGTGAAAAGCAAAGGATGATAAAAGGGATGTGGAGCCTAAAGTGTATACGGTTTACAATGAAGAACAACAAACGTTGAGCTTCACCACCATGTACCTAAATGTTACCAAACCACAAGACGAGATGTTGTCGGGCAATTATAGCATGTATTCCATGGAGCTTGATCTAACAGCAACCCGGCCGTAGGATAAGGTGGAACTCATGGAGGAAACACAGTAGGTGGTTACGACCGACTTCCTTAATTCTAGCTGAAAGTTGAAGAAAAAGGAGGAGCAACTAAAGCTAGTGAAGGATAGGGTCAGCTTCTTGGAAACGAAGGAGAAATCACTTAAAGCATAAGTTGTGCACTTGTCCGAGAAAGTGTGAATAGGAGAATTGGAGCGGAGAAAGCTCCAGGAGGATCTCAATAGGTCCCAATCTGTTGGTCCCACATAGCTCAACAAGATGCGGGTGAAGAATCAAGAATATCATAGCCAATTGACCTCGATGGAGCAGAATCTACAACAAAAGGTGAAAGAGTTAGCAGCTCAATGTGCTCTATATGAACAAGAATTAGAAAAGAATCATAAGGACTTTGAGGGCCAAAAGGCCCAATTAGAAAATGAGCTTCAAGAGACAAAGTCCTCTCTTGATAGAGAATTGGTGAACCACACCCAAGCAGAGGAAAATTGGCATAAAGTAAGGAGCAGCTCCAGGGAGCAACTGGAATCCACGAAAAGGAAAAATGTGAAATTAACATAGGCCATTAAATCAAAGGATGCAGAGATCAACTCTCTAAAAATCTCTCTCCAAGCCTCCTCCATGCAGCTGGACCTCATCCCCTTGGCTCGGAAGATATATATTTGTTATTGGGAAAAGGTTAAAACCTTTTGCTTGAATCTACAACCAACGCTCTAGTTCATCTCAAAGGTAGAAATACTGAGCAAGGAGGTTCACGGTACAATTGAGCAATTCCCATGATTCATCTCCGAGAAGGTTCTAGAAGTAAAGAGCTTGTTGACCAAGCTATATTCGGTCTCTGATGAAGACCTGGCCAAGGAAGGGATTGAAGATCGAGATATTGTTGCCCAAATGGAAAACAATTTTATCCATTAGCACTCGGCCTTCCAGCGAACTAAATCGGCTGCAACTACTTTGAGCCAGATAATGGACGGCATGAGAGAGAATTTCTCCCAACTGAGGGAGATGGGTCTGTCATCTTCATTTCTTGAGGACGGGTCAATTGCCATGACCGAGCAAATTATAGAAAGAATTGAAGAAAAGGAGCAAGATACAAATGTTTTCCAAAGTTTCAGCCATCCCCCCACCACAGTAGACATTGAGGGTGTTATTCATCCTCTTGCGCAACTATTTTTCCATTGCGAGGTGGGGGTCGATTTACCTGAGACACTGCCTTATAAGGAAATGCTCAACCTAGGTGGAGTGCAAGAGAATTTGCGCAATATAGCAAGGCCATCCGAAGATGACTGACCACCTCTACAGGCAGCCCTTTTCAAGCTCTAACTCCATCATTGATGGATGGCACTCTGGTCTACGAACTAGAGAAAATTTTGGGTTCCACGTTCCTCAAAGCGAAACACCCCTGATAATCTCCAGAAGCTGGGAATTTGAAATTCACCATGCTCCCTTTGGGTTTTATTTTTGTCTAAGTACCGGCCCATGCCTTCAACAATTTTCATCGTTCCCTTTTTTGGTTGTCATCGCGGCTTCTACCATGTGTCTGCTCATCACACTCCGAAGGAATTTTCTCCTTGCTCTTCTATCGGCCCTTGAAATGCTCCCACATGTCGTCACTGTGGGAGATTTTGATCGCTTCCTTTTTCTCTTCTATCGGCCCCCGCTCGCGTGCCATGTAGCTCCCATTTGCATAAGGATTTGGTGGGCCGCACAAGCAGTGTCTACAGTGAACATTTTTGTTGCGTGTCTTCTCTGCGCAAGCCTTTAGTGAAGGAAGAAAATATCAACCGTGGGTAGCGAAATGCTGCCATGTGTCTCTTTGACGCACACTTCTTCAACACAGGGTATGAGGCAGACTATGAGCTATGGGGTGTTGCCATGTTTTCTAACTGCCTATCCTAAGAGGTGACACTTGTATGAATGAGACTTTGTTGGACCACTGCCACCATTTGTAGGGGATCCACCTGAATGGAGGGAGAACAAATGTTGTGTCTCAAATATTTTATGTTACAATAGTCGAGGGAAATCATTGCCTCGACATCATTGCTTGGAATCTAAACCTTTTTAGTTTTTGCTTTCCAAGTGGTGGAAGGCTTGCTATAAATACTGCTCTTTGCTTTAGAGGAGGGGTTCCCAATTCTATGGTTCCATTTCAAGGGTTCCAATATTTTAGGTTACAAGTTTGGAGATCATATGCTATTTCACCAGTTTTTAGAATCATAAGATTTTTGGAGAGACCAGTCCTTTGTATTGTTTAGATTATTGCAAAAACTCACATATTGTGCCATTGTTCGGCCTCTCTATTTCTTATGCTATTGATAAACTCTATGTTGTACCATTATTGTTTGAATGGTTTATTTGTCGTACTTTTATAATTTGAATGCAAGTTTGTTGGTTTAGATCATATCTTCTAACTCTTCTTTTTAGTAAATGGGCGTGATTAATATTTTATGTCACTGAATGAGTTGTTTATGCTGCAATCCTTAAGTTTTGTTATTCTAGGACATGGTAAATTGCTAAGCAGGCCCTTAGACTATATCCAAAAGATAGGTTTATTGTGACTTTCATATAAATTTTGGTGTATCACCTTAGTTAGATTCTTTGTTTTATATTTTCTTTTGTTTCCCATTCCAAAACCCCATTCACAGAAGAAGTCAGCTTCTTTAAAAATCTAGACATCACTCAATTTAGTACAATAGTTCCCCATAAAATGAGTTTCCCACAAAGAGTTGTTAACTTGCCAATTTTTGGCATCAACAGGAAACACTGGTCCCATTACTAGACATGACATGTGGCCATCACCTACTAGCCTTATTTTTTTTAAACAATAAGAAATAAACCAACACGGGCGCAAGGGGATTGGTCAAGATGTGGCCACGTTACTTAATAACAGTCGTTGATCTTCTTCTAATGGTGCTAGCTATCTTTACCCAGGAGACCAGGCCTTCCAATATATAAAACACATGGCCGATGCCCAAAAGCCTATGCAGATAAAATAATAAGAAATAAAACAACATGGGTGCACAAGGAATGGTGGTGATCATCCCTTGACGATCGAATGGATAGCGTGAAAACCTAATTCTGCACATGCCACAAAAGTTAATTAAAAAAGGGGGCCACTCCTAGGCCAACGTGAACTTGACCCTTAGGAATGAAAGGCTAAATATTTAAGTTGTTAAAATCAAGCCCGACCATAGGAAAATTTGACGCTAAAAAGGATTAAGGTGGCCGACAAACTTAACCTAGGGGCCGGTGAACACAATGATTTCACTGGCATAAGAGGTAATTTGAAAAACTGGATACCAAGAGCAACAAGTCAATGCAAAATTAGAATACCCAAGGGTTTTTTAAGCTTGTGGGTTAGATTTTTGAAAGGTTTTAGCAACACAATCCTTAAAACGGTGATGAGGAACATAACCCTAAGCCAAAAACAAGGGTTCTAGCCAACTATTTATAAAATTTAAAATGGAACCAAAAGAACTTTTTAAGGGTTTCCATCAATATGCTTTCTAAGTAGTAGACCACTCCTTGTGAGGATTCATGTGGTAGGAGCAACCTAAATCAATAAGCCAAGCATCATTATTAATATTGTTAGCTAAAATTAACAAAGCATTAGAATCATCATTGAAGGATTTTTTCATGTAGGAATTGACATTCTTTTTCTTGTTCCCACACTCCTCTGCATGCCCTATTTTTCCATAATTAAACACTTTGCTCTTTCTAGGGGTTTTAGAATGTCTTTTAGACTTATCCCTCATTTTATCCCCTTTATTCCATTTCTCTTTGGACCTACCTCACACATGCAAGGCATCTTAGGATCCAACATTCATATAATTTTTCATCTCCTCTAAAATTAGCATAGAAATCATGGTGTCCATCTTTGGTTCTATATTACCACTACTTATGGCAACAATTAGATTTTCTCAAGATTCAAGCAAAGAACAGAGAAACGAGATACATTTATCTTCATCTATTAATTTAACATCAACTGATGTAAGATAACTTATAATCAAAGTAAAAACATTTAGATGATTTGCAATAGAGCTTCCATCTTTCATTTTTTTAAATATAATTGTCTTTTGAGATACAACTTGTTAGACAAACTTTTAGTTTGATATATATCACCTATCCTTTTCCATAACTTGTATGTGGTGTCTTTTGTGGAGACATTCAAAAGAATGAAATCTATCAGACACAACCAAATGGTTCCTCGTGCCTTCTTGTCTAACTTATTCTAATCTTCATCAAACATTGTAACTAGTTTACTTTCTTGTGAAATTGGCAACCACTGATCTCTCTCTTCAAGGAGATCCTCCATCTTTAATTTCCACATCTTGTAGTTCATTCCATTAAACTTCTTAATATTATCATCTTCAAAAATATACAATATATCACAAAATAAAAGCTCCCACTACAGCCAAAAAACCTTCAACACTTAAAAGAAAGGTGTCCCCTTCTAAATAGAACCATTAGTTCTAATACCAAATGTTGAAAATGAGGTGAAATTAAGTTGCAATATTAACTTGTGTATGTGAATTCAAATATAAAAATAAGATTACCAAATCAAATTATATGTATATGATTGCACATTCATCACACTAGAAAAAATAACAAACAAAATATGACACCAGATTTACGTGGAGAAACCCTTTCAAGAAAAACCTCCACACAAGAAAAGAAGACAAGTATATTATTAATCTTCGCAAGAGATATACACCATAAGACACTTCACTATTGATCTCCAACAACCTAGATGCTTCCATACACTTGCAAATAACACAATATGAAACTATCATCTTATGGTTCCAATATATAGAACTTGTGGGAGGCAAAACCACAATGGTAAACCAAAACAAGAGGTGCCAAAAAAAATTGAAAAAATACATGCCCCTTTCTTGGAAGACCAAGATTCATGATTAAATATTAAATAAAATGCACAAGACTCCAACAGGAGTGCCTAACCCATAGCCTCTTCATCTTTTTCCTTTTAGGATGTCTCAGTGACTTTTCAACTTCTAGATGGAACACCAATGGACACATTTTTCCCTCCAAACTCAGACACCCCAATCAAGACCTTGCACATTCCCAATGTGGGTGCCTAGGAGGGAGATTTTGTCCTATAGTGATGTGTAACCTCCACCAACATTAAATTCCCTCTTGAAAATATAATTACAATATGTCAATATTTAATGAATTTATCTCATGTCCCTTATTACACTTTCTAAGAAACATGGGGACATATAAATGACAGGTTTGCAAAGTTAATTTCACCTAACCTAACATTTTCTAGTGATTTAAGTTTAAAAATTAGATCAATGTTGATAATTTATTTTATAAAAATGGTACACGACTATGAAATTCACCCACTTATTATAACAATAAGAAAGGAATTTTAAAAATAAAAATGTTAATTAAATTAATGGTCCACTTAGGCCAAAAGTGAGACACAATTTATGTTGTCACCCATATGTTTATCTCTATCACAACCTATGTTTAATTATCGTATCCCTGCCATATCTATCTACTTGCGATTTCATGTTTATCCCTTTATGCTTATGATTATCATATCTATGATCTCGCTCTTATGCTACTATTCCTTATGATCAATAACATGCTTCATCGTATAATCACACATTTGATCTCCTTGACATTACCTTATCTTATACAATATAGAGATACTTAGATGATCACTATCTTGTATGTACGTTCATCTTCACTTATCATATTGTTTTATATTAAGAGCATTCACCATTATGTGCACATTCATGCTCATATACTACTTATGTATGCTTGCATACTCATTCCTTAAATTGATTATATTTATGGTATACTTACATGCTCCTTAGTTATCCTTTAGGTTGATCTTTACTTTATGATTTAGTCATAATGGATGCATCATTATGTCTTTATGTGCATCTCTAGTTTATTATCTTACATGGTGATACATTTTTACATGTTATACATGCTTATATTTTATTTGAAAAATGGTGAAAATAATTATGAGACAGTTTCCATAGCTACAAACAAATAATATTTATTTTATTAAAATAATCCATATGATCCTATAATCTAGAAGAGCTTGTACTTATGTTAGGGATAAAAGTGCACACCTTAGCCTTTTATTCCTTCATTACTATGATTACTTTTGGTATTGTTCTAAATACATTATTGTAGTGCTTAACTTTCTTCTTTAGTGTACAATTTGACCTTAACCATAAACTTATCACCTAGAATAGCCTTAAATTTATTTCCTTGGTCACAAGTGGTTTGTCTCTTATGACTTCAACCTTCTTGGACTAGGTTTGATGCAGGAGCATCCAGTGGTGTAAGAGCAATCTTGCATCACCCAAAAATAGTTAAATTTCAAGTTTCTCAGTTTTTAGATTTTTTACATTTTTGGATACCCTTTTCGTCATAATGAAATTACAAATTTATGGTTTTTATTTTCTATTCCTGGGTTGAAAGATATTGCAGTTTTAGTTTCCCAGATTAGCAGCTGAAAATCTTCCGAGTTAGATTTGAAGCACTTAGAGTTCCCAGAACGGCCCCAAAACTTGCCAAAATTGGTGTAATTGATTTTGAGCGCGTTATTGACTTCGAGACCTTTCCAACGGTTCAAACGGTTCTCGAATCGGAGTCCTGGATCAAAAGTTATGGCCCTGGGAAGTTGGCGCACTTTCTAGAAGATACAATTGCAGATGTTCTTTTGAAATTTGAACTTCAAGTTGTAATTTTCAGCGCCAAACTGCCTAAACTCAAATTTGAATGTTGTTTTGGCTCCAAACTAATGAGGAGCTCTATTTATGGGCGGGTTTCTAATTTTTGCGTAACTTTCTGGGGACAAGCTCGCATATTGCGAAAGGGTTATTCTATAGCTTTCTATAACTTGCATGTGTTGTAGAACTTAGGGAATTGAGATCCTCTACATGTAAGAAGCTCAATTTTCTAAATAATAAAATTATTCTCTTGTTTGTGGGTTATTTTCTAAGTCTCGGGTTGCACCGTCATCAAGTGGTATCAGAGCTGGTTTTCTTCAGTGTGTGAACAGATCGCCGATCGTGAGGCAGTTTGTGCCAGGACCGTGGTTGTGGGTTCAAGATCTTTAAGATGCCTCCAAGAGTGATTCCTGGTAGGCATGGTAGTGCCAAAGGTGGCAGAGGTGGCAGAAATGCTAGTGGAAGAGATCCATTAGCGGCTGAGGGTTTTAGATCCCTCCAAAGACAAATTGATGCATTGCAGGAACAATTGAGAAGAGGGTTAGACCCGAGAAGGAGAGGAGAAAGTGAAGACAAAGAAGAGGTGGAAGATTCAGACATAGAAGAGGAGGAAGAACAAGTGATTGATTGAGATTAGATGCGGCTGATAAGGGCCATTTCAAAAATTGGAAAAAGACCCAGAATAGAAGTCTCCAGTTATTCTGGAGGTTTGAACCCAGAAGAGTTGATCGACTGGATCAATAAGCTAGAAGAGTATTTTGAGTATGAAGAAATAGAGGACCCATATCGGGTTAAGTTTTCAAAAACGAAGCTTAAAGGCCATGCCAATATTTGGTGGAAAGAGGTCCAGTTGGAGAGAAATCGGAGAGGAAAAGGAAAGATCAGCAGTTGGGATCGCATGGTAGAGAAACTGAAGAAGCAGTTCATACCGGTGGACTAAGAGTTAGATCTGTTGAAGAAATTGCAAGGGTTGAAGTAAGGAAGCAAATTTTTGAAAGAATATACTGAAGATTTTCACAAGATAATCATCAGAACGGGTCACACAGAGGCCAATAAGGAGAAGGTAGCCTGATATCTTAATGGGTTACGACTGAGCATTCAGGAGGAGTTAAGCCTAGTCAAAATAACCACCATTGAGGATGTGTATCAGTTTGCTCTGAAGGTGGAAAAGAAGCTGAACAAAATATTTGATGGAAAGCAAAAGGGACAAGGAGGTCAAAGAGGAAGGGGCAGTGGAAGACCTTTAGGAAGCCGAAATAATGATGAAAAGAAAACTGAAGATGTGGGTACCAGTCGAAGCCAGAAGAATGATAACTTCTACCGCCCTCATGATCAAAACAGTGGTGATCAAAGAGGTAGAGGACAAGGAAGATCTAGGCCATGACCTGGAAGAGGTGGTTTCAGAGGAACTTGTTTCCATTGTGGTGAAGAAGGGCATTGAGCCTATGAATGTCCACAACATCATGGAAGGACAGACAAAAGGCCAAAAGGTCATGGAAGAGTTGCACATGTAGATGAGGAACCTCAATCCAAGCATTCAGATGATGCAGAAAGGGGAGAAGCCCTAGTGGTTAGAAAAGCCCTGGTGACTGAAGAGAAGGAACCAGAACAGAGGAAGAATATGTTTCGCACAAGATGCAAGTGTGAAGACAAATGTTGTGATGTCATTATTGACAGTGGGAGCACCGATAATTTGGTGTCAGAAGAGATGGTTGCAAAGTTGAAGCTGAAAAGGGAGAGGCATCCACATCCATATCGGATTTCCTGGTTGTAGAAAGACCACAAAGTTTTGGTTAGTGAGCAATGCGGTAAAGTTCAAGATCGGGGCTTCATTGATGAGGTACTACATGTGATATCCATCGGTCATGTCACATGTTGTTAGAGGCCATTAGCGATTCGATGGCCGGAAGCTATACATGATAGCCATCACGACGCCTCCCACGATGAAAAGGATGGAATTTGACATAAGTTGAAACCCCTGAAGAAGGACGAAGAAAAGGTATGCAGTAGTGCTAGAATTTGTTTTGTTGATGGAAATAAATTTTTAGAAGGCATGAAGCATGAGCGTATGTGTTATGCATTGATTCCTAGAATGGATAAGGAAGATAGTGATGGGGTACCAGTAGAAGTTTTTGGGTTATTAAATGAGTTTCAAGAGATTATTTCTGATAATGTACCTAAGGGTTTACCACCAATGAGGAAGATTAGTCATCAGATTGACTTGATTCTTGGAGCCAGTTTTCCAAATAAGGTAGCTCATAGAATGACTCCAGTAGAAAATGAGGAGTTGAACAGACAAGTTCAAGAGTTGTTGAGAAAGGGTTTGATATGGGAGAGTTTGAGTCCATGTGTAGTACCTGCAATACTAGCACCAAAGAAGGATGGGGGAGTGGAGGATGTGTCACGATTCTCGAACCCTTAAACAAGATAACAATCAAGTACATATTTCCCCTACCAAGGGTGGATGATCTAATGGACTGTTTGAGTGGAGCTCAATACTTCACAAAGATTGATCTGAAGAGTGGATATCACCAAATCTAGATTTGAGAGGGAGATGAATGGAAGATTGCCTTCAAGACCAAGAAAGAGGGGCACATGCAGTGGTTAGTCATGCCTTTTTAGGCTAATATTTCCTTAGAACGCACATTCATGCGGCTCATGAACGAGGTACTAAAATAATTTCTAGGAAGTTTTGTTATTATGTATTTAGATGAAATTTTGATTTTCAGTAAGACATTGGATGAGCATCTTATGCATATTTAGAGAGCCTTTGAGAAGTTAAGAGAAGAGAAATTGTTGATTAATTTAAAGAAGTGCAGTTTTGTGAAGAGGGAGTTAATGTACTTGGGGTTTGTTGTCTCAGCAAAAGGTCTCAAGATGATTGTGAAGAAGGTGAGAGCTATTTATTTTGGAATGGCCTACCAAGAGAAACTGTTAGAGGGTGACATCTTTCATGGTTTGGCTAGTTTTTATAGAAGTTCATTAGAAACTTGGTAGTATTTGGTGTGGACTAAGAGTAATGAGGAGGGATGAAAAGAATTCAAGTGGAACTAACTGGAGGCCAGGTGAAGCTGATGAAGCGCGGTGGCCAGGCAACCTATTCTAACCCTCCCAGATTTCAACAAGGTGTTTCAGGTGGATTGTGATGCCATTGGTTGTGCCATTGGAGCAGTGTTGAGCCAAGAAGGTAAGCCCATTGCCTATTTCGGTGAAAAGTTAAATGATGCCAAGAGAAAGTATTATGTATATGATAAATTTTATGAAATAGTTCAACATTAAAGAAATGGAGACATTATTTGTTGCGAAGGAATTTTTTTCTATATCTTACGTCATCCCGGGCCTTCCAAATTACCTAAATGGTCGAGGGAAAAAGTCATCCCGAGGAGGCATATGAAATGGGTAGAGTTTTTTGAGTTATACCTTTGTTTTTGAAACATGGGAATTGGGGAAGTCAAATAGGGTTGCGGATGCCTTAAGTAGGAGGCATACATTGATGACAAAGATGCAGATTGAAGTGGTTGGGTTCAATGAACTCAAGACACTGTATGCAGAAGATCCTGATTTTGCAGAGGCTTGGAAAGCTTACAAGGAACCTGTTACAGTGGGCGGAGGGACAAGGTGGCTGGATTTCATAATCCCGGAGGATGGCATGTTATTTAAGGGAAGTCAATTGTGTATCCAGGGAGTTCCATGAGGAGGAGAACCCTAATAAGGAGAAACATAGTGGAGGAATGGCAAGAACACATTTTGGTCAAGACAGGGTAAGTACCATTATCATTGAGCATTATTGGCCTCAGTTGTCACAGGATGTGAAGAAGTTTGCACAAAGCTGCAGGGTATGTCAGATGGCTAAAGGAGTGAACCAAAATACAAGCTTATATCAGCCCTTACCTGTACCAGAGAGGCCATGGGAGGATATAAGTATGGACTTTGTTCTTGGTTTGCCAAGGACACAGAGGGAATGATTCAGTTTTGTGGTGGTTGATAGGTTTTTGAAAGATGGCACATTTCATTCCATGTCAGAAGACCCATGATGCATCCCACATTGCTGACTTGTTCTTCAAGAGGTGGTGAGGTTACATGAGATTACGCCAAAGTATTGTTTCGGATCATGACACCAAATTTGTGGGGTACTTTTGGAGGACCTTGTGGAAGAAGCTGAAGACAGAGTTGAAGTTCAGTTCTGCACACCATCCACAAACAGATGGGCAGATAGAGGTTGTTAACAGGAGTCTGGGTAACCTACTGAGATATTTGGTAGGAAATAAACCCAAGGGATGGGACTTGATCTTACCCCAGGCAGAATTTTCTTACAACAATTCTGTCAACAGAAGCACTGGTAGATCACCATTCCAAATTGTGTATGGAAGTAGCCCCAGAACAGCTCCAGAATTGAGGAAGATGGACCAAGAGAAGAAAATAAGTGTTAAAGCCAAAGATTTTGTGGAACACATTAAGGATATACATGAGAAGGTAAGAGAACATATTAACAAGATGAATATGCAATATAAGGCTAAGGCAGATCAGAAGAGGAGGTATAAGGAGTTTCAGATTGGTGATGAAGTGATGGTCCACTTGAGGAAAGAAAGGTTTCCAGTGGGAACATATAACAAATTGAATATGAAGAAGTTTGGTCCCTATAAAATTTTGAAGAGGCATGATTCAGGGAATGCATATGAGGTAGAGTTGCCGGATGGATTCAACATTTCCCCTATGTTCAACATTTTAGATTTGACAAAGTATCATGAAGGTGGCGCAGAGGAAGTACTATCGATGGAACAGTGTGGGATTCTAGTACCTACTTCAGAAAAGGAGGAGATTGAAGAAATCCTAGATAGTCGTGTGGGAAGGAGTACCAGGAACAGGCAGTATGAAGAATATCTAGTGAAATGGAAAGGAAGGCCTGTTGAAAATTCATCTTAGTTGCCTAAGGTAGAGGTTGACCGTTTGGGTTTTCCTCCACCATCTGAGACGTGACGGGGTCACTTCTCAAATTACCCTGGGTGTCTAATGCAGGAGCATCCAGTGGTGTAAGGGCAAGCTTGCATCACCCAAAAATAGTTAAATTTTAAGTTTCTCAATTTTTAGATGTTTTTATATTTTTGGATACCCTTTTTGTCATAATGAAATTCCCAATTTACAGTTTTTATTTTCTATTCCTGGGTTGAAAGATATTGCAGTTTTAGTTTCCCATATTTGCACCTGAAAATCTTCTGAGTTAGATTTGAGGCACTTAGAGTTCCCGGAACAGCCCCAAAACTTTCCAAAATTAGCCTAATTTTGAGCGCGTTATTGACTTCGAGACCTTTCCAACGGTTCCAACGGTTCGCGAATCGGAGTCCTGGATCAAAAGTTATGGCCCCGGGAAGTTGGCGCACTTTCTAGAAGATACAATTGCAGATGTTCTTTTGAAATTTGAACTTCAAGTTATAATTTTTAGCGCCAAACCGCCTAAACTCAAATTTGAATGTTGTTTTGGCTCCAAACTAATGAAGAGCTCTATTTATGGGTGGGTTTCTAATTTTTGGGTAACTTTCTGGGGACAAGCTCGCATATTGCGAAAGGGTTATTCTGTAACTTTTTGTAACTTGCATGTGTTGTAGAACTTGGGGATTTGAGATCCTCTGCATGTAAGAAGCTCTATTTTCTGAATAATAAAATTATTCTCTTATTTGTGGGTTATTTTCTAAGTCTCAGGCTGCGCCCTCATCAAGGTTGCACATGTGATCATGTCTCTTAAATTAGGCCATGTTTTGCCTAGTACCCCCATTGTAAATTTTATATTTTCCATTGTAGAAATCAACTCCTCCAAAGTTTGACTATTAATCCATCAACTTGCATGCCAATACACCTCATGTTAAGTATCTAAAATATTGTATTTAAATATACAATCCTAAGTAAATAATAATTATTACTTGAATCACTTAATTAATGTCTTTCATTTTTATAATTAAAAGGATTGCATCTCATTAAGGAAGTCAACAACCTTCCATTCATTTTACAATAAAACCCGTCATGTTTTAGGCAAAAACCTTGTTCAAAAATAGATATTGAAGATAGGAGGACATGTTGCATTAGATAAGACAAAATAACTTAAATAGAACCAAACAATATAGAGGAAAAGCATTCTTGGCCCAAATTATAAGCATGGCTTAGTCATCACTAGACTAGATCTTAGTCCAATGTTTAATCTCATTCATTCTAGCATTTATCACAAGTTCCATAGGGGAGAGGACTCAATAGTTGAGCACCATAACTTTTCTCCTCTCACAATCATATGTTGCAATTTCAAATCACTTCCATTTTTTTACAACTTACTTGGCAAAGCCCCTACTTGTAACTAACGTTTGTGTCATCCAACATAACTTTTTTTCTATAAAGGATAAAATTCTAATTTAAAAAAAATAAATTATCAACATCAATCTAAAGCGAGGATTTTTTCATAATCTTTTGTTACATTTTTTTTAATTAATTTCTAAAGTCAATGTGACTATAATTTGGACATATGTGTGTGTCGTCCAACATAACTTGTGTATATATTGAAATCCAATTTTTTTTGGGTGAAACAAGGACATCAGTACCTAGGGCAAGGGTAATTTTTGATTTTTTTTTACGATGGCTTACTATTTTTCCACCTCTATAGAACAAAGAGCTTGATGTTTGGAGAAAAACCTATGTTCAATAAAAAATGAAAATTAAATACATGATAAAATGAAAACATATCAAAACTATACTTGTTGGAAAACCTGTTTTGAGGGTTATGATCTTGCAAAATATTTTGTCAAGTTAAGTTCATTTGAAGGTCCAACCCGAGGTTTGAAACTGATTTTTTTTAGAAATTTTTGATATAAAGGCCAAAGTTATCATTTTTGACCCCTTCGTTTGAAGGACCTTTGCTCAAAGGTACCTTTGATCGAACCTAACAAGGACCTTCAATTGAAGGTCATTGTGTAAATGCATATATTTTTAGGCCTATACCTTCGATCGAATGTGTAAATTGTGATACCTTCACTCAAAGGCGAAGGTACATTTTAAAAACTTCTATGCTCCCCCAAAAATTTCATTGTCCTAAAAGTGAGACACATATCAACATGTTTTTTGTTGAGGTGTTTAAAAAGATCCAAAAAAAGGATAGGCTAGCAATTATGCATTAAGTAATGTTTTATTGGTGCACCGATATGGTATCACACAATTCTTTGCTTTTTAGATCTATGAAATACATTTCATTCAATTATGAGTAGGGGAAGGGTCAATAATCAAGTGGGGTTCTACTGTTGGCATAGTACTCATGGTCATAAGATTTAGTCTTGCAACGTATTCATACTATAAATTGTCAATAAGTAGTCCACATTTAATTCAAAAAATAACCAAATGTTTCTTAAAATGGATAAATTTATGAGCACATGAGAACCTATAAATGTTATATTAAAAATACATTCATTAACAACTGAAATAAATACCTTTTTGTTTCATATGACATCATAATTATCCACTATAAATGTGTCATTTATAAAATAAGATGCTCATTTAAACAAGTATTGTTACGTGGCAAAATAGTATGTGTATGTGTACAACTATTGGGATGGTAATGTATTTGCATTAGTGTATTTCATATTAATAGTTTGTCCTATCACAAATATTAAAAATGAACACAACAAATACCTTGCACTTTACTTTAAAAGTGAAGAATCATCAAAAAAAAAAATGATCATTTAAAGTTGATTACAAGTTGTATTTTGCATAATAATGTGTTATTTTTATAACAACAAATATTTTTTTGTCTTCAAATGGTGGTCCATTTGTGTTGGATATGAAGGCTAGAGATAACAACACTTATGGCTACCAAAAAGTATTGAGATAATTTAAGTTGCATATAAATATTTAAATAAAAATATGATATTATTCTAACAAATGATGTTTTTTTGTTCAACTACTAGAGATACCATGATTATGTTTTGGTAGTATCTTTAAGAAGTCATTTTTAGGACACTTCTCACTAGATGTGTTGATGTGGTAAGTTGTGTGATTGAGTCACACCTCAAAAGTGGACTCATCATCAACACTAACAACGTTAAAGTCACAAACTATTAATGTTATACTACTAAATATATTGAACATTAAACCATCGAATACATTCACAACTATCTATAACTAAGGTTTGGAGGTGTGACTCATCATGCAACTCATCACATCAACACATCTATTGACAAGTGTCTAAAATTTGACTTTTTAAAAATTCGACCAAAACTTAATCATGGGACTCCTTGTAGTTGAACAAAAAAAAACCATTTGTTGCTTGTTAAATATCATAGTTTTATTTAAAATAAAATTAATATGCAACTAAATGGACCAAATACTTATTGGTAACCATAAATCTTTGATATCTCTAGCTTTTATATTCACACATATGAACCAATAGTTGAACACAAAAAAAGCTATTTGTTGTTATAAAAATAGCACAATTATTTAAAATACTTGTATCAAACAAAAATGGACCAATAGTTGAACACAAACTCTTTGAAAATCCTTCACATTTTGGAAAAATACATGGTATTTATTGTGCTCACCTTTTATATTTGTGATAGAACAAACTATTAATATAAAACTCCCTGTAGTTGTACACATAAAAACAATATTTTTTTACTATGATAACAATATTTGTTTAAATGAGTGTCTTATTTTATTTTATTAAATAAGCATTTTATTTTATTTGAGACAAAAAATACTTATTTCACTTCTTCATGAATGTATTTATGTTTTTTTTATATAACATTCAAAGGTTCACAAGTGTTCAAGTATGGGTTCACTTTTGATCAACATTTGGTTATTTTTTTATTTACATTTAGACTATTTATTTGTATTATAATCATAATTGACTGTAGACTATTGGACCCTGCACTACTACTGACCCCTCTCCCCTATATGATTTATACACCAAAGGTTATTGTACGAGGAGGTTTTTCTACACAGGGATAAATTACATTAAGAGGAGTATACATCAAAAATTTGAAGCACGCCTTCCAATTCTGATGATCAGAGCGAGCACGCACTCTCAGTTTGTCTCCCATTCTCAACCAATTGAAGTCAAAATCGCCCTCTACTCTCACAACACGTACTTCCACCACATCTTCACTTCCACACTCCATGTCCGGATGGATCATTTCACATGCACGTAAATTCTCATTCCTTTCAATGTTGTAGCACAGCCTGTTCCTGCCTTCACAATCAAAATTTTCGCCAAGTGAAAGACAACAAACAATATATCCTGCACAGTAGCTATTCTTACTTTCAACTGCACCGTAGCTATTCTTACTGTCAACTGCACGGTATTCAAAACAATTGTCTTCATCCCTTTTCTGTCCATTCGGCTCGGCCTGCAGCCAATCGTACGACATGGCTTTACTAGACATCAGACATTGACTTTCGAAAGAGATGGCCTGCCAAATACATGTGTATGGTTAGCTACTTTTTGAATTACATCGGAATAAGGGTTTCAATTTGTGGGTCACCTATGCCGTCACGATTTTTTTATTTCTTCAGTGACAGCTGTTTTACATATTGTCTCTCAGTGCAGATACTGTAGAGCGGTACACGCCATTTATTTGAACAGTTCTTATAATATATATAAAATTCTTGTATATGTCACGTACAAGTCACGATATAAATTATAGAATATGAAATTGACAGATCAACTTTTTAATTTCAAGTTCAGATGGTGCCGAAGAAAGTACGCAAATTATTTTACTGATAAAAAGCACTAAAAAAAGTGTAACGTAGCGTGAACGCGACGTAGCCTAGTGTGAAAGTGACGTGGAGAGAGAAGTTTAGTCGGAATTACCTTGATGGTATCGTAGAAGGACAGTAATTGCTTCGAGGTGAAGCCGGGCCCCGCAATAAAGATGCTCTCCAAAGACTTGAGACCAGCCAAGCAACTTCCGAGAGCTGCGCTACAAAGACTTTTGCATCCTACTAATTTCAACGTTGTCAGGCCTTGCAGAGATTCCAATCCAGGCAGACCCGTCAGATGGCATGAATTGCTCACGTCTAATCTAGAGAGACTTTTAAGTCCGGACAAACAGCATAAGCTGTCCAAACGCATGCAGTCACGGACATACAGCATCTCCAGCGATGGTGGGACCGCTGCCAATTCGGAAAGGTCGCTGCACCCGTCCAAATGCAGTTCCCAAAGGCCACTCAACTTTTGGATGTCCCCGGGAAGGTTGCGAAATCTGTTATGCTCTAGATGTATGATTCTTAACGAAGACAATTCAAATATTCCGGCTGGGAGTCCATTTTCACTCAGTTTGCAGTGGCCGGCATCTAGATAAGCCAAAGTTTTTAGCCCGCCGAAGGTGCCCGGTAGCTCTCTAAGATTTGAATTGTGATGAATTTCTAGTTTTTCCAGCCTTGTCAAATTGCCGAAACTAGCGGGAAGGTTGCGTAGATTCTTACACCAAGATAGATCCAATTCTTCCAGACATGAAAGCTTACCGAAATCCTCGGGCAAAGAAGAAACACCACAGCCTTTCATGTTGAGAGAAACTAAGCTGTGGAAGTTTCCATGAGTACTGGGCAGGCTTCTCAGTGAATGGCAATTGTGCAAGTCCAGGATCTGCAACTTGGTATAGATTGGTGTAGCAGGAAGTTCTTTCAGGTACTCGCATCCCCTCAAAATAAGCACTTTAAGTTTTTCAGGCCATATCTGTTCAAACATTATGACATATATAAATACAAACACCCTTAATTTATTGGGCACTAAAGAAGAAAACAAGATACGTATGCCATACTTTTGGATGTTCTTCTGTCTTTTCGTCCCAGAGATGAGTTATCTGGCTATCGGTCACCTCCAGAATAACAAGCTTGTTGAGGTTAATTCCCGGAGGTAGCCGTATTGTTGAACATCTCGTCAATCTTAGCCATCTCAACTCGTCAAAGTAGCAGGCATCAGAAACGTGTCCCTCTATCACAACATTAGAAAGGGAAAGGAACCTCAAGTTGTACAGTGGCATGAACACGTCTGTCTTCAATGTCTTCCTCTCCTTGGGCTCGTAGTAAAGATAACGCACTGTCTTGGCCCTTTCCTTGATTTCATATAAAAATACAAATATATTTCTCACTTTTATTGCAACCGGAATCTACCTACTATGTAAGACATAAAACATAAAACAGCCACGAGAAATAACTGTGCAACGTGAAACAGTAAAAAAAATTAATAGGATTTGGAGAAAATCCATACCCAGGGTCGGCGTAACACATGGTGCACATCGTCCTCATCGAATATTCTTGTGCGTTTATGAGGCTCTGTAGAAATTTCATTTGCTAGAGTTATTCCCAAATCTCTTAGGCACCGATGCATCCGTAATTCGTTACAAGGGCCCACGCTCGCCAAGGACTTTTGCAAGAGATGTGTCAGAGACGCATGACAATTCCCTTTCACCTCTGTCCAAAAGATCATAGCGATGTCTTTGTCCTGCCCTGTAAGAAAACATGCAATGTCTTGAAACATTTCCTTTTCAAAGGAATCGAGGGTATCGTAGGAGTCTCTAAGTTTCTTTTGCATATTAGGCTCGTCCCTCAACTTGTCTGCCATGTCTTTCCATACATTTCTATCGTCTTCACCAACCAGGCTTTTACCAAGAAGTTGGAGTGCAAGAGGATGGCCTTCACAGGCGTTAGCAATATTGATGCTTAGGGTTTGTAGCTCTGGATCTGAACAGCAGGAATTAGGGAATGCGTGGAATTTAAATAACTCCATGGCATGTTCGTCAGGAAGCCTCCTTACCTCGTACATTTCATCAACTTTCGCCAATTTTAGAATTTGTTGATTCTGAGATGTAATGAGCAAACGACTGCCTGCTCCGAAGTCACAGTAATCTCCCGCAAGAGCATCCAGCTGGTCGGCACTTTGAATGTCATCGAGGAGGAGGAGAACTCTCTTACCCTTGAGACACTTTTGTAACAGAGC
Source organism: Sequoia sempervirens (assembly GCA_007258455.2). Classification (NCBI taxonomy): domain Eukaryota; kingdom Viridiplantae; phylum Streptophyta; class Pinopsida; order Cupressales; family Cupressaceae; genus Sequoia; species Sequoia sempervirens. The sequence continues at coordinate 889,688,942 of VDFB02281492.1, forward strand.
TTTACCTTGATCAATATGATCTACTTCGCCTCTGAATCGGGAAACCTCTTTGAGCATATGGGTTTGCAGCTTTACGAGCCCATTTTCCTGTTGACATCTTTCTCCCACGCCCAGTACAAAACAATGCACTTGAAACTGACTGTAGAAGACTTGTTTGCAAACCACCTTGGCCAGGGTGGTTTTACCCATCCCGCCCATCCCATGTATACCCACTTTCACAATATTCTGACGATCCACTACGTTGAGTAATCTCCTGACATGCTCCACCAGCCAGTCTAAACCAAAGCATTTCGGAGTATCCAAATGAAGCTTATGTGACTCGAAGATTTTCACTACCTGCTTCGAAACATCTTTAATCAAAGCAGCATCCCTCTCTAAGTCTGAACTAAATCCTTTATATTGATCTGAAGACCAGCCACATATATTGGAAACATTGTATAATGCTTCGATTATAGGAGATGTAACCTTATCCTGGTGGCGAACGTCTGTAGGCAAAACATCATAAAATAGGGGAAGGATTTTGACCCTCGACTTATCCATAAACCATACTTCATTCAAAAACCATTGTGAGTGGATAAAATTTTGGGAGAAAATTGGAATGCAGATCCTACTTTCTCGGATGCTTTGATAAGAAGGGCTATCATCTCTGAAATTTCTCTTCAACCGGCTGACTGTAATGCCTGCCTCGACAAGACCAGAGCGCAGTCGCCAAGCAAAACAGTGGCAGATGTCGGGGTCACAACAGGGGTCACAACAGCTTAAGTAGACGTCATATATTTTGAGATTATTGGACCTAAAGGAAGGGTCGACGGGCGAAGAAATGGCAGAGGGGAACATATTGAGTCTGCAAGTTTCTTCAAACATAAGCTGAGAATTGCTCAAACCAGGGATTGGCTTTCGTTTCTAGTGTCTAACTCTATGTTGTATAGTTTACCCAGCCAACTGTATTTATTAATTTATTGAAATAGAAAAACGTTCATTTTTTATTTTCAATTAATTAATAATGGCTTGATAGACGTCGTACCCTCCCCATTTATGAAAGGAACCCGCCTCGAAAGGAGAATAATATAATTTATTATTATATTCATTTTCATGTGACCTAGAATTGCTTCTCGTAAACGCAACATGATGCACCACACACAGTCGTAGTAGGTGAGATTTGACAGGATGAAATGATCCCTCAGCCGAACCGTCGTGCACTCCACTCAGAATTCCTTTGTCTTTAGGCTTTAGTCTTTGTGGCGCACTTACCCAGAAATTGACATTATTCCGTTTTCCAAAAGATCGGTTTATATACTTATGGCCCGCATATTCTTTTAATAGTAATTGAGTTCTATTAATATTAAATTATTAATAATAATCGATAGTGGTGATTTTAATACTGTAATTTTTTTAAAAAATTAAAAGAATATAATGTAAGAATGTTTTAGTTTCATAATTTAAAATTTTAGGCTAGTCTAAATGATTTTAGAATATGTTATGGTAGGCAAACAATAAAGCGAGTCTAAAATATAATGATAATTATAAGGTACAATTTTTAAAATTACAATGTCAGTTTGATGTATCAACTACTCCAACGCTTTATTTAATGCTTACATCATATTTCTTTCAAATTTTTAAAATCCATTTGCATAGCCTTACAAACTAAGATTGGAAATTTGAGAAGAGTCATTGAGCATTAATAGTGTTTACAAGCTGAAAACATGCCTCTCAAGGGAGTATTGTCGAAGTTTCGAGCCTGAGCCTATAATTGAACTAGTAAGACATTAAATTATTCACAACCTCGAAAGACAGCTTTTGTTGAGTGCCCAACATTCATCTTGGCCTTCCCTTTGAACATTCTTCCCTTTGGCATTCTTTTGTTAGCTTCTGGAGAACAAGAGGAACACTTAGTACTTGCTAAAAAGGGGAGACGAAAAGGGAAAGCCCAATGGCCGAAACCCGATGAATCAAACTGTAGACATGTAAAATTGACCTAACACCTATCACATTCTCGAAACATCTCAAAACATTCTTGGCCTTCCATTCGAACATTCTTCTCTTTGCCATTCTTTTGTTAGCCTCTAGGGAACAAGAGGAACACTTAGTACTTGTTATTAAAAAGGGGAGAGGGAAAGGGGAAAGCCCGATGGTCAAAACCCGATGAATCAAACCATAGACATGTAAAATTGACCTAACACCTATCACATTCTCGGAACATCTTTGAACATTCTCATAACATCTCGAAACATTTCAGAATCATCCCAAAACATCATGGAATATCCCAGAATCATCTCGAAACATCTCAAAATCATCCTAAAACATCTTGGAACATTCCCGAAACACCTCGAAACATCTCAGAATCATCTTGAAACATCTCAAAATCATCTCACAATGTCTTGGAATCATCCTGCAATGTCCCAGAACATCTTAGAAACATTACACAACATCAAACACCATACAAAACCCTAATTTCCTCTATTAATTAAATAAATAATTAATTCACTTTTTCATCATTTTTGATAAATTAAATAAATTCCACTTATTTAATAAAATTCTGAAAACCCTAATTCTGCTATTAATTAAATAAAATGACATTATTTAATTAATTCACATTTTTATCATTTCGACCAATTGAATAAATTACATTTATTTAATGAAGTCCTAATCCCACTTTATTTTGTCCCGATTGATTAAATAACACCAAATATTTAATTATGTCACTAAAACACCTTATTCCTCTAAGTTAATTGAATTATTAAATCATAATAATTTAACTGCAACAATTTCCCTCCAAAATTTGAATAATTAAATCAAACTATTCAAATCATTTATCAAAAATCAAATCAAACTAATACAACTTTGTTTGCAAAAGTCAAACTTGATTTGCATGTTCAACTCCAAAAAGGAATTAATTAATTAAATCAATTGATTCATATTCCTCACCCACTTTCTAATTGAGAAAATTATGATTGTTGACTGGGCAATCTAATTTGTTGACTAATCAATCTAATTTGCTAACTAATCAATCTATTCACTAACTAAGCCACCTAAATCTTGACTAATCAATCTAATTCCTGACTAGCCAATCTATTCCTTAATCACACAAATTGTGCAATCAACTTTTCACAATCTTTTGATGTTTAAATCCTCTTAACACATTTTGACCATTGATTTGGATATTCTTCAACATGATTATGATCTTTTATTCAAAATCTCATTTTCTATATAACAAACCCCTTTCCTCACAAAAAAGGATCGGAGAATCAACATAGCTTATGCAATGAAGTACTGTTGAGATCACCATTGATAGAGCTTCAACCTTTCTGCAATCAACCAACCATTCAAGCATCAAAGCTTTACAAATGAACTATGGAAGCTTCACAATGATAAGAACAATCCAACATCAGGCGAATACACTGTGATACGAGATGGTAACACTTTGCTTATTGTTTGCATTCAGTTTGGTAATTGTAGGATTTTGTAATGTGTTTTCAATAGCTTAGTTTCATTTTGTATGTGTAGGATTAGATCTTAGATTTGTGTGTTTGATCTTAGCTTAGATTCTCATTTCAAGCATGTTTAATCTTGTTTGCATCTAATGTATTTCCCCCTCACACACAAACACTTAGGCATCTTTTAGATTTTGTAGGGTTTCAAGTCCATCAAGAAGATGGAGGGATGCATTATGAAAAGGGGATAGTCTAAGCAAGGAGAATAGCAAAAGCTCAAAGACTACACCTAGGTGCTCAAAGTCGACCCTCCCTTTGGCATTCTTCCCTTCATCGAGTGCCAAGCGTCAAGGATGTAACTTAACACATACCTTTGAAGAATTAAGAATGTAAGGAAAATAATGACTACCCGAAACCTAAAAGACCAAAAAACTAACACTTTGACGCTTTCACAAGGACTCAAACTTCAAAGGTCGAGGAAGCTTTGGAGTATTAAATGATTAAAAGGAAATCACTGATGGCTTGAAATATCGACAAATTTGACATAGAAGGTTTTTTAAAGGAAACAAGGAAAACTTGGGGGCCAAAAGAGATGGTGTACAATTAAAAGGGTAGGCGACATCTCGAAACCCAAAAAATTTAACACTTGGTTAATCTTTTTATTTTTTCAATTTGGATTTTGACTAAACAAAGAGAGTTAATGTGAAGTCCAAAGGAGTAATATCATGCAAGATGGCCTAGGTGAGATCTCTCACATCTATTATTGTTGATGGGCCATGAAGGGGACATGAAATGTCAACATTTTAGCGACCTCTGTGGAATGATTTCCTACTAATCATGGAATCCATTTAAGCCTTATAAGTCCATTGGGCATAGAGTCATGAGAGGACACAATAGGCTTGCCTCACAACACAACAAAATAAAATACATGTACAAAAGCACTTGGAGGAAGACACAAACTAAAACATGCATTCCCTTAAGGATAATATAGAGCACATGCAACAACACTTTTCATAAAGCATAATAAATCTAATGAGCATCCCACTTTAACACCAAATCTTCTTTGTAAAAAAATTTGTTGATATCCTTTTTACCAAAGGTCCTCTTGACTTTTTCTTGATGAGATTCAAGTGTATGCATGGCTAAATATCTTATTTCTTCTAAAAGTATTAGTGCAACTAGCCTTACTTACATGACATCATTTTCCACCAATTTTAATTTTTGGTCTAAATCAAGAGACAACAATTTTAGAGATAGTGGAAGCCTTGCTTCCTTTCCATAAATCAACATGAAAGAGGAATTTCCAATGGCTCTTTGGGAGTGATCATGTCAACCCAAAGCTTTGTCCTCAATTTGCTATGCGAAGACCTCTGATTGTCCTCAATGGTTCTTTTGATGATTCTAATCAAATTCTTATTGGTAGACTTAACTAAGCCATTACCTTGAGGGTAATAATTTGATGAGATTTTCAAGTATATACCATGCCTAACTACCTAGGCACTAATTTAGGCATCTACAAAAACTTTGGCATTATCAAATATGATGGTGGAATGGGCACCAAACCTATTTATAATTTCATCAAGGGATTCCAAGACTAAAGCTTTAATGACATCTTTTAATGTAATTATATTTGTTTACCTCATGAAATATTTTGTTGCTGTTAAAATCCACTTATGACCTACACTAGATGGTGGGTTTATTAGACCAATAAAGTCTAAACCCTATTGGGTGAATGGTTGGTCAACTTGAATAGGATGGAGAGGAAAGATAATTAACATTTACTTGCTAGAAAATAAAGCACATTTCTTGTAGTTCTTCACCCATTTGTGAGCATCATTAATAAGGTTGGCCAATAATAGATCTATCCCTCATTATTTTAGTGGTAGTGGTCCTCACAAAAAAATGGCCACTTGAAGAGCCATTATAAAATTCTTCTAATAATCTACTGACTTTATTTTATCTAATGCATCTTAACAACACTCCATTGAGATCTCTTTTAAAAATTATGTCATTCACTAGCACATAAGGGATGGATTGCAATCTAAAGTATCTTCTCTTTGCTCTATCCAGGCCTAGAGGGTATATGTCTCCTCAAGTAGGAATGTAGTCATATCATGTATCTAGCTACTTTGAGAATCCATGTTTGTTGGTTGATTATCCTACAACACTATAGAAACCTGTATAGTAGCCTCAAGTGTTGAGACAAGCTACTCACATAATCTTTTGCCTCTTACTAACTTGGTGATCCTGATATATATGGCATATTCCATGACCTTAGTAGTCTAACTAGCTCTTTTCTCACTAATATCTCTACTCAAAAGGAATTATTTGACGCTAATATGGGGAACCATCAACCGAATCATGTTAAACATCATATGTCTGGACCTCTTCAATGCCCTAACAACAATCAAGACTTGCTTTTCTAGATAGCTATACTCAAGAGTTCATAATCTTTCAGTCATTTACTAAAGAAGGCAATAGGTTGCTCAAGGTTTTCATTGTTTAGTTGTGTTAGGACAATTGATATGTTGGCTTCTCCTCCAAAAGTGTAGAGGATGAAGTCCTATAATTTAGATTGACTGGTGTAGGGGTCTGAGCAATGGATTTCTTGATAGCCTCAAAATTATCCTTTCCTTATGTTGTCCAACTAAAGACCATATTATTTTTTAGCATGGAGGTGAGAGGCTTTACTAAGGTTGCAAGACTGGGGATGAATCTCCTTTGATTCTTATAAGGAATCTTTGCAGTCCCTTTATTTTCCTAGGGAGTGGGATTGATAAAATAGCTTCCACTCTTACTAGATGTATGGCCAAACCATCTTTGGACACTATATGTCCTAATATTTTACCTTGGTTTGTGGCAAAGAACTTTTTTGAATTTAGAGAAATACCACATTCCCTACATTTCTTGAAGACTCATTCCAAATGATCAAAATGGCCTTTTGTATATTTCAAAAAAATATAATCTTGTCAAGACAAATGAGCACAAATTCTACTAGGACCCCTTTGAAACCCATATCCATTTCCCTTTGAGAGGTGGCACCAACATTTGTTGTGCTAGACCAAAAGGCATCTTACAGTATGCATATGTTCCCCATTTAGTGGTGAACATAGTCTTATGTTGGTCTGATTCTTCAACTAGAACCTGATTGTACCCTAAGTAATCATCCAGGAAGGAAAACCTTTCAAATCACTAATTTTTTGTAGGATTTACTCCATGGATGGGAGGGGATAATGGTCTTATAAGGAAACCATGTTAAGTTCACTGAAGTCTACACATAGTCTTATTTCCCCATTCTTTTTTCTTATAGGGACAAGGTTGGAAACCCAAGAGGAATGCTTGATAGGAAAGATGATGGCAACTTCTATGAGTTTGGTTAACTGCTTCCTCATTAGGGTCTCAATCTTGGGAGTTACAGGTCTTCATTTTTGTCTCACAATTTTTACATCAAGGTATATATATGAATGAATACACACACACATGCATATTTATGGGAGAGGGTTCATTGACATGGGTGGAGGATCATTCAATGATGTCATTTATGTAAAGTAATAATATTGTTGCAGTTAGGTTGTACACATTCTCACATTTTTCTCTTGATGAACTCATTTGACTAATGTTCACATTGAAGCATATTGTGTGAATGCTTTTCAAGATATGCAATATGGTCACCTAAATATTTAAGTGTTTTCATCAACTAAGGTTTTAGAGACATGATTTTCATATCCATAATAATCTCCTACTTTTGGTGGTTTAGTTTAACAAGACATTCATAGTCTTCTAGATACAACTCCTTGGGATGAGCACTTGATAGATCTTTCAATTTTTTATAGTGAGTCACTTCTTGTAGATTTGAAGGACACTATTAAGGACATTCATATTTTCTTCAATGGTATGTCCATAGCAATTTTTGTCTCTTCATCTTTAGTTCCTATTATACATTAGTTTCCACATGCTTTTAGATTGTCACCTTCTTTAGTTAGTTTTGGTCACAAGTTTAACTGACACATTTCAACACTAGCATGGTGATATCTAGGGACTTTAAGAGACACATTTTGAGTTTTCTTCCCTCATATTATGATTAAGAATGAGAATATATTGCCCATAACATTATTTATTTTTCTTCCTAAGGGGAGAAATGTTGTTCAACATGCATGAATCATCTTCAACATTCACAATCAAGTATTTGTTCCATCAATGCAAGAGTTACTTCTTCAAGGGGTTGCCTAGTCCTCTCTTTTATTTTGCTATTTGGGAAGGGGAATTCTCTCTCTTTCTTAAAGGGTGGGGCTCCTTTTGGTGGGATTTTTCCTTACATAAGGTTTTATTTGTCATAATCCTTTTAGGGACACATTTTGTACATGAGTATCCACCATGGCCACATGTTTGCTAAGACCGATTGTTTGTAAAATAACACACCTAGGAGCAATCCAAATGATAAAGATCCTCCTCACTCTTGATTTGCTTTAATGACTTGGGCTTTATTTGAGACTCTTTTGTTTATTCATCTTTATGTTAGACCTCGTCTAATTAGACTCTACCATTTTTTTATAAATATTGTACTATCTTTTATTTAAATAAAAGAAAATAAAAATATTTTTAAAAAAACCAATTCTATTAAATATACCCTATTTTTCTAGCTTTTACACTTAATTTTGCTTTATGCTTAACTGTGATCATTCCTTTAAAACTAGAAATGGACAAATCATTATACCTTTTAAAGAAAGGGCACTAGGGGATAGGGGTCCATAATGGAGCAGGGTCCAATAGTGGGGATAGAAGTAGTTCTTAGTGGGCCCCATAGTGGAGCACTTTAATATCCAATTACAAAACGCTTTTTATCCATAAAGTATGCAAAGTGACAAATCATGTGATGCCACATCAGCGCACCAATAAATTATGACTTAGTGCACCACTTTTGGTCTCACTTTTTTTTTGGGCCTTTTTGGATACCTCAACAAAAAGCATGCTGACGTGGCATCATATTTGATGATGTGACCTTAAAACGAAATATAGAAGCACATGAGTTGCCAAATACACTGTTGTACATAATTCAGAGTGATTTGAAATTTCCACATATGGGCCCCTCTCCCCTATAACTTAAAGGCGAAGAAAGTCTTTTATAAATAAAGAAATCATGTAAATAAAGGGAGAAAAATTAAACTTCGTGACTTTTTCCTTTTAGAAATAAAGAAAGAAATGACATTTTGGAACCGAAATTGGCTTTAATAAAAAACAAAATGTCCGTTCATCTTCTCGAATATGTGTTTAAAGTTAGTGGACTCCAAACTTTCAGAAATACAGCATCGCAGGCCCGTACTTGTCTTTTATTTAGACAAGTCCGGGTCCGTCTCTGTTTTCCTCGCGGATTAATTTTTTAACACGCCCGGAACCGAGAAGGTTTGAAAGCTACGTTGTATAGGATATCCGGGTCCGAAACTTTTTCGGGCAACGCAACTAAACATTTCAAATTTGGTATATAGAATAGTTAGGGTCCGTGGTTAAAACAGGATGTATTACGTGTCAAAGCTTTGTTTTTTATCGGTTTGTTAATCTTAGTTTATTAATTCCAATTTTAGTTTATTAATGTACGACATATGACAGATAATATTTACGCCGAAGGCGTGTCCCATGTGAGCTTTCCATGCTCATTTTGCCAGTGAATGGTCCAAAACCAAGGATAGGGCTTGGTTGACATGAAAACTAATCTCAACCGTCCATCATTTTTGGCGTGTTTTTTCTGCTTTCCCCGCCGCGTTATGCTTTCCCACTAGTTCGCTGAAAATTGCGCAGTCAGAGGCAGCCTCTCCATCCTCACGTCACACGCTTGCAAACGAATTAAGTTTTGCATTTACTTCTGCCTACCATTTAATACGGTGGCGATGTAAATATCTGGAATGTAAATATCTGAAAATTAAGTTTTGCGTTTACTTCTGCCTACCATTTTAATTCGGTGGTGATGTAAATATCTGGAATGTAAATATCTGAAATGCATTTAGCTCGTCGAAACCTTATTTTCATGTAATATTTTTTCTGCAAACTTCTCCTGCAAGCCTTCTCGCCATCACTGAAGAAAAACACCATTTCTGAGGTAAGTCAATTACCTTTGTTTGAATAAGAGATTTTTCCCATACACTGTCAACTACTTGTATTCTGATTTTAGAAGTATTGTTATTGTTTTTCCCATACACTGTCAACTACTTGTATTCTGATTTTAGAAGTATTGTTATTGTTTTCTGAATTGTACGCAGCCATTTGCCGTTGTTCTTTGTACACAGCCACTTGTTGTTCTTTCTACAAAGTCTGCATAGATTCCTTAAGCGTCTTCCAGGTAAGTCACCCTTGTTTGTTCACTTAATGTCTACAGAAAGCTGCCATGATTATTATAAACATGATTGTTGGAAGTATCATCCTGTTTTTATTCTTTTGTGGTAAACTCCAGAAAAATGACGCACTTAGTTTAACATTTGTGAGTTTTAAAAATGACGCAGCAATCAAACCCTAGTGACATGATATTAGTTAATAATTTCATTCTTCCCCTGACGCCATATTACCTATTCCCTCTTTGGGTCAATTTTATGAGCCACTCACTACTTCTTGAACCAGAAAATCAATCCTTCCAGCCGCTTATTTTCGCCCTGCATACATAAACAAGAAAAGATTAAAACTTTACGCACATGTGAGCTTTTCAAGCGCATTTTACCTATGAACGGTCCAAAACGAAAAATAGGGCCTGGTTGAAATTAAAATGAATCTCAACCGTCCGTCATTTTCGCCGTATTTTTCTGCTTTCCCCGCCGCTGTCGCTTCGCTGAAAATTATGACGAAAGAACATCTTCATAGTCTATCTCAATCCCTGTCTGCAATGCAACAAAAACCCCCAATTAAGAATAAGTACGAGCATAACTAGTGAAATTAAATTTCTAATTAAATGCAAGAAAATGTGTGAGTGACTACCATTCCTCTCTCCATGACGCTACTATTACAGAATACTGCTCCTTCACTTGTTTCCACCACCTTTTCAACATAGGGCTTTCACTATAGCCACAACCATCTGGATTCAACTAGGAGAGACAATGTATGGGCGCGTTAGAGAGAAAGAAAGCAGCAAAAATGCCATTTGGATTCACCTGCGGGAGAAAATGTATGAGCATATTAGAGAGAAAGAAAGCAACGAAGAGGAAGAATGGTCCACATAGAGTATAGTTCTGTAATAAGTTTTGTCTTGCCATTTGTTCAGAAGCATGTATGCAAATTGTGGAAGCAAAGACAAGGCACGTGAACTGTCCACCAGAATGCCACGTTTAGGTTTAGATTGCGAGTTTGTTTTTAACCTCGGTTTAGGTTTTAACCGCGAGGTTTATAATAAATTTGAGCTCATCGATGCAGAAAATATTAATAATAAATTTGAGGCTTTCACATTTATGAGATGACAATATTATAAAAATGGTAGTTTTGTAATATTAAGGGGGAATATATGACCTGAAGGCTGAAAACAACTTTTATAATTCGAAACAATTATTTTCGTTTAGAAGGATGAATTTTGCCATTTTATTTTTCTGTTGCAGAGATTTTGCTCCAGCTTGCAGTCATATGCAATTCTGCCCGTGAAATTCTGCACGTTAGGTCACCTCACTCTCATTGCCGGATTCTTTATAGTGAAATTGGGTGGACATTAACCTCACTTTATGTGCGAAGATTTTAAAATCTAAGATATAATTTTTGATAGATAGTTAATAACCATTTAACTTTATAAATTATTTTATCATTTAAAATTTTATATTATAATTTATTTTATTATTTTATATTATATTTTATATAATGTAAATAATAAATGTAATTTTAATATAATTAGTGGAATATATAAATGTCATTATATAATAATAAAATTAAATTAAATTAATAACTTGTAATTAAGCTACAAACATAATCCCAAAAACTCTCCCTATTTCACCATCCACAAACTCTTTGGCGTACCTATTGCACACTAGGGTGCCATTGCTAGTTAATAGGTTGAAGTTAATAGGTAGCCGATACAACGTGTCCACCACTCAGAATTACTTTATGGGTTTTTGTGGGGCACTTATCCAGAAATTGACATTATTTGTGTTTTTCTAAAATAATGGATTCTATAATTATGATCAACATTATTTTTTGGTTTATGTGCTTATGTTTAATAAAAAAAATTTGGAAACAAGTAGAATTATATAGATGTGGGCATCTTTGTCTTTACATAGGGAATTAGAATAATGTGAATAATTAGAATAATGTCTATTTATTTGCATTATTCTAATTCGCTATATAAAGACAAAGATGCCCACATCTATATAATTCTACTTGTTTCCAAAAAAATGAATATTTGAACATAAGCACATAAACCAAAAAATAATGCTGAACCATTCATTTTGAAAAACACAAATAATGTCAATTTCTAGGTAAGTGCGCCACAATTTTTTACTTTAAAAAAATATATAATATAAAAATGTTTTAGTTCATTTTTAAAAATATTATGTTAGTCTAAATGACAAAAAATGAATATATTGAACATAAGCACATAAACCAAAAAATAATTCTGATCAAAACTATAGAAACCATTCATTTTGAAAAACACAAATAATGTCAATTTCTAGATAAGTGCGCCACAATTTTTTACTTAAAAAAAATATATAATATAAAAATATTTTAGTTCATTTTTTAAAATATTATGTTAGTCTAAATGACCCTCGAGTATATTATGAGAGGCAACCAACAAAGTGAGTACAAAATATAATGCGATAATTACAAGGTATATAATTTTTGACGTTACAAAGTCACCTTGATATATCAACCATTGCCATCCTTATTTAATGTTCATTTCATATTTCTTTCAGATAATTTTCAAGATTTCTCTTAAAATTTGTTTCAATTTTTTTTCAAGATTTCTCTTAACAATGACATCTATAATTTAGTGTAAATATTAATGCAATCTCTTAAATATTATTAAAAAAAGTGAACTCTCTTTAAAAAAATTGGATTCCTTTATTAAGATTAGTTGTAATGAATATGAGAAGCAATTAATCTAATTTAGAGTTAAGACAAATCATGTACAACCAAATTTTGAAATCTAGAAATCATAGAAATTAAAGCACTTAGTTAATTTTAGCAGCTGATAGAGAGTTGTCCATTATTTCATCGTAAATTTTAAATTGTAACTTATAACAATAAAATCTAAATTGGATTGCTCTTAGAATTTGGCTAGGACAAATCCACACCCTACGAGATTGACCTTTGTACATGCAAATGAATTGAACAAATGTGCACTTAAAGAGCTACTTATCTTTACTTTATGGATATTCAAATCTATAAAGGTAGTGTCTAGAGATGTCATTGAGGATCTTTCCAACTAAATAGGTAATCATTTTCTCCTAAGTCAAACCCCTTGGAAGGCTAGAATGATAACAATGAGTGATATCAAAGAAAACATGTACACAAACATACATATAACCTATATGATAATGGTCTTGTAGATCTAATTCTATTGACACTCGTAAGAATTAAATTATGCACTAAATAGCATGTGATGATCCTTGCTTCTCCTTATGAATTAATTATACATTGAATGCCTTTGAATACCATGACATATCAACATGCCACACACACAAATGCTTGCTAAGTCAACTAATAGTGCCTAGTAAAAGGAGGTGACAAGAAATTTAAATTTGAATATTTACATTTGGGGATCATTGACACACTCCCTAGGATTGAAATAAGTCAATCATGTACTACTCACAAATGAACTAGAGGGATAAGGTGGTAATATCAAAGTGAAAGGAAAATGTATAGAAATGCTTGTGACTAGGGATGAGAAAGGAATGAATAGTTGTATCTAATGTATGAGAATAAGTGCAAATGGGGGTGAAATAGAGATGGACAAGGATTAAGGCATGACCCAAGCTTAACACAAGAGTACATGTAATTGTTGGTGTATTATTTTATTTTCTTGCATTTAACTTATTTACTTTATTACATTATATGCACCTAGGATAGGATAAGCTTGTTAGGTAGGTGTCTACTTGGGTAGATTGCAATTGCCTCATGTGACTTGTGTTTTCCTTGTTCGGTGGAGGTATACTTCACACATTTTACTACATGTATATTATCCCACATTGGTTGTACATCCACATATCTTGGTTGTGCATCCTATGCATACTCACTTGTAGGCCTCATAGTAGAAATCATAGATCTTGTCCCATTTGTGTCATTTGATTATAATATAGTTTATTCTATCATATTATTCATTTTTGTGCTTTCCTTTTGTCCTTTTTTTTTCCTTTTTTCTTTTTTCTTTTCTTTTTATCTTGTGTGGCAATCTCCATAGCCAAAATGTACATAACATTAAATCATAAATTATACCATTTCTTTCATGGTATCGAAATAAGAGAGTTCCTTGGGTTAGTATTTTCTAAAGATATGAAATTATAGATCTTGTCTTTTCTTGAAAGATCGGGTATGTTCTGCTCTCACATCAAATGATTATTTATAAAATGAAAAAGTTTGCTAAAAACATCATATTATAGGATTCTTCTTTGTGCCATTGTATTGCCAATATATTATGGGGATAGGTGTAAAACATTTAAGCTCACCATATATTTTAGAGTGTCCAAAAAGTTGATTTTACCTCTTATTGCATCCAAATTGGGACGTTCTTATTAGATATAGTAAATAATTATCAATTGGAGCAAGTCCAACCCTACCATTTTGTTTAGAAGGTTCAAAAACTTATAGATCAACTATCATTTATCATAAAAAATAGAGCACTTTGCCCCATAGTCCTAAGGAAAATGTTTACCCTCCCTTGAATCCTATAAATTGTACCATAGAGAATATTCTATATACAAGCAACATATTTTTATAGAATTAAGTAACACGTAATATTTACACACATAAGATCTAGTCACCTATATCACTTGATAGGTTTATAAAAAAATGATAGTTTTGGAATACAAGGATGATATTAGTGACTAGAATTAGTAAATCATTTGATTGGTTTCTAAATTTGATAGTTTTATAAATACTATACCCTATGAGTACACAGTACAATGTAAAACCAACATGTGATATATGACCCCTAGTAGGCACATAGACCAAGCAAAGGCTTTTAAGCCCTACCACCACTGGGCTTACCTTAGCATCAATGAAGGCATTACACGAGTGATACCACCTCTTAGCCATCAATGATGTTGCTCATTTATAGTCTACGGTGAAAGTTCAAAGTTGTATTCTACTTTTCTAAATGAAACATGATCCCATAGTAGTGGTTTACAATTTTTGGCCAAACTAGACACTGAAATTATTATTTTTAACTACATCTTCACATTTGGGCACCTATAGTGGCTAAACTGTGAGGAATTTGAAGATGGTGTAAATTAGAGTCTCATCAAATTTTTTCTATAGATTCTAAAAATATTTTTTTCAAAATTTTTGGAATCAAATTTCACTTCTTTTTCCATCTCCCACGAAAATTGATTTTTTTCAGAAAATAACATTTTTAAAAAGTGGCCTTACCGTATACGATAACTTTTTCCATGAAGGATAAAATTCCAATTCTTTCAAATTTAGATTTGTAACTCGATATCTAGTGTTTCCACTTGGTTAGATAGTTTTATTGAATATTTTTTCCTTAATCAAGTTTAAAACGAATTACAATTCAAAACAAACGCATACTTTTTTGTATATGTCAAAATTTATATATTTTTATTGGATCAAGGACTTCAATATTTGGTGCACTCATATTTTTCAATTTTTTTGATAATCTTCTATTTTTCCACATGTGAAGAAAAAAAATTCATTTTCGATGAAAAACCTATGTTTAATAAAACTTAAAAAACAAATACATAACAAAACCAAAACATATTAAAATTATATTCATTGGATAGCTTGTTCTGAGGAATACCATAATCATTTGAAATAAATTTTAAATGAGTTCATTTGATCCCCCAAAAGCTAAATCAAAAGTGATTTTTTATCAGCATTTTGATAGGTGTAAAGGAGACGCATTTATAGGTATGGTTTAAAACTAGCGAGGTTCTATCCAAGGGGTTTTGATCTAAGGTGATTTGATCAAACCCTCTTCAATTGGAATCCTTAAAGTGGAACTTTTTAAGGCTTAAATCATTATATTTTCTAAAAATATGTGATTTCAGCTAAAATTCGTTCCTCTCAGGAATTGTAAACCACTTTATTTGAATAACACTAATTTAACTTTCTTTGAATTTTGAAAAGATGTAAACTAATAAAATAAAATAAATTAATAGATTTCATGTTTGTATTTAAAAATAAATTAAAAAAAATTGGAACATGTTTTTTTTAAAATTTGTTACTATAATTTATTTGTTGATAAAATACTAAAAAATGAGGTTAAGTGGGATGCAAATTTTTATGTCTAGTAATTTTTTTTCTTAATTTTTTTTGTACTAATAAATTTTTGAAACTTTAGTGCATGTATTATTTTTTTATCATTTCAATAAATATTTTTTAAAAATAAATCTTGAAAGTTGAATGCATTAGCATAACTATTTAAACCAGATACAACTTTTTGTCTTAACTATTTGTCCAAAATAAAAAATTATTTATATGGAATCTATCCTCTATACATTCTTTTTGTTTTTTAAATTCTTATAATTAACTATGGTATTTTTTTGAGAAGATAATACACTTTATATTTTGGTGTCGATGACCTACTTTTAGTAAAAATAAAAGAAAATATAAACAATAATTAAAATATTGATTTAAGAGAAAAACTACACTTATAAATCTATAAAATAGTGCTTTTAGATTTTTAAAAATATTATTTACGGGTAAGTACAAAAAGATGGGGGACCCAAAAGGGCTTTTAAGTGGCATTTTTTTGAAATAAAAAAAGATTGACCTTGGATGAGAAATTGAAGATAGTTACATTCAAAATTTGAAGATGCAACAAAAACAAGAGGTGTAGCACAATCAAAATTTAATTTCTAAACAGACTATTTTTTTGAAAATGGTAGAGATGAAGGGGTTCAAAAGGGGGACCACAAAAATAGTCCTATTTTTTTAAAAATATAACATAGCGTCTAGTGTGCCCCCATAAAATGTTAACTTTTTTTAGTAATTCAAAAATTGCTTCTTTGAGAAATTAGCTAACATCATGTAGTTTATGCTTGAATTTTTGCTAATTATTTAATGAATATATATTTTTTACTAATTTTCAAAGTGGACACATTTTGAAAAATAAAAAATTGAGTGTGCTCCCCCTTAATTTTTTTGCAAATTGATCGAAAATCAATTTTATTTTTTGAATATGTGTAGAATGGAGTCTAGTTTCTTAGAATGTAATTTATTTGGAATTTCGATGAATGATTAAAAGATAAAGTAAAAAATACCACAAATTGATTTTTGAAAAAAATAAATAATTTTCCTTAAGATGTATAACCAATAAATTTTCTACCTACTAACAAATGATTACTAATAGGAGAAAATTAGATACTTAAAATAGTTACTAAACTCACACCAAGAAGAATAAAACAAAGAAACCAATTATAGCTCAAGACAACAACATATTTCTCATTCCATATGTCCAAAATTTGTATGTTCATAGACTTAGAACATCTCAAATTAGCATTTACAATTGTTAAAAATATTCTAATCTACCTCAAAATTCTATCTTTACTATTTTATTTTCACTTCAAAAAACCAAAAAAGAGGGCCCTTTGTGTGGCATCTCATTACATAAATATAACCATGCAAGTGTAACTAAATCTTTAAAGTAACTATTTCTTGAAAGTTAAAGAATCCCCTTTAAATATAGAGAAATTATAACATATCTAAATTTAAATAACAATTAAGTAACAAAGCTTTTACACTAAGGTGATGCATCTCCTGGATCCACATCATTTCTATCATTCTGTGGTGACTGGGACAATTGTGTAACAAGATTGACCTTATATCCTTGAAAAGCTTTAATGAAAGGTCGCATTTCACTATGGTGAGGGTTGATGACATTTTTAGTTCTCAACTTCTATAGTGCTTTTTTTCCTTAAATCAAATCATATTTGTTAGAAAAGGTTGCTAGGTACCCGATGCATTGTACCAAATCCAAAGTAATGACACTTAGTTTCCTTATGCTATTAATACATAAAGATTGTCTATCAAATAGCCCTTCCATGTCCTCATCTTGGGAATCATCTTTCTTTTAGATATTGGTATTGATGGTTGAAAAAATATTTCTACATGTATGCCCTAATTTAATTGCACTCTTTTAATAGCTTATTCTATTCTAAGATGTTCTAGTTTAAAAAGGAAAATTTCCATTCTATACTTTTCTTCCACATAAAAATTTATTATCCTTGGCACTTGACAAGATTTGTTCTAAGTTACTAGTTTATATATGTTATAAGTTCAATAATTTATTTTAAATCACCATTAGTTTTATACCAAATTGATTCCTCATTTTTTTTGTTACAATTTCATTGCCATTTTTTTTAATGTTGCTATATCTTCACAAATTTTCTTTATTTTCTCAATAAAATTTATCCCTTTCATCACAATATCCTTTACCTAGTCCTAAGTTGTTTTTCCATAGGACTTATATGCATGGATTTTATCAATTACCTCTTCCCCATTGACTGCTCGCTTGGGTCAAAGGAAAAATCAATTTGACTCATTGCTTGGGCTAAGAAACCAACAAATGATTGTAAGCATTCTATCAAAAGAGTTATTTGTTGCTTGAATCGGTCCTTTGTCTAATTATCTTTCTTTGTTATTTTTACTAGCTTAGCAACTAACACCTGAAAGTTATGTATGCCCCCATCTCTTATAGAAGGACCCAAGTTAATCCCAGTAATATTGAGATCCTTTGTAGTTAATTGGCTGATATCTTTTTGTGTGGAAGGGTGAGCGACTTCTACATACATACTTCTTGAGGTAGCATGAACCATTAATCGAGAAGTAGTTTTGGGCTTCTTAGGTTGGGGATTTCTTTGAAGTAGATGAGAAACTATGTATTTATTAGGAAAATTTAATTCAAATATTTTCCTTTTATTTGATAAAGTTTTCTCTAGCCAAGAACGAGAAGGAGAAGATAATAGAGTTCTAGTAACAAGAGAAGAAAATTCTAGAGATCTCCTAAGAGGCAGTGTATCATAAACCCCTACCTCTAGGGAAGAAGGGGGAGTTGATGTAGTTTGTTTAAGGGGACCTTGAGAAACATTATGTTGAGGATTTTTGGTGGAAGAATAAGTAGATGATGAATTACCCACTTTGGGATGGAGATTGTTAGCCGAAAAATAATGTATAAACATCGATCCAAACATATGTAATAGCTAACCGTAAAGAATATTTTGAAACATGAATTTAGGAAGATAGAATGTACTCTAGGGATACTATCTAAGGGCCACATCCTATATTGTAAATTATATAAGTGTTGAAAGTATGGTGCAAGTGTTGTTATTGATGTCAACATATGTTGCAGATGTTGTCATTAGTGTCAATAAAATGGAGTTTGCTGAAGGTGTTATTAGAAGTGTTGGATATGTTGATGGTTGGCATGAGCTTGTTGGACATAGTTTTTCTACATTTCCCTTTGCTCATGAATAAGTAAATGTTGATATGAAGAAGTTATAGTTTCCTCATTATTAAAGAGTGTTGTAATTGTTATGATTGTATTTCTTGTCTTTTGATATGAAGCAACATAAAAGTTGTGGGAGAATGCATGATAGGTTGTCATGTAGTCAATGGCTTATGAAGGTGTATTGAAATGCTTTGTAGAATTCTCTACATTCCTCCACATTTGAATATATGACCTTTTATGGAGTTGATAGTGAGCCCCCACAACTCCCTATGATCCTCTGCAACCAAAAAAACCTATCACGCATGAGAGAACAAAGCAATGCTTATGCTATACAACCACTTGAGAAAAAAGATTGATCTAAAAAAGAATTTGATATGCCTTTTGTATTGAATGAATAAATGTGATCTGTAAACTTTAGCGAGCACTTAATCAACTAATTTCACTAGTTAGATTTGCAAAATTGACTTACTGAAGTCCAAATCTAGAACAGGATCTTTAATCAATGATTCAAACCCAATGTGAAAATTTAAATCATTAATCTACTGAGCTCTTTCAATAGTTAAGTAATTGCAATAACACACACAAAATAGATAACAAAAGCAAGTTGATAACGAAGTTCACCGGTATTGGCTACGTCTCTAGATTCGCTTGAAAACGAATCAATCTATTCCTTCTCCATAAAGATGCGATGAACTTTCCATAGGTTACAAAAGAACTTACTTCTCCTTACAAAAGGATTCAAGAAAAAAACTCTCACCTATGACCCTACTCCCATTGTCAGAAGAATGATCTCTTTACAAAACAAGCTTTAAAAGCTTGTACAAATCTCCATTTCTTCTCCAAGTTAAAAATCCTTTCGATGGGATACTTGGTTGAAAAGAAGAATGAGATCCAACACTCTCCTCACTCCCCCTTTTTATACAATTACATAAGATTATTATGGTTCCAACCATAGTATTTGTAAATATTTGCATATCTCCCATTTTACATAGAAAAATCCCAAAATCCCCTAAAAATTATTTTAAATGTGTTTTGAGCCCTTGTTTATTTGGGATTTTGGTTGGAGATTTGTTTTGGTTTCAAAAAATAACCATTTAAGGCTATTTAGTTAGGCATCGAGCCTAACTAATGGCTATATAAAACTTGTGCCACCTATAGATCAAACAACTTCAACAGTGTAGCGGTGGTTATACATTTTACCACCCGCCCGGTCGGGGGTTCAAGTCCTGCCGACCATCCTTTCTTTAACCATTTTCAAACTGTTATACAACAAAATAAAATATGCAACAATATATGATAGGTGTGATATGCGAGGCCCAATGATGGAGATATGCACTTGTATCCGAGAGGTGGAAGATTTGAATCCCCCCACTCTAATTTTGGCAAATTGCTCGAATGACCCACGCCAGAGGAAGGAGGATGGAGAGGCACGTAGCACATCCTCATTGTGCCACATGTCAATCGTTGATTGGCTAGAATTCACACGTCACTTGCCACACAAATGTGTAGTCATTGTCCATATCACCCACCACTGGGTACTGACTAATCTGCCAACTCAAATGCCACATGTCCACATTGGAGGCTGCCACATCATCAGTCGTATGATGACTCAACTGTTGAGGTCACTTATCGTACTACCAACTCTGATTCATACCGCCACGTCATTATATGACTGACACGTTTTAAGACCTGATTGGTCCACGTTAGCATTCGTACGATGAGTCATCTACTTTGTCAGTTGTTGACATCATGATGACATAATCATTGTACCATCCAGTCACCCTAGTCAACTTGGAACTTTGACTAACGATATCCTCCGCATACGTGCTCTGTTTTTGATGAAACGAGTGTCGTTGGGATCGTGACGACGAGCTCTTTGATTTGACACTATTTTTGATTGATTCTAAATCAATTAATTTTTTTTCCTTTCTAGACGGCCTCAGATACTTGTTTAACCCAAACTTTGACCGACTGTAACTTTTACGTATGAACTTTGTTTCCCATGATTCAAGCGGCATTGGGATCAAGTTTCTAAGCATTACGCCATGGTGCTAAATTCTTGAGCATTGGAGACAATTGATTTTGTAGGGTTCATAGATCCTCTTGGATCAAACCTCCCCACTGAAGAGATTTTGGTCCTCCAAAAGCTATCTTGTAGAACCTTTGAATCCCTCGGCTCGAATCAACTTTGTTGTCACCTTCGAAGCTTCATTACAATGCTATTGTTGGCTCCACCTTCCACAACTGATTCTAATTTTGGTCCTAGTTCCACCATGCTTCGAAACTTACATTTTCCCTCCATGTGTCTTACACTTTGGCTACATTAGGTCCTCAAAGGATGCAATTCAAAATGAAACTTGACATACCAAAAATCAAGAAGAAAGTTGAGCATGATAAACCTGTCTCTCGATGCTTCTCACGACGGTGGTTCTCATTCTACATACCAGCCTAGCCAATTTCTTGGGCATGATTATGATGCTCCTCCAAACTGCTTGAGCATGGCAACTGTACCTCAGCCTGAAACATTCCTTCACCTTTGTTCTTCGGAATGGCTAATTTAAGCCTTCACCATTCAACTCTATCTCTCTTTGTCTTAAGCAACAAGGCCATAGACAAAATCCTTCAAGAACTTCAATTATCAACTGAGTTCAGACTTATCTTCAAAAATGATCTTGATAGAGTCTTCAAGTTGAGAATATGCAAGTCACTCTTAGACCATTCTTGCAACTCTTTGTCTAAATGTGTAGATGGTCTTCCACCTCTCCCAAAGTTCTCTTCAATAGAAGCTTCGCACTGAAAGAAATCTACAAGAAAATTGCACAAGTAACAAATCTCTATCTTGTAGTAAGAAGTTGTCAAGTATTCTCCTTTGGATTACAAGAGATATGGCTTCAAGAGCTTTACAAAAATATCAACCGTAGAGTAATAAAAATTCTTACAAATACTTGCAAACAATTTTATTTGGAGTCTTATACTCCAAACCACACTAGTTTGATATCAACAACATACTACCATACTACAAAATGAAAAATGGTAACACACAAAAAGTTGATATAACTATTTAGATGAAAGGTGTTCCTAGCTCTTATGAAGTTGTTCAAAGGAACTTTTCTTCACTGGCTACTCCATCTTCAGTTCTTCTACCACAGGGGTAGTACCCTCAGGTTCCACCTTTGCTTTTTCAACTTCCTATTAGGTTGATTTCTTGATGGACCTTGATGAACGATGAAGCTCTGGATGCAACTTCCAACATTTTTCATCCCAATGCTCACTGATTTTGTAGTGGGTGTAGTAGTTTTGAGCTCTGGAGGATTCTCTAGTTGCTCCCAATCCTTGAAAATGAGGTCTCTTCTTGGCCTCGATAGGATTGATAATGCCTTGTTCAGTGGTGCCTAGGCCTTTCCCGTTGTATCCCATTTTGGTAAGCAAATTCTTTCCAATGCCCTTGGTGTGCTTTTCAAAATGTGCGAAAGAGTTTTTCTCACCCTCCATTGGTTTCTTTTGATATGATGCAGAAGATACCTCCAAATAACTATTGTCATTATCAGGCATGTTGAAGATCTTCAGGTACTCCATCTACTAACAGTAAGCACATTATTCTACACCTACAGGACTAGCCCATTCATGACCATAATTCAATCTCGCCACAAGACTCTTCATAATGGGCTTCGTTGCTGATGATGCCCATGAACTATCAATTGGGGTAAGCAGGGAGTACGAGGAAGAAGTATCCTCAAAATGCAGATAGAAGGCGCATATGTGAGAATTCTTTGATACATGAGGACTTCTCCTATTCTTCTCCTCAAGCACCTCTTGTAGGAGCACCCACAGTCTATGATTCTCAGTGTTAGCTTCTTCAAGCAACTGCTTGAGTTTCATATTCTCTGTTGGCATGCAATGGTTGGCTTCCTCAAACTTCTGCGTTTTATCAGACTTCTCATGATGATCTTGGTAGAGATTTTCAATCATCTTCTTCATAGCGAAGAAATCTTCTACCATAGATGTAGTCATCGTCACTTTGGACATTTCTCCTTACATAGATGCCATCTTGCAATCAATAAACACCAAACAACTGCAAAACGAGCTCAACAACCACTCTGATACCACTTGATATGTAAACTTTAGCGAGCACTTATTCAACTAAGTTCACTAGTTAGATTTGCAAAACTGAATTACTGAAGTCCAAATCTAAAACATGAGCTTTAATGAATGATTCAAACCCAATGTGAAAATTTAAATCATTAATCTACTAAGCTCTTTCAACAATTAAGTAATTGCAATAACACACACAAAACAGCTAACAAGAGCAAGTTGATAATGGAGTTCACTGGTATTGGCTATGTCTTCGGATTCACTTGAAAATGAATCGATATATTCCTTCTCCAGAAAGACACAAGAACCTTCTCACAAGTTACAAAATAACTACCTTCTCCTTACAAAAGGATTCAAGAAAACAACTCTCACCTATGACCCTACTCCTGTCATTAGAAGGATGATCTCTTTACAAAATAAGCTTTAAAAGCTTGTACAAATCTAGAATTCTTCTCCAAGTTAAAAATCCTTTCAATAGGATATACTTGGTTGAAAAAAATAATGAGATCCAACACTCTCCTCACACCCCCTTTTTATACAATTACATAAGCTTATTATGGTTCCAACCATAATATTTGTAAATATTTGCATATCTCCCATTTTACATAGAAAAATCCCAAAATCCCCTAAAAATCATTTAAAATGTGTTTTGAGCCCTTGTTTATTTGGGTTTTTTGTTGGATATTTGACTTGGTTTCAAAAAATAACCATTTATAGCCATTCCTTAGGCATCAGGCCTAACTAATGGCTATATAAAACTTGTGCCACCTATACATCAAATGGCTTCAACGGTGTAGCAATGGTTATACATTTTAGCACCTAACCGGTCGAGGGCTCAAGTCTTGTCGACCACCCTTTCTTTAACCATTTTCAAACCATTATACAACAAAACAAACCATGCAACAATATATGATATGCACGATATGCGCGACCCAATGGTGGAGATATGCGCTTGTATTCGAGAGGTGGGGGGTTCGAATCCCCCCACTCTAATTTTGGAAAATCACTCAAACAACCCACACCGGAGGAGGAAGGATGGAGAGGCACATGGCACATCATCATTATGCCTTGTTTCAATCATTGATTGGTGAGAATTCACACGCCACTTGCCATGTAAGCGCCTAGTCACTGTCCATGTCACCTGCCACTAGGCGTTGACTCATCTACCAACTTGGATGACACGTGCCCACATTGGATGTTGCCACATCATCATTCGTATGATGAATCAACTATTGACATCACCCATCATACTGCTAGCATCTGTATGATGACTCATTTGATCCATTAGTTGCTGACATCATGATGACATCATCATCATACCATTCAATCACCCTAGTCAACTTGAAACTTTGATTGACGATATCTTCCGCGTACGTGCTCCATTTTTTATGAAATGAGCATCATTGGGATCATGATGATGAACTCTTCGATTTGATGCCATTTCTTATTGATTCTAAATCAATGATTTTTTTTCCTTTCTGGACAGCCTTGAGTACCTGTTTGACCCAAACTTTGACCGGTCATAACTTTTGCATACGAACTCCATTTTCTATGATTCAAGTGGCATTGGGATTGTGTTTCTAAGAATTATGCCATGGTGCCAACTTCCCAATCATTGGAGATAATTGATTTTTTCGGGTTCATAGATCCTCCTGGATCAAAATGTGAATTAATGATTACAATGAAAGTGAATTCTTATAAAATTATAAAAAGAAAACCCTAGATGAGGTGACCATTATATTAATCTCATAAATGAGACAACTAGACCTATAATTATCCCAATCTAACAATAAAAAAACACTCCTAAGTTTAACTTAAGTAATTAAAGTAATATGGGACTTAATAATTAATTAATTATTAAGTGATTATCCTAATTACTCCAACACCTCCCCTTGAGATCAACTTAGGGAGAAGCTATATACCCTAATGAAGAATGCAATGATGGATGCATGGATGGGTACCGTATACAAGTATTGATGAGGTACCCATATACAAACAAATGAATTTCTCATAACTAGAGAAAATGAGAAAGCCACATGGGAAAAAATATCCTCTACAAAAAAGAAAAATCAATTATTGCACTAGTGAAAGAAGGATAGAAGGAGGACCTAATGCGACCCACAAGGATTGCTTCTATCATGCAAGTACAATAGATGTCCCCCCAATAGGAGAGATAAAATGAGGATAACAATCCCCCCATAAAGAAAGATCTCCTGTGCCAATGATGAACTCTTGAAGACAAAATATGATCCATTTCCTGCAAACTACATTTCTCCCCTTAAGAAGAAATAGATCCAATGGTGAGTGGAGAAGCCAATCCAAAAAGATGGGTGATTCTAGAATCCAAATCCACATGATGTGCGTCTTTGAAAGCTACTCAAGTGTCCTCATGTTAGAAAGAGGTGATGCCAATCCAAAAACCTATGAAGACTGATGTAGAACAAGCTCCAAAGATGGTGAATATGATGGTTGGATAAGAAAATTGATGTGGCTATCAATAAAGTGGAGATGAATGTCCTAAAAATAATCCTCCAAATATGTAATATAGGACTCCAAAAACAAAGATGATGTCTGCAAGATACAAATCCAAAGTAGTTGTGTCTAGAAGATGTATGTCTTGTTGTATTGAATCAATAGGGGCCAAGGATGTGGTGATGCCAAAATGATTAGTAACAACAAAAGATGATGATGTAGTATCAATATGAAGAGTGGGAACATGAAGACAAGTCTTTGAACCATCAAAACATGCAAGACCTATGATATAATCAAGCTCCTCTAAAGTATCATCATCAAAGGGTATGGAATCTACATCTACAAGAGGGATGAGACAATCTATAGTAGGATCCTTTGGGTATGAAGAGATATGAGGGTCTCCATGGATCTCCCAAATTCAAGTCCAAAGTGTGTGGGGACAATCAATTTATTATACAATACAAATAGTGTCAAGATCAACACTAGAACATATAACCCCTACAATATGATCTCATATGATACCCCATGTTGATAAACTCCGTAGTGTGTCTGGTGTAGGTATGAGTCCATAAATATAAGGAAAAAAATCAAGCTACTTGAGATCTTTCAAGATGATGTTTCAGCAAGACTCTTAGTTATCCAACACAAACAAATCAAATGATGTCATCCAATGTAAACAAATCCTTTCCAAGTGCCAAGATGTCCAAGTAATTGACATAAATGTGAAATCACAAAAAAATTAATGTGTCGTAGGAAAAAGGACCCTTTGCTTGAAATGAGAATATTTCATTATAAAAATGACTTAATGAGGCCTTAATCTGGTGTTGTGAGGCATTTTATGCATCCACATTAGGTCTTGGACCCTTGCAAACTAAATAAAATTCTTTTAATGACATCTTGTGAAGGTTTTGTGAAGTGTTGTAAGACATTTCTACATTCTTCCAGACTCTATTTATTACAATTCACCTAAAAATCACCTTTTTATTCATCAACAAGTTCTATTTTGAAGTGTTGTAAAGTCTTGTAACAAGCTTTCACACTTTTCTAGGCACATCTTCACTATTTATCCTTTTCTTATGCTTTATTTGACTGCTTTATGCTCTCATATGCTTAATTAAGTGTATTTTTGAGTATTATCTCAACAAACAACATTAAATACAACATATTTCTTAACACTTTTTTTTAGGTCCTAGGTGGGACCCATTCACCATGTGTGGCGAATGAGTCCCCCTTGGCCCCAAATTAAAAATATTTTAAATTTTCTTTTTGTATTTTATTCAAAAACATTACATGTCAGCCTGTTATGAGGTATAATCGGGATACTAAGGCACAATTATCTATAAATAAGTGTTTTTATCCTCATTTTGGAGCTAACAACTCAATTTTACATCTCTCATCATTAATTCATCATTTATCTTCTCATCCAAGTCAAGAAACTTAGGGTTTTCTCTTTGCAAGTCATTGAAAAAGCTTCTAAGGGCATTCAAGGGCTGAATCTTCATGTATTGTTGCAGAATTTCAAGATAAATCACTATGGAAAGGTAATCAATTCCATTTTGCATGTTTCATTACTTCCTTTCATCATTTTGGTTTATTTACCTAAAAGGGGTTTGACCAAGGCAACCCCCATGCCCTAACATTCAACATATCTGTCATTTGTCTTGTTTGTATGCAAATTTAGGACTCTTGGATGTTTGGAAATCATTGAAGATCAAGTGGAAAATTCATTCAAGTCATCTCTTCATTATTCAAGTCAAAAATATCAACTAAAATTCATTTTCAAGCCTGAATCTGACAATTTCTGAAGCGGACACCTATAGAGGACAAAAGTGCAAATCTAGACCTAAAAAATCAAGTTCTGACTTTGTAGATTCCTGCAGGAGGACTGATTGGCCATGCATGGAAAATTAGTCCCACCTGTAGGCCTATAAACTAATTTTCTCACAATTCAACTCTCAACAGTCAAAAACTTGTTTTCGAAAGTTTTCATCAGAAGTAGGATTGATTCACCATCTAAATTCACTTCAATGCTTTGAAATTATACATTTTTCAATTAATTCGACATCATAGCATTCATAAAGCATCAACATTAGTAAAGAATTTCTAATTTTTTTGAAAAAAGTCCATACTGGGATTGATTCGCCACCTTGGACGAATCAGTCCCTTCTGACCCTTGAAACAACATTTTACAAAACTCAAAAATTTATTTTTAGGCTTCTATTTGCTACCTTAACTTGTATATATCAGTTAATTTCATTTTTGTAGCATGCATTTCATAATATCTAGCCTTAATTAGCTCATTTAATGCATAACTTCCATTTCAAGTTTACATTCTCATCTTGTTACATGCCATAATTAGTCAATTGTCATCCTTGAAATCTGAAACATTATTATACTTCATTTGCATCTTTGTTGTAGCATTGTTTGTAGCTTAATCATTCCATCATGTTTTCCTTACAAAATTCTATAGTTCTCATCTCGCATGTTCTCTTTTTAGATGTTATTGCATGTTGTAAGAAATTTTTTTTAAAGGCATATGAATAGGAGGTCCTTTCCCCTCTCTCTTTTTTCATCATAGATCCCTCTCCTAGTTACTCTTTGGTGGATGAGGTTGGTTTAGTGAAAGAAACCTTGGATGTTCATAACACTATCATTTTTTCTTCTCCCATTATCTCTCACACTTGTGAAGCAGATATTTTGGTGCTAGAAGAACCAATTGATGAGAGTTGTGACAATTTGAGTTGTTTCTCTCCTCTTACCTCTCCTATTAGACATGACATTACTAAAGAAGAGGACATCACACTAAGTAATCATGATGATCAACAACACAACATGACAATGAGACCATAGATTCATCTCCCAACTCCTCCCGTATTTGTGCGAATGTTTTTCTGAGTAATCATGGAAATCACATTATTTGTGAGGAGGATATGTTGACATTAGATGATCAAACCTTTAAGACCTATGACAATCCTTTTTATTTTTCTTCCCCTATTTTGGAAGACATAATTGGACAAAGGGAGGTAATCAAAGATAATCATGAGAATCTCCTTGCTCCCTTTCCTAATGTTTCCCCCATCCAAGAACACAGACTTAATCAAGCAAATCCAATCCTTGAAAAACAAGAATGTGATGCTTTTTCTTCTCTTTATGCCTCTCCCACTTGTGATGAAGCTACTTTGCACATTTCAACCTTAGATGAACATATTACAAGCTCTCCTTGTAGGGTAGATAATATGGAATAAGAGAATGAGGTATTAAAAACTTTGAATGATTGCATAAAATCTTCCCCTAATCTCCCAATTATCAATACTCCAACAAATTCAACCATTCATAACTCCCTTGGTTGTGATGAAGTTATTTTGGATGAAACAAACCTTAATTTTCACGAACATGTGGTTTTTTGTTCTCCTATGAACTCTCCTTCTAGGGATGATATTATGATCCAACACAAAGATAACATGCCCTTCAAAGAAAATGAAGGCTCTCACTTGTTACAAGATGTTAACAATATTCAACCTCACTACACCCTTTACCCATCCTCGCATAAACTTCATCCTTCCAATAAACCTCAGTACACACTTTACCCACCTTCGCATTTGCTTCATCCTT
Organism: Sequoia sempervirens; assembly: GCA_007258455.2. Classification (NCBI taxonomy): domain Eukaryota; kingdom Viridiplantae; phylum Streptophyta; class Pinopsida; order Cupressales; family Cupressaceae; genus Sequoia; species Sequoia sempervirens. Next base: position 889,718,132 of record VDFB02281492.1, read on the forward strand.
CCAATACACCTCACTACACCCTCCACCCACCTCAAACTAATGTATCACAACCGAGTTATAATACCATTGCTCATACATATAATACTCAAAATAATCCACAACCACCACAATGAACCCCATCTTCTTTACCCTTACTTAATCCACCTAGTGCTCCTTGTTACATCCCCAACACAAAGGAGTATGATCTTGTTGAACAATTAAAGAATACTCCTGCAAAGATTTCCCTTTGGGATTTACTTCAAAACCCACTAAATTACAACAACATTCTTCAAACAACCTTAAAACAAATCACAATTCCTCCCTGGTACAACTCTGAATGATGTGGCAACTCTCATCCACAAAAATAATCTTGACATTACCTTCCATCAACATGCACTCCCTCCTTTGGAAATGTGTAAACATGATTCCTTTATGATAATTGCTCAATTCAATCACAAAGGTATCAAATGCACTCTCATAGATAATGGTTTTTCCCTTAATGTGTGTAGTATGAGTCTTCTTGATCTATTACATGTTGATAGGTCACAAATAATACCCGATTCTATCTCTATTTGAGGATTTGATAATACAACAAAGCAACCGCTCGGTGTAATCACTTTTCCTATTATGGTTGGGGTGGTTACTTTGCAAACTCCTATTCTTTTCATTCCTTATGATCTTTCATACAATCTTCTTTTAGGCAGAACATGGATTCATGAGATGAATGCAATGCCTTCAACCCTTCATCGTATAATGAAATATGTCTATAACAATAGCATTTATCAAGTTGAAGCAAATCCCGAGCCTGAAAGTTTCTTGCACCTTGAAAAAGGAGCTACAAGTCCTTTGAAAACTTTGATTCCAACATCTAACATAGATCCTCTTGAAATTGAAAATAATGATGAGGGATCACCATCTAAATTATTTGGTGACAATTGGGGATCCTTAGAATTCACACCATCATTTATGAGCGAATACATAGTCACACAGAAGAAAGGTGAGACACAAGGACAACTAACCATCATGTCAACACAACATTTGGAAAAAAATTCTAAAGCATCTGCCTCCACCACTTTAAACAACAAAGCACACTCCACGACAACCCTTTATGAACACAACAACACACAACCACCCGATTCCAAAGCACTAAAACAAATTTATGGAAAAGGGTATGACCTCATGAAACAACTTGGATATAGTGGAAAAGGATGTGGTGCTTGAGAACAAGGAATCCACAACCCTATAGAGCCAAACACACAACAAACAACTCATGGTCTTGGATACTCTCCTTTGACCAAGATCACCAAACCTTCACTCAACATTAATACTATCACACAAGACTCTTCCAAGATTCTTCCATATTCACATAAATAACATTAGTTGCTGCTCCTTTCCATGCCATAGTTGTAGGATCATCGCATACTCACTATTGCATGTTTCGTATCCCTTGCAAGGGGCATCATATCATCATCCACTTTAGCCTCACCCTTGCCCTGCACTAAGTGGGGGGCAAAGAGTTAGATAGCCTTATCCCTTGTATGCCACTTGTCATTGTCTCCTTTGACTACTTGTTAAATTTTCATGAACATATACGAGCAAGCTTGAGATGTGAATGACATGTCTTCAGATTGACTCACATGTGACATACAACCTTTCTTTTTCATTTTTTTCCTTGACATGTTGTAACCTAACTTTGAAACATATGACTTGGCATAGGGCTTTCTAGGATGGCTCTCATGACTTGTTTTCTTTTTTCTTTTTCTTTCCTTCTATACTTTAATGTAATTTCTCATAGAACGATGTGTAGCAATTCCTTTAAAGTGGGGGGCATACATTACCATTATTTCATGTGCATTCTTGGTTCCTAGTGTAGCCTTGTCATTTATGTGATGCGTTTGTCACTTTGTGGATGACATTGGGTATGATGTCTTTCATAAGTGTGATTTATCTTAGCATATTACATTCCTCTTGGTGGCTTGATGTGACGCATTGAATCCCCTAACTTGAGAATATACTATTCTTTGATTGGCCCTCTCTTGGAGACATTAGACATAATGTTCTCTAAGTGACTGACCTTACACAAATTGAACAAGACTCCTTCAAACATTTTACACTTTTACACTTTAACCTTTTTTCCACCTTGCATAACACAACTTGCATGATTGTACTTTGTCTTTTTTTTCATAGCATTTTTCTTTGTGGTGCCTTGTTAAAGTTATCAATGGGTATAACTTTAATATGGTTGAGCAAGAAGCCCACCTAGCGGCATGACTTTTCCCCATATCCACTTTAGTGTTTGTAAGTGCATACCAGCTAGCATATGTATCTTACCTTTTTGGGCTTTCTCACCCCACGGACAACTAGTTCCATGGACCCAAAGTGAGTATGTTGTGGCCTTCTCACCCCGCAGACGACCTAAAGTTCTGTGGCCCCAAAGTGAGTACATCTTTTTCACCTCGTCTTTCTTTCCATCTTTCCTTTGCATGATTTTGTATCTTGGGGGCTTGACCTACATGTGAATCTCCCTTGAATGCCTACTTTAGTGTGAGTCTGAAGCAAATTCATCCTCTCACTAAAGTGGGGGCTAAATGTGCCGTAGAAAAAAAGACTCTTTGCTTGAAATGAGAATATTTCATTATAAAAAGGACTTAATGAGACCTTAATCTAGTGTTGTGAGGCATTTTATGCATCCACACTAGGTCTTGGACCCTTGCAAACTAAATAAAAATGATTTTAATGACATATTGTGAAGGTGTTGTGAAGTGTTGTAAGACATTTCTACATTCTTCCATACTCTATTTATTACAATTCACCTAAAAGTCACCTTTTTATTCATCAACAAGTCCTATTTTAAAGTTTTGTAAAGTCTTGTAACAAGATTTCATGCTTTTCTAGGAACATCTTCACTATTTATCCTTTTCTTATACTTTATTTGACCCCTTTATGCTCTCATATGCTTAATTAAGTGAATTTTCTAGTATTATCCTGACAAACAACATATTTCCTAACACTTGTTTTTAAGTCCTAGGTGGCACCCATTCGCCATGGGTGGCGAATAAGTCCCCCTTGGCCCCAAATTCAAAATATTTTATATTTCCTAACACTTTTTTTTAGGTCCTAGGTGGCACCCATTTTCCATGGGTGGCAAATGAGTCCCCCTTGGCCCCAAATTAAAAATATTTTAAATTTCCTTTCTGGATTTTATTCAAAAACACTACATGTCGGCCTGTGATGAGGTATAATCAGGATACTAAGGTACAATTGTATATAAATAAGTGTTTTTATCCTCATTTTCAAGCTAACAACTCATTTTTACATCTCTCATCATCAATTCATCATTTATCTTTTCATCCAAGTCAAGCAACTTAGGGTTTGTCTTTGAAAGTCATTAAGAAAGCTTCTAAGAGCATTCAAGGGCTAAATCTTCATGTATTGCTACAGAATTTCAAGATAAATTACCATGGCAAGGTAATCAATTGCATTTTGCATGTTTCATTACTTCCTTTCATAATTTTTGGTTTAATTACCTAAAAGGGGTTTGACCAAGGAAAACCCCCATGCCCTAACATTCAACATATCCATCTTTTGTCTTGTTTGTATGCAAATTTAGGACTCTTGGATGCTTGAAAATCATTGAAGATCAAGTGGAAAATTCATTAAGTCATCATTCAAGTCAAAAATATCAACTAAAAGTCATTTTCAGGCCTAAATATGACAGTTTTCAAAGCGAACACCTGTTGAGGACAAAATTGTAAATCTAGACCTATAGAATCAAGTCCTAACTTTGTAGATTATTGTAGGAGGAATAATTCACCATGAATGAAAAATTAGTCCCACTTGTAGGCTTGAAAACTGATTTTCTCATAATTCAACTCTCAACAGTCAGAAACTTGTTTCCAGAAGTTTTCACCAGAAGCAAGACTGAGTCTCCATCTATGGTGAATCAGTCCCAATGGCCATTAATAGTGACTTTAGAAAGATTTCAAAATCTTCCAATAACATCAGTTTTCTTCCAAGTGCACTATGTTCAGTTTCATCAATTTTTGTTTTCATTCATTTAGGTTTCTAGTTCATATTTGCAATCAACACTGTGTTTTCCAACATTTTGTGTTAGATTAGTTTGCATTCATTTATCTACATTTGTGAGTATTAAAACATATTTACACACACTTCACATCAATATCCCATCCATCCTTACATTAATCTTGAATGAAACATTGTGCATTTTTGGCCCATTCTCTCTCTTTCTAGGTGAAAAACCCTAGAAAGAGCCAAGAAGGATTTGGGTACCAAAATCCTTCATTTCAATTAATTTAAAATGTACCTGAGATAGATTCTAGAAAAATTTCATGAATGGATCTGAAGAGCTCTATAATACCTTTCCAATGTAGCTTGAATTGCGAAAATCAAAGATATAGGTAAAAAGTTGTGAGCTCAAAAGTAAAAAATGAAGATCTAACTTTGACAAAAAATAAGAACCAACATAAAAATATGATGATGAAACCTACACCACTGGAAATTAGACATAACTCAGTTTTTGATGATATCTCATTTTCCTGATTTTGACACCATATGCCCAAGTTAAGCCAAAAAGAAAAAAATCGCTGCTTTAGGGAAAATGAGGGTTAGGAGGGGGCTTGAGAGCTACCATATGGATGATGTCATGCTAATGTCAACGTGATGTCGGTATGGAGTATTTTGGGAATATTCCTAGTCATGTAAAAATGCCCACAAATAATTGACTAACAACCCTTAGATGAATCAACTCAATGTGGGAATCTTCAGATTTCCTTATGCTTTGGGGACGAAGGTCAAGGTCAAACAACACTTTTGGGAGAAAAACCAAAAATAGAAAATCAACCTATAGATACCTAAATTTGACCACCTCCATATGGTCAAATTTTCCCTTGTATTCTTTTATCCTGCATCCCTAAGCCCCATTAATTAAATAATTGGTTATTTGGTTAATATTTATCTTTATCCCTAATGCCCCCTAAGGTATTTAATTAATTAAATACCTTAGGGGGCATTAGGGATAAAGATAAATATTAACCAAATAACCAATTATTTAATTAATGGGGCTTAGGGATTAAATACCTTACCTCTATTCCTCTTTAAATTAAATAAATATCCTAATTTATTTAATTCAATCACTTTTCCTAAATGAATTAAAATCAATTTTTAATTCATCCACCTTCTCTCTCCTTGTCACATCCTCCTACATTTCCCCTAATCTTGATTAACCCAAGTAATACCTAATTAAAATGTGCACATCCCTAATCATAATTAAAGTCACATCCTCCATCAATGCAAGTGGATGCCTAATCAGAATTAACCTATCTAATCCCTCATTTGCACAACCTAAATTAGTAATTAAAGCTAACCTAGTCCCCTAGGCCATTTATGACATACCCCTAAGTCAACCCTCACTAATGATTCTCTCCTTTTGGAGAAGTTATCCCTATTGGAGTACAATGAACACTGAGAGGGGGGGTGAATCAATGTTCATACACAAATTTTAATTTGTAAATGCTTTTTCAATTTTGAATTAAGTAAACAATGCATCAATAGAAAAAAACAATATAAAAAAAACATACACATGCATATGGCACAATGATATGTCCTGAGTGGAAACCCTCCTGGGGAAAAAACCACTCAAAATGCTTCACTAGCTTAATCTAGAAAAATCATTGTTTATAATGCCTCATCGGCTGATTGATATGTCTCGCTAACAATGTTATCTCAATGATAGACTTCTCAATGCCTCACTGGCTAAAATGTCTCACTAACAATACTATCTCACTGATAGATTTGGCAATGTATCACTAGCAAAGTAATGTGCCTCACTGGCAATGTGTCTCACTGACAATATGCCTTACTAGCTTATACAACTGCATAAAAAGAAAACACTCAATTCAAGGGGTTTGCCTGATTCTATACAATACATCAAATGTCTTAACCCTCTTCATCATACATACAACATCACTTAAGAAAATAACTCTTAACAGAGTAAAAAATCAACAACTATCAGCATATCTTTGTAATCAACAACAGAGAATCATTTTGCTTTCTATTCAACTTAACTTTTTGAATGTCTTCAACATAGCATAAATAATGTCTGGTATTTCTAAACTGAAGAAGATAACTACCATCAAACTTTCCATGTTTAACCATCTTGTAACTACTAACAAAATTCTTTTTCAACATGAGCAGCAATAAGGATTAACTGTTCTTTACCCATCTAAGCTGAAAAGAGATAACCAACTATGTATAAGGCAAACCCTTAACACAAGACAACAAATGGGTAATAAAATTGAAAAAACATTAACCTTTAAAACCCTTAATAATATTTTTGTCTTTGTAGAAATCGATTAGGGTTTCAACTGAAACTAATCACAACTTAAAATACTTTAAGGTTAAAGAATAAAAGAATTGTTATCCCTTTTCTAAATTAGGCTTTCTCAAGAAAACATGACTCTCAAAGTTGCTTGAAGAAAAACTGCTTCCTGTGCAGAGTTAGCTTTCTCTTGTAAGCTCCCATACCCCGTTCTGAGCTTCCATTTTCTTGCTCAATGGTGACACTACCATGCCATATTATTTGAAAAGAATGAGAAGATAATTAGGGCACCAAAGAAAGCATAATCATTTTGTTAGTGTCAACAATCCTCCACATGACCTTACAAAACCCGAATGACTTTTGAAATAAATAAACCATGATGCTTGGTTGATATTTAAAACAAGAAAACATAATACCTTGTTGGTATGAAGACCACAACATTAGAATGCTTGTCAAGTGGCCCAAAGTGCCATGTTCAACATCTTTGATAATTATTGTTGCCTTAATAGGAATAAGATGTCAACTAATGCCAAGTTGTCAAACATATTATCATCTTATCATATGATGTAAAAGTGTCACCATACATGATCAATAGTATATGAAATAAACATGATCATATTATGAATATAATGAGATCATGTTATAATTGACTTGAATGTAAGGACCTGTTCAATAGAAAATATAATGACTGTCATCAAGAACACAAATACCAATCTACCAAAGTCACCAACTTGCCATCAAGGACATCTCAATCATGGAGCCTTATAAATGTGCCTTGTAAAATGTTAGATAACCAACCTTTTCCTTAGGAAGAATCACCTTGAACCACAAATTCTATTGTCTTTTTCATTAAAAATGAATCTTTTCTAATCACATATGTCATGTGACATATACCATGCAAATCAAAGTGTAACTCACCAATTTCATTATGATCAAGGACAACCTGTTTAGTTCTCATGCAAAACTATCAAATTTATCAAGCATACTGTTGGAAAAACAAGGACACATGACTGAGAGGGGGGTGAATCAGTTGTGACCGAAACTTAATTTTTTTTACTTAACTCAACTTAATCTCAGATTTGATGAATAAGCAATTAACACATCAAAGAGACAAATAACACCAAGATTTTTTTACATGGAAACCTTGTTAGGGGAAAAACCACGGTGGATGTTAGTCCACAAGATTATACTCTGTTAAAAGTATAAAGACAAATAATAAGGGGAATGCACATGCATTCAAGCACACTGCCTAGAGCTCATTGCTGAAATACAAAAGAGGACTCACCGTCCAACAATACAAAAATATGGATCAGATCCATAGAGTATGAACTGAAAAAATACCTTCTACAGAAGCCTGATTATAGTTTCAATTAAGCACAAAAAACCTTCTTCTCACTTCGCTCAAACTTCTTCACTCTCTACTCTACAATCGAATGATAGAAACACTATTTTATCATTTACACTTTCTCTAACATACATTCACACTTATGCACATACTAAATTTTCTCACTACATGAGATTTCATCACAACTTAGTTGGCTAAAAATATAAAGCATATTTTCAATGTCGGCCCAAATTCATAAATAAATTTCCAATGTAGATCCACCAAGGTTGGCCACAACATAGTGGAGACCCAAATTAACATCTCCAATACAAAAATAATTTAATTAATTTCACCACTAAGATCCACAACATGCCACCACCAACATGTCAGCTAGAAACATGAAAACCCAAACATGCACAAAAAAGATCTTCAACCACGAGCTCTCCGAGTAATGTGGACATGCCATAGAGATAGAGAATGATCTAGAGACATCATAAAACATGAATAAACAATAGAGAAGCATCCGCAACTGAGATTACCAGAATAACAAAATCTTCATTCAGGAACACTGATAGAGACCACAGAAACACTGTTAGACCACAACACAATAAAAACATTACACAGACCTCTAAAAATTCCGGTAGATGATCTAGAAAAATTCAAAAACAAACCCTTTAATCCACACCAACCAATATTTTATGTACATAACAACCTGGCACCTTCATGACTTGCATAGTTCCTGGGAACCTAGAACACTTTCCCTTACAATTTTCTCAATATCTTCGACATATACAACAACTGCTATACCAAATGCTAATAGTGTTGAAATCAATGACAACCACATACTGGCAACCATATCCACAACATCCAACAATCTCCCCCTTTGGCATTGATGGAAACACAAGATGCAAAAAATACCATCAATCCAACACATTGACTTCTTCTCAACTGCACTTCTCCCCACAAGGTTCTTCTTCTTAGAAAGATTTTTCACAATGCACTTCTCCCCCTTTGACATAAATGGAAAAGGTAACAATGAAATTTCCATAAACATGCTCTAAACCACATATCTGCACATCTGACTACTCCCCCTGAGTAGTAGCCACAAAAAAATCAATCCTGATCAAAATATAGCAATGGATTCCATAGATTGATGCAAGTAAATGCATATTTCAGTTCTTATCAGGATGGGTTATTACCCCTAGCATTCCTCTGAGACACTCAAAAGTATCCTTCGGTAATGTCTTAGCAAATATATCTGCAATCTATTCTTTGGTAGGAACATATTCCAATCTGACTTCTTTCTCATTCACTTTCTCCCTCAAGAAATGAAACTTGATTGATATATGTTTAGTCTTGGAATGCAACCCCAGATTATTTGAAATATTTATTGCACTTGAATTGTCATAGTATATGGCAATAGGATCTTCATATACTATCCTGATAACTCTCAACATCTATTTCATCCATATCACTTGAGTACAATTATTGGCAGCAACAATGTATTTTACTTTAGTAGTAGATAGAGAAGTGGAATTCTACTTTTTGCTTAACCAAGACACCAATTTCTTCACTAGAAAGAAAGCACCACCACTAGTACTTTTCTTGTCATCTACATCACTAGCCCAAACTACATCAGTAAATGCACACAAAGTGAGATCATCATCCTTTGGATACCAAAGTCCAAATTCAACTGTTCCTTTTAGATATCTAAAAATTCTCTTCACAACATTCACATGTGATTCTTTTGGATCAGCTTGAAATCTATCAACCATACATACAACATTCATAATGTCTGGTCTAGTCTGAGTTAAATAGAGAAATTCACTGATCATTGACCTATATATGGTTTGATTTTCCTTAGGAGAATCATCATTTTGTGTCAACTTACATCTGGTCACCATGGGGGTACCAACAAGTTTTGAGCCATCCATTCCAAACTTCTTCAACAGTTCTTTCACATATTTGGAATGAGATATGAAAATCCCCTTGTCCAATTGTGTGACTTGCAATCCCAAAAAGAACTTCATTTCTCTAATCATACTTATCTCAAATTCATTCTTCATTTTATCAAAAAATTCCATACATAGATTATCATCTCCTCCAAAATTGATGTCATCAACAAAAACTTCTATAATTAACTCCTTATCATTATCTAATTTGAAGTATAAGTTGCTATCAGCAGTACCTTTACTCAATCCAAGCTTTAGTAGATATTTTTCCAATCTAGCTTACCATGCTTTGGGGGCTTGCTTAAGTCCATATAGAGATTTATTCAATCTTCAAACCATATCTCCCTTGTTTGCTAGATGAAATCCATTTGGTTGTTCAATGTACACTTCTTCTTTTAGTTCTCCATTCAAAAATGCTGACTTCACAACCATCTGATAGACTTTTTAATCCTTGTATGCAACATAATCAAGAAATAATCTAACAGCTTCAATTCTAGCAACAGGGGCAAAGGTTTCTTCAAAAACAACACCTTCCATTTGAGAATACCCTTTACATACCAGTCTTGCTTTATTCCAGACCACTTCACCTTCTTCATTCAGCTTGTTTCTAAATACCCATTTAGTACCAATCACATTTTTGTCTTTGGGTCTTGGAACTAGTAGCCATGTGTCATTATTTTCAATCTATGTTAGCTCTTCCTTCATAGCTTCCGACCAATGTTCATCTTGAAATGCTTCAGTGGCATTTTTAGGTTCAATCTTTTAATCAAACAATATTCTTTTGCAATTTTTCTTCTAGTTTGTACTCCTTCACTCTTATCTCCTATGATTTTATTTTCAAAATGATTTATCCTTACATACCTTGGAGTTTTGGGGCATTCTTGAACTTTTGACTCTTCTGAACTTTCTTCTACACTTGCACTTGTCTATGCCTCCTGATTTACTTGATTTACCAGAATGAATTGAGGTTGCTTTATCAAAACATATCGAATAATTTGAAATAGATTATGTGTTTGAGTATTATTCCCTTGGTTTGTAATGTCTTCATCTGAATCATAACTATGATGTCTGGATGATTTGATAGAGTCCTCATCAACTCTGATATTTTCACTTTCAACCATCTTTCTTAGTCTTTTATTATAGCACTGGTAGGCCTTACTTTTAGTGGAGTAACCTAGGAAGATTCCTTCATCACTTCTTGCATGAAATTTTCCTATATCATCATCTCTCTTGATATAACACTTGCTTCCAAAGATTTTGAAATACTTAACAGTAGGCTTGTGACCAAACCATAACTCATAAGGGGTCTTACTAGAATTACCATTAACATTTACCTGGTTCAAAGTATACACAATAGTGCTTATAGCTTAACTCTAGTACATTTGAGATACATTTCCTTCCATCATCATTGTTCTGGCAACATCCATAATTGTTATATTCTTTCTCTCTGCAACTCCATTATGTTAAGGGGTTCAGGGAGAAAATAATTGTCTTTTAATTCCATGCTCTTCACAAAAAGAGTTGAACTCCTTAGAAATGAACTCACCACCTCTGTTAGATCTCAGGCACTTGATTTTCAGACCTTTCTCATTTTCTACGATAGCCTTGAAAATTTTGAATTTCTCCAATGCTTCAAATTTTTCTCTTAAGAAAGAAACCCACATCATTCTAGAGTAATCATCAATAACCAACATGAAATACCTTTCTCCATGAATACTTCTCACTCTAGAGGGACCACAAAGATTGATATGTAGCAACTTCAACAAATTATTTGAATGTAACTATTTTCTTCAAAAAGAGACTCTAGTTTGTTTACCCATTTGACATTCCTTGTAGATTATATTAGCAGGCTTTACTAACCTAGGAAAGTCTCTTACTGCTTGAGTAGAACTTATCTTGATAATGTTTTCAAAGTTTACATGATGCAATCTCCTATGCCACAACCAACTTTCATCTACTTGAGCAATTAAACAACTCCCACTAGTAGTATTCAGATGAAAAATATTACCTTTTGTTTGTTTTCCTATTGCAATCATATTCCCAGAACTTCCACGTATCTTGCATCTTCTATATTTGAACTGAAGATCATAGCCCTTGTGCACCATCTGTCCAACACTCAACAATTTGTGCTTCAAGACTTCAACATAAAGAACATCATCAGTGTTATCCTTACCACCAATACAAATAGATCCTATGCCACAAATCACACCAACATTGTTATCTCCAAATCTTACAACCCCACTGTCATACTTTTCTAGACTCACAAATTTGTTTTTATCACCGGTCATATGATGTGAGCATCCATTGTCAATGACCTACTCATATTTTTCTTCAACTTGGGCTGTAAGAGATTTCTCATCTTTAGTGGATTTAGTAGCCACAAAATTATCTTCAATGGTAGCAATGAAAGCCCATTCATCTTCTTTCCATTATCTTTATCAGACTCATCATCCGTCATTGCTTCTTCAACAAAGTAGCATTTCCTTTGGAATCTAGACTTCTTAGGCTTAGATCTAGGAACTCTTTTAGGACATCTTGATGCAAACTGACCTATTTTACTACATGAAAAACATTTAATAGGAAATACATCTTCATACTTACCTTTTCCTCTGCCTTCTTGCTTTGCAATTAGTGCTTCTAGTTCTTCTACCTCTCTTTCTTTATCTTCAAGCTATTTCAGTTCTTCATCATACTTGGATATCTTTTTAGAACTCTCTCCCATACTATATCTTTGCCTGTTACTTTTGGATATAGTGGCCTTGAATGTAGATTCAGTCCTTGGTGTAGATTCACCAAATTCATTTATTTCAAAAGCAACAAGCTTCCCGATCAATGTGTCTCTTGTCATCTTGTTTACTGATCTGAACTCTTCATTAGCATGAACCTTCATTTTGTAGGAAGGAGGCAAGGATCTGAGTAATTTAGCTAGAATTTTGTCCTCATCCATAGAACCAATGACACATGTAATACCCATCACTATTTCATTTACTCTACATAAAAGAAGTGATATTTTTCATCCTCACCCATCTTCAAATTCTCATACTTCCCTTTTAAGCTCTGTAGCTTAGCCATCTTCACCTGTGCATCTCCTTCATACAAGGTTTCCAGCTTCGTCCAAATCTCATGAGCTGTTTGCAATCTTGCCACATTAGCCATCTCTGAATCTGTCAGAGCACTCACCAAATCTCCAATAGCCCTAATATTATTTTCAGCATCTTTGATCTCATCAATAGTAGAGGGAACATTCTAAGGAATAGTATATAGATCTCTTGTAATCTTCTAGAAATCTTCACCAATACACCTTAAGTGAAATTGCATCCTAATTTTCCACAGTGAATAGTTGGTGCCATCAAATCTCAGACTGTCCTTCTTGAATGTTTCCATCTCGGATCACCTCAAGCTTTTATATTTCTTAAGAGGAACTTGCTCTGATACCAATTGTTGGCAAAACAAGGACACACAACTGAGAGGGGGGTGAATCAATTTTGATAGAAACTTAAAATTTTCTTAACTCAACTTAATCTTATATCTGATGAATAAGCAATTAACCACAAGCAATTAACACGTCAGAGAGACAAAGAACACCAATATTTTTTTTATGTGGAAACCCTGTTAGGGGAAAAACCATGGTGGATGTTAGTCCACAAGATTATACTCTGTTAAAAGTATAAAGATAAATAATAAGGGGAATGCATATGCATTTAGGAACCCTTCCTAGAGCTCACTGCTCAAATAGAAAAGAGGACTCACTATCCAACAATACAAAAATATGGATTAGATCCACAAAGTATGGACTAAAAAAATAGCTTCTACACAAGCTTGATTATAGTTCCAATTAAGCACAAAAAACCTTCTTCTCACTTCACTCAAACTTCACCACTCTCTGCTCTACAATCAAATGATAGAAACACTATTTTCTCATTTACACTTTCTCTAGCATACATTCAAACTTATGTACACACTAACTTTGCTCAACCAATCATTCTTTGCTCTACAATCGAATTATAGAAACACTATTTGCTCATTTACACTTTCTCTCGCATACATTCACACTTATGCACACACTAACTTTTCTCACCACATGAGATTTCATCACTCTTATATATCCGATACATGAGATTTCATCACAACTTAGTCGCCCAAAAAAATAAAGCATAATTTCAGTGTCGGCCCAAATTCATAAATAAATTTCCAATGTAGATCCACCAAGGTCGGCCACAACATAGTGGAGACCCAAATTAACATCTCCAATACAAAAAACTTTAATTAATTTCACCACTAAGATCCACAACACGCCACCACCAACATCTTGGCCAAAAAAATGAAAACCCAAACATGCACAAGAAAAGATCTTCAACCATGCACTCTCCAAGTAATGTGGACGTGCCACAAAGATAGAGAATGATCTAGAGACATAAGAAAAAACCAAGAAACAACAAAGAAGCATCCACAACAGCTGAGATTACCATAATAACACAATCGTCATTCAAGAACATTGACAAAGACCATGAAAACATTGTCAGACCACAACACAATCAAACATTACAAAGACCTCTGAAACTTCTAGTAGATGATCTAGAAACATTCAACAATAAACCCTTTAATCCACACCAGCCAATATTTTACGTACAAAACAAGACGCCTTCATGACTTGCATATTTCCATTGGGAACCTAGAACACTTTCTCTTACAATTTTCTCAATATCCTCGACATATAAAACAACTGATATACCAAATTCTAATAGTATTAAAATCAATGACAACCACATATCAGCAACCATATCCACAACATACAACACATACATCTGAGTAACATATCAAAGAGAATACATCTGAGTAACATATCAAAGAGCCTGAAATGAAAAAAGAACAATACAGGGATGAGAGATGATGACATTGAGGACAAGTATAAGACTCTAGAAGCTAAAATTGTTATAATAAAAAATAATATGGATTTTTTTGTGGAACAAAACCATAGAATGACAAGGCATAATGCCATTATCATTAATGCAATGTCTAAAAAGTTGGAAAAGTCACAACAGGGTTCGTTGGTTGTTGACTTGGAAGAGGACAAGGATAAAAGCAAGGATGAGGACCAAGGACTATTGAAGAGGACCCATGCCAACCTTAAGAGGAAAGTGCCTCCTACTCCCTAGATGATCTAGATCTTAAAGAGGGGGGTTCAAGAGATGAACGACATGGAAGCTGAGGCAGCAAAAATTTTAAAGTCTCAAGTTTAGTTGCTACTGGTGTTTTGTCTGGTCTCTTTGGGGTCTTCTTTGTGGCCCTTGCTAGTCTTTTTTTGGTGATTGTTGCTTTGTTTTTATGATGTCCTCTCTACATCCTCTCTATTTCTAGGTTCTTTAACATTTTATTTCTTTTGCTTGTAAACTTTGTGGTTTCAGGTCCCTGTAAAACCCATTTTTTCCTCTTTCAAAAGCATATCAAAGAGCCCGCTCCTTTTTGGAACCTTAGTGAACATATTTCATGACAACATAGAACCAACTGTATCACCATTGTCAAAAAGTATTTTTGTCAACAAGGACAACCAAATTCGGGGAACAAAGAAAAAAAACTCCCCCTTTGTCCTTGGTGACAAAAACAACAAACCTCTCCCCCTATTTTTGACATCCAAGACAAAAGAAAGATCAACACACACATCTAAATCTGATATGAAGTAGCACAAATCAGGTACCCATTGTTAAGTCATCAAGCCAATAGCCACAACAATAGGAACAAAGAACACACATGGCAGGAGAGAATGATAAATAGGCATAACTCCCCGATCTTGCATATCTATATGACCTTCATAAATTGCTAAATACTTTACATAGAGCACTAACATAGGCATCAAGTCACTATCCATTGTCCATTAGAGGCATAGCATAGATCACTGTTCATACAATACATTATCACTATGTATTATGTAGCCATAATACACAACTAATTATCAAAGATTATATATTGTCCCTATTAGTATACCAATAAACAAATCACAAAATACAGTGTACAATCATGCATCATAAATCCCACTTGAGAAAATCATAATGCCAACACTATCAGCAGGGGTAAGTATAAGCATGCAAATTTGTCTCTAAAAATGAGCTCTACACAAAATAATAGCTATCAATGTATCAACCATAAAAATGCTTTATGAAGGATAATATACAGCGTGTGCTAAGTATCATTGTGTACCTAAAAACAATTAGAGATATTGCTTGCTCATATTATATGAGAATCATTCATCTTGCTCAAAACATCAACCAACACCACTGAAAAACAATATCAACAATCAACTGCTAAACCTGTAACCACAACCCTTGATATTAGTATATGCAAGTAGCCATAGAATTCACATATAACCACCAAATCGGATCTGATATACCAACATTGTCACAAGAATCATATGTTTCAACAACACTAAACCAAAAATTGCATAAACTTCATTTGATTTGAAACTGAATCAAAACCAAAGCATCAACCAATGCATCATAGTAGAATAGCAACTGAGCACCAAAACAATAAAATCAACCTGTGTACTTTCTCCCCCTTTTTACAAAAATGCCAAAAGTTGGGGTCAACAAAGTTGGAAGAAGATTTTTCTATAATCCACTTATCATCATTCACTACCCTTGGTACAATCCATGCATCAACAAAAACTATTAAGGAAGTAATGTCTCAAGCAAGAGGTGAAATATCAACCAACTATCATCAAGTGACTATTCTTGTTTAGAAATAAAATATCAGCATTGTAGTACACTATCACAAAAGGGTTTAGATAATATATTCAAGACTGAATAAAACATGTAGGAATGAAGAATGACAAAATAGGGAGATGTAACTTTACTATTAGAGAAAAAAAAATGGAGAACCTTCATGTGATCTACCAAGTCAAAACACCACATTCCACAAGAAAATGCTACATAGTGTACTCCCTTTTACAAATATTGTCAAGTTTGCAAGAATCTAGCCAACATATCCCTGGCACTAGCATGCATACATCTGCAACTTAGCACTGTTACTATCATCAAAAACTTGCCATTATAGTCGACACCAACATCACTTAACAAACATCTTGAATGATCAAACATCTATTCAACATTCAAGGCAAACATGAACTGCTATAAACTGCTCTGTAGACTATCTCATTTGCCTTATTTTATTGTGTAAATAATGCACTATTCTCTTTTCACATACATTGTCATTGTATATTGATGTTGCACCATTGATGCCAACATGGATGACAACACTAAGGTATATTTGCGAATATGAAAATTAGATGATAGATAGTTTGCACTAAATATACCAGTATATCCTGATTTAAACATTTCCAAGAAATCAAGTGGTAGAGTTGGCTACTGATCCTGATTGAAATACTATCTAATGTATGATTAACTAATCAAAATCACTAATATCACTGCTACTTGCATAGCACCTACTTCTTCTTTGATCTGAATAATACTGCCATTATCTGCATTCAATGACTGCTTGAGAACTTCATCATTCACCAAATCATCTATTTCAACTACCTCATATACTCCACCTATATGGAGACAATGAGACTGGTTGATTTCATAATCCTCACTGTTTATCTTTGATAAATTATCATCATGCATTGTGTTGTATGACTGTTTCACTTACTTTACTTAGGTAACATTAGTAATGCTTGCAACATTTGATAACATGACATATGTGCCTAACACAAACCTAACAAATTTGATCATATAAGATCTACTACTAATCATTGGAATCCTTTCAAGAATGGTTAATCATACTTAAATATAACTGAAAAAATTATTGTAGCTAACAAACATCAACCAAAATGTTGTCCCCTTATGAAAAGAACAAGATTAACATCTTAACCACTATGTATCATAAGACACATTATCTTCATTAAAAGTTCATGTTGCAAGAGAAAAAATAGACAACTCTCAACTTTGCATCATGATTATTTACTTCATATCAAAGCATGACAAAATCTTGTAAACATTTTTTCCTTGAATATCACTTGAACACTTACAACATATTGAATAACATTCCTCGATAATAATATTTGATCAAGTTCACTAGAGACACTACCAAAACATGAAAAACCTTGGAGCCAACATAAAATACCTTGAAAGAGACATGAACATATTGAAGCAAGTATGAAATACCATGGAACCAATCATATTCAATCAACTTTGATAACTATGTATCAACAACAACTTTAACTATGAATGAGTACAAAATCAATAAAGTATTTCTTGATCTTCTCTAGGGGATGAAGAGTAAAACACTAACCTACTCCCCCTTACCTCATGTTACTTTTTATGCACCTTGAGATGTTCCTTGTGCAATATGCACATGGTTAGGGATTTCTTCATTTTTCTCATGCCTTATTCTCCAAACCTTCAAAGGTTTTTTCCTTTGCTTGTTTGTCACATTTGACTTCTTAATGTGAATAAGTGACTTCACATAGTTTCTTTTGCAACATTGTGTTGTATGCCCAAGATTTTTACACCTATAGCATATGATATTGCTATCTATACAAAAGGAATGATAATTTCTTGATATTCCAAGAGTACTTCCACAATTATATTTTCCATGCTTCCAACAATTTCTTGCTAGATAACCAATTTTATTACATTTATAACAAACATTATTATAGTCTTGATTTGTCAAACTATAAGAACTCTTATCCTTATTCCATTTAGAACCATTTCTTGAGTGAATTCTACAATTTCTAGCTCTATGGCCATAAATATGACAAGAATAGAAATAGCCATGAAATTGAGAGTAATTGTACCTCATTGAATGATTCTGTCTGATAGGTGGAGGCTGTGAGATTTTATTTGTTCTTCATTCAACATCAACAATTTTCTCTTCTAATTTCTTATTGTTGTCACTTTTTGAAGCTACAATAGTATAGCTTAAGTTTATTTTCTTTCTTGGAGTATTTCTGACCTTAAAACTCTGTCCTTTCTCATTTGTAGATATAAAAACTATTTCAGTTTTTGACTGTTTTCCACTTGAAGAGGTTTGTTCCATTTCATATCCTAGACCAGTAGGATCATTGGAATTTTTTTTCTTACATAACTTATCATCCAGTGCATTAATACTTTTCTCAAACTTCTTATACTTTTCTAACTGAATCTAATGATCTTCAAGATCTCTCTTTAAAGCAACAACTTCTCCTTCAAGCTTATGACACTCAAGAGTTTTGGCATCCAAGTCAAATTTTGTAACTTCCACTATCCTCTTGGTCTCCTCAATCTTTGTTTTCAGATTTAAGATTATGTTATCTGAATCATTAGAACAAATTAACAGAGAATTCTTTTCTATTCTCTTTTTCAAAGAATCAAGTTCATCCTCAATTTTTTTACACATTTCTTCTTTAGCTTTCAACTTGACTCCTTTTTCTTCAATTATTTTTCTTTCTTCCATTTGAACCTTGAGTTTCTTGTTTTCTCTTTCAAGTTTTTTAATCATGTCTAGAGTAGAGACAAGCTATCCTTCAAAATCAACTACTCCTTTAGGGTTACTACCACACTCTTCTATATTTGACTCATTCACATTCACCATGAATTCATCAAATTATATATTAGACACCTTGTCTTCTACAAAATTGTTCTTATTAGCATTTCAAGAATCAATTAACAAGAACTTTTTTTGAGACAAGGCTTCACTAGACATGACAGGAGTTGTTTGATTATCTTTTTGCTTGACACTAGTGTTTTTCTTTTCACCTCTGTTTCTTTTGCACTTATCCTTGACAAGTACTCCACAACCAGGAATCCCCTAAGATGTTATGACTTAACTTACAAGGGTTTGGCTCTGATACCAATTGTTGGAGTACAATGAACACTGAGAGGGGGGGTGAATCAATATTCATTCACAAATTTTTCTTTGTAAATGCTTTTTCATTTTTGACTTAAGTAAACAATATGCATCAATATAAAAGACAATAGTATAAACAAAACATACACAAGGATATGAAAAAATTACATGTCCTGAGTGGAGACCCTCCTGGGGAATAAAACCACTCAAAATGCCTCACTGGCTTAATCTCAAAAACTCACTGTTTACAATGCTTCAATGGCTGATTGATATGTCTCACTGATAGAATTCTCAATGCCTCACTGGCTAAAGTGTCTCATTGACAATACTATCTCAATGATAGATTCTCCAATGTCTCACTAGCAAAGCAATGTGCCTCACTGGCAATGTGTCTCACTAACAATGTTCCTTACTAGCTTATACAACTGCACAAAAATAAAACACTCAATTCAGGGGGTTTCCCTGTTTCTCTGTAATACATCAAATGTCTTAACCCTCTTCATCATACATACAACATCACTTAAAAAAATAACTCTTAATAGATTATAAAACCAACAACTGTCAGCATATCTTTTTAATCAACAATAGAGAATCATTTTGCTTTCTATTCAACTTAACTTTTTGAATGTCTTCAACATAGCATAAATAATGTCTCATATTTCTGAACTGAAGAAGATAACTACCATCAAACTGTTCATGTTTAACCATCTTTTAACTACTAATAGAATGATGTGTCAACATGAGAAGCATTAAGGATTAATTGTTCTTTACCCATCTAAGCCAATAGGAGATATCCAACTCTACACAAGGAAAACCCTTAACACATGACAACAAATGGGTAATAAAATTGAAAAAAAATTAACCTTTCAAACCCTTAACAATATTCTGATCTTTGTAGAACCCAATTAGGGTTTCAACTGAAATTAATCACAACTTAAAATAATTTAAGATTAAAGAACAAAATAATTGTTATCCCTTTTCTAAATCAAGCTTTCTCAAGAAAACATGACTATCAAAGTTGCTTGAAGAAAAACTACTTCCTATGCAGAGTTGCCTTTCTCTTGCGAGCTCCCACACCCCGTTATGCGCTTCCATTTTCTTGCTCAATGGAAGCGCTACCATGCCATATTGTTTGAAAAGAATGAGAAGATAATTAGGGAACCATAGAAAGCATAATCATTTTTTTGGTGTCAAAAATCCTCCACATGACCTTACAAAGATCAAATGACTTTTGAAATAAATAAACCATGATGATCGATTGATATTTAAAACAAGAAAACACAATACCTTGTTGGTATGAAGACCGCAACATTAGAATGCTTTTCAAGTGGCCCCAAGTGCCACATTGAACAAATTTGATAATTATTGCTACCTTAATAGGAATAAGATGTCAACTAATGCCAAGTTGTCAAACATATTATCATCTTATCATATGATGTGAAAGTGTCACCATACATGATCAAGAGTATATGAAATAAACATGATCATATTATGAATATAATGAGATCATGTGATAACTGACCTAAATGTAAGGACCTGTTCAATAGAAAATATAATGACTGTCATCAAGAACACAAATAATGATCTACCAAAGTCACCAACCTACCATCAAGGACATCTCAATCATGGAGCCTTATAAATGTGCCTTGTAAAATGTTAGATAACCAACCTTGTCCTTAGGAAGAATCACCTTGAACCACAAATGCTATTGTCTTTTTCATTAAAAATGAAACTTTTTTAATCACATATGTCATGTGACATATACCATGCAAATCAAAGTGTAACTCACCAATTTCATTCTGATCAAGGACAACCTGTTTAGTTCTCATGCACACCGGTCAACTTTATCAAGCATACATTTGAGTAACATATCAAAGAGCCTACTCATTTTTGGCAGCTCAGTGAACATATATCATGATACCATAGTACCAACTTATCACCATTTTCAACAAGGACAACCACAGTTAGGGAACAATGAACAACAATCCCAACACCTCTTTGAATTTTAAATTCAAATTTATTCCCCTTATGAATGTTGAAGAATTTTTAATTCGTCATATTCCCCCATAAGAAATTTTTAATTCCTTTCTCAATACCCATAAGGATTTGTGAGGAATTTTTAATTCCTCACTTGTCCTCTCATTGTACATATGGACAAGAAACTCCTTTATGAGGATATCTTGCCCATTCCCAAGGTACATGCAAGTACCTCATGTGGCATCCACCTCATTGCCACCTCATTGCCATATCATCCTCCCTTGTCCACATTCCCTTCCACATGTCACATCCTCATGGCTTGTGATGTCTCAAGAAATCCTAACCCTTGATCTTCTACTCTAGATACAATCCTATCCATCCATTTCTTTAGAGGCCTTTTCCCTAAATATGGTTGATTTTGGCTTCATTCCAACACCACACACTTAGCAATTTTCATGCACTCACCTAGCCTCTTTGAGACCTCCATTATTGCAAAATTTCAAGCCATCATCTTGCATCCAATCCATTAGCTAACACCACCATTGCATTCACATCAATTTGAGCATTATTTAGAGTCATCTAGTCAAGCAAAGGAGCACACAAATCTTCAACAAAGGGCCAATTGAAAGCATCATCTAAACAAGGTAAAATAACTTGTTTTTTTAATTTATTTTGTTTAGATTAAACCTAGGCTAATATTGAGTGGTTTTTTGTGATCTCTTTTCTTGTATTTCCTTTTTTTTTTTGCATTTTTAGGTTAGAATTCACTTGCACACATTTTTGGCATGCCTGATGGGACCCACATCACAGGTCCTTTGAGTTTCTTTGTTGCTTTACTTTTGAAGGTGTCAGATTTTAAGCTCCACAGAGGCGAATCTTCCCTAATAGGTGAATCCACCTGATTTAGGGGTGAACCTACTTTGGGTTAGGTGAACGCACATATGCCACTTCGTAGAAAGGGTGAATTTTCTTTTAGAAACTAGTATCCAGACTTTCAGGGTGAATACACCTCAACTCGTATAGATGGGAAAACTTGCAAACATAATGGGTGAGCTTGTGAAAGTTATAGAGGTGATTTCAAATTCACCCCTCCACTCGATAGGTGATCCTGAACTTCAAAAAAAGGAGAATCCACCCTACACAGGGGAAAACTTGAGGTAATCCAAAACGCAAAATTTTTTAGTTTACGTTTCCATTTAATTATGAGTTTGTGCACTAATCAACTAACTTGTTTGTTTGTGATTGTGGGATTTTTTCTAATGTGTGTGTAGCTTGTGTAGACACTTAAAAATGACCTAGGCTTGCAAGCTCTATTTTTACCACTTTCATCCTAGCATAATTATGACATTTAATTATGTCTTTGGTCCACATTCGACTATTAATTAAATAATTCATAATTTTTTAATTAATTCATGTCCTTTTATTCTTCATGATTATTAAATAAATAAATTCTATTTTATTTATTAAATACATCATTAATTGTCTAAGTCTTCCCCTAATTAAATAAATTTTTAAATTTATTTAATTACCTTTCTTCATTTTATTTCTTCCTCATTATTAAAATAAATCAATTTTATTTGTTTATTTAATATGTCACTAATCCTCATAATTAAATGAATTTATTAATTTATTTAATTATTAATCTTAGCTTCTAAATTAAATAATTATCTTTAATTATTTAATTGCAAAATTTAGCATTTCTCTCATTTTAAATAAGTTAATTATTTAAAATGATTTCACATTCTTAGCTGCCAGTTCATTTTAGTAAATGATATGAAAATCAATTATTTATTAGTTCACAAAATCCATATTTTGAATTAATTTAATTCAAAATGGTAATATTCCTCCAAAAAATCAAGTAATCAGGCAGATTCTTAATTTTCCAAATCTGATCTTTAGTTCAACTCTTATCTTCGTGATTTTTTGAATCTCACAAATTAGGCAGTCTTTATCTTCTGATTTTCAAGAATCTTTATTTTCTAGTTAATTATCTCATTTATTCTCCACTGCCGATTTGATCTTCTTAGATGACATCTCAACCATTCACTTAATGATTTTTCCCTAACCCTGATTAGGGATTATTATATTTAATCCCATCCTCTAATTTTAGGTCTCTGTCGAAATTCAATCTCGTCTATCTATTCAAAATGGAATTTTCTATAAAATACTATTTTGCTCCCATTTTTAGATTAGACACATACACTTAGACACTTAGACATTTTACAGAAATTGTAGCATTTATTGTCATATTCCATTAAGTTTTGGCATATTTAGGCATAGGCATTTTAATCATTTTGTCATAAGCATTTCGATTCAAATCCTTCAAAGCTTGTGTGGGACTTTGTCAAAGATTGCTCGTGTATTGAATCTGAGGGAAACACGTCAACCGACAAGTTAGAAGGTGCTACAAAGAGGAATCATGGAAGCTTCAACAATTATCTGATATACTTGTTTCATTTATTTTATTTTCCATTATACTTTATAGCTCTTTGGGTTTTTTAGTTTGTGTTGATTTGCTAACCTTTAATCTAACCTAAATTTAACCCTTAGTTATAGCTTGTCGTTTGTCCAAGATCAGAGGCTAAATTACTGACACGTTTGTTGCAGGGCGATCGGTCGAAGACCTCTAGTTAGTTTGTGTGTGTCTTTTTTCATACTAATCTAGGAACACTTCAATTTCTTAAAGGGTCAAAGAACATTGTTTGCCATGTCTAGAGTTCGATATTGATGTATGCTCTCCCCTTGCACTATACTGTTGTTAGGAATTGCATGCAGAAGATATCAATTAAATGCAGATAAAGATTAAATAGAGGAAAGAAAAATACACAAAAATAATAATAGCAAGAGACAATTTTCATGTGGTTCACCCAAATTTAGGGTACATCCATCAATAGAGAGTCCAATATTATTATCCAAAAAATCAAACCGATTACAACCAACAATCTTTGCAACTCAATACTACGTCAAATGCTACAATGCAATATCAATGGAAACCATAACCCTTAGCCATTTTATCAAGACTTATGTGAGTTACAAAATAGGGTTTCTTTTATGTCAGCCAATAGAAAAATAACTCTTGACACCTTTATAAAATAATAAAATTTGTTTGTGGTTTCTAGGGTAGCGCCCCCGAGCTCTTGTAGGGGCGCTATCCCTAGAACCTGCAAGGGGCACTACCCCTTGACTCCATCTTGGGGGCGTTTCCCCCAAACCCCTGCTAAATAATTTGGGGGGAAACCACATCAATAAAAGTGTGGAAAATTTAACCTTCGAGTCTAATTAGGCTCTATATAACAACGGTGAGCCTGGGGATCAAAAATCATAGCAATCTTAAGTCTAATCGAGTCCACCTAGGAGTACTAGTATGTATATGCTCTCCCCTTGTTCTATGTGTGAGCTTGGGGATTAAAAACATCTAGTATTTTGTGCCCATTAGGAGACCTGCTTGGGGATTTTATCACCCCAAGGGATGATCCCAACCATGTGTTACCAACGTGGTATAAGTAAGGAGAGCTAAAGTTGCACCCCAATCCAGTTGCGTCATGTCTAGTAGAGCATTGATACTAGGGTGATTCCTAGTTAAGGTGTAAAGGGTTGGTTCAAGTTCTAGTACCTCGCTAGGGCTCTTGATCCATGCTTGTGATGGTCTGGTGTTATGGTTATGCCTCACACACCCTCCTAGTGTATCAAGGACTCACTAGATTGCCTGTATATCTTAGTTTAAGACTTGTGTTGCATCCATGACTTGGTGTAGTGTAGGGATTGTAGATGGCACCCTCAAATACTCACCATGTACTCCCTTAGGTTGAGATAGAAATCCTTGTGGTGAACTAAAATAGTTCATAAGAGAGAGAGAAGGTGAGCCCATGGCATCTATTGACGATCCTGTGCCACTAGATGTGTAGCTATCCACCTTCACGAGAAAGGGTGACACACCCTAGTATCATAGAGTATTAACCTTGGATAACCCCCAAGGTGGTGGGCCCACATTGATTTTGTAAACCCTTATCACTAATTTTAGGACTATGCTGCTTGGTGTCACTTGTGCTAAACTAGTGAACTTGTTTTTCAGTTCGAGTTGGTCTTTTCTCTTTGTCTATTGTTTTCTATTTTTCAATCCTTTTCTATCATCCATCCCTACCCATAGAGGCAATTTTTCTTCCTATAGAGGTGAATTTTTACTATGGACAAGCGATCTTTCCTTTCAAGGGGTGAATCTGCATCTCAGTCCAGTCTAGTCCAGTCATCCCCAATAGGAAAACCTGCTTCTTTTAGAGGAGAATACATTGGTACAATCATTTAGATAGGAGAACCCATCTTCTAAAGAGGCAAATCTAGGTTTGAGTTTTCCAATCCTTGTTTGTACATCCATAAACATAGGCGAACCTGCTTTTCATAGAGGTGAACTTGTGTTTGATTCTATACCGCTTCCTCTATACGCTTGAGGAAATGGGTGATCCTGTGCCATATACAGGAAAATCTGCTCTTGAGTTTGTACCATTCTCGTCCATATGCTTGAAGGAATAGGTGATTCTGCTTCCCCAATAGGTATTTTTACTCTTGGTTTGTACATCTAAATTTAAGGGCAATCCTAAGACCTAGATAGGAAAATTCGTTTCTAGAAAGGTGATCTCACACTCACCCATTTATATGTATTCCCATTTAGGTTAATCCATTGTCCGTTTTGGCAATCCTACAAACCCTGACCATATAGTTTAAGACATAGGTGACCCTACAAAACCTTGATAGGCGATCCTGCTATACATAAGGGCAAACCCACAAAAATTTGGATAGGAAAGCCCATGATCTAGAAGGGTGAACCTACCTTACACAGAAGAAAATATGCCTTCCATACAAAAACCAAAGAGTGAATCCTTCTAGCCATTGATAGTCTGCATCATTTTGAGTTGATTCCTATGATCAATTTTTTTTATCATTATCCGTCTATCCATATTGCCATTTTTATGCATCTAGATTTTTCAAAAGTCATCAAATCCTCAATCTAATAACATAGGTTCATCTTAGGACATCCCTAGGTAGCATTTCAAGTATCAATGCATCAATCCAAAGCCCTTAGACATCCATTTAGGGGATTTTTATCCAATTGGGTTAGGAAACTGACCCTAATCAGTATCATCTGCACTTACTTAGGATTGTCATCCATCTTGAGTTTGTAATCCTTTGTGGCCTCATCAATGTACTTCCATCTTAAGGTGGATTTGTACTATAATGATCCATTTTTCATCCTCCAATCCTATAAACATCGTCCTCCATCATCTAGTTGAGCTCCTAAATCTAGTTAAGATTTAATCCTATTGATCCAATCCAATCAATCAGCAGGTTCAATGAATCAATCCAATATAATCTTATCTAGTAGAAAATCCATAATCATCCTATCGGTCACCCAACCGATCAATCCATCATCTTATCAATTCTCTAGTTAATCATCTAGGTCACTACCACTTAAGTGCATCTTAAGGCTTAGCATCATCTTAGTCTTTAGGTCATCTGGACTTACATGCCCGTTACCACATAATCACATCTAAAGAAACTCATGGAACTATAGTGGTCTCAAGGTGGTCAACCTCAACACCCTCCCAATCTACCCACTAATGGTGGGTCCAAGAAATCTAACACAAATACATCCTCATCCTGCCCTTAAGGAAGGCATGGTTAACCAACCTAAGCTAACTACTGATGAATATCTTAGTGATCCTACAAATGTTCATATGATAGATTGTCTCCTCGCTAAGCATGGGGATAAGATCCTTTCCCAATTACTTATGAGAGGTACTAGGCCATTGTTAGGATTTGATATGTTGCAATATATCAACATCACACCCCTTGCCATAGGATCCACAAAGCTCTCAAGTTAATCCAAGATCGTTTGTCCCTCAGGTTCCATAGGTTACCCCAAAGGACACATGGTATCAACCTAGATTTGAGAATGATGTATGTTATCCTGCCCCAATTTTAGTCATGGGTGTAGCACCTGATCCTAATAACCCCCAAGGTCCTAGTCCTAGCAATCCTCCTAGTCCTAGAAATCATCAAGGCCCTTGCAATCCACAAGGTATTGGCAATCCTCAAAGTCCTAGTCCTATTAATCCACAAGGTATTAACCTGCAATGATCTACCTATTCACCCTCTACACCACCTCATCCATCAAATATTCCAAGTCAATCATAGGGAACATTGGGGGAAATGTGTATAATCCTTTTGTTGTTGCACCTCCTCATATACCCCTTGTGTGCACATGTCCACTAAACTTACCACCACCACAATTTAACCCCAGTCATGTCAGTCCACAACCATCATCTTATCACATACCTCCATCACCATCTCAACATCAACCTTAGGGAAATCCACAACCTCCACATCACCCTTAAGGAAATCCTCAACCACAACAACGACCATCACAACGCCTACACCAACAACAAATTACACTATAACCACAACAACTAATTCTACAATCCCAAGGGAACCCTGTAGCACAATATCAATACTACTCACAACCTCACCCACATTACTTCTCACCTCACTACCATCAAGCCCCACCCAAAACACTTATTATCATTTGCCTCCTCCATTAGGAACACCTAGATCATAGCATACCACATCCAAAACCAATCCTAACTATTCCTACTACAATCCACAGTAATCCCCACAACAACCACCTTACACTAATCCTTAGCAACAACCACAAAACACTTATCATCAATAATGTAACTCGCAACATCCTCCATACATCCCCCAACAACAACCTACATATGACTATTAGTCCAATCCATCTTACTATTAGTAGCCACCATCCTCTCAGTAGGGTGCATCTTCATCATATTACCAAGCCCCACCATCACACCAACAAGTTTACACCAATCCTCAACTCACATACATCAACCAATATCAACAAATCCCTTCATATCCACCTTCTTCATATGATCAGTCATATCCATCTCCATTATTGTCATATCAACAATATCCTCCCCATGATCAGTCCAATCCAATAGGTCCTCCTTCATAAACATCCATCAATAAGGAATGGGAAGACATAAAAGCTGCCCTAAAGGACTTGCAAGTAGGTACATCAAATAAATCCTTCAACTTTAAGGACATTTGTCCCTACCCATTTGATCCATCCATCTCCCTAATCCCTTTCCCGAAACATTTTGAAATTCCAAAATTTTACAAGTACAAGGGGAGGCGTGATCCATGAAACCACTTTTAAAAGTTCTACATGCATTGTCAGGAGGTCCTACAATGATAAACGCCTCCTTTGGTTGTTCCCACATAGTTTAATAGGATAAGCTTTAGAGTGGTTCATGGGTCTTCTGTGAGGGTCGATCTCCACCTTTGCTGATTTATCATAGAAGTTTGTCACACACTTCTCTTTCAATCTAGAGAAGGATGTAGATACCATGGACCTCCTAAAAGATAAACAACATGATGGAGAAACATTTTCTAGCTACTTGCAAAGGTGGCGAGCCTTAGCAAGCCGTCTTAAGTGCACTCTTCCCAAGGAATTAGTTGGAATCTTTGTCACAAAATCCCATCCTGAGCTCGCTCATAATTATACCTCCAATGTGTCACCACCTTTGCAGAGGTCATTGAGAAGGGTACTACTATTAAAAGATCCCTCATTTGAAAAGGGCTCATCAAAATCTTTAAAGATGATAAAGACAAACAATTTGAGGACAAATCATGCTACTGGAATAGAAAAAAAATGTTGTTAATGATGGTGTCACTCACACTAAGCATATCTAGGTAGCTAGTACTTCTCAAAGGTTGCAGAATGCTCCTCAACCACCATTAATCACCAATGTTATATCTATGCCTCAAGGTGCACCGCGTCCTCCCCCACAATTCAATCAAGGGAATATGAAACAAATGTTCACCCCTTTAGGATAACCCTTAGATACAATCTTCAAAAGATTAGTCCAAGCCAACAAAGTTACTTATCTTGTTATGAAGCCTTTTTATGAGTCAAATCCAAAGCCCAACTAGTATAGAGAAAACGAGTATTATGATTACCACAAGATTAAGGTTCATTCCACAAATAAATGTCAAGGGATTAAAGGTTACATCCAAGATCTTATTGATCAAGGAGAAATTGTAGTGGAAGCAAACCAATCTACCTCATCCAATGCTTAGTTGCAAATATATCAAAATTCCTTTCCTAAACATAACCAGGGTCCTAACACCTCAAATGCAAACACTAGGTCAAATAATAACAATCAAAACAATAGCACAAACAATATCAACTACAACAAGATGCCATATAATTATGACAATATTGTTACGTGAATTACCAAAGTGGACCCACATGTATCCATGATTCGTGTCAAAGGAAAAGATCCCCAATATGTTGTCACCACACACCGCACTCGCATATCAGTTCTCGAGCCTTCCGGTTCATCCCAACCAACCCTTGTGAGATCACAATATAATATCCTTGATCAACTTAGCAAGACCCCTACACAAATATCCATCCTAGATTTTCTTAGGTCTTCCCTAGTTCATCAAGAGATTCTCACAAAAGCTTTATAGGATACAAATGTGTTGAATGATATTCACCCCACTTAGTTTCAAGCTCTTGTGGGATATCTATCATCTAACTACCTGCTGGCTTTTAGCCAAAATGTTATGCCACCCATAGACCCTGCTCTTAATTGTGCCTTACAAATTGAAGTCCTTGTCACTAGACATAAGGTAAAGAGGGTCTTGGTAGATAATGGTTCTGTTTTAAATCTATGCATGTTAAAGTTCATAAAATAGGTGGGGTACACTCATGCTAACTTAGATAATCAGACCATCACAATCAAGGCATATGACAATGTAGAAAGAGACTTAGAGGGTATTATTTTCCTTCCCATTTAGGTTGGTCCAGTTGTCCAATATACTACTTTCCATGTCCTTGATCTAAAATTACCATACAACCTTCTCCTCGGCTGCCCATGGCTTCATGCCATGCAAGCCATCCCATCCACATATCATTAGTGCTTGAAATTTCCACATAATGGGGTTGAGATTACCATCCATGCTGACCCCCAACTTTCAAATATTGTCACGCTCTTGAGGCCTCTTTCCCACATTCACAATATTTTCTAAGAGTAGAAGTGGGAGCTCCTCAAGCATCACCCTCCATTTCATCTTCTAATCCATCATCCAATACATCTTGAATTCCATCCTCCACATTTTATTACACCATCACTAAGGTCTAGATCGTTGACAAGGGTTGTGTAGAGTATGAGATGTGTACTGCACTTAATGTGGCAACAATGCCTCCATCTCCCTACACTTATGGCCAACTATATGCATTTGTACAAAAAGAAGAATAAAAAACCAAAACTATTAGTTCCAAGAACATGGGTTCCACCACCTTTCAGTCTCCAAGAACTTTACAAGATTAGATAGATGAGGACATCAATCAATGGGTTTATAGAGAGGAACCTGAACCCTCGCTTCCTCATATTGAGTACTTCCAAGAAGTTTACCCTTGTGCTTCTAAGTTATTAAAAAAGTATAATTATCAGGTGGAGGGATCGGTGTTGAGGAACATGGGAGATGAAAACCCATTGAAACACCAGTGCATCCTAAACACTTGGGGCTAGGATGTGAAAAGAAACAAAAGGGAACTGCTACATCTACTAGTACTTCAAATAATGTTAACTTGGAAATCGATTTTCTTGAGGACAATACTCGAAGAAGAGGCTATCATACTCTCTTATGATGATGTGGATCTCCCCACCCTCTTTGATTCCACATCCATTTTCTCTATTATCCTTTCACTTCATCACCTTGACCTCATTGATTGGGACCTATGAGGAAGCATCCTAGTCGATATATTTCTTTCAGAGGAAACATACATGCATCTTATTGGAATGGGGTAAGATGAACATGCTAAATACAAAAGTACAAAGAAACAAAAAAAAGAGTCATATAGTGAAAACCTTTCTGAGGAACTTCTTGAATTATCAAAAGTAAAAACAAAGGGTGTATCCTCTGGTGAAAACCTTGATGAGGTGCTATAGGATGGGGATGTTCATATTCCATTCATTAGGACTCACTTTTTTGAACAGTCTTCAATCTTGATTGAGGAGACAAGAGAGATAAACTTGGGTACAAAAGAAGAGCCCAAAATCACTTACATGGCCAAATATTTATCTAAAGAGGAATGTTCTGTCATTGCAAATTTGTTGAAAGAAGGAATCATCAACTTTGCATGGTCTTATTCCAATATTTTAGGATTGGATCTCACTTTGGTTGTCCACCATCTTGATGTACACCCAGATGCAAAACCTATCAAACAAAAACTCCACAAAATGCGTCAAGTAGCTCTACTTGTTAAGATGGAGCTAGAAAAACTATTGGCAGCTAGATTTATCAAGTCAATTATTTACTCAGATTGGATATCAAACATAGTACCTATGGCTAAGCCCACTATGGGCATTAGGATCTGCATAGAATTCAAGGATCTAAACAAATCTTTCCTGAAAGATGACTTTCCACTTCCCAATATTGATATGTTAGTGGATCTTATAGTAGGACATGCCATTTTATCCCTCATGGATGGATTTTTTGGGTATAACCAAATTAAAATTGCACCCAAACACCAGTATAAAACCACTTTCACTACCCCTTGGGGTACATTATGCTACAATTTCATGCCCTTTGGTCTTAAGAATGCGGGGGAAACATATTAGCGTGCAATGAAAGTTATCTTCCACGATCTCATCCACATTATAATTGAAGACTATGTTGATCTATTGGGAAAATAAAAACCTAGAGAGGATCAATCTAAGGTTTTCAAATAGATATTTAAGTGATTAGAATAGTATAAGCTGCGGTTAAATCCTAAGAAGTGTGTTTTTGGTGTCACATCTGACAAAATATTAGGCTTCATTGTGTCTAGAAGGGGTATCAAAGTCGATCCAACAAAAGTTAAGGCTATAGTGGAAATGCCCCTGCCTAGAAATCTAAAACAACTAAGAAGCATACAAGGGAAATTGTAGTCTATTAGTTGCTTTATCACCCAACTTGCTGACAAATGTCAGTCTTCTACTCACCTCCTATGCAAGGATACAATTTTCAAATGGGATCCACAATGTTAGCAAGGCTTTGATAAGATCAAGGAGTATCTCACCAACCCATGAGTCTTAATGCCCCCTATTCCTTGCAAGCCATTACTGTTATATATCTCGACCACTTTAGTTGCATTGGGGGCATTGTTGGCCCAACATGATGTGTCTTCCAAAGAATGCACCATCTACTACATTAGTCAGACACTTGTGGGATATGAGCTTAAGTATTCTACCATGGAGAAAGCTTTATTGGTAGTTGTTTTTAGTTGACAGAAGCTACATCATTACATGCTCAACAATCCAATCAAGTTGATATCCAAAGTTGACCTAGTCAATTATCTGTTATCAAAACCTTCATTGGCTGGCTGCATGGCTAAGTGGGTCATGCTCCTCAGTGAATCTGACATTGAGTATATGGAACTCAAGGAAATAAAAGGACAAGTCATAGCAAACCAGTTGGCTGACACTCCTCTTGTAGATGCTTATCCATGTTAGTGGTAGAATTCCCTGATGAATCAGTCTTCATAGTGTTAGAATCAGATACATGGATGTTGTATTTTGGTGGGTCATACACTCAAAATGGAGCTGGTGCGAGTATCCTTTTTGTCACCCCTCAAGGTGACTATATCCTAAAATCATTCAGATTGGCATTCCCATGCACAAAAAATATTATTGAATATGAAGCTTTGATCATAGGACTTAGAATTGTTGTCTAGTGGAACATATCTCGTCTTCGGGTTTATGATGTCTCTCAAATCACAATCAAATAGGTCAATGATGAGTTTCAAACTAAGGATGATAAGCTTCTCCCTTATAAGCATATGGTTGATGACTTCAAGAAATACTTTAGTCATATCCAACTTGAGCAAGTACCTAGATTGTAGAACTAGGTTGTTGATGTGATGGCCACAATTGGTTCCCTCATAGACATGCCTAGAGATCAAACAGAATGTGAGTTCTTAGTGGAGAAATTATTAATCCCATCATATGACATTCTAGACAATGAGAATACAAAAATGATGATCCAAAACCATGTAGATATTGATGTAGAATATGAACTAGAGATGAAGAGACAAACTACTAAGGAACTAACATTGAAGAGAATACAAATGTACTCAATGGTATCCTCCAAATATATAAGAAGGACTCACAACATATTGATAGATCTATGAAGTACTCATCTCCAAGAGTTGCATCTAGAAGACTATGTATGCCTTGTTAAACTAAACCATTAAATTTCATGAATGAGACAATATTATACTTAGTAGAAGTAGAAGATGATGAAGAGTTGGAATATCAACGCTTGTCTCTAAAACCTTAATCAGTGAAAAAAAAACTAACAATTTAGGTGACCATATCAAGCATCCCCTAAAAATTGTCCACACTATATGTTTGTGTGAACATTAGTCAAAGGAACAACATGAGGAAAATGTGAGATTTACAACCTAGATCTACTAATCATCTACCTTCCAGACTACAAAAATATTATTTCTTTACAAATCTTGAATAATCATAGAATCTGGAGTGAACTCAACCTCTTTCTTATCCCACAATTGTAATCTAATAAATATAAAGGATATTAGTTGGCATTGAAGGTACATAAATGACATCATTGAATGATCCTCCATCCATGTAAACAATCTCTCACCCACAAACATGTATATGTGTTTTGTTACACATCAAGATGTTGCAAATCAAGTTTGAAATTGAGAAAATATAATTTTCAATAAAGCCATATGATGTGAGCTCTAAAAGCATAAGGATCCATTTTATTAACTCACAATATGCAATAGAAACTAGTTTCTTTCCCTTTCATTCCCTAATTATAAAGAAGAAGAAGAACCCCATAACATAGATAAAGGAAATTTGATATAGTTTTTATATATAAGATGTTTCAACTCATCAACTTATTGTGTATAATATTAGTGAACATCATGCCCAATTTTCTTGTAATATTCACATTTGGGTTTCTCCTTCTTAATATTTTGAAGAGACATTTTCATTTACCTGTATCAAAGTGGATGTGAATTATTTTTTAGTGCTCTTCTTTTACCTATTCTTTTTCTTTTGTTTACCACTAGAATTCTTCTCATCTTTTGTAATGAAAAAAATGTGATTTTGAAGAGTTCAAGGTTCCTATTTGAATAATCTTAGCTTGCTCCCTAGTGAATGATATAGAAAATACATTAAAAGAAAGAATCCTAAAATCACTACCTAAGGCACTCTTTGTACCATATAAGATAGACAAAAAGACTGAATAGTTAGGTCCTAGTTTATAGAATACTTACTATCAACTATAGAACCAATTTTTTAATCTTACAATCCTTCAACTATGTTCTTAGTGACTTAAAATTTGTTTTGAAAATTACATGGATCGAGACTTACTTTTTCATTTTCTAATAAGTGAACTTAACTCTCATCTATATATCCAAATAATTCTGATAATGTATCCTATATAGAGGCAAATCCTCTTAGTGGGAGATATTCCCTCATAAGAGAATAGAACCTAAATAGTTTATTGGGGCTAGGGACACTATAACTAGGTGTTCAATGTGAAACAAAAACACAAGATATATAGGTACACCCATAATAATACATTCCACTTGTGAGAAATTAGAATTTGGTATAGGTTAATATAATTTTTTTATCAAATCCCTTCATTCAAAGGTATTTCTTCAAATGAAGGTGCCTTCATTTGAAGGTGGGTCAATTAAAATCACCTTTTAATGAATGCGAACCTCTATTTGAAGGTTTTCAAGGAAAATGTGTTGAAATTATGTGCAACCAATGTTATCATTGATGTCAACAAGCTTTGGTCTCATTGTATAAGTAGGAGTTTTTTGCAAGAGTGTGAGTAGTTAGTATTGAGTTGATGTTGTCTCTAATGATGCTTTGATTAGTTACATTATGTTGCCACTAGTAAGCTACTGGTGTCTATAAAATCCCCTTTCGGGATCACCTTATACTTATCCTTGAAATCACAATTCCAAATGAAACCAACAACAAATTATAGTTAAAGATACAATTCCCTACATAAAATTGAAATGATGTAAGTCTTGTTAGGATTTAGGTGCCATCATCCTTGTAAATCCTATAATTAATTATTCTCCTAAAGTTTTTTCAACATTTACCCATAAGAGGTGAAACCGTTTAACCAACGGTGGTGAAAGAGACAATGTAAATGTAGTGTTACCGTTACCGTTTTTCATTTAGGAAAAGGAAAAAATAGCTAGGCGTCCCACTTGGAATCTTATAGAATGAGGTTGTTAGGATGTTGTAAGAGCATCTATGACATGTATGATAGTTTTCATAAGATGCTATGATAGTATGACAGATTCCTATGACAAGTATGACAACTTCCTATGACAAAATATGCTATCTTTGACCCCAGGTGCTCATGCATAAGTTATGCCTTATGACAATTGTAAGAGCATCTATAAGAGGCTATTTTTAGGATTTCATGACCTTTCCATGAAGGGAGGCATGGGTTTTTCTAGGTGGTATTGCTGCCTATTGTTTGGTGAAACGATGGTGGTTTTCATCCTCACAAATCTCTTTAAATAGGGGCCTTGAGCTAGAGTTATTCAATTTAGTTTTGTAGGTTTGCAAGGTAACAGGGTGCTGTAGGATTTTACAGAGATGATAAGAGAAGTCTATTGCTGCATGTAATATTTCATAATATTAAAAATATACTTTCCTCTCTTTCGGTGGTGGAGTTTTTTCCCTTTGGGGTTTCTCCACGTAAATCTGTTGTTGCATGTGTTATGATTCTTCTATCTCTCTCTCTCTCATTATTTCTTCACACTAAGGCTAAAGGTTAATCTACATATTTCAAATTTGCATTCACCTATTTAAGTTCATATTGCAAGCTTTCTTCACCTTGATAATCAACAAGTCTAGTCATGGAAACTTGCAACAATGTTAGATGAATATGATATGAAATAAATTTAATAAGTGTAAGAAGATTATATATAACAATATTATAAGTCCCAAGGAATATGTGGGCTCAACTATAATGAGGATGACATGATGAGGTGCATCAAGTATCCTCCCCTTATGATTTAAGACCCTCTTCATTTTCTTCAACAATTGATTCACTTGGGGATAGTTGGGAGGCTGCACAATAAGGTGCCCTTCTAGCAATTCTCCCTTTGCATAATAGGGTAACCTTCTAGTAGTTATCCCTATAATAGGGTGCTCTTTTAGTAGCTCTTTCTATAATAGGGTTCCCTCTTAGCAGTTCTCCCTTAATAGGGTTACCTCTTAGCAGTTTTCCCTTAATAGGGTGCCCTCTTAGCAGTTCTCCCTTCATAGGGTGCCCTCTTAGGAGTTCTCCCTTTACATAACAGGGCTCCCTTTAGTAGTTCTCCCTTTTGTATCCATTCCTCATCCCTTCATGACCAATTGTCACTAAACCAAAATAACATCACTATTAACAATCTCAATAATTATATGCTATATTTGTTAATAATATCAATAATTATATGCTACATAATATGCTATGATGTCAATGCTTAATATTTATGATTTCTGATAAACTAAGTATCATACCATAGGGTCTGATTATGTTATTGGTATGAACAAATCAGTTGTACATACTTGTGAAGGCTTATGCTGGTGGACGATTTCTTTACTCCTATTTATCATTGCATATCACACACATATATATATATATATGTTGTGTTTTTTCCTATACTTATCTATGTTCTTTATTTTCTTCCTTATTTCTCTTATCTATTTATCATTGGTTTGCATATATCCATTTTGGAGATCTATATATTTCTATTTTAGATCTGCTAATGTTATTTAGACTACTAATTCCACACTTTTTTATTCCTTCCTCTTATCCCCTTTCTTTCCACTCTCTCACTCTAGGTATATGTTTGTCTTTAAAGAGAGACACACTTTTGAATAGGAATAACCTTCCAAAAGGATGTGCTCCTTCATTAATAAACCTGTCTTCCCTTGATCATTGCCTTACTTTCTAATAAGACAATAATTGTTTTATCTTTTTATTTGATGTTGTTCATTACCCGAACCTTAATGATTGCTGAATTTATAATGGATCATCGTGCTTCCTTGAATATTCCTAATCATTGCTAATAAACTATTGTTAATTTTTTATTTTTATATGAGTCACTGCCCCTTTTTAGAAATGTAATCACAACCATTAGGAAATGTAGTACTTGTTAAATTAAAACTTGATCATTGCCTTTGTCAATGCTACAAGTTTGAATATGATCACTTCCCTTTGTGGGGCTCTCAATTACCATAATAATTTGAGCATATATATATAAGTTTAATAATAATAATTAAATTGTTTGATGTTTATATAGTTATATTTGATAATTATAATTATAATTATAATATTATCTTATGATAATTATAATTATAATAATATTAAATGGATAATATTTTTAATTTATGTATTTTATTTATTTACTTGCATTTCGATGCTTTATGTCTTAATGTTACAGTTTTAGGGACATGACAGTCTACCTCGCCCAATATTGAAGGTGAATGCATAAAAAATTGATCTAAATTGAATGCATTGAATTGACATTACATCTGTGTTTATAAATAGGAAGGAGGAAGTGGTTGAGTGATTGAGAAAATGTGAGAGCAGTTGAGCAGTTGAGTATCTATATACCATAAACAATGTAATATGCTAACATTCCCCCCTTATTACATTTTTCCTACAAATTTTCCTTTGAAAACTTGAAAAATGCTTTTCCAAGGGACCCCTCCTTAAGGCTTACATAATAAAACTTGTAGAAAAAAATATATATATACATCTTTTTGAAGATCTTCCTTGAGGAAAACAAATCCTGAATCAAACGAGGCTCCATCAAGCTGTCTCTTAACCCTCGTAAAGGTGTAGCCCCTAGCTGAATTCCCAAGTTCTTCCTCCCATGAACCTTCTGAATTATAGACTGTAGTTATTGGACAACCACCCTCGACAGGTTGTCTCCTCGACCCTTGTAAAGGTATAACCCTTGGTCTAGACTGTAATTATTGGAAAACCATCCTCCAAATTGTCTCCTTGACCCTCGTAAAGGTGTAATCCTTGGTCATAGCCTCAAGTGCTCTCTGGGAAATAATCCATACTGAGCTCTTCACCAAAGTATTTTACTTGTCTCCAAAAATTAAACTTCACAATACATGTATTTTTAAATCCGTTAACAATAGCAAGGAAAAGCATTAAAGTAAAACCAAAAACACTTCTCATAAAAAGCATCATCTCAAAGTGAAAATCTAACTTGAGATGATGGAAATTCCTCCATCCTTCAGTGCCACCAACCTCCAACATGACCCTATTACACTTTATATGTTTGATTTCTTCGACAAGTCTCTGGAGGCCTCATTAGTAATAGCAAAGATGGCCCCGAAAGTCCAAGCATAATTGTTTGGAAATTAATTCAAACCTTCAAATATTCTATTAAATGTAGCATGGATGACTCCAAAAGCACAAAAATATGGAATGACCATTCTCTTTGTCTTGTCATACATATGATGAACTCCCATATTATCCTTTAGCTCAGTGATCATTGAAGAAACTTTTAATAGAAATTAATGCAACGAGGAGGAACATGCTCCTTTTATGGTTTCCTTTTCAATCTACAGTCTTAAACATTCCTTTATGCCCTTTCTGATCACATAAACATACCTCTCTCTATTATGTTGCCTATACTGATTGCAAAACCTCCTTAAATATCTTTTGTATGGGTTTCAATTTGTAAACAACTTATCCCAAACATAGATAACTTCAAAGGTGATTATTAAAGATCATTTTAGACTTCTACACCTTCATAACTAGCCTTATGTACTTGTGATCTAGATCTTTATATGAATTCATCTAAATATTCCAAATGAAAGTACATGAAATGGAACTATAAAATAGTATCAAATGAACTTAGTCCTCTTACCTTCAAGAAAGATGTTTCCTTAAAATATTAGAGTTCACTTGCTCAAATGCTCTTATCGCATATTGACTCAATTCGTTGGTTCTTCCCACACTACTAAGAAGACAAACTATTGAAAGATAGATAACAAACTAACAACTACTCTTAGGAGATCAAACCTTCCAAGTACGAGGAAAAATTCCCAGGTCAAACACAGATGGTTTAGAAACATATCAACCAAGTTATTCCATTTGCTATAAACCAAGAAGCCCACACTTCTTTCTTTTATTTCATCTAATTTCTATAATGATTCCTCTAAATGGCTTCTTCTCCCAGGATTCAAATGCATATGATCATAGAAAATACCGCGATCAACTACTTAGAATGTTATGCCATGAATTATATGCTTCAAACATAGCCTCAGATAATCAATTCATACTTTCTTGAAGCACATTCAATCAAACTTGAAATGTCTTCTTTGCCAACCAAAAATTCATGCCAAATCTGATCACATAGGAAAAATAAGGGTTCTTGACTCTTAAGCAGTGACAAATGGGCAACACAAATTAGTTATTTTTCTTTTGCACTTCCTTGACCACTATGCTATCACACAACAAGTCCTTTCTCTTATGTAGGACAAAATCATAGCAAATGTAAAGATACAAAACTGTCACATGCCTCAATCGCGCACAAGGACAAATGCATTAATGCTCTGATACCAGATGAAGGCGAATGCATAAAACATTGATCTAAATTAAATTTGTTGAATTGAAAGTACATCTATGTTTATAGATAGGAAGGAGGAAGTGGTTGAGTGGTTGAGAAACTACGAGAGTAGTTGAGTAACTATATACCATATACTGTAAACAATGTAATATGCTAACAAAGATTGCTTGTCCTCAAGCAATGCTATTATAACCAAAACCTTTTTAATGTCATAGATATCCCCTAACTAGGAATATTGGTCAATAATCCATCTTTAGATCTTGAGGGTGTAATGACATCGTACTACTAGATTTTCTCCACAAATCTCTAGTTGTTTATTGTCCTTTATTCTTTTAATTGGATGCTTTTGAGATCTACTTCATCGTACCTTGTTTTCATGCTTGGGTTTTCTTGGTTGTTTCTTTATTGGGTGTCTCCTATATGTTGTTGGCTTGACTTTTCCTCCCACATATATGTCCTAGCTCCCACTTTTCTTTGCACTTGTGACATAAGCTTTTCCTTTTAAGATCCCTTATATTACATCTGTGTCTTGGGACCCATAGATCTTTGTATTTAAAACACATATTCCCTTCTTGTCCTTCCATTTTCTTACATATATGATGAGGTTCCCATCTTTCTTTGCACTTGTAGCATAGGTTTTTACTTCAAAGTTCTTCTTGAGATTCTCTGGGAAGGAATGGTCCCCTTTGTTTATCCCTTCCATGGAAGTACTTATCTTTCCTTTTTGAGTGGCCCCTTTTGATTTCTCTTATTTTGACATTAAGACATGTGGCCTTTTGGATTTCTTCCCTAAGGGTGGTAGGGCCAAAAGAACTTATGATGCCATGGAGTGAATCAAATAATCCTTCTATGAATAGGTAAGTGAGCCTCTCCTTAGATATTTTTGGGACCATAACTAGTAATATTTGGAATTTAGTGATATATTCTTCAAGGTTTCCCCTTTGTCTTATTCTTGTCAATTCCTTGAAGTGCTTTGGGGGTGCATTTGGCCAGACCTCTCAATGAGTATCTTTGTGAAGGCACCATACATCTTTATGTTTCAATGATTTTGGGTAATTAGACCATGGTGACACCAATCATGGGAAACCCCTTCTAAGTCCAATGTGGAAAATTTAATAGCACCTTCTTCTAACATTGGGTTGAGAGATAGGTAGGTTTCAAGTTTTTGGACCCATGCACAGGCTGTGATTTTTGCCACTCTGTCAAAACTTGGGATGGCCAGCTTGCCTATAGTGTATTGTAAATCTTGATTAGTTTGGTTATTTCTTTTCCTATGAGCCTTCTTTTTCGTAGCCTTACAATATACCTTAAAAGGGATGCTCTCTTTAACCTCAGGTTCAAGTCTTGCATATGTTGCAGCAAGTTCATTCAATTATGAATTATATGTGTTAACTTCCTCTTCTTCCCCTGATGACCCTTCCATAGATAAGTGTAGTGTAGGAAAATGTATCCCTTTACATTTTCACACTTGTTTGGGCCCTCTTAATTAAAAATGGACTTAATAATGCTTTAATTTAGTGTTGAAAAATGTATCCCTTTATATTTTCACACTTGTTTAGGCCCTCTTAATTAAATTGAGCTTAATTAGGCCTTAATAATCCCTTTTATTCATTTACAAGCCTAATAAATTACATTTTCCGAAGGGGAAAATTGACAATAATTAATGCCAACACATAACACTTTACCTTGAGCAATGTGTGTTCCTTGAATAGGGACTTCAGATGCATTGCAAATGGGTCCTCCCTAGACTTTTGGACCTAAATTTAAAATACATTTTGGGCAGTATTTTAAGGTCTTCAAATCCACATTTCAATGTTGGCTTGTGATATTTGAAATTCAAGAAATTAAGGATACATACCTATAAATACAAGGTTATTTTCTAAGTTTCACCTAGATTTACAAGAGAAGCAATCTAGATATTTCAAGAGCAATTTCACAAGAGAAAAGTTGATGATCAAGAACATTCAAGAGAAGAATTATAAAATATTTATTGCATCAATCAAGATCCAATCAACATGTCAAAGTATTCTTGCATCGTGCATGTTTTTGGAGCTAACATTGTGATGTAGGTTTCAAGATCAAGTTCAAGCATTCAAAGCATTATTCAAGCATCAAGATCCACATCCATTGAAGCCATTTGATGCAATTTGTAGACCTTCCAAGATCTCCATTATCAAGGTTTCTTCAAGGTTTTGTTGAGTGGTAACATAGCATCATTCATTCTTCATTACCTCTTTCATGCTTTATTTCAATTCAAGGTTTAATTACCCAAATGAGGTTTGACCAAGGAAAACCCCCCTTCACCAAAAACAAACAATTTTCCCCCTCTTGTGTTTGTGTTGCAAATTTAGGTTGAGGAAGGATTGATGTCCTCTTGAAGTGAAAGATTGGAAAATTTATCAAAGTTACAAGAGTTGTCAAAGTTGTTTTCAAATCACAGAATCTAACCTATAGATTCAATTTTTGACTTTTTGACACTGAAACCTAGACAAATAAAAAGCTATAGATTA
Source organism: Sequoia sempervirens (assembly GCA_007258455.2). Classification (NCBI taxonomy): domain Eukaryota; kingdom Viridiplantae; phylum Streptophyta; class Pinopsida; order Cupressales; family Cupressaceae; genus Sequoia; species Sequoia sempervirens. The sequence goes on from VDFB02281492.1 coordinate 889,760,739, forward strand.
GCATCAGAGGCTCCTGGAATATTTCTGAAAACCATGACAGAAGACCCATTCTCCCATGGGTGAATGAGTCCCAATTTTCCTTCAAAAACTAAATTTTGGTGATTGGTAAACACCTTTCTGCCATTCTCAGATCTGCAATCAATATTTTGGTTATGGTAATATTGAGTTTAATATTGTTGTTTCAACTTTGAATTGGCATAATTATGTTGTGTGTGCAAGTGAATTCTAACCTAAAAATATAAAACAACAAAAGGAAATGCAAGGAAAGAGAACACAAACAACCACTCAAGATTAGCCTAGGTTGAATCTAAACAAAATAAATAAAACAAGTGATTTTGCCTTGTTTAGATGACGCTTTCAGTTGGCCCTTTGTTGAAAATTTGTGTGCTCCTTTGCTTGACAAAGTGACTCTAAATGATTCTCATATCGATTCAAATGCAATGGTGGTGTTAGCAAATGGATTGGGTGCAATATTATGGCTTGAAATGTTGCAACCATGGAGGTCTCAAAGAGGCTAGGTGAGTGCATGAAAATTGCTAAGTGTGTGGTGTTGGAATGAAGCCAAAATCCACCATATTTAGCAAAAAGGCCTCTAAAGAAATGGATGGCCAGGATTGCATCTAGGGTAGAAGATCAAGGGCTAGGATATCTTGAGACATCACACGCCATGAGGAGGTGACATATGGAAGGGGATGTGGACAAGGGAGGATGATATGGAAATGAGGTGGCAATGAGGTGGATGCCACATGAGGTACTTGAATGTACCTTGGGAATGCGAAAGATCTCATAAAGGAGTTTCTTATCCATATGTACAATGAGAGGACAAGTGAGGAATTAAAAATTCCTCACAAATCCTCAAGGGGATTGAGAAATGAATTGAAAATTCTTTATGAGGGAATGTGAGGAATTAATATTCTTCAACATTCATGGGGGGAATAAATTTGAATTTAAAATTCAAAGAGGTGAGGGGATGACTTCTCCAAAAGGAGAGATTCATTAATGAGGGTTGACTTAGGGGTATGCCATAAATGGCCTGGGGGATTAGGTTAGATTTAATTACTGATTTAGGTTGTGCAAATGAGGGATTAGATAGGTTAATCTTGATTAGGCTATAGTGTAGTAAAATGCATACCTTTGCATTTTCACACTTGTTTGGGCCCACCTTGGTTTATTTATGCTTCTTTATGGCTTAATTGGCCATATTTTGCATCCACAAGCCTAATAAACTATATATTTTTATTGTTAATCCCAAAAAACATCAAAAGAGAAATGATAATTTAATGTTTATGTTTGTGTGTCCCTAATTTGTGGACTAGGACTAAACTGCCACCTAGGGCATCTTTGTCCTCCATGGGTCTTAGGACCCTAATTTTGAATGTACCTAAAAAATGTCCCTTTTTGGAGTTTGTGCCTTGAGATTTGAGCCTTGCGACTAAGACACCACCTAGGGCGTCTTAGTCCTTAGCTTATTTTTGGGATTCAATTTCAAATCTTGGCAAGATTTGGCCTCCTTTAATTAATGATTTCATATTTCGACTTGTTGTGGTACAATTTTGGGATATTAAGCATGAATAAGTATAAATACAAGGTTCCTCCACTCATTTTTCATAACAAGCATTCAAGTATTCATTCCTAAGGAAAGTTTATACATTTAGGCATCATATCAAGGGTTTAGTGCATCCATTCATGTTGTTGAGTCAAGATTATGGATGTAGCATTGAAGATATATTTGTAACCATTGTTCACATCATATCTAAGGATCCAAGATCTACACTCTTCATGGACACTACATGGTAGATTGCAAATTTGCTTCATAAGACATCACCCAAGGTGATATCATTTACATTTTTCATAAGACTTCACCAATAAGCCACTCTGTGAATCTTAGTCCTCCATAACACTTTTTGACAATATTTTACATTTTTCAGGATCCTCATTACATTTCTAGACTTCCCAGGTACACATACCCTAACTTGGCATAGCTTAATTTCATCATTTGCACTCATTAATTGGCTTACATTACTAGGTTTTTTGAGTTGAAAGTTAAGTTGTATTTTCCAAGTTTTTACTTGCAAGTGAACCCCTAAAAGCTTAAAGAACCCCCTCCTAGGTCCTCCTCATTGATAATTGACTCACCTTGTGAGGTTGATAGTCAATCCAATTTGAGTTCCTAAGACATTATTGAATAATACTAAGAGGATAGTGGCATTCTATGACCTAGGTTATAAATCACCCATTTTCCTATTGTTCATAGGCATCCACTTGCATTTTATAGAGGATGTGACTTTAATTATGATTAGGGATGTGCACATCTTAATTAGGTATTACGTGGGTTAATCAGGATTAGGGGAAATGTAGGAGGATGTGACAAGGAGAGACAAGGTGGATTCAAATTAAAAATTAATTTTAATTCATTTGGGAAAAGTCACTGAATTAAATAAATTAGGCTATTTATTTAATTTAGAGAGGAATAGGGGTAAGATATTTAATTAATTAATTAAATACCTTAGGGGACATTAGGCACAAGGATAAATGTTAACCAAATAAAAAATTATTTAATTAATAGGGCTTAGTGATGTAGGATGGAAGAATACACTTGGGAAAATTTGACCATATGGAGGTGGTCAAATTCAGGTGTCGATATTTTTCCCCTCTTTGAAAAATAATTAGGATAAATTTGTTTTGAAGAAAAATAAAGTGTAGGTCACTTGATAGAAGAAGACTTTAGTGGATTCCCTAGTATCGCATGGAAACAGATAAGGAGGAGAACTACAAGAATATGGTGAGGTATGCACCCTCGAGAGGGCATATGGGGAAGAAAAGGGGCCTCAAGCGACTTCTTGATATGAAGAAATGGCGTGTACCATGTGGTAGAGGATGAAAAACCATGAAGAATGGATTTTGAATGGAGGAAAATGGGAAAACGAGGTGCGAATGGCATCCCATAGAAGAATGGAGGTAGAAGGATTAAAAAAATGTTAAATAAAGGTTAAAAATGACCAAAATTAGCAAGGCCAATTAGGGTCAAAATTGGAAACCTATAAATAGTAAATTAGAAAAATTACTATTCACCCTACTTTCATTTTCACACGTCATCGAGTGTGTGAGCGAGAGAGAAAAAGGTGATAAGGTGAGTGAGATAGTGGACAATGAGGAGATTATTTATTGAGCCAACATATTCTGAGATTTTTACCACCTACGTGCGCCACCTACGTGAGATTTCAAATTTTCACGTGTTTTTTGATTTCTGGGAGGGTAGATTAGGTAAGAAAAAACTCACCACGGGAGGGTGAATGTGCCCTTTCAATGAGGCGCATTCACCCTTACATTTGTAAGGAAATATCAATGGAGCGCATCTCTTAAAACTCCAAACAATAGTGCCTTCGGTAACTTTCATTTCAATTAGGTTACCTCAAAGACATGAACAACTATGTCCAAATGTGGAAACAGACAGTTTATTTCCCACATTGATCCATATGAGAGAAACACATGTAAATTCAATAGCAAACATTAACTACATGAACCAACAGACATGAAAGATGAAACATAAAACCAAAACACAAAGATTTACGTGGGGAAAATCCTTCGGATAAAAAACCCCACACTCCAAAGATCGAGCCATTGTATTATTCAGCAACTAAATGGTTACAATACAATTTTAGGCTCTTATCCTTTTTCAGAGATTTCATCTTGTTTATCTAGATACAACTGGTAACAACAAACACCCCCAGAGAGATCAACCATGGCATTCATGTTCAGGAGATATTCCAGCAACACAACCCTACCTCTCTCTTCTTCTGCTTCGGCCTCATGGCCTCAGCCTTTCAGCTAGCCACTCAACCTTCTCTCTGTTAGCTCTTTGTGCCTTCTCTATCTCACCAACTCTCTTATCTTCAGAACATCCAATGCATACATTACTACATTCATTCTCTGTAGGCTCTATTAAAACGTTCTTTTCCAACTGTTGGATCAGAATAGATGAATCATCCAACCCTGCATCCATTGATGTTTCCACTTCCTTGTGCTTTTGTTTTCCAACTTCCACATAGAAACGGTTCAGCAAACAGTTCATTTCTGCTTTCTCGGATTGGTCCACATCACACCACATCGGATAGTATTCACTCGGTCAAAAAAGATCAACTTGTGTCACATGTTGGTGAGACACTAGAAGTGTCTCCCCGATGCCACAAGACCAGATTACATGTTGTTGCCAAGAGTCATCTCCATCTGCAAGAGGTTCCACCGAGCTTACAAGTTGCTTCGACCTCAGCATGCTCATCGATGAGACTATCGCTATTTCCAGGAGATCACATCAAAGTCATCAAGTCATATTGATCTCTACTTTGCCATCAGCAAGACTTCTGCAGATCGCCAAGACCTCATGCTGAAGTCTTCAAGCCATGCCAGTGTGAGTTTTACATTCGGTGAGACTATCTCTCTTCGACGAGACCACATAACGACATCCAAAAGTCACATCAAAGAGTTATACTATCGGCAAGACACTTCATTCTCGCCAAGACCTTCCATCGACCACTTCATGTTACATCAATGAACATTGCTATCGGCAAGACTTATTGTTTTCGCCAAGAGGTTACAGCGAAGTCACACAGCCATCGGCAAGACCAACACCTGTTGCCAAGACTTCACGCCAAAGTCTTTAGGTTATCTTGAGCCCACCTTTCGCCAAAAGTCATGCCGAACACATCTCACACTTTCAGTGAGACAAACACCCATCGCCAAGACTTCATAGCAAAGCCTTTAAGTCATACCAATGTGTTTCACTGTCGGCGAGAGAATCAACCTTCAGCAATAATTCTTACTGAGGCTTCCATGTTATCTCGAAACCACTGTTCGCTAAGAGTCACACCAAACCAATGACCCAACGTGCTATCAACGAGACTTTCCACATTCGCCAAGACTTCATACTGAAGCCTTATGTTACCCCAATGACCCCTAACACTATTGCCGAGACATCTCCCGGTCGCCAAGAGATCATGCCAATAGGAACAAGTCATACTGATTTCTTCATCGGCCAAACAAACTGAAGGTCATGTCGATATTGGTAAGACTTCCTATCATTGCTGAGACTTCTCATTGAGACCCTTGAGTTAGCCTGAGTGTATACCATCGGTGAGACATTCCTTAGTCGCCAAGAGATCTTCCCGAGAGTTCAAGTCACCCTGAACCTACTTATCGGTGAGACTTCTCCTGGTCCCCATGACTTCCTGCCGAATCCTTTTGTTATCTCGAATACTCCAAGTCACCATGAGTCTCCCCGAAGCTCGATAACAAACCCTTCTATCACCGAGACATTCCACTCGGTAGAAGATTACAACGAAGGCCACAAGTCACAGCAATAGGCTCCTTCGACAAGACAAAAGCATTGTCTTGGCGACATGAGCAAAACACAAGGTAAACTGCCAGTCAGCTAGACAATAGGAATGTCACAACGACTATGCTTTCTCAAAGGTTTCAGTCGTGAGATTGAGGCATATTTTCCAACAATCTCCCACTTGACGAAGATTACATAGGAACCTCCAACACAACTAGGAACTAAGATCACACTAGCTCCACTAGTTCAAACCCTGCAACAATCAAGACACCTGATCAACATGATTCCATAGATAATAGTCCATTAGACAATATGTAACAAAGGCCAGGAATCCAACTGCAACTCACTATCCAACAAAGAAACCAAAATGCAATAGACCATAGCCTCCCAGGAAACCACATAGACCTCAAACATGCTCTCATGTTCTCCATCAAGAATTCTGCTCCAACATCCAAGATGTTCACCATTCAGACAACAATCCTGTCATCTTCCATGTGTGGAAGAAAGATACATCGCCAGGAAGAAAGATACATCACCAAGGTGAATAAGCACCATTCCAACAAACGAAAGTAAAAGATCCCAGTGATATCTCCAACAAGATACTGCTAGCACTTCACTGTGCTCAAATGCTACATAGAAGTAATATCAACTTCAAAGCCTCAAACAGAACACAACCACGAAGTCATTCTCCAGAAACAAGATAAATAATACCAGTTAGATAAATTATTAGAATGACTACTTCCATCTGACTGATAAACCCACATGACTGAAAATAGCACCCATAGCTTGTACTATACTATCCAATCTCACATACCTCACAGGTATCACCATTAGTAAACTTATGCCAATCCATTAACAACAAATACAAGTTTTAGTGTCAACTAGTCGAAGAAGACAAGACACAGACAGGAACTCCCACTACCTGAGAAATCTAGATCTGAAAGATCAGAAGGCATTGCAAGCCTACCAATACTAGCACATAGAAAATGTAACCCTGTAGTACCAAAGAAAAATCCACAATGATATGCTCAACCTGCAATAACCTACCACAAGAAACATTTCTCTCACCACAAACCTTCACGGCCATAGAGAGAAACTCTGCACATCATCTTCTATAGAACATCCTCCTACATACACTTATAATAGCCAGCTTTGTCAGAAATGATCTCCTTCACATCCCAAAAGAAAAAAAAAACCTTAACAACATCCATCCGTTCAATCACCAAGATCAAACCAATTTTAAAACATGGATGTAGACCTCTCAAAGAAGATCAAGATAAAACATTTCCCATTTTAGGAAATCATCCCATACATTATCTCCTACCAATTATCATTAGCAACAAGGAGATAAAACAAAAATTGTACATCTTCCACTATGAATCCTCCAGAACCATTAAACAACAATTCAAGATCCATATCATGAAAGTAAACATAAAACACATCTAAAAAAATACAATGGGCCAAATACCTTTCAGATAAACTGCCAAGTAGACCTAGAGTGGGAACAAGAATACTCCTTAAAGAGATATAAGCCATCGTGACTAATCCAAGAGCAATCTCCTCATAGGTCTCTTTTTGAACTCACGTTCAACCTAGGTGTAGGCTTCTCGAACTTTCCGCTAAGAAACTTTAACAAGAGTAACAAGGAGCAACACTTCTCTCATAAGAGAAAAACAACCTCACCTTATTCTTCATGTAACCATGAGTACTAGCAATCGATCATCTCATGCTAAACTCCATCTACATTATTGCACTATCATGAAGTATCAAGCAAATAATCAAAGCACCCAATACATAAAGAATTACCAGACCATTGTCAAAGCTCCAATAATCTAAATTAGGAACTTAACATGACACCATGATCTACACATCCCCATAGGAGATACCATGCTTCAAGTGACTCCACCATTGTCTCAAGTACAATGCACAATGCCACAACTCCAGTGCACAAACAAGAGTATACCATGACATAAAGCAAATAGACTTAAAACCAACATCACTTGTCAAGCACCACCAACACCTTAGCCAAAGACTCCAAGCGTCCTCCATGGTTCCAAGATGTTGCACATCTTCAAATAATGTCCATGCAAAAGTGAAAGAACCCTTCTGCAACACTAAAGAAGACTATTCACCACCATGTGATGAATCCATAGTCACTGCTATGACACCCAAGCTTTCCAAGCATCATGACCAACTGTTTTAGGTTTCCATAACTGACTATTCAGGTACTCTATAATATCCATCTTCTCATCTCAAAGCAATCACACCAATGCACAAGTGACCACAGATAAGGCCAACTAACAAATCTGTACCACCAATGAATCAACCTCGTGGATAAAGACAGTCCACATCCAAGTTATCTCACTGTAGCCAATGGGTAGCTAATCCACCAACCACATAACTCGTAGATCACAACCATCGAACATGCAAACTTGTTATCACATTGAAAACTGCAACACTGAGATATCAAAGAGAATAACCACGTAGACAATATGACTCAAACACTAGATCACACCAAATCTAATTTTTCAATCATGTCCACAACGAGCACCATAATCAAGGAACCCTTAAGCATTACCACAAGAATGTTGAGTGAAAAAACACTTACCAACACTCCCATCCAGAGAAAGATTCATACCTCCTCAAAACCATGCACCAAGCATCCATGCAGACCTGCAACTATCTCATCTAGCAACACCCCAAAAGGCTAGTGTCTAGAAAATAGCTTAACAACAACTCCACATGATCACAAGTTTTGTTTAACCATGTAAAACCTACAAAACCATAGAGCCATGCAAGTACAAATCATCCTTAGAAAGAAAATAGCAGTTCAAGAGAATTTAGGCCCTTTTCAAGCCAACTCTAAACCACCAACATGTACATGCATCCGAGAAAGAGAAAAAAGGCTATTTCAGAAGCTTGTAAATCATCCAATGATTAACTTCATAGCCTTTAATTATTCAAGGTTGATAGGAAATTGTGCCTTCCAACACAAGGAAACACCACCTAGGATAAGCACTCTCTTCCATGACTGAGAAACAATCTAGGCTTCTCCATATCACCCAGGAGCCTGTCACACAAACACCCAATATGAAAGCTTTACTGTTGCACAACCATAGAGTAAGAAAATCCACCTCATACTTCAAGGTTATACCTCTACCAACTAGGAGACACAGATCACAACATGATCAACTCCCTTTTCCATCTTTACCATCCTTCAAGCTGCATGCTATCTTAGAATACCACAAGGCTTCCACTCATCAAAGGATCAATACATTAGTCCATTTCTCTAGATTTCTTCCAGCCTATCAAGCTAAGAAATCTTCATAGGAGAAATTTCTAGAACCAACAACCAGAAGAAGGCTCTAATACCACTTTTAAGGAAATATCAATGGAGCGCGTCTCTTAAAACTCCAAATAGTAGTGCCTTTGGTAACTTTCATTTCGATTAGGTTACCTCAAAGACATGAACAACTATGTCCAAATGTGGAAACATACACAATTTATTTCCCACATTGATCCATCTGAGAGAAACACATGTAAATTCAACAACAAACATTAACTACATGAACCAATAGACATGAAAGATGAAATAGAAAACTAGAACACAAAGATTTATGTGGGAAAAATCCTTTCAGATAAAAAACCCCACACTCCAAAGATCGAGCCATTGTATTATTTAGCAACTAAACAGTTACAATACAATTTCAGGCTCTTAGCCTTTTTCAGAGATTACATCTTGTTTATCTGGATACAACTGGTAACAACAAACACCCCCAAAGAGATCAACCATGGCATTCATGTTTAGGAGAGATTCTAGCAGCATAACCTTGCCTCTCTCTTCTTCTACTTTGGCCTCATGGCCTTGGCCTCTCAGCTAGCCACTTAGCCTTCTCTCTATTAGCTCTCTATGTCTTCTCTATCTCATCAGCTCTCTTATCTTCAGAACATCCAATGCATACATTACTACATTCGTTCTCTACAGGCTCTATTAAAACATTCTTTTCCAACTATTGGATTAGAATAGACTAATCATCCAGCCCAACATCCATTGATGTTTCCACTTCCTCATGCTTTTGTTTTCCAACTTCCACATAGAAACAATTCAACAAACGGTTCATTTCTGCTTTCTCAGATTGGTCCACATCACACCACGTTAGATAGTATTCACTCGGTCAATAGCGATCAACTTGTGTCGCATGTCGGTGAGAAACTAGAAGTGTCTCCTCAATGCCACAAGACCAGATTACACGTTGTCACCAAGAGTCATCTCCATCGGCAAGAGGTTCCACCAAACTTACAAGTTGCTTCAACCTCAGTATGCTCATCGGTGAGACTATCGCTATCACCAGGAGATCACATTGAAGTGATCAAGTCATATCAATCTCTACTTTGCCATCGGCAAGACTTCTGCAGATCACCAAGACCTCATGCCAAAGTCTTCAAGTCATGCTAGCGTGAGTTTTACATTTGGTGAGACTATCACTCTTCGGTGAGACCACATATCGACATCCAAAAGTCAAATCGAAGAGTTATACTATCGGAAAGACACTTTGTTCTCCCCAAGACCTTCCACCAACCACTTCATGTTACATCGATGAACATTCCTATCAACAAGACTTATTGTTTTTTCCAAGAGGTTACAGTGAAGTCACATAGCCATCTGTGAGACTAGTACCTGTCACCAAGACTTCACGCTGAAGTCTTCAGGTTACCCCAAGCCCACCTTTCACCAGGAGTCATGTTGAACACATCCCACACTGTCGGTGAGACAAATGCCCGTTGCCAAGACTTCATACCGAAGCCTTTAAGTCATACAGATGTGTTTCATTATCGGTGAGAGAATCAACCTTCGGCAAGACTTCTTATCGAGGCTTCCATGTTATCCCAAAACCACTATTCGCTAAGAGTCACAACGAATCGATGACCCAATGTGTTGTCGGTGGGACTTTCCACATTTTCCAAGACTTCATATTGAAGCCTTATGTTACCTCAATGACCCCTAACACTGTCACTGAGACATCTCCCAGTCGCCAAGAGATCATGCCGATAGGAACAAGTCATACCGATTTCTTCATCGGCCAGACAGATCGAAGGTCATGTCGATATCGAGAAGACTTCCTATCATCGCTAAGACTTCTCATCGAGACCCTTGAGTTAGCCTAAGTGTATACCATTGGTGAGACATTCCTCAGTCACCAAGAGATCTTCTTGAGAGTTCAAGTCACCCCTAACCTACTTATCGATGAGACTTCTCCCGCTCGCCATGACTTCCTGCCGAATCCTTTTGTTATCTCGAATACTCCAAGTCACCATGATTCTCCCTGAAGCTCGATAAAAAACCCTTGTATTTCCGAGAAATTCCACTTGGTAGAAGATTACAGTGAAGGCCACAAGTCATAGTGATAGGCTCCTTCGGCAAGACAAAAGCATTGTCTTGGTGACATGAGAAAAACACAAGGTAAACCGCCAGTCAGCCAGACAACATGAATGTGACAGCGACTATGCTTTCTCAGAGGTTTCAGCTTGTGAGATTGAGGCATATTTTCCAATAGCATTGAATGGGTGAATGCATGGGGGTAAATAGGCAGGCACATGCCCACGTGGGTGAATGTGCGGGTGGTGGGGTGATTGTAGAATTGACCCTCAAGAAGAACAAGTAGGCATGCCATCATAAGGGTGAATGTGCACATAGAGGGACAATTGTGAAATCGCCCCTCAAAGGGAAAGGGCAAGTATGAAATTGCCTAATGACAAGATATGATGACACAAGAAAATGCGAATTCACCCTTAGGGTAGAAGGGAAAAAGCAATTTCACTCGTTGGGAGCAAAGAGACATGGAGGAAAATGCATGTTCACCCACTAGGGAAAGGGGTGAATGCAAGTTCACCTAATGGGGAAAATGGGACACAGAAGAGAATATGATTTTATCACTTGGATAAAGGGGAAAATTTTCTCCTAGGGCAAAGAACAGGAAGATCTGTCAATTGGGAACATAGGGGCGAATGCATAGGAAAAGAGAATGGACAAATTTTCACTACACATGCTAATTCACCAAACTGGGATGGAGGGAAAAAGAAAGAGTAGAAGATAAAAGGAAAGAAAAGTATTGAAAATGGTTGGTATGAATGCATAGCATAGAGGCCCTATGGACCCAAGAGAGGCACTCAACTGTTAGAGTCTACCCAGGAGGCCATGACACTAGTGGATCACGAGGCACTAGCATAGGTTGGATTACTACACATTCTTGGTTTTCCCACAATCAGAGCACATTGACCGTTGCTGATAGCTTTTATGGAGAGATGGAGCTCTGAGACCAACACCTTCCACCTCCCCATAGGGGAGATGACTGTGGCATTAGAGGATGTATGGAAAATTTTGAGACTACCAATCGAGGGGAATCTAGTGAGCCCATCGAACCAACTGATGGAGAGGATCCTATGGGCAGTGTTTGGCATAATAGACCTTCCCTACCGAGGTAAGGAGTTGGACATTGACACATGTATCAAAGTTTTTGTACCTCCACCATTGTTCCTATGTGGACTGATTAGTGGGATCCTCCTCCCTAATAGGAGTCGGAGATTCTTCAGCCTCAAGATGATTGAGGTTGTCAGAAACATTGTGGAGCAAAGAGTTTGCATGGGGGACCTACATGCTGGCGTAGTTATATAGGAACATGTACATAATGTGCTACTAAGGTGCTATTAGTGTTACCCATGTCACAACTATTACAAGTGTGGGCATGGGACTGTATCATGATTACCCACTCTAATATTCTCAGAGTAGGGGAGAGAGATGAGGTATTCCTAGTGGAATATTGGTATTGGGAGTGAGTATGGATGGATGCTCCATTACTGACAAGCAGGGAGACGAGAGTACTGGCGTCAAATATTCAATGATCTGACAGAGGAGGAGATTGTATGGCGGCCATATATTGATTGTTGATTTTAGTCCTAGAGAGCAGAGGACAAACTTTACAAAGGATACATGGTGTTATCTGATAGGGAGGGACCATTTTATCATTGAGCTACACAATTCTGATTGGGTGACTTGGTAGTTTGGTGCACAACAGGATATTCTAGCAGGGGAGAATCTCTTCCAATGGATTACTCAAGAGAAGGGTTGGGGACAAACCATTCCTATAGAGTATTCCCTATAGGAATGGCAGCAACTACCATTTATGGAATGGGGATGGAGAGGATGCCCAGGTGGTGTGGGAATAACAGAAAGGTATGTTGCATGGTGGTAGGGGAGACACCCTTTGAGGATCACCATAGTTGATTTGATAGTACTAGCAGTGGGGTTTGGGGATGAGGATATGCAGGAGAGGCCTAGGAGGAGGAGGAGAGTGGATGGCTAGGCAGGAGGAGAAGAGCTATTCTAGGAGGAGGGGAGGCCGTATATGGACATAGAGGTTCTGGTGGTCGAGGAGAGGGCTATATTTGTATAAAAAGGACCACCAAATAGAGGAGCTTGTAGTCATATTGGAATGTGCGTGTCCATATCCTCTAGTAAAGGCTATTGAATTCAGAGGTGGAGAGGGATAGGCTATAGGCCAAGGTTGACAGATTACAGAGCATAGTGTCGATGGTGGATGAGGAGGTGGGAGGAGAGATAGATGGGCTATAGGGGGAGGTAGAGCAACTATAGGGCTTGTTGGAGACTACACAAGGAGAGAGGGATGAGGCCCTATTTTTTTGTAGAGTAGGTGGGAGATCAAATAGAGACACTACAGAGAGAGAGAGAGATTAGGCCCTGAGGAGAGTGGAGACCGCTAAGGTTGCAGTGAGGGATGGGGGGCTACAATAGGAGAGGGATGATGCCTTGAGGAGGGCACAATAGGTAGAGGTGCAACTAGCCTTGATGGAGAGGAGGAGGCAACAACAATAGTGTGATAGATATAGGATGGAGAGGGAGCAACTATGGATATAGGTAGTAAGAGTTGACGATGCTAGGATAGAGGTGGGATATTGGATGGGAGTCTATTTTGGGGTTGTTCCAAATCCAACACAGAGGGTCCCTCCCCATGTATGAGCAATTTTGTAGAGGATAACACCCTCCCACTTAGGACCCTACATATTAGGGATTGCAACGATTATAGAGAGACAACTCCTCATAGTCGAGGACCCGAGGCAAACTCTCCCCAATGATCAGATGCAGGGAGCAGTGGTTAGGGGGATATGGGGACAGGCACAAGATTCTAGTTTTGATAGGTGCCCTAGAAGATAGTGTACATATATGCAGAGATGAGACATAAATTCTGGTGTATAGATTCAGTTGAAATATTGTTCTAAATATTCATTCATTCTTTTATACAGTTATTCTTTTATTCTTTATTGATTCAGGACACCATGATGCATCGGATGTATCCATATGTATACTATGACTCCTCTGCACATGTAATTTATTATATGTAGACATTATTATGGACTTTATGGACTTTATGATGGACTTGATGAACTTTTTATTATGGAACTCTATGTGATGGACATTATATTTTCTGATATATATATATGATATAGTGGATTATGATGGTGCTCTATATATGTGATTCCTATGTGATGCTTTGGATATTTTTTATGCATATGTGTATGATTTTGATTATGATGAATGTATGTGGTTATTTGATAATGAATGTATGATTATGATTATGCATGACATGGATGGTATGTATTGTATCTAACACTTTGTGATGTAGGATGTGATGATCTATGGCTTATGATTTATGAGATGGATATGACACTAATGATTTCTGATATAGGTGGAAATTTGATTGTGGTTTATGATGTATGCATATGGGATGATGACATGTGTTTATTTATGGTGTGCTTGTTGGCTCCTACAATGATTTAATAACTAAGCCCTTATATCCATGATTTAGAGATTGGAAATCTAACCTAAATATCTATTTAAATCATCATGAAGGTGCATTTAACTTGTCAACCCAAGGATGTGAACTTGAAATGGGTCTACACACTATGTGCACTAGGAACTCAAAGTAGCCATTTCATTCTACAGCTAAGGAACACACAATGCTGAAAGTAAATTACTTAGAAGGGAATAACATAAATGCCAATCATCAATCAAAAAATACATCAAACTAAAATACATAATAGTAATGAAAATATGAGCAAAAAATAAGGCACTACTCTATCTACTTTGGGTGCAAGAACAATCACATAATGAAATTCTAGTGGCTACAAGAATAGTCAGTGCCAGATTTCTAACTAATTACTAAAAAACAAGTAATACTAAGCTAGTACTAAACTAAAAGGATAGATTACTCACCAAGTGGCCCCCCTTGGATAAGTATCCTCTAAAAATAATGAGAACTAAAATTCTTGAACTCAGAACTTTATTTTATTCATTGTAAATCATGAGTACAAAACAGTAATGTATCTATATTACTGAAAACTTGAGAGTGCTAGTACAATATCAAATCGTGCAACCTCCTGAGGAAGGCACATCAAATATTTATTTATACTATTAGATAAACAAGGCAGTCAACTCCACTACTAGGAGGACACCATTTAGGGAAAACAAAGAAAGTGGAGTGGTGACGGTTACGCGTGCACGAAATCTAGTCAGACATGTAAGTCCAATGCAGATCTAGCACAATAGTAACACCTGCATCTGGTCAACCAACATTAAAGTCCACTACAAGGTTGCTACACTTGGTTTGCATGAGGAATCTTTTTCCATTGACCTCCTTTGACCTTTGAGTAATTCCTTTGCTAGATGTTACAGTGCATGCCCAGCTAGCAGTGTCTTCCTCAACTTAGCATCTTTAAATTAAATCTACATGGCAATGTTAGTATGCACAATAATTGCATATCTATAACCACCTTAAGGAACATTCATTAACCACATGCAAATTTTGTGACAACTGCTAGCAAATAAACTATAGATTCTACCCAAATTTGGATAAAAAAATAGGCTCATCACTTCCCCCAACCTAACGTTTTCCTAGTCCTCCAATAGGGGAAGGGTTGTTCTTTTGCTTGGTCAAAGCTTTGAAATTTGCAACTAATAGCTATCCAACATCAGTGGTTGTTGCGCGTGAATAAAAGTCCCAATAGAATCCTCCTAACCTATCAAATCTATTCCATCTCTATTTTTTTGCAGCAATTTCATACTTGTAGAACTTGAAGTTTTGCGCGGGCCACATGAGAATGGGTGAATGAAAAGTTAGGGGAATCCAAAATCACCCCCGCATTCTCCCAATTTGAATATATCTATCAATCCTTTTTAGTGCTAGAGCATAATAGTGGATGGAATGTGGCTCAGCCTGTTTCAGCTCATCAGTTAGGCTATTCCATCTTTGTGATAGGTATCCTCTCATAATTTCCTCCTTTGCTACTATCTTTACCTCATATTCACTGTAAACTACCTCAATCCATGGCATAATCCAATTGCTTATAAGCCCCATGTTGTCCCCAACTAATCTCATTTTGTACCCAAGACACAAATTCCCTTTATTGGACATCCCCAACATACAATAGAAAATTCCAATCATGGTCTTTAGTTACAACATAATTATGCAAGTAAAACTCACATAGCAAATTCTTCATTTCAGGGGAGGCAATCCTATAAGCATTGAAAAATTCATTAAGAGTGTTAATAGAAGGATTCAAACCTGAGACAATCCTTGACAACTTAAAAGAGAGATATTTCTCTTTCAGGTGCAGAGCATAGACCCTTGGAGGGGCTTTGCATCCCAAGATCTGTGGTACCAAGGTTGCCATATCATCCACCCTCTTCTTCAAGGTGGCAATTTCTGCATCTTTGTCTTCAATTTCCTCATCTCTCTTTTGAATTTCCTTCTTCAATTTATATTTATCCTTTTTCCATTCTTCCTCCCTCCTTTGTATTTCTTCCCATGATTTCAAAATTGTCGTATGTATTGTAAAATAAAGAGGAATATGAATTCCTACTAGTATTTTTGTCGATGGTTTCTCCTCATATAGTACTATTTGCATGGACACAGGCTATCTAGTTGTCTCTAGCTACGAGGGTACTGTTTCCTCTCCCACTTCTTGCTGCAGGATCTTTTGTTGTTGTTCTTGTTGTGGTTGTAGGAACTCTTGCTTTGGTTTTGACTGTTGCTATAGGACTTCTTGCTGATGCTGCAAGAAAACTTGATTTTCCTCAAACTCTTCTGTAATGTTAGCAAGATTGACCAGTGTTATATTTGTTTCTCTCTCAAATATGTCTTCTTCTTTGAAATTCTCCTTCCCCATTGGAGATTTTGTATCCTCATGTGATGTCTCACTAGGCTTAGGGCTTTCTTGTGGAGGCATACTAAACGCTGGCCCAGCTGGTCTTGATTTCCTAGGAGGGCTCTCACATTTTTCTTTGGCTGTAGGATGAACAGTTTCAACCTTCCTCTTCTTAGAACCTAGCACCTTTCTTTCTATAGAATGTGTTTTAGCTATACCTCTTCTCATTTTTAATTCTCTCTACTGTTCCCTAGTTCTTATCACGGTTTTAAGGGGAATGTCATCATCAAAAATATGGTGAAGATATTTCTTTTTCTGAGTGCTCTGTTCTAGAAGAACCAATTTCTATGGTTTCTTCTACTATAGGAGGGTTCACACCAGAGGTTGAAGCACCAAGAGTGGCTTCAACCATGCTCAATCTCTTTCCAGACCTACGAGGTTGAGGTGAAACCCTAGGTTGTAACTTCTCAGGTCTAATTTGATCAAAATTTATAAATTTTTCCTAGGTCATTCTAGATACATCATGCAAAGACTTCTCAACTAGAAATTTAATCAAAAAATGGCAGGAAATAGAATTGTCCCTACCTTTTTAGGTCTCAACTGCTGTGATTGAGAGAAGATTGTATAGCATGTTAGGCACATTCATCCTCCTTTCGTGCCTCATGTGATTCAAAAGATTGAAGTGCACGAAACACAAATTTGACTGGCAACCCTCATAGGTGATGTATTTGATAACATAAATGACTATCTGCTTCCATGGCTCAGACATAGACATTCTCTTTCCACCCTGTTTATCTATGCTAAATGGAGGGTCATTCAGCTATGTAAATTTGGCCCTAGCTGATTTGGCATCTCTGGAAGCAGGGTAATTTTTACTATCAGCAAGTAACCCTGTGATTTTGCAATTCTTTCCTCAGTTGCCAAAACCTCCAACCCTTTTACTGTGGCATTTCCTTCAGAAAATGTTTGGGTGAGTTCTAGTGCAATGCCTTCATCAAAGCCATGCAGCTTCAGGAGGTAATCTAACCATCCATAGTTTTTAAATTTGTCGAGGCATTGTGCATCTTGCAATAAAACATCATGCACCGTGGGTTCATTTTGAATTAACCCACCTCCCATTGTCTGCAATCAAAAAAATACTCTGTGATTTCTTTCCTACAATTTCGTATGAAAATCAAGTTCACCTTCCTACAATACCTATTAAATTTCTAGTACCAATATCGACTAAATTTTCCTTTCCTTTTCTTTCACCTTTTTTCTTACAACTCAGGATTATGACAAGGTCAATAATGGCAAGAAAAGGAGTAATAAAGGAGAATTATGATGGGAAGACATGGTGGCTACAGTTAGTGTTGCTTCACACATGCGAGCTTTCCTCTTACTCATATTTAAAATCAGCTCATTTTAAATTTCTTGATGTATCCTAGCATGAATTGACACATGGGAAATATATTTGCATCTTTTTCTTCCCCCCAACCTAACTTTGGACATGTGTCTACACATTCAAGATGGGAGTGGTGATTTGATAGGCAATAATGACATGTTATGTGAATGTATATACTAATGTATAGTGATTAAATGAATGCACTTAAAAGATGATTAAAAGATAGCAATTAATGTGCACATACCTGAATGTGTAGAGGATTTTTTGTAAAGGTCGTGGAGAAAGAACCAATCACTTTTTTAGGGAATAAGTTGAGCAATTAATGAAGATGAAGTGGAATGAGGTGAGGTGGAATGAAGTTATGGAAGAGAGAGAAAGGTGGTGATGGATGGGTGGATGGGTGAAGAAATGGACTCCCACGTAAGTGGAAATATTTATTATGAATATGCACCTTAATTAGCTAGAAGGAGGGACACTAGGTCCACTTCCTTTTGCTGCAAGAAGCTTGTGTGCTAAATGCTAGGTGAATTGCTATAGGAACTCTTCTTTGGAAGATGGCTTGTGATATAATTTGAGGCGATGACCATTGAAAAGTAACTTGAATCTGATAGGGTCAATGGTAGTAAGTTGAACAACTCCATTAGTAAAGACCTCAGTGAATTCATATGGTCCTAGCCACCTTGTTTACAATTTTACCGCATTGTCCTAATATCTTGAGTCATAGAGCAGGGTCCAATCTCCTAGTTGGAATTTCTTTTCTTTGATAAAATTTTCATGCCACTTGATTCTTTGATTATTCTCTACCTCTATATGATGTAGGGCTACTCTTCTTATCTCATCCAAATAATTTAGTTGCACGACTCTTTCTCTTTGTGCCTTAGAAATATCCATCCCTAAATCTATTGTAGTCCTAAGCATCTTATATTCAAATTCTTTGGGAATCATGGCTATCTTTCCATACAAAAAATAAAATGGTGTGAAGCCTATATTTATTTTCTAGGTTGTCCTATAGACCCAAACAACTTTTGGTAATCTATTTTCCCAATCCTTTCTATGGATAGCTACCGTTTTGGTCAAAATGGCTTCAATTTCTCTATTGGTCACCTCAACTTGGCCATTAGCCTGGGGATGATAAGGAGTAGACTTCATGTTCCTTATGTTATACTCATTGACTAGTGCTACAACAAGGGTTGATGTGAATTGAGCCCCTTGATCGCTCACTATTTCTCTTGGAACTCCATATCTTGTGAAAATATCTTCATAAAGAAATTCTACAACCTTTTTATCTCTTGCATGCTTCATGGCCTTAACTTCTACCCACTTTGTCACATAATCAATGCATACCAAGATATAAGACTTACCATTTGATGGAGGGTCAATGGGTCCTACAAAATCCAACCCCACTTGTTAAAGGGAGTGATTACTACTTGAGAGAAAAGTGCAATCTCATCAGATTTGGTTGGTTTTCCCATTCTTTGATATTTATCACATTTTCTAGTATACCTTCCTGCATCCTTGTGGAGTGTTGGCCACTAATATCGTGTTCAAAATTTTAATTTCTATCCTCTTGGCTACAAAATTTCCTCCACATGGTTTTTTGTGGCATGCATGCAAGATTTCATATGTCTCATCTTCTCTCACACATCTCCTCATGACATGGTCTGGTCTAGTATAAAACAAACATCCAATAATCCAGAAGAAAGGAAAATATTTTTCAATGAGTACCTTTTTCTCTTTTGGAGAGAAGTGAGAAGGAACTCTACCTGTGACCAAATAATTTTCTATGTTAGCATACTAGGGTATTTGTATACTAAGGGAGAATAGATGCTCATTAAGGAAAGAGTCGTCTATTGGTTGATTATCTTCTAATGTAGTCAACCTTGAAAGAAAATTTGTAACATTGGCCTTCCCTAGCTTATCCACAATGGTTATATGAAAATCTTGCATCAACAATAATCATTTTTCTAACCTACACGTGATCAAAGGTTTATTCATGAGATATCTAATAGCTACATGATTAGTGCGCATAAATATTTGGTAACCTGTTATGTAATGTCCAGTTTTTTTTAGTCCATAGATTACTGCTAGCATTTTTTTCTCTGTCATTGTATAATTGAATTCAACTCCTTGTAAAATTTTGTTGACAAAGGAAATGGAATTTTCAACAACTCCTTTCTATCCTAAGACTGCTCCTATGGCATAATCTGATTCATTAGTATGGATGTGGAAAGGAAGCTCTCAATTAGGTCCTTTGAGTACAGAAGCATGAGTCAAAACTGTGTTCAAGTTAGAAAATGCCTTGTCACAAGCTTCAATCCACTGGTATTCAACATCTTTAGTGAGAAGAGTATACAATGGTGCTACTACCTTGCTGACATCTTTGATGAAATTCCTATAATATCTTGCATGACCCAAGAAACTCCTAACATCATTTTGTTTTGTAGGTGTGGGTAGATTTGTAATTTCCTCAATCTTTGTAGGATCTACTTGAATTCTCTTGTGGGAGATGTTGTGGCCAAGAACTACACCTTCCTGCATCATCATGAAGCACTTTTCATTGTTTAAGGACAAGTTTTGGTCTTCACATCTCTATAGGACTCTCTTGAGATTTCCCAACACTTGATTAAAATCAACACCATAAGTGGTAAAGTCATCCATATAAATTTCCATGAAATCATGAAAAATGTTTGAGAATATGCTAATGAATGCCCTCTTAAAGGTTGTAGGTGCATTGCATAAGCCAAATGGGATTACCGAGTAGGAATAGGTCCCCTATGGATAGGTAAATGTGGTCTTCTCCTGGTCATCAGGTGCAATTTGGATCTGGTTGTATCCATTGAATCCATCTAGAAAAGAAAAGTATTACTTTCTTGCAAGTGTGTCCAAAACTAGATCAATGAAGGGTAAGGGAAAGTGGTCCTTCTTGGTGGTAGCATTAAGTTCCCTATAATCAACACAAACTCATCATTTCCCTCCTTTCTTGGGTACAATCACTAATGGGGACACCCACTAACTATTTGAAATGGGGTAGATAAATCTTGCATCTAGTAATTTTTGCAGTTCCCTTTTTACAATTTCTCTTAGTGTAGGGTTAATTCTTCTTTTTGGCTATCTTACTGGGGTGCAATCATCTTTGATGTAATTTTTTTGTGTACAAAGTTTAGGGCCCAATCCCTTCATATCATGATAATCCCAAGAAAATGCATGTTGATGTGTCCTTAATAAGTTTTTCAATAACAATTGTTGTTCTTCACTCAATTTAATATTAACACTCAAATATCTTCTTTCTGACACTCATACTTGTGTAGTTAACTCTATCATGGCTGCTTCATTAACACATGGTACCTTTAGTTCATATGAAAATAATGTATGTGACATACCTATTGCTACAAGAAGTCTTTTTGTAGGAAGAATGTTTGCATGAATAGTGGCTGTAGGAAGAGTAGGCAGAAGTGTCTTGACTGGAGTAGCAGAATGAGAAGACAATGCTTCCTCCACTGGACAATGGTTTTGAATGATGTTACCCAATTCTTCATCCTCATCTTGGAGTTGCATGAAAGAGCTTCTTCGTAACATCATAAGTTGTGCCATAGAATTAAATTCCTCAGCCTCTTCACAAACATGTGACCATATGAGATTATCTTCATCATGAGATGGCTGGGCAGGAGGATAAAGAATAAAATTTTTAGTGCTCTTCCCATATGAAATGGTCATGTCACTAACCAAAATCCAATGTATGCATCTGTAGTTGCTAACCATGGCCTTCCAAGAATAATGGGATACCTGCCTAGTGTAGCTTTAGGAGAAAGAATCATAAAGTATGCTAGGTACTCCCAAGAGTCTAAAACTACCATAAGATCCTCCACTATACCATCAGGCTTAATAGTAGAGCTATCAACAAGCTACATGACAGTAGGAGTAGATCTCATGCTTGCAACATTTTGTTGTTTCAGGTTGTCCTTGGTCATTACATTTATTGGTTCTCCCAAATCAATCAGAGCATTCTTTACTTGGACCCTATTTATAATAATTGCTACCACAAGACTACTATAGTCATTATACTTGGGAATAGTTACTTTTCTCAGCATGATGTCAGCTAGCTGTCCCACCACATGAACTATAGTTGGGTATTTCTTTTTCCTACTTGGATTCTTCAGGCATGCTTCCTTGATTGCCTTAGTGTAGATTGTAACATCCTTTATGGCCTAAAATAGAGGTATCTGGACACATATATGCTTCAGCTGATCCAAGATATCAAAATTTGTATCCTCCTTTTCTTCCTTCTTCTTGGTGTTGATGGTGTTTTCTGCACAGCAACAACTCAGACAGAATGCAATATTCTATCTCTCTTGAAAGGTTATTTTCAACAATAAATTACTGAAAATCACCCCAAGGTCTCTCGGGTGTTAGGTCATAACAATGCATAAAACAACTCAGATGAAATGTGAAATTGCTGCTAATCACAATCAGACCTTACTACAAGCAAACTAAACCTTTTCAATTTACCAGATCTAACAATATGATGATCTTGAATCCTAAATCTAACCGAATAATAAAGAAATTGCAAAAGATAGGGATGCAGGGAAGGTAATAAAATCTAAATTATTGAACAGACAAGCAATGCAAATGACATATATTTGGAATGGACCTATCTCAAATAACCAATTCCTGTTCGACCCACAAGGCAATCTTTACAAGAACAGTGCAATCTTCTGAGGAGTATAAATTTTCAAATCATAGACTTGCATCTACAACCGAACTCGAGCACATTTGAATATATATGGTCCAGGTTGACTTCACCAGCCTACTACAATCAGATAGTTACTGGGAGTATAGACCAAAGATAGCTACCGACATTCCAAATATGAAATCACATACATCATTTGTCCAACTAAACTAATTTATTTCTGAATAATAAACCCTAGATCTTCAAGCAATGTAAAAGATAGAACAAAAGAACCATGCAAGATGAGATAACACAAAGGATTTCACCAAGAAAACCACAATGCCTTCAATTGTATTAATCATCAAATGCTGCAACAATTCAACTGTTCTGAATATGATATCTGCTTTAAGAAATTCTAAAACTCTAACTATTGCTCTTGCTAATCTCTACTATCAAAATCTTCTGAACTCCCTTACAATAAGGCAAAAATGCCTATTTATCAAATTTTTCCCAGAACATGTCGGCCCAGCCAAACATTTTACAAAAAATCAAACCGCCAAAACAGGTCGGCCAAGGAAACAAACTAAGGCACACATTTAATGCCATCATCCAAGTCGGCCAAGGCACAATCCCCAAGGAAATCCGGTCCAATGCATGCCCTATGATAATAGGGAAGCACAAATCTCGAGATAAACACTAACCGCTACTTCCCTTGTCCTTTCTCCGCGCTGGTGACCCTTGGACCTTCAAGAAAACTCCCTCCAGCTCAGCAATGGGTGGAAATGGCAAAACTTTGAGCCGGCATTTAATTGACTCAATCCCATCATTGGACCGCTCAATGGTCCCCTTCCAATCCTTTCTGCTGGTCAGGTATCTATCTATTATTGCCAAATATGTAGCCGCATCATCAAGCATATGGCCAGTGACAACCTCATCAGAATCTGGGGCATAAACCTCATGCCACCATTCCTTCAATTGATCCAAACTCAGGTACTTGGGAGCCATCTTATTCCTCCCTGTCATCACTTCAAAAAACGCAATGCAACCATCATAGATTGCAGTAAGGTCGGCATCAATGGCTTTTCTTCGTTTCTTTATCTTTTTCAGGGCTCCCTGCCTGATCTGTAATGCTTCGAACCATTCCCATGGTTCATCCAACCTGGAAGAGGGAAGAATTCCATCCTTGCCCAATTGTTCCCTGCCATGCCCCAGAATAATCTTTGTCTTCTGCAACAGAGAATCGACATCATTCATATCCTGAGAAAGGATGCTTTCCATCAGCTCTTTTCCTTGGACTGCATCCTTGCCAACTGACAGGATCTCCTTAATAGCTTCATCCCCTTGTGTCCGAACACTCATCAACCAGTCCATGGCAGCTTGTGTGGAAGCCTTCATCTTCTCTATGCCAGAAATTGTTTCCTTCGGCAGAAATCCGGGAGTAGAAGAGGAGGACGGATGGAGGGACTGTAGAGGTTTCATGACCTCTTCTAAGCTTTTCCTCAACCTTTCATTTTCCCTTTTCAATTCTCTCTTTGTCTGAGTCTCCTTCTTCAACCTATCCAGAATCACAGCACTTGACCCCTCGAATTCCTCAATGTCTTGTTCTAGGGAAGCTGGCCCAAGGTTAATGGTTTGGACACTGTAATCCTGGCCTACTACCTCTTCTCTTGTTTTATCTGCAACAGGGGTGGCGATGTGGACTACACGGTTATGCACCTCATCCCTTTCCACCCGGGAAATTATCCTAGCAGCCTTCTTCTTTTTCCCCTTTCCAATCTGAGATAACATTGCATCCCAGTCGAGAGGAGTGTCCTCCACTATCACCTGTTTCTTCCTTGCTATTTCTTTTTCTAACCAGTCCGGGGCTACAGGGTCCGTCCGGATTCCTTCTGTGTCAGTTTTCCCCGGGTCCTCTGTGGCTTTCTCCTCTTCTGCTACTGCCACCTCGACTTCTCCCTCTTCTGTTGCCTTGTCATCATCTTTCTCTGGGGGTTGTTCACCTTGGTCCATCTCCTCAAATCGCAACTCAGGAAGCACCGGCGATGGAGTTCCAGCGGGGATGCTTTTCTCTGGTTCTGGAGATCCGCGGCCCTTCTCACTCTCCGGAGAGTCCTCGTACTGCACCAAGGGAGAAGTGTGCCTTTCTTCTGTCTCTACCTCGAGCTCGGCAGCCTCACTGAATAATGCCCCTTCTTCAAAGCTCTGCTCTCTCCGCTTTTCCTGCTCATCGGACCGGTTCTGTTACCTGTGGGGAGAGAGACAGGCTTGTCCTGTTCAGTGGCTGGCGATATTAGAGAAGAAACCTTTGGCTGCAGCATCCTTTGGGGACGGAGTTCTGGATCTTCTGGTGTATACTTTGGTCTTCTCCCCTCCGGAGCTTTCTACATCCACAACCGGAGGCTCATCTTCCGAAGTCGTTTGGCCTTTCTTTTTCGCCACCCTTGTAGTTCTGGCCTTCTTGGGCGGTGGAGGAACATCCTCCTCCTCAGCTTTCTCCACCTCCTCCTCGTCCGAGGACCTGCTGATAGTCAGGGTCTTCCACCTGCGTTTGCCGATAGGTTTCCTTTTTGCTGCAGGTTGAGTCCCCTTAGGGCTTCTGACCTTGATTTTGAAAGGAGAGGCCTTGGCTGTTTTCCCTTTGGGGTCCTCTTCCCCGGATTCCTCTGAAGTGGACATGGGGTTGAGATTCCCCATCAGGTCGAAAGTGAGGGGAACATTGGCATTTTCCAACACCCAGACCTCATGTTTGATCCAAGCAAAGGTATATTTTAGCACCGGAGCCATTAAGTCCTCCAACTCTGTCACCTCAGGCTCATTCCAGTCAATATCCGCTACTGACCTATCCTTGATGGGTTCATAGACATGGTCCTGGACCAGTTTTCCATCATCCTCCAGCTGATCTGGAATCAGCTTCACATTGTACTGCCTAATTGCCTCTACTGGCAGCCGGGAATACCTTTTCCTTCGTGCATCAAGGTCATCCTTGATGTTGACCCAGTAGTCCTCCAAGTCCTCCTTGTGCCTGTATTCCCGGGTAGCCCTTTTCTGTGCCCCTCCGGTGATGTCAAAATTCATTCTCTTTGAATGGAAAGAGAATCCATAGGCGGCCAATTCCTCACCTGCAGTGTGAGCTGATTGAATGGAAGGACACATCACATCTACGCCAATCCCAAGAGGGAAGTCACCTCCAAAACCAGTTTTATGTTTCTCCTTCTTCACCACCGTGTCGAACTCACAAATTTGTCTTACGACCTCCAGTAGCACTATGTGGTCAGTGGGATACCTGGGCAATCTGTAGGGAGCAACGGGGCATCCATCAATCCGGAGATAAGTGAAAGTGGGGAACTGGATGAACCAGGCCCCATAATTCTTAATCAACCCCCTAGCCCCATCGGACAATCTGATGTGCTCCGCATTCTGAAGGGTCCGGGTAATGTGCATAGTGAAGGCATCATTGGCCCTCCTATAATCTCCGTGCCCGAGGTGCAATTCCGGATAGACCTCATAGATAATGTCCTGTCCAATAGTTCCTGCCGGAGTAAGTCCCTTGTAGGGATAGGAGATGGCCAGTATATATATAACAAAGGAGGACATGGTAAACTTCTTTCCTTCCAAAACATTCCTCAGTTGCCTATCTATTTCTGCACTGATAAGTCCTGCCCAGTGGTAATTCGTTCCTTGGCCTATCTTGGTGATCACATGGACCATCCAACTTTCCAATACCCCGGCAGTTTTGAGTCCGGCCACCCTGCTCAACAGTGTGATGGCATCATAAATATCTGGCCTGAACTTCACCCTGTGCAACTGTTTGGGCAATTTAGAGTGGTGAGACTTGGGCTTCTCAAGCCATGAGTTGATAAGCTGTTGAGCCTTAACTGGCTCGTTCTCATAATACGTGCGAGCAGTGTCAATGTTTAGGGCGCAGACCGAGGGGAGATCCGGCATGCTGAAAGCTCGGGCAATGGAGGCTGGACTGAAATTTGCCAACACCCGTCCCTCAGTACTAACTACCATCTGTGTGTCAAAGGCGTACTGCCTAGCACACTCCAAAATCAGCTCGTAACACTGGACTGCTGGAGGGAACCCTGCCACGTGTACCAACCCTGAGTTCATCATCCCTTGCCTCAATGCCGATTGGTCCTTCTCAGCTGTTCTCTGTTTGAATTCTTCGTAACGCCAGGCACCAACGTTGGTATCAGACACATCTGCCCACACGGAGGATATCTTACTCTCTGGGACCTGACTCCTCATGTCTAATCTCAATTTTTCTGTCTCGGAAACTGCAGATGCCCCCGCACCACCTTTGGACTTCCCAGCAGCAGCTTTGCTTGATTCAGCCTGCACATCCAAGAATTATTATTAGAATTTAATTATTAAGCTCATATCCATCCAAAAGGTTAGCATACATCATACAAATCCATTAAAACCAAATGCCAATTGCCAATCTTCCGAGATCCGGAGAAATCAAATAATCAAAAATCGTATAATCCGGGAAAATACATTCGGGGCGGAATTCCGGAGAAATCCGACCCAGACGGACTCCTGCCACCAAAGCACTATTAGCCATGTAAATC
The DNA here is from genome assembly GCA_007258455.2 of Sequoia sempervirens. NCBI lineage: Eukaryota > Viridiplantae > Streptophyta > Pinopsida > Cupressales > Cupressaceae > Sequoia > Sequoia sempervirens. The sequence continues at coordinate 889,787,915 of VDFB02281492.1, forward strand.
ATTAATATGCTCGGAAATCAAAGGAAAATCATCAATTTTACTCTTTGGCAATCAAGAAATAGGCATTAACAATCACTCCACCAATTCCCTCATCGAAATATACAAAAGAATGCAATCAGACAGGAAATCCGGAAAAATCCGAATGGGACGGACTTTCGCGGACGGCATCAAATGCACCGGAAATTAACCCTGTCCGCGGAATAAAAGGAAACCGGGAAAATCCGGGAGACCAGAAATTCCGCGACAGCCTCGGAATCCCGAAAAATGGCAAAACGTGCACCAAAACAGGAGCGACCACAAGATCCTCAATATCAAAGCTCGAATGAACCCAAAACCGACGACAATCACCAGACTCGAATATGCAAAGAGGGTCCAACACTCAGAAGCACTCAAAGGAAGGATCCCATACTAAAATGACGATGCCCTAAATCGAACAACCACATATCCGCCATTAAAACCAGAGCAAGCTTTTAGGGTTAAAATATCAGTTCGGGATTTACCTAAAAGCCCTCTAATCCTCACAGGACGGGGAAGCCAACATAAAACGAGGCGAAAGTCATTCAAACACAAGATCAAATCATCGCTTTAACCGAAACACCAAGAAAACCCTAAATTCGCATGGTAACACATCCCGCACCCAAAACAATTAAGCAACACGACCCAGAATTCCGTCTAAAGTGTAAATATGCAATCAAGCGGATAAACGGAACTCATAGGGCACGAGAGATGGGCTTCAAATAAAAAAACGGATCAAACCGACTGAATAAATACGACACCCAAAGTCAAAACATGAGCCGACCCCAAAATTCAACAATGCCCAGTACAAGAAAACCCCAAATCACCATGCAAGCAAACGGAAGGGCGACGAATACATACCATGGATCAAGACGAGCAGAAATCGAGCTTAGAAAATCAATCCACGTGACAACACGTCCAAGCAACGAGATACTGGCAGCAACACAAGCAATCCACGCGCAAACAAACCAAGATCAAACCTCGAAGCTCAAACGGAAGTTCTGAATCGCCAGAGCAGAAAACAAGGAAGCAATCGAAGTTGGAATGAATCAGAACATGCCCCAAATTCGCCCTTATACCCGTCTGAACCAAGATACCTCAGCCATTAATGCGCGAAAAGACGTTTCTGACAAGTCCGGAAACCCGTGCCCCAAGTGGAATTTCGGAGAATCCCAGAATGCGCGGAGACACGGATTCCGCGGAAATGCAGGAACCGGGGAAATCAGGAAGATCGGGATTTTGACGGAATCCGGGAAAATCCGACTGGACCGGAAAATCCCGAAGTTAGGCAAAAACCCGGCATCGGAGAATCCGGCAAGAGACGGACAAAGAACCGGGGCCGGAGAAATCCGCCAGAGGCGGAAAATCCCGGATCCAGGTGAAAACCCGGACTTGGCCAAAAACCCAATTTCAATCAATTGCAACCCCAAGGCGAGGGCGAAGCCAGCAAAACCAACATGTCAAGACCCCAAAATGATAAATCCAATAAAATCAAAGGTCAAAGACACAAAAAAGAAAGGGGGTCCCCCACTCCAAGTGGGGCGTGTGTGCAAAAAACTGCACAACAAATGGCGACTCTGCTGGGGAAATGCTCCTGAGCATTTCGATGACAAACTGGAATCAAGAACTCAGAACTCTGATTTCAACTCAAGTACCCAGCCGTCACCCTAAGTTAAAGCAAAGAAACTCCCAGACATTCAGACATTCCTATACCAGGGTCCAAGTGTGTGCAGGTGCATATATTACCCACCTTCAGTTGCAAAGAACCAGACTTGGTATGAACAGGCTACGTAAAGATTCTGACCCTAAAAGTAACCTGGATAGAGCCTCGCTGCCAGTCAGGCGTTCATAGCCCCGACGAGGTTATCGCTGTGATCCTCCTGAACATAGCTCTACTGCCAGCCAGGCGTCTATAGCCCCGGCAGAGATATTCAGATCCCCCTGATGAGTTGAATTCGAACCTCAAGATTTTCAATATCCATTTCTTTTCTTTTGCTTCTTCTCTTTTCTTCTTTTTTTTTTATACGAATATTTCTTTTTACTCAACTTATTCAACCTGTGAACAGTGAAGTTCACACTCAGGGCTGAGAACCACAGTGGCACTAGAGCAGAAAAAGATTTTTCACCTGTCCAGACCTTGTAAGGACCTTTTACGACTTCAGGTATATTTAAAGATTAAAGGTATAAGACCCCAATACATTCCTGTGCAGAGTGACCAGAAAATCTTCGCCTTACCACAAGGACAAGTGACATAGGCAACGGAATTCATACCATAACATTCTGGAAAAAAGATTAAAGTTTGTAAGGGAAATATCAGAAACATTGGACCTGCTTTGTCACCATTATCATACAGATGCACCCACAATCCCACAAGGAGATAAGACCAAAAGCAAGAGCAACGCAAAGCAAAACAAACAAACCAAAGCAGACCTACTTAACCAAACAAAACCAGCAAAGCGAAAGGGAAACCCACCCGAACCAAAACAAACAAACAAGCAAAGAAAGCAACCTAACTAACTATTTACAGGGGAAAGAGCTGAGAACAGCTCAAGACTGGAAATAATGTTTAAGATACTGCCCATTAACAGGCAGTGGCATGTCCTCTCCCGTGAGAGTCCTCAGACGGAAGGCATTATCTCCCAGAATTTCAGCAATCTGGTAAGGACCAAGCCATAATCTATCAAACTTACCATGGCTACCCTTCTGATCATGCGGCTTATCCCAATACAGAACAAGGTCAGAAATCCTAAAGGCTTTGACCTTAGCTCTCCTGTCAAACCATCGCTTGACTACCCCCTGATGTTTGGCGAATCTTTCAAGGGCATTATCTCGTTTTTCTTCAAGATGCAATAACTCAGCTAATCTTGCTTCCCTTCTATCACCCTCATCATAAAACTGGTTGATAAACTGCAGAGTTGGGATTTTAAGCTGGATAGGGAAAACTGGTTCCAGACCGTACACTAAATGATAAGGAGAGGTACCAATGGAGGACTTAACCCGAGTACGATCGGCCCAAAGAGCAAACCTAAGCTGGGTATGCCAATCCTTTGGGTTCCTCTCTAACAGTTTTCGGATAACAGTCAACAGGTTCTTATTAGAGGATTCAGCTAGACCATTCCCCTGAGGATAATAATTAGATGCAAACTTAACAACAATGCCATGATCAAAAGCCCAGTTTGAGAATTTCAAAGATGCAAAGGCAGGACCATTATCACACACAACAGCGAAAGGACATCCAAACCGATTGAGAATGGCAGATTCTAAGAAATCGATTACTACCTCTGATGTACACTGCCTACAAGCAAATGCTTCAGTCCACCTTGTAAAATAATCAGTAATGGTGAGAATATACCTGTGTCCAGCAGAAGATGGTGGATTGATGGGGCCGATGAAATCCATACCCCATTGAGCAAAAGGTTTTACCTCAATAACAGACTGGAGCGGGAGCGCTGCACACCTTTCCCGTGTCGCTGCAGCCTGACAAGTGTGACAGGTCCGAACATGATGATGAACATCCTTGAATAGTGTAGGCCAGTAGTATCCTGCCCGTAAAATCTGGTTCGTAGTAGCAATAGCAGAACCGTGACCGGTGCCATATTTCTCATGAAACTCATTTATTACTCTTTCTGCTTCCTGTTTTCCAAGGCACCTTAAGTAAATACCTTCGTGATTCTTCTTGTATAGGACGGCTCCTTTCAGCATGAAACCATCACTTTTCAGTCTCAAGGCCCGCCTCTGTACTGCATTTAAACGATCAGGAGCTCGCTGATTCAGCAAATAATAAACTATATCATCATACCAACCATCCGGTGAAACCGCTCCAACGTCATAATTACAGACAGACAATTCAGGACCTATCTCTGCCATGGTCTGGGTGAGTCCCTGTCCTCTTACCAGCCTCATGGGCTGGATCTCAATGTCATACTCCTGTAGCATGGTTACCCATTTAGCTCTGCGCTCCCCTAACTCATTCTGCATCAGCAATAACTTAACTGCAGAATCGGGAACAATTGCAAACACCTTGTTTCTGAGGATATAGTGCCTAAATTTCTTTACTGCTCGAACAAGGGCATATGCCTGCTTCTCCACATATGGGTATTTCAACTCAGCATCCTTCAATGGCGTGCTCATGAAAGCGATAGGATGCTCATTCCCCTCATCAGACTTTTGTGTCAGCATTCCAGCACATGAGTGGTCTGAAGCAAAGGAATAAATATAGAACGGTTTACTATAGTCTGGACTCACCAACACTGGAGCATCAGCAATGGCTCTCTTAATCTCTGCAAAGGACTGCTTCGCTTCTGTGGTCCACTCGATCTTGGCATCTTGTTTTAACATGGCATTTAGTGGCTTGACAATCTCAGCAAATCCAGTGATGAATTTCCTAACAAAATTAATCTTACCAAAGAAAGATTTCATCTCTTTCTTGCTAGCAGGCGGCTGAATTCTTAGGATGGCTTCCACCCTCTCTGGATCTATAGCAATGCCCTTTTCTGATATTACGTGCCCTAACAATTTGCCCTCTGTGACCCCGAAAATACACTTCTTGGGATTCAAAGAGATGCCGAATTCCCTGCACTTCTGGAACACCTTACGCAGGTCTGAGATATGATCCCCTCTGTTTTTGGAGAAAACAGTCAGATCATCCATGTAAATGATAATGCACTTTCCTATGATGTCCTTGAAAGCGATATCCATAGCTCGTTGAAACGTGGCTCCTGCATTGATAAGCCCGAATGGCATCCTCCTGTAGGCGAAAGTTCCCCACTTGGTCGTAAAGGCAGTCTTGTGTCTGTCCTCATACTGGACCATCACCTGATTATATCCTGAATAGCCGTCCAGAAAGGACATCATCTGCGATCCATTAACCACTTGCAACACTTCATCCAACGAGGGAACTGGATAATTATCCTTTTCAGATGACCTGTTCAGATTTCTGAAGTCAACACAGAGCCTAATTTCACCGTTCTTTTTTCTAACTGGCACTAGGTTTGCCACCCAAGTAGAATGCCTGACAGGAAATATAATTCTAGCGGAGAGCAGTTTCTGAACTTCCTTCTGTATGAGTGGCTCCAACAGCGCATTAATAGGTCTCTGCCTCTGTCTAAAAGGCTTAGCCCCTGGCTTGAGAGGTATAGTGTGAGTTATGATGGATGTATCGTAAGTCTTCAAGTCTTCATAACCCCAGGCCACTATGTCTGGAAAGTCGTATAGGGCTCTGATTATTCCCTGTCTTTCTTCAGGGGTACAAATCTTACCAATGAAAACATTCCTTACGTCATCTTTGGTGCCTACATTGTGAGTGTCACACTGCCCACTGATAGACTCTTTCTTAGATTCTTGTTCCTGATCTCTGATTTTGTCCATATCGAAAATCCTCTCCAGCTGTACCATTCCTCTTGGAATAGTATTGGACTTTAAATTTAGCACACCTTCCAGATCCAATTCTGCTTCCTGAGGTTCTATTTCGTCAATGATCTATGAAGCAAAAACATCCGTGTTTGTGATAAAGTCAAGGATATGCTTATCATCCTCAAACACCTGAAAATTAGTCACATTGTCAGGGACTGACGGAACAGGAGTTAATTCAACAGTGAACTTCTTCAATCCTGACAAAGACAGGGGCTGCAAAGTACTAGCCGCTTGAGCTAGAGAATCAGCAGTTTGATTCTTCTTCCTTGGGATCAATTGGATATTAAAAGCGTCGAACCCCTCAATGAGGTCCCACACTCTATGCCTATAGTTGGTCATTCTCCTGTCGTGGCAGGCATACTGCTTTCTTACTTGTTTGACCACTAATTCTGAGTCACCAAAAACTTGTAGGACCTTGACCTTTTTCTTGAGTGCCATAAGGAGTCCATGAATTAAAGCTTCATATTCAGCCACATTATTTGTACAATGAAATTGGAGTCTATGAGCTGCGAAGAAACTCTTACCTTTGGGACTTATCAATTCAAATCCAGCTCCAGCCCCTTGCTTGGACTTAGATCCATCAAACTTCAGAGTCCAGTATTCCGCAGTGGTGGTCTTCTTCATTTTGTCTTTTGGTTTATCAGTAATAGAGGTTTTCACAGCCACAACAGGTTTCTGATTCTCAGACTTTGCCTGCAGACTCTGTTCATCTGTGCCAACCTCCTGAGATGGATTTATGCTTTTGTACACTTCTTTCACTGCTGTCTGACACAAGCAACACTCCAATTCTGAGTGAGAAGCATTGTGGACTCTGCACCAATTCGGCAAGAGTAACTCCTTAAAACTTGTCCTCCTTCCCAAGTGAGTTTGATTTTCGACACATTGCTTAATGAAATCCTGGAAATTGTCCAGTAAGCTGATCTGTCTATCCTCAGATTCTTCTTCTTCCTCAACTGATTCTGTTAGGACTTCAACAAGACTGGACCCTGTTTCAGCGTCCACTGGCATCGTATGCAACATCAGCACCTCTTCTACATCTGATTCTTCATATGGGGCGGATAGCAAGTAGTTTCCCATTCCAGCTTCTGATATGAGAACCTCGGTCGAAGTCTTTTGGTATTCTGTTATCATGTACTTCATTCTAGGCTCCCTCTCAATCCTTATCTGATTGGGCACTCCCTTCCAGGGAAGCCACATGTGAGAGTGGTCGGTAGACACATACCCATTCAGGGCCCTGGTGAAATCTCTTCCTAAAATTAAACCGTACGCATCAGGAATGTCAGCTACCTGAATGTTAATAACCTGTTGGATTCTAGGATCAGAAGCGATCTGCATATGGATCATGTTAAGTTCCCCTACCACACTTACTTCGGTCCTATCCAACTGAGTCACCTTTTTCTGGGAATCCGCAGGTGTAATTCCCAGAGCCCTACAAACTCCAAGAGGCATCACATTAGTGGAAGCACCAGAATCCAACAGACAATTATGGAGGTTCTTACCAAAAATTCTGACAGAAATCAGAAATGGAGGAGTCTCCGTTTTTCCTTGAAACAAAGTGGGCTGGGTATCCATCTGGGCCACTTGAGTTCGGTCCTTTTCTTTTCCTCTATCTCCAGGGGGGGATTAGTCCTATTCGGTGTCTGACTTTGTGTGTTCACATGCTGAAAACTGGAGGTCTGGCTGTCATGCTCCCCAGAAGATTTGTCCAATGTCTTTGAATTTGCATCATAAGTACCCAAGACAGCCTTTCTAATTGCAGGAAACCTCAACAATTCAAAAGCAGAAAGGTTTACCTTTAATTTTTTGAATTCCTCTGTGACGTACGAAGCCATCTGTTCTTCACTCACATCAGTAGAAACTTCTTTAGATGGTTCCTCTACCTTCTCCTTACTTATCTGAACAATCCTCTCCTTCTGTGGTTCTGCTCGAGCTTGTCTATCTTTCGAAAGGTACTGCTTGGACACCTGTGGATAAGACGGATTGTTACTTGCATTAGGATCTGGAGGAGTAGTGAAATTGTTGGGGGGAATGGAAGTGGTGAAGGGCCCTCCAGGCTGTGGGCGTCTGTGAGGCATATCCCTCAATCCCTGTCTCTGAAACATCTGAACTTCTTCAACATAGGTTTCTTCCTGATCCAAGGGGCCATTGTCGTTCATCTCCCCTTCGTTAAACAGCTGAGCTACTTCATCTCCATTACAAATCTGATCAATTTCATCTTTCTGGAAATCAGGTTCTTCTGGTACATTTTCATTACTAGTGGGAAAAGGAGCATGGTTCAACACCAGCACAGGGGAATCATATGAATTGGAAGGAACAATCTCCTGCCCATTCACATTATTCTCTACCTCATACTGAAAGATAGAAGCCGCAGTCTGGAACTCGGGACATTCCAGTTCTGAATGCTGACTTGTTTTGTGAAGCCTACACCATCCTGACAGGGCTGCTTCTGCGAGATACACCCCGGTGGGAGGTTTATCCTGACTAACTGGCTGGTTGGCAGATTGATTAACAATCTGATTGTCTGGCTGATCCAATGGAGTAGGAACTCCTCCATTATTAGGCCCTGTATTCCAAGTTCTGTTCTGTCCCTGTGATGGCCTTTTGTCAAATCCTGACCCACTTCCTTGGCCTCTATCAAAGTTTTGCCTCCTATCGTTGTTGAAACCTCTATCCTGGTTATACCCTCTGTCATTGTAAAATCCTCTGTCATTGCGTTGTCCCCTGTCGAAATTCTGCCCTTGTGAGAACTCCCTGTTCTGATTGGATTGCATTCCCTTTTGAGCAGCTTGCAATTGGCTATTCTGGTTTCTCAAATAAGTCACCTCTAGATTTAGCTTCTTTATTTGTTTAGCCATTTCGTCAATTCTTTCCTTATTAGGGTCTCGGTAGGGAGGCTGGTTTGGGTTACTCAGAGGTGGGACAGGTACTGGGGCGGATCCCAGAGATTGATGCAACACTTCTGAATTCTGCAGATAAGCCAGGAAGCTATTTGATTGTGACTGGTACATA
>VDFB02281492.1:889796450-889889814 GCA_007258455.2 Sequoia sempervirens
ATTCTCATCTATTCTCTCATCACCTTTTCACTAAGAAAATTTACCTATGCTTATTGTAGAGGAGGATATTTTCTACCCTCAAGATATGAAGTCTCATGGAGAAAATGGTCTTCAACTAGCTTGAAGATCAAAGCTCAGGTAATAGGATAAAATGATGAGAGTTCTAAAAATAGTAAGAGCAGGTCACAAAGATCTTTTGGACAATCTAACAAGCTCTCGACCAAGGATGACAATACGATGTACTAGCGTCTCGTACGAAAAATAAACTAAAAATTTCTTAGAAAATAATTAATTGGTTGCTAACAATCTTGATTGCTAGGAACTCCTAAAATATGGGAAATTATAAAAAAATAACAAAGAATAAAGTAAAGTAAACTAATAAGGAACTCCTAAAGTATGGGAAATTATCAAAAAATAACAAAGAATAAAGTAAACTAAACTAACTAAAATGTAAATGATAAAATAAAGGAAGAGAGAGAAAGTGCTCACAACAAACCAAGAAATGAAGCCTCCAACAAATGATTGTCTCTAATAGCTACACATATAAAATCAAGAGAAAAATTTTGGGCTCTTTGGGGGCTTGCCTCAATCAAAACCCTATTTCCGTGTCTCCACCACCTTAAACAACCAGATAGATAGATAAAATATAAATAGATGAGACAAAAAAATCATAGATAAGGGATGTGATAAATCCCAAGATGCTCAAGGACACAAGACAAATGAATATTACTAGCAAGGCTTAAGGAATCCAAATAAAGAGAGAGAGAGAGAGAGAGAGAGAGAGAGAGAGAGAGATAGAGAGAGAGAGAGAGAGTTGTGTGAACCAAGAGAGTTGTGAAGACTTTTGTGAGAGCTTGAGACTGTTGTAGAAAGCTATAGAGAGTTGTGCAAGCTTGAGATAGATATATTTTTGGAGAAAGAAGAGAAAGAATTTCCAAGAGAGATAGAGAGGATTGAAAATATGGATTTAATAATGAAAAGAGGAGGGAAAAAGAGGTTGTCAATTCGTTACAAATTATGTTGAGTTGTTTCCAATGACTAAGGTAGGTGACAAGAGGAAAATTATTACTTAAGAATTTCCTTTTGAATGTTAAAATGTTGCAGGATGCTAGCACAAAACATGGACATCTAGGCTGCAATGTGTGTTAGTGTGTAGAAAAATCACAAGTTACAAAATGGTGGAAAACAAGGAAAACTCAAGGTTGACACAAAACTGATGCATAGATGTAGCTACTAAAAAAAGGGACCTTGAGCCTACAAGGGATAAAATGATCCTACAAAAATACTAAGGTAGAGTGGACACTAAAGTGGATACAAAAGTGTAGGTGAAATTGTGAGGGTATACAATTTTGACACTATAGTTGCAATCTATTCCTCTTAATTTTTATTGGTCTTTCTTTGTTGTGAGTGATATGACCTTAGTAGAAACTCATGAGATACTCTACCTATCATTTTTTTCTATTTTATGTGATATGACTTCCATATTATTATGGTCCACTCATTTTATCTAATTTTCGTATACAACCCTCAACTAGACTACTAGATCAAAAATATTAGTGGTACCCCCTTATCTATAGAATTTGTAGTTGTTTCACACATCATAGTATAGCTATAACTAGAGAAACATATCTATGATTAGTCAACTAACATTTTTAAGCCACTCTCAAACATTGATTGTAAGAAGAAATAAAATTATAGTTAGTCTTCATCATCATATAATAAAATTAAAAATACATAATTATATTTTTCTAATCAATCACAAATACACATGAAAATAGAAATACACAATCTCATACCTAGGTTTTTAACCTTCTAATCAAGGTATAGGAGTTATATTGTTGTCCTCTACTTTTTATTTCCACTCTCTCTTTCCTTAGATTGCTAGCTAAACTTATCTCCTTACAATGCCTCCTTGTCCATCTACTCATATCCACCCTCATCATATCCATCATCCACTAACTATGGAATATAGTGGAATATAATGTGTATAATAGATATATCTATTCCCTAGCCCACCAAATGATGAATGATAAAATCACCTCTTTATTATATACATCTATCAAATTAGGTTTGGTCAAAAGGGTATGTGTAGGATCTTGATGGGCCAAAAAGTGGCAATATGATGGGTATGTGTAGGGTATGTGGCTGACAAATTTATACCCAAAATTGATGAAACAAAAAGGGATTTTAAAGTATATTCTCAAATTTCTACCAATATAAATTATGCTTTAATTTGAATTTAATAAATAATTATTATTCATTTTCTATTTGAATTATGACTAAAGTCCTAATTGATAGGCTAATTAAAAAACATTTATAGCTTTCAAATGGTATCACATATTTTGAATCTAAAATATGCTTCCCATTCTATGTTTCACTTACTATAAGATTAAAAAAATAAAATTTGAATTTCATGAAGTTTTGACCAAGTTAAGGTGGTCAGACATATGAGTTTTAATATTTTTTAAAAGTTGTAATAAAAAATTTATAATTAATTATTTACTTGGAAAAAAATTACAAAAAAATGCATCACATTGGGACATGAGTCCTCTATTTATATATAAAATCTTATAAAAAAATATTATCATTTTATTGTGGTTAAGGTGGTCAGACAAACACCTACTTCTTATTTTTTCCCTCAAATTTAAGTACTCCTGCATTGAAATTTCAAATTTTCACCAAATAGATTTTTTTATTTTTAAATAAACCTAGTAGTTTAAAAACTACATTCAATATGCTACAAATTCTATTCTTACTTATTTTTGAAATAATATAGATAACTTATTCAAATTTTTATGTCAAGTTTCCTAACTCTGATTTTTCTAAATTTTTTGCCACTTAAGGGCCTGTTTTTTCCATGATGATCCTGCACATACCCAAAATCATCCTCATTATCATTAAAAATTCATACATCTACAATAATTGGTCATGAGACCTATCCTATCCTCATTAGAATTGGTGTATAGTGTGATGTGGGAAAACATCCTAGACACTTTTCCAAAATTTCACATCAATTTTTGAAAATAAATGGAATAAGAATGCGATGTAGATGGCCCTTTAGCCACTTAGAGTTTTGCATGCACACAAATTATTATTGTAGCATCATAAATTGTCACCCTTGAAAATTTCACCATGTTTAGCCCCCATATGTGCCTAGACCCAATTGCGTTATTAAATTTCTTGTTTTATGATTGAATCTTCAAAAATTAGGCTTAAATTGGGAGTTAATATTTATTATTCATTTACCAATACTAAAGCCCCAAAATAGGTCTATACTAGGGTGCTAGCACCCCTACACAACCTATTTTGGCCCGAATTGAAATATGTCTATGTCAAAATTTTAACATTTATAAATTTGAATTCAGTTGTTGGTAGTCAATAATTAATTTAGTGGGAATTAAAGAAATGTATATAAATACAAGTTTTTTCACCATTTAAAATTATATAAAAACTATTGAGCAATTAAAGATCCTAAAAAGAAGGGCAGGGGCCCTAGCTCGGTTGGCTAAGTAATTCAGTTGCAGCTCTGCTGGTCACGAGTTCTAGTCTCCCCCGTCCCGTGGTACCAGAGGGCGTGTCGCGACAGCGCCGCCGGTCACGTTAAAAGGTTTACCAGGTGCACTGCAGTTTATAGGGGGTCGTGCTACCCGATTCCTGCAGCCTAAAAAAAAAAAAAAGATCCTAAAAAGAAGTCATGATAACTCAAGTGTATAATTTGTAGCATTATTATAGTGCTTTCATCAATTAAGATTATGCGTTAAAGTCATTACGAAGAAGGAAGTAGTTATGTGCAGGAAGCTATTATGATCAATCATGCCATTTTCATGATTTATGAGTTATCCTCTACATGCTAGCTAGAACAATATATTGTGTTTTGTGGACTAACCTCTTGTCGGTCTATCAAGCAATTAATGCATCCATTGATCAAATTTTATGGTAACTTATGGTGTGAACATCACTTTGACAAGGGTTTCATGTCTGAGATAAACATATCCACTTATAATTTATCATTTTAGTTAATTATTATTGTTTTTTCCTCTACACACCCTAGGGAATGCCCTCTTGATCATCAGAATTTGTTTTACATGGAGTTGGAAACACCATTTAAACAAGGTTTGACTTAGTCAATCCCCTATACAACACAAACCTTCCCCCTCTTTTCATGTGTGTAGGTCAAATCTAAAGGTTTTGTCAAGAACCAATCATAGAAGACAAAATGCAAACTATAATCTATATTTTAGAGTTTTTAGATCATGAAAAGGTAGCATCTCAGGTCTATGACACCCATGCCCTTGTCCCTACAATTTAGCCTTAGCTTTTAGTCACAGGTAATCTCTTTATCTCCTTCTTATATCTACACTTATTCCATTAGTTTCATTTTTCATTTGTGTGATAAAATATATTTTCAAATCTAGGGTTTATGTTTAGTAGGATTGTTAAAATAAACATCAAATTTATCTTCTTTAGAACTCTAAAAATACATAAACCCTAGGAGACTGGCATTCCATTGTGGCAGCAAGCTAATCATCAAACCTAGTTGGTTTTGTGTCAAAATGTGGAGTCAAGTGAAAATAGGTCAATCCTAGTCAACTAGATCTAGGATCACTTTCCCTCCTTCAAAATTGTATCATACCTACCCAACTCTATGTCCCTCTATATGGTTTCTAAATGATCATTATACTTTAAAATCAATTAAAAGTATACCTCTAGTGTAGGATATCTTCAAATTGTCAAATAAGAATAAGGTTATTGTTGGTATATGGCTTCTAGTGTTGTCATTGATGGAAACCTAAGTCATTGATCCAATCTGAACTTCAGTATCTGACCATACCAGAAGATAGAGTAGAGAATAGGGTGTCTAGCTGAAGTTGAATCTATTAGGTGGTTTGCATTATCAGTTTACCAGTTTTGGTTGTGGATCTTAGGGAATTTCTTTGGGTATATATATGCAATTTCTTAATCTCGAGTTTTGTGTTGTCGCATCAATCAGTGTATGAGTTAGGAGATCTGGTCATCAATTTTTTTATCAATGTATGAAGGCCAACTAAGTAAAATTTGGGTGTTATAGATGTTCAAGGAAAAATTATTTGGAATATTTTGGATTAAAGATTTTTTTTTAGGTCCTCACTATTTTGTGGCCAACTTTGGTGGATGTGCATTAAATTTTATTCATGATTTGAGCCGATAGTTGGTAAATATTTCTTATTTTATTGAAGCTGACTTATAGCAATTGAATCCTTGGTAGTAGATATATATAAGAGATCGGTTAGTTCATTTGGATATATGTGTGTGAGAATTTGATATGTGTGCGATTATCAAAAGAGAAGTTGGGCAATTTTCACTTGTGAAGAAGAGGATTTTGTGAAGGGAATTATGGCAGAGCAGAGTGAAGTGCAAAATTAGACAGAAGGTCCATAATTTGATCTATGAGCCTAACCAAACTGTAATCGAGCATTTTTAGATGCTATTTACTTAGTTCAAACTTTTTATGTAATCCAAACCTTTTGTAAGGTAGTGAGCCTTCCTAATTTCTAGTAGTGAACCATAAGAAATGTTCTTGAATGCAAGTATAGTCCCATTTTGCAAAAAACTTATATTTGAGTACTCAAATTGTGGATTAAACTCCATTGTGGTTTTTCCCCTAATAGATTTTCCATGTAAAAATATTTGTCTTATGGTGTAGTGGCTTATTGTTTTAGGGTATGTGCAGGATCATGATGGGCCAAAAACTGGCAATATGATGGGTATGTGGCTGACAAATATTTTTTTACCCAAAATTGAAGAAACAAAAAGGTTTTTTAAAGGAGATTCTTAGCTTTCCAATACTATAAATTATGCTTTACTTTGAATTTAATAAGTAATTATTATTCATTTTCTATTGAAATTACTACTAAAGTCCTAATTGATAGGTTGATTGAAAAACATTTATAGATTTCAAATGGTATCACATTTTTGAATCCTAAACATGTGTAACATTCTATGCTTTGCATACTAGGATAAAGAAAGAAAAATTGAATTTCATGAAGTTTTGACCAAGTTAAGGTGGTTAGGACATATGATTTTTTATATTTTAAAAAATTTGTAATAAAAATTCATAATTAATTATTTACTTGGAAAAAAATTACAAAAATATGCATCACATTGGGCATGAGTCCTCTACTTATATCTAAAATATTATAAAAAAAATATTATCATTTTATTGTGGTTAGAGTGGTTAGATGCCTAATTCTTATTTTTTCCCTAAAATTTAAGTACTCTGCATTGAAATTTCAAACTTTCACCAAATAGATTTTTTTTAAAATAAAATAAACCTAGTAGTTTAGAAACTACATTCAATTTTCTACAGATTCTATTCTTCCATATTTGTGAAATAATATAGATAACTTATTCAAATTTTTATGTCAAGTTGCCTAACTCTGATTTTTATAAATTTTTTGCCACGTAAGGGCTTGTTTTTTCCATCATGATCACTGCACATACCCTACATCTTCATGCATCTTTCTTTTGATTGAATGTTATGTACATTTGAGAGATTAGTTTAATAAAGTAAAAAATTGCACAACACTGATTCACTCCCCCCCTCTCAGTGTTGCTTGTGTCCAACAGTTATGTCATAGGCTTGTGACATATATGGTCCTATTTTTTTGGTATCTTGATATTTGCATGAATATGAATTTCCCAATCATTCATATTTATATAAATATACTCACCATCAAGTTTTGCATCTCATGCAATACATATTAGCCTAGATTGTTTATAGATGCATGAGCATATCACATCCCCAATTGAAAATTGTGCAATGCTCCTCATTACATCTAACATAGTGAATCAACCCACCATATAGCTATGAAACCTTGACCATCCATGGCCACACACATCCCTAGTATAATGATCATGAATTTTCATACTAGTAGTGTTTCATCTCCACCTTTTAGCATCCTTGTCAGTACAATATGAAATAAGGGATCTCCTTGAAACTCCTAGCCTATTCCAAAGAGACTATGAAAAATGACTTTGACATGATAGATTTAGGTCTATCAAGATATTTTATAGGCATATAAGTGTAGAAAATAAAAAATGGTATTTTCATTTTTCAATCAAAGTATATACAATAGAGATCTTGAAGAGGTTTAATATGCAAAACAACAAGCTTGCTCCAACACCAACAACCATAGGTTTAAAATTGAGTAAAGATGATTGTAGCAACAATGTAGATCCAACCCTATACAAAAGCATGATTGGAAGTTTGATGAATTTTACTACGACCATACCTAATATAATTTATGTAGTGAATTTGATTTCAAGGTTTATGGAGACTCCAAAGGAGACACATTGGATAGTAACTAAAAGAATCCAAAGGTATGTGAATGGAACAAAGGGATATGGAGTTTTGTATAATGCAATAAATGACTTTAAGTTGGTTGGATACACAAACACTAATTAGGCAGGAAGTATAGATGATATAAAAGCACATGATGGTATGTATTTCATTTGGGCTTGGGATTCATTTTATGGGCTTCCAAGAAAAAAACCATTGCTTCTCTTTCCACAACTAGATTTGAATATGTAGCAACAATAGGAGAAACATGTCAAGCCATTTGGATGAGAAGAGTTTTATGAGACTTAAAGCATGGACACGCAGGGGCAACTACAATATATTGTGATAAAAAATCTGCAATTTATTTATCCAAGACCATAGGTTTTTGTACAAGAAGAAAAAATATTGACACAAGGTATTATTTCATAAGATAATTAGTCAATGATGGAGAAATTGTTTTGAACATTGTAGGTCTAAGGAATAGTATGTAGATGTCTTCATCAAGCCATTAGGAAAGTAAATTTTTATTAATCAAAGAGATAGTTTGGGCATCATGGATGGGAGAAGTTGTGATTAAAGGGGAGTGTTGGAAATTAATCCTAACTAAAGATGATTGTAGCAACAATGTAGATCCAACCCTATACAAAAGCATGATTGGAAGTTTGATGAATTTTACTATGACCATACCTAATATAATTTATGTAGTGAATTTGATTTCAAGGTTTATGGAGACTCCAAAGGAGAAACATTGGATAGTAGCTAAAAGAATCCAGAGGTATGTGAATGGAACAAAGGGATATGGAGTTTTGTATAATGCAATAAATTACTTTAAGTTGGTTGGATACACAAACACTAATTAGGCAGGAAGTATAGATGATATAAAGAGCACATGATGGTATGTATTTCATTTGGGTTTGGGATTCATTTCATGGGCTTCCAAGAAAAAAACCATTGCTTCTCTTTCCACAACTAGATTTGAATATGTAGCAACAATAGGAGAAACATGTCAAGCCATTTGGATGAGAAGAGTTTTATGAGACTTAAAGCATGGACACGTAGGGGCAACTACAGTATATTGTGATAAAAAATCCGCAATTTCTCTATCCAAGACCATAGGTTTTCATAGAAGAAGAAAAAATATTGACACAAGGTATTATTTCATAAGATAATTAGTCAATGATGGAGAAATTGTTTCGAACATTGTAGGTCTAAGGAATAGAATGTAGATGTCTTCATCAAGCCATTAGGAAAGTAATTTTTTATTAATCAAAGAGATAGTTTGGGCATCATGGATGGGAGAAGTTGTGATTAAAGGGGAGTGTTGGAAATTAATCCTAACTACCCTCATTAACTTCACTTGAGACTCTTCATTCTCCTTGCACCCTTGAATATCTTCAAAATCTACTCATACATATGAAATTTATTTTTCTCCAACTTATTCCATTTTAGTGATTCTTTCAACTCTCAAGTGCATGAAAAATTTCAATGAGAATTCAAATGCATAATCTTCTTGGAAAAAATTTCACACATAGTATAATTAAATGGTTTTTTATTTTCCCTCCTTGTTGGGAATATACATAGGCTTAGATAGTATTTGGTATGTATAAAAATAAAAAATAAAAGGGTAGATTAGCCAATATATTGCTATAGCAATAGTTAGAAGAAATAACCAGTAACAAGGGACTTCATTCTACCTTATTTCTGAGTGTAAAAGAAAGAGAAACAGTTTTGTATCTATTTTACAATAACTATTACTATATATGTTTTGAATTATATATGAAATAGAAAAATCAATTTAGTCTATCTCTCTATTTTATTTTCTACATTTTTTGAAAAGACGAAAAGTAGGGGTCTCTCTTTCACTTCTAGGGTTTTGGACCTAAAAGGAGAGAGGCTATTTTGTTACCCTTCACTGAAGAACAAACCCTTGAGATTTCAATGCAAAGGAGATTGAAATTTGGAAAAGGGTTTTCTTAAGGGTTGAATGATATCTAATGAGGGGTTCACCACCAAGTGTAAACTTGGAAAAGATAATGAAATGGAAAGCACATTGTGAAATGCCAACTAACTCTAAATGACCTAAGAAAGTGAACACAATGTAATCGAAAGATATGAAACTAAAAGTGTACACGTGGAAGAGTGAAGAAGGTAGAATGGAGGTATGAAATCTTGAAATTGCTGATTTTAAAGCCTAGTGGGACTCATTCGCCATTCTAGGAAAATCAGTCCCAATTTTGGAAAACTCTGTGGGAGAAAGTTTTAGGAAAATGGTTATCCAAATCTACAAATATTTCTAAAAAGAACCTATAGTGAGACTCATTCACCACTTGTGGAAAATGAGTCCAATTTGAATTTTCTAGAAATTCAAAGTTTTCATCTTCACCTCTTGGTCTACTCTTTCTGTTCCTCTAGGTTCCCTGATCCAAAACCTTGATTTTGAGATTGTAGGTGACCTTGTGTGAAGATGATGACCTAGAAAATGGGGAGACAACTCCAACAACCTTGTAATATATTCTTTAATGATCTTCAAGTCTTTTAAAGTTCCTAGATTTGCAATCACACAAAGAAAGAGAGAGAAAATGTTGATTGTTAGGGAATGGGGGTTTTCCTTGGTCAAACCCCTTTTAGATAACTAAACCAAATGATGAAATAAGAAAATGAAGTATGAACATGAAGTCATGCAATTAGAACCTTTCCATGATGATATATCTTGAATTTCTGCAACAATTGATGAATAATTCTACCCTTGAATGCCTTAGGATTGATCTTGAATACTATCTTGATGACCTTGTGAAGACTTGGAATGCTTAACTCTTGAATCCTTGATAGTGATAACTTTAATACATGATGAAATAATGATTTGAGAGCTCATTTATATAGGTAATCCACTCAAATGATCATGTATTTGATCCCAAAGGCCGACATAGGAGAAATTTGAATTAAAAACCCACTTTTCTAGCTTAAAGCCTTAAAAATAGGCCAATTGGGACTCATTCACCATCTTGGGAAAATAAGTTCCACCTGGATTGGAATCATTTACCCAAGGTGGCATATGGGTCCCACATGGGCTATTTTTCATGTTAAAGTGTCAGAGTGAAGAATTTAAGTTTTTATTGTTATTTTGTCATGTATTTAATCAAAATATGCCTTGGGATGCATAATATGGGGTCATAGGAGCTTATTAAAAGGTCATAAATGTAAGAGGGACCAAAATCCAATGTGAAAGTATAAATAAATGCACTTTACAACACTAAATTAAGGCAAAATTGAGTCTATTTATCTTAGAAGGGCCCTAAATCCCATGTAAATGTGTAGAACACATTACAACACTAGATCAGGTCCACTTGGTTTACAAGCCTCCCAAATTTAGTGTGAAGATGTAAATAAATAAATTTTACAACATTAAATTAGGATTGGAGTTAGGTTAATTTAGCTTAAAAGGGTCCAAGACCTAACGTGGATGTGTAAAATACCTCACAACACTAGATCAAGAAGATATTAAGTCTACTTTATCATTGATTATTCCCAAATCAAGCAAGGGACAAATTTTTCTACACTACATTTAGGCCCCACTTTAGTGAGAGGGTGAGTTACTTACTTCAAACTCACACTAAAGTAGACATTCAAGGGGGGGCCAATCATACGAATGCAGATGACAAGGATGAAAAAGATTGAGGTAGCAATCAAGCCCCCAAGATCCAAGATCTTATGTCAAAATGACGTCAGCACAAAAAAGACACACACAAAAGGTGTATGGTATGCAACAAAACAAGATACGTGATCATGCAATGTCAGAGACATAAAGAAGAAATAAAAGAATGATATGTACTCACTTTGTGGCCATGAAACATTAGGGCATTTGTGGGATGAGTTGTCCCAAAGAATTGGTTTAGTAAGAAAGTCATGCCAGTGGATTGACTTCCCACCCTATAATGAGAAATCCATGCCAGTTTGTTGGCTTCCCATCAAACTAACCATACCAAAGTTATCCTTCTGATAACTTTGATAAGGCACCACAATGTAATGCTTTTTTTGAATGCTTTTGAATATTATGTGAGAATTTTGTTAAAGTGGATTTCACTTTGTTCATGTAATGGTCTTCTTCTTAGGAAGCATTGTGCCTAATGTCTCCAAGAGAGGACAAGTCAAAAGTGTTAGATCGTCGCCCATGGGATGCCTCATTTGCATCATGCCATGTTATTAGATCATACACTCTTGGATGGAATCAAACCTAATGAGACCACCAAGAAGAGGACACATCACAAGAAAAAAGAAAAATCACACCATGAATTTTTTGCCAAAATATGTCATCTATGTATGCCCCCACTTTAAAGAAGTTGCTACACCATTACCATGAGCAATTGCTTTAAAGTAACCAATGATAAATTCTTACATAAAAGAAGACATGAGAGCCAACTTGAAAAGCCCTATGCCAAGTCATATGTTTCCAAATTAGACTACATCATGAATAAGTATGTCATGTCTGAGCCAACTTAAGGCATGTCGTCCATATCCCAAGCTTGCTCTTATATATACATGAAAATTAGACAACTAGACAAAAGAGACAATGACAAGTGACATACGAGGACAAGGCTACCTAACCCCCTTTCCCCCACTAAGTGCAGGAAAAGGGTGAGCCTAGAATGGATGATGATATGCTACTCCTTGCAAAAAGGGAATGACATGCAATGGTGAGTATGATATGATCCTACAACTATTGCATGGCAAGGAGAAACAACTAAGGTTATTTATTATTATGAGTAAACAAAGTTTCTTCTTGATACATATTTAATGAGATATCTATCATTTTAGGATATACCAAGGTTAAATTTGTCTTGGAAGAACCTTTTGCAATAGTGTTGTCATTGAATGATGGCTTTTGTTTCAAGGAACAATAACCAAAATCATTAGTCATTTCTTACATTTTAGGCTCTATAGGGACATGGATACCTTGTTCTATAGCACCAAATCCTTTCCAAAGTTGCTTCATAAGTCTTTCAAGTTTGAGGTTGGCCTTGATTGTATACACTTTATTATATATGTGAGCAATGTCATTGTAACTCGGTAGGTGTAAAACCTTATCATTATCGAGTTGTCTTTTAGGTGGTTCTAAGATGAGTATAGGTTTCTTTTGACCTTGTGGTTGTTGTGAGGGTGGATGAATGATAAGTTGAGGGTTAGGTGGGTTGATAATTAGAGGACTCAAAGGATCTCTAATGTTCATAACCTTAACACTCTTGTCCTTGTTTGCATGATCTCTTAGTGAAGGGGAGTCCAATGTCACATTGTCATCTATGTCTAAGGAAGTCACATCACTATTGCTTGAAAGGAGTTTTACAATGTTTTTTGTTGCACCATGATACCTTCCCTAGTAGGAGAGTTTTTAGGAGAACTAAAAACCACATGCTCATGGCATTCAAAGGTTGGTTCGGGTATGTGCAGGATCATCATGGGCCAAAAAGTGGCAATATGATGGGTATGTGGCTGATGACTATTTTTTTACTCAAAATTGATGAAACGAAAATGGTTTTTAAAGGAGATTATCATCTTTCTATTGATATAAATTATGCTTTACTTTGAATTTAATAAGTAATTATTACTCATTTTCTATTCAAATTATGACTAAAGTCTTAATTGATAGGCTAATTGAAAAACATCTATAGGTTTCAAACAATATCACGTTTTTTTGAATTCAAAATGTGTGTCACATTCTAAGCTTTACATACTATATGATTAAAAAAAGAAAAAATGAATTTCATGAAGTTTTGACCAAGTTAAGGTAGTTAGACATGCGAGTTTTTATATTTTTTAAAAAGTTGTAATAAAAAATTCACAATTAATTATTTACTTGGATTTTTTTTTTTTAAATATGCATCACATCGGGGCATGAGTCCTCTATGTTGGAAAAAGTTCCTCAAGCTTACTAACATTAAACTCCTAAAAGAGCATAGTCAGTGAGACCCTCTCAATGTCTTACTAACCAACAGTTGTGTTCTAAACTTCTGAAGTGCTTAGATCGTCGAGACTTTGTTTCTGTCTGGCCAATGGGAGTCATTGACAAGACTTTTCGATTGCTATGAAAGTTCTAACTCTTTCTACCTAGGTAGACCTCTTGCCAACAGTTTCGTTCCTATTGGATATCAAAGAGACTCTTGGTGACGAGTGGCATCAAGGAGAGACATGAAGCTTCAAAGTGACTCATTCTGATAGAGTATGTCTCGCCAGGGTTTTACACATTGGCGAAGGATGTAATCGAGGAGTCGATATGAACTCTTTCTGAGAGTGCTAGTCTCACCGACGAATGTGGTGACCACTTGGGATTCCAGGAGACTTGTTGGGAATATTGTAGATTCCCATCTTAATTCTCCAGAATTGCACAAGTGGTGAACATATGTCATGGTAGGGACCACAAGGAACGACCAACAGGCTGGTACATTTGGTATGATCTCCTACCGATGGTTTTCCTCTCACCGACAGATATGATTTTGGTATGAGCTCTTGCCGATAAAAATTGTCTCACTGATAGCTTTGCATGATGAAGGTTGGTGTAACATAAGATTCTATAAGACTCTTAGTGATAGCAATGGTCTTGCTGATGGTTTTGTAGTGGATATTGATGAGATGTCTTGTTGATAGAGTGAGTCTGGGCAATGGTTTTGAACTCGATATGACTCTTGCCAATGGTAGTGACTCTTTCCGATAATGATTTTCAAGCATTGTGGCATCGGGGAGACATGGCCTAGTGTCTCACCGATATGTGATTCTGTTTGAACTTCTTTGACCGAATGACTATCCTAAGTGTTCTGTTTTGGAAAAATCAAAGAAGCAGAATGTTAACCATTAGTAGTTGGACTGTTGCGACTGTTCCTATGTGGAAGATGAATAGATTGTGAGGAAAATGATTATGCTCGGGCAATGGTGGGTGACGATGAATAGTGTGAGATGACAAAATGTTGCTCGATTGAACACGAACTGATCTAAGTGAATTATTTGGATGTTTTTGAAAGCTATTCTGTACAAGATTGATTAGTAAATGTGTTGTGTAATAATTGACATCAAAAAGTGAAGTTTGTACTTTGTATGTAATTTTTTTTACCATAATATAAAGAAACATTTCTTGGTGTGGTGGGTTTTCCTCCTGTAAGGGTTTTCCCATGTAAATCTGGTGTCCAATTATGTATGTTCATTTCTTTGTTTTGTTATTCTTTTCATGTGTATCTTAATGTACTATAATTGTAAAATTTAAAGCCATATTTGCATTCTTCCCTGAGGTTTTGACATTCTAGGAGAGTCTATTCTGCACCTAAGCTCTTTCCTTACAAGTGGTATCAAAGCCTGGCTAGTTGTGTTATCCTTTTGGGTACATTGAGTTTTTTGTTTCAATTCTGTTCACTGGGAATCATGTAGAAGTCTAGTAATTCGAATTATAGATTATGATGGAAAGCACATCAGGAAAGATTAAAATTGAGAAATTCAATGGCAGGAATTTTAAGTTGTGGAAACTTAAAATGGAAGATCTGTCAAGGTGATCGTGATCTTTGGATTGCTATGTCTGGAATGAAGTCTACAGGCATGAAGCAAGAGGAATGGGACCTTGTAGATCAAAAATCAAAGGGGCTAATAAGGCTCTGCTTAGCAAACTCTGTTCTTCTAAATGTTCATGAAGAAAAGACTGCATCTTCTTTGTGGAAAAGACTAGAGCTATTTATCAGTGCAAGTCCTTGGTGAATAAGTTGTTCTTGAGGAAGCAGTTGCACTCTTTGAAAATGCAGGAAGGAGCATCTGTTGTTGATCATTTGAATTTTTTCAACATGTTTATTGCTCAGTTAGCATCTGTAGGTGTGAAGATTGATGAAGAATATCATTGTATGCTATTGTTATGTTCTTTGCCAAATTCTCAGGATCACTTGGTGATGGCTATTGGGAATACGACATCCATTTTTAAGATGGGAGATGTTGTTTCTTATTTGTTATCAGAAGAGATGAGAAGAAAATCTTTTGAGATGGCGAAGGAGGCTCTTGTTGTGAAAGGCAAGAAGAAGGACAAGAAGTCCAAATCAAAATTAGAAGGGAGATCAAAGTCTCATGGCAAGAAGTCCAAGGTGAAGTGCTAGAATTGTGGGAAACTTGGTCATATCCGAAAGGATTGCAAACAGGATAAGAAGAAGAAGAAGAAGTATTCTTCCAACAATGATTCTTCTCAGAGTGATGCAAACGCTTTCATTGCAGCCTTGACAACTCAGGCATCAGATGATGTCTGGCTAATTGATTCTAGAGCATCTTTCCACATGACATCTCATAGAGATTGGTTCACTAAGTATGAAAATTATGATGGTGGAAGGGTGTATTTGGAAAGTGATTCATCTTTGGAAATAGTTGGTTGTGGAAGAGTCAAAACTCAATTCCCTGATGGAAGAGTGAAGGGAATCAATGATGTAATGCATATACCAGGTCTGGCTTGAAACTTACTTTCTGTTAGTAAGCTGAATGATGTGGGAGTGTAGGTCACATTCTCTAGAAATGGCTACAAGATGACTAGAGGCTCAATGGTGCTAGCTAGGGGTGATCGTATTGGTACCTTGTATAAGTTGGATGCACACGTTGTTCAATGCAATAGTGTCTCTGTAAAGTCACATAAAGCTACTCATGGAGAAAAGGAGGAAAAATTTCCTAATAGTGAAAACTCTATGGAAGTTAAACTTCTAGCAGAAAAGACTATGCTTTGGCATCATAGGCTTGGCCACATTGGTGAAAAAGGTTTAAAAACTTTGAAGAATAAAAACCTAGTTGAAGATCTTGATGATTGTAACCTTGAATTCAAATTTTGTGAACATTGTATATATAGTAAACAACACCATGCTTCATTTTACTCCAGTCCTCACAAATCTTTTGGTTTACTTGATTACATTCATTCTGATGTTTTTGGTCCAGTAAATGTTCCTTCTTTGTCGAAAGTAAATCAGAAGTGTTTAGTCATTTTAAGGAATTTAAAAACCTTGTGGAAAATTAGACTGGAACAAAAATAAAATGTTTAAGGACTAACAATGGTGGTGAGTTTTTTTTTGATGAGTTTGAAAGGTACTATAAAGATCATGGGATTAAAATAAATAAAACTACACCCTACACTCCACAACAAAATGGAGTTGTTGAAAGGTTCAACAAGACAATAACGAAAAAAACATGAAGTATGCTAAGTAGTGTTGGCTTGGAGGAGAAGTTCTGGGCTGAGGTATTTGCAACAACATGTTACTTAATAAACTGTTCTCCTAATTTTTCTCTTGTTGAGAAAACACCTTTTAAAGCATGGTCTGGAAAGAAGCCCTCTCTCAGACACATTCATGTCTTTGGCTGTGAGGCATATGCATATGTGCCAAATGAAAAAAGGTCTAAATTGGAAAAAAAGTTGTTAAATGTACTTTTATTGATTATAGTGCTGGCATAAAAGGATACAAGCTTTGGAATCCTGATACGGAGAAGGTTCTATACAACAGAAGTGTTATTTTTCGTGAGCTAAGGCCTTCTACTTTGGATCTATAGTCAAAGACAAAATTTGAAAATAAAAAGGATGTAGTTGAAATTCCTTCAACACCAGATAAAGAGGAATTGAAAATTCAAAATGTACCTAAAACTGAGGAGAGCTCAAGTAGTTCTAAGAGTTCTGAAAAGAAGATCAACCTTAGCCTTATCCTGTGAGGAGGTCAACATGTGAAAGAAAGCAACTTGATAGGTATGGGTTTTCTTTGTTAGATTCTACTTGTGTCTGTGCTTTAATTTCTAGCACTGATGAGCCTAGGACTATGAAAGAGGCATTTAAAATGTCTGATTCAAACTCTTGGTTGGAAGCCATGAATGAAGAAATGGTATCATTAGAAAATAATGATACTTGGAGTTTGGTGCCCTTGCTTAAAGCCAGAAAATTTGTTGGCTACAAATGGATATTTAAAAAGAAAATAGGTCTGGATGGCAGTGTGGAAAAGTATAGGCGACGTTGGTTTCAAAAGGGTATTCCCAGGTAGAGGGAATTGATTATGGAGAAATATTTTCTCCTGTAGCTAAGCTGATGTCTATCAGATTTCTTTTGTCACTTGCAGCAACGTATGACTTAGAGATTGAGTAGATGGATGTAAAGACAACATTTCTTCATGGTGACCTTGAAGAAGAAATTGACATGTTCTAGCCTAAGCACTTTGTGGAAAAAGGTAAAGAAAAATTGGTTTGCAAGTTGAAAAAATATCTATATGGGTTAAAACAATCTCCTAGAATGTGGTACTAGAAGTTTGACACTTTCATTTTGTCACTGGGATTTCTAAGATCAAAATCTGATCATTGTGTGTACTACAAAGCTAGAAATGATCAGGTTCTTATTATTGCTCTCTATGTTGATGATATGTTGTTCATAGGCAATAGTAAGTTAATGATTTTTGATCTAAAATCTCAATTGTCTACAAAGTTCGAAATGAAATATCTTGGTGTAGCTAGGTATATTCTGGGAATGGAAATAAATAGGGACAGGAAGAGTAGAAAACTTTGACTCAGTTAGAGTAAGTATATTAATACTATTCCAGAGAGATTTTGTTCGACTGATTGCAAGTAGCTAGTTGTTCCAATTTTGTGGGGAATAAAGCTATCTGTTGAAGACTATCTAAAATCTCCTATTGAGATGGAGGACATGACCAAAGCACCTTATGCTAGTGCAGTTGGCAGTTTAATGTATGCAATGTTCTGTACAAGGCCAGACATTGCCCAAGCAGTGGGAGTACTTAGTCATTTTATGGCAAATCCTAGGACACATTGGGATGTTGTGAAAAGGGTGTTTCGATATCTGAAGGGCACTTTAGAATATGCTTTGTGTTACCATGGTAATTTGGTTGAATCACAAAGGACTCTCACCATTCAAGGCTATGTGGATTCTGATTTTCAAGGCTATGTGGATTCTGATTGGGCAGGGGACATTGATAGCAGAAGATCCACCAGTGGATATATTTTCATGATGAATGGTGGTGCAATTAGTTGGATGAGTAAGCAGCAAGTTGTAGTCACTTTGTCCACTACAGAGGCATAATACATGGTAGCAACACATGCCTATAAAGAAGCAATCTGATTAAAATTTTATGTTCTAACATTGGGTTTAATGCAAGGAAAATTACAATTTACTATGATAGTTAGAGTGCTATTTGTTTGGCGAAAAATCTTACTTTCCATGCCAGGACGAAACATATTGATGTGTAGTATCATTTTGTATGAGATATGGTAGAGGATGGAAATGTCTCTTTAGAAAAAGTGGATACTCTAGAAAATTTGCAGATGCATTGACGAAACTAGTGAGCATAGACAAGTTCAGGTGGTGTGCCCGTATGATGGGCCTTAGTGCCCATGAATTTCAGTAGTTTTATTGTGCTATGAAGGTGCCAATAAGGTCTTCGTCAAGTGGGGGATTGTTGGAAAATGTGCCTCAAGCTTATTGACATGAAACTCCTGAAAGAGAAAAGTCAGTGGGACCCTCTAAATGTCTTACTGACCAGCAGTTGTGTTCTAAACTTCTAAAGTGCATAGATCGTCGAGATTTTGTTTCTATCTTCCCGACGGGAGTCATCGGCAATAATTTTTGATTGCTGTGAAAGTTCTAACTCTTTCTGCCTAGGCAAACCTCTTGCCGACAGGTTCTTCCTATTGGATATCAAAGAGACTCTTGGCGACAAGTGGCATCGGGGAGAGACATGAAGCTTCAGAGTGACTCATTCCGATAGAGTATGTCTCATCGAGGTTTTACACATTGGCAAAGGATGTCGTTGGGGAGTTGATATGAACTCTTGCTGAGAGTGCTAGTCTCGCTGATGAATGTGGGGACCACTTGGGATTCTAGGAGGCTTGTTGGGAATATTGTAGATTCCCATCTTGATTCTCTAAAATTGCACAAGCAGTGAACATGTGTCATGGAAAGGACCACAACGAACGACCGACAGGTAGGTACATTTGTTATGATCTCCTGCTGATGGTTTTCCTCTCACCAATGGATATGGTTTTGGTATGAGCTCTTGCCAATAGCACTTATCTCACCGACAACTTTGCACGATGAACGTCTATAACATAAGATTCTATAAGACTCTTAGCGATAGCGATGGTCTTGCAAATGGTTCTGTAGTGGATATCGATGAGATGTCTTGCTGATAGAGTGAGTCTAAGTGATGGTTTTGAACTCGATATGACTCTTGCCAATAACGACTATCAGGCATTGTGGCATCGAAGAGACACGACCTAGTGTCTCACTAACATGTGATTCTGTTTGAACTTCTTTGACCGAATGACTATCCTATGTGTTTTGTTTTGGACAAATCAGAGAACTGGAATGTTAATCGTTAGTAGTTGGACTGTTACAACCATTCCTGTGTGGAAAATGAACAGATTGTGAGGAAAACAATTATGCTCCAGTAATGGCGGATGACGATGAACAATGTGAGATAACAAAATGTTGCTCGATTGAACACGAACTGATCTGAGTGAATTCTTTGGATTTTTCTGAAAGCTATTTTGTACAAGATTGATCAATAAATGTGTTGCTCTAATAATTGACATCAGAAAGTGAAGTTTGTACTTTGTATGTAATTTTGTTTACTATAATACAAAGAGGCTTTTCTTAGTGTGCTGGTTTTTTCTCCTGTAAGGGTTTTCCCATGTAAATCTGGTGTTCAATTGTGTATGTTTATTTCTTTGTTCTTTTATTCTTTTCAAGTGTATCTTAATGAATTGTAATTGTAAAATTTAAAGCCATATCCACATTCTTCCTTGAGGTTTTGACATTAGGAGAGTTTTTTCTACACCTAAGCTTTCCTTACACTCTACTTATATCTAAAATCTTATAAAAAATATTATCATTTTATTCTGGTTAGGGTTGTTAGACAAACACCTAATTCTTATTTTTTCCTTGAAATTGAAGTATCACTGCATTGAAATTTCAAATTTTCACCAAATAGATTTTATTTTTTTAAACAAACATAGTAGTTTAGAAACTACATTCAATTTGCTATAGATACTATTCTTACATATTTTTGAAATAATATAGATAACTTATTCAAGTTTCTACACCAATTTTCCTAACTCTATTTTTTCTGAATTTTTTGCCACTTAAGGGCCTATTTTTTCCATGATGATCCTGCACATACTCATTCTTCAAAAATAACTTCATCGCAAGTAAGGGAATGATCCATGGTTGGAATTTTTTTTTTTTTAATGAAGGTGTTTCCTTATTCAATAATGTTTTCCTTGTGATTCTCATTGATGTGATCTTGTAGCACAATAATATATTCTTTACCAATAGTAGAGATATTAGGAGAGGGGGAAATTCAATTTTTGTGATTGTCAATGATTTCATTATTTTTATCTAAGGTCTTATTCTATTGTGCCATAGGTTCTACCCTAGTAGGAGAGCTTTAGGAAAGTGACAAACAAGAGGTTCATCACATTTTATGGCTAGATGTTGTAAAGAACTTCATCACAAATAGGGGAGACATCAAGGGAAGGACAACTATGATTTCCATGTGTGCCAATGATTGTATCCTCTTGTTCAAATGGACCCTTCAAAATGTTAGGGACATTAGGAAGGAGAGAAAAAATGGTATAACGCTCAATAATTGGATCTCTTGATACCCACACATCCTCCTCACAAATGTGTTTTTCATGATCATTCATGATTGTATCTTTATTCACTAAAGTATTTTCACAAGTAGGGGAGGTTTTGGGAGATGAATGGAGACTAGGTAAAGTAGTGGCAATGAATTCATCTTCTATTGTTATACTATCTTCCCAAGGGGAATGAGGAGAAGGGGAAAGAATACCTTCATGATTCTCAACAATTGTATCTTCTTTCACCAAGATACCTTCATCACTAAAAGGAGAGGTATCAAGAGAAGTACAATTATGATCATCATGGTTATCTATTTTTGTATTCTCTTCTAACACATCATCCTCACAAAGAGGAGAGATAGGAGGGCATGTAGGTTTAAGAAAAGAATAACCATATCACTCTCTTGTGCTAAGAGACTATCATAACTAGGAAATGCATTGAATGAATGACTAACATGTTTATTGATTGAATTTTTCTTTACAAACTTGGAAAAGATTGAGACTGAAATTTTTGAACAATAATCTATGCAAACTTAAAATGAAATGTAAAGACCTAAAATGAAATGCAATTTTAAGATTTCAAATAAGGTAATTTACTTATTACACTATGCAATGGTCTGAAAATGAAATGTTGGAAATGAAAATTTGGAATTAAGCAATGCATGAAATGGACTATTTTAAGGTAGATTTAGTAAAATGAATGTAATAGAAACTATACCAACTAAAACTGCTAAACAATGGCAGCAAACAAAAGTGTAGAAACAAGGTTTTTTATGTTGTAAAATAGTTTCAAGGGTGCATAGGGACCGATTCGCCCAAGGTGGTGAATGAGTCTTAGTGGAGATTTTTTTTAATTTTTCAAAAAAAATCAAAGTATTTTTATGGTTTTTATGTTGTATGATGTGTATACTAAGTGAAAATGCAGTTTTTAGATATTTTCAATGATTTGAGATGCAAAAATGCAACATATATGTACTTTCACTAATGCAAAATTTTAGAAACTCTAGATACCAATTAACTAATTCAAACCCTAATGCAAAGTTAATGCAAGCTAGATCTAGGATGATGGAATCCAAATTAGAAATTAAGGTATTCTAAATGTAGGAGATCACCAAAATGAAAAGACAAAAATAGGGGGATCTCTTTTGCTTCTAGGGTTTTACACCTATTTAAGGAGAGAGGTTGATTGATTACTCTTCACTCAAGAACAAACCCTTGAGATTTCAATGAAAAGGAGATTGAAATCTGGAAAAGGACTACCCTAGGGGTTGAATGATATCTAATGAGGGGTTCAACACCAAGTGTAAGCTTGGCTAAGACAATGAAATGAAAAACACAGTGTGAAATGAAAACTAACTAATGACCTAAGAAAGTGAAAAAAATGTAATAGAAAGATATGAAATGAGAAGTGTGCAACTAGAAGACTAAAGAAGGAAAAATGGAGGTTTAAAATCCTGAAATTGTTGATTTTCAAGCCTGGGGTGATTCATTCGCCATTCTGGGTGAATTAGTCCCAGATTTGGAAAACTATGTGGGAGCAAGTTTTTGGAAAATGGGTATCCAAATCTACAAATATTTCTAAAAAAACCTATAGTGGGACTCATTTGCTACTTTTGGTGAATGAGTCTAGTTTGGCTTTTTTCGGGTTGATGCAAGAAGTTAGGTACACAAAAAGCTGAAAAAGTGGAAGTGTTTTTGTTGTTTTTCATAATTTGTCACACTTGGACTGAAAATTTGAGGCACTTACACAATGAATCTTAAAAAAATTCAGTACTATGAAAATTATCATTTTGAATCTAGTTTCCAAAAATGTAAATTATTCAAATACCCAAATTATAGAAATTAAATTTTGATAGGGATCTATAAAAACCATTTTTTAAATATCCCTTTTTTTTACAATACCAAACATGTGTACAAACAACATTTTTTGACCCAAATAAAAGCATTTTCCTAATTACTTTAAAGAAAAGAGAGCTAACAACATGAAGTTTGGTCTGGAATTTTTTTTGTAATTTTTGGTTGAATATATTTTTTTTATTAAATTTTTATTGGCCTTAATTGTTGTTTTTAAAAATCAACATGTACGGACAGCATAATTGGACCTAAAATAAACATTTTTTGACTCTTTTTTTTCATTGTGTAGATAATTGTCTGAAGTTTGATGCCATATAATTTTCTTACAAAAAAATTAACCAAAAAAAAGTTATTAAAAAATAAAAAAAACCTTGATATTTCAAGTTTAAGGACTAATTTGCTTAGAAATTAATTAAAAAATAGTAAACATAATCCAATATTAATAAAATTTATATATTTTGAAAGTAGCCATCGTGTTCTCTAATGGGTTTTAATTTTATAGATTGAATAAAAAAAGAAGTCCATTGGCCATGTTGTCAAAGTTGGAAATTCTTCTTCAATCTGCCTTAGTTTTTTAGTTGTAGGTCAAAGGCTAAGGATCAAATTTCCAAGCCTTTCCAAAGCCTAAAACCAAGGCTAGATATGGTGTGGGAATTCAACTTTTAAATAACATGTACGCATTACAAAGACACATACGCGTTATTTAAATGAAACGCGTACGCATTTCATAATGTATACATGTTATCTGTTTACTCGTTGGGTAAAGGTAACTTGTACACATTCCTAGAACATAACACATATGCGTTTCATAACACATACGCATTTCTAATATAGCCATTTTCCCCTAATTTAAAAAATACTGGTAAAACACAATTTTCCTACAACATTCTTTTTCTGCAGTACGGTCTCAAAGTGTCATTTTCTACATTTTTTATTGCAAATTTGTCTTGTGCAAGGCATATTTTATTCAAATTGTTGGAAGAGACAAAGTGTAGGTTGAATTTGCTAAAGTGGAATCAAACACAAGAAATTTTTAGAAGAATATTTGGAAAAAGATAATTTTTGGATGTATGCATGATGTTTTTGTACTTCAGAGTTTATGGAAAAAATGATCTTCATAGTACATAGTTTAATTTGAATATTTGAAAGAGGTGGCAATTTGAAAATAGGTTTCTTGAATTATTTTTTTTCTCATCAAAAAGGGTTTGGTAACCATGAGATGTAGAAAGTTAATGACACTTGAAGAAATTCAAGCAAATAAAGATAAGGAGGCAAAAAACAAAGGGAAAGGAGAGAAAGGATTCGTCAAATGAAAGATTTGGAAGCATCTAGTTCCAAGAATGTTCAAGAGGAAGCCATGAATGATGAAATGAATGTAGATGATGCAAATGTGGAGATGGTGAATATGGAAAAAATGCAATTACGGAGACAAACCCAACTATTCCTTCAACTTCAAATTTGAATGATATGCAAAAAACTTCAAGTATGTCTTCAAATCCACCTCCCAATGATATGGAAAATGCACCTATTCAAACAATCTATCCAGGTATGTGTTCAAACCCAAGTTTTGATAATATTGATATTGTTTGTTTAGATGAAGCTAGATACACCATTGATGAGATTAATAATATTAGGGTCGAAACAATGCAAAAACAAAAAAATGATGAAATTATATCTGATGAGAATGAAAATGAGAATAAAATCCCTAATATTGATGAAATGAGAATGAAATCCCTCATATTGATGAAAATGAGAATGAAATCCCTTTTACATTTGAAAATGAAAATGAAACCCCTTCTGTGAATGAAAATGAAACTCCTTCTATGGATGAAGGTGAAAATGTTTTTTTTACAATTGAAACAGATGTGCTAGATAACCTTTGTGGTAAATTTTCTTCGAGACAAATTAGAAATTATGAAAATAAAATATATAAAATGTTTTTTTTTATAGAATGAAATTAGGATTCCAATGTCAAGTCATGGTGCAATTGATGAGAATGTTGAAAATGAGAAAAGTGATGAAAAAATTAGGTGTTTTTGTAAAATAAAAAATGAAATATGATTTAGTAGGACATGTCATATCTAGTGTTGCTAATGCTATTGATGTTATTGGTAAGAAAAGTTGATTGAAAGATTAGAATGTGGCTTGTCATGCAATAACAACTGCTCTAGTTGATAAAACAACTTCAAATAAAAGAATGTTAAGATTAGTAAATCCTAGAACTTTGATAAGAGCTAATAAAAGAGAAAGTATTGAAAAGGATCCTATTAATCAATTTTGGAGTTTTAATTGTAGACTCCCAAGATCAGACATGAAATTAACTAATGAAATTAAATCTTTAATTGATAAATTTTGGCATGATAATACAAGAGTATCACTTAACATTAGAGATGTCTTAAAATTAAGAGTGGGTTCCAAAATTCGTGAACCTCATCCAAAGCATCTCTTAGATATGACTCAAACTGAATTATATATAAAAAAATTAGATGCTTCAATACCATTGAATAAATTAACATAAGTCAAAGATCATTTGAAAAGTGTAAACCTTGGTATGTTAGACTTAATAAGCAATGAATCTCTTGTTTTTGTAAGACTCATGTACAATTTTTTTATTATTATGATATATTTCGATATATATGATGCACTTTGCATGCTAACCAAATTATGCAGGAAATTTGTGGCATTAATATGCCACCTGAAAGAATCAAATATTTTATAGCAGGTTTGTTTTGTGATCCCTCTTTAAATGGAAACTCATTTTTTTTAAAAGCATGCATTTCTGGAGAATGCGATAGATGTGGTAACTTTTCATTATTAGGAGATTGTATGCATGAAAGTAGTTTAGATGAATTTTGACAACAATTAGTGGATGTAAAAAAATTTAAAATGTTGAGTATTCTTTAAAAGATGGAAAAACTAGAAAATGTGTTGAGCTAATTGTGGAAAAAGTTAGTGTGCATGCTTTTATTAATGAATTTAAATATAAGTTTGTACCTAAATATGTTCAACACTCTCATAATGCTCATTGGCTTGATAATAAATTTCCTTTATGTAAAAACACATTCCCAATTTGAACTATATTGTCAGTTGTTGATTTTTCTGAAAATTATACTATTGCTCCACAAAAAGAAATTCAATCATAATATTATAATTTAGTGCAAGTAGCTATATATGTTCACATTGTTTATAGACATGTAGAAGATAGTATAGAAGATAATAGAATTTTTTGAGAGAGTACCATTTTTATTGAAGTGATAATCAATTACATTCATCTAAGTTTGTACAATATTGTTTTGATATATTTTATAAAAAATTAAAAGAGAGAGGAATTCAAATGCTAGAACATCTCATATGGCCAGATAATTGCATAGTTCAATTAAAAAATGCTAGAATGTTTTATTGGTTATGTAGAGTTCATAAGGAAAATAATATCCAACACATGGAGTTTATTTGAAGCTGGTCAAGGTAAGGGAGAACACGATGGAGCAGGTGCATGTGTGAAAAGAGCTCTTGCTAGAGAGCAACTAAAATTTGAGGATGCTGCAAAATTTAGAGATGCACGTGCAATTGTAGATTGGTGCAATACAAAATTATCTACAAGAACAAGTCAGAGCTCAATAATTTGATGTTTCTTTTGGTTAGTTGAAGAAAATGATATTTTTTCTTGACAAGATTGTGAAGCAATTAATGGATCTGCAAAATGGCACTCGTTTAAGAGTTTGAATGCAAATACATGGACAATATGGACAAGGGAGTTGGCATGCTTTTGTCAATTTTGTATTGTAGGTGATTGGGAGGCATGTGAAAATATGGAATGGGTAAAACAATGGCAACAAAGAGCCTTAATGCCTACATTGACACATGTTCAACATGGAATGGAAATTGAAGATAATCAAGTGTTCACATCAGATGATTATGATCGTGTTTCAGATATTGTACAAGAAGGTACATTATTTATTGAGTTGAATTTT
The DNA here is from genome assembly GCA_007258455.2 of Sequoia sempervirens. NCBI lineage: Eukaryota > Viridiplantae > Streptophyta > Pinopsida > Cupressales > Cupressaceae > Sequoia > Sequoia sempervirens. The sequence continues at coordinate 889,823,214 of VDFB02281492.1, forward strand.
GTATGTATGCATGTTTATATGTATTTATTTTTGCAGGACATGTGTATGTTGTTCTTGCACTTGAGGGGAATGAAGAGGAGATAGATTACTAGTTGGATAGATGTGTTGAGAGAAAACATAAGTTGGTACATCCTAGAGTAGATGAGGACAACTTTGAGTATCCAACTAGTTCAGTGGTTGTTGTTGGCACTTGGCTTCAAAAATATTTGATGAGAAAGAATGGTTTTCCTGCATTTGAAGATTATGAAAGACACAAGAATATTATACATTATTCACATTTTATTTTGGAAACCAATATAAAACTAGTTAGATATCAAGGGAGGCCTGATAATAAAGTTTTATGGACACTTTCAATGGATGATCATAAGACAATCATAGATGCATTTAAAAAAATAGATGATGTAGATGGTACAACAAAGTAAATAAATATTGGTAAGTATATCTAGTTGTTTATATAGTTAATTGATATATATATATGTATTTAATCATTTCTTAATTAAAGTTTTATATCATTTTTATTTCAGGTCTCGCAAAATTAGATGCACATATATTACAATGGAAATTGAATCTAGATATAGGTAGCTATATATAGTTTTAGATACATTTAATTGATAGTGTAAATTCATTCTCTCTACTCCCCTTAATCCACCCTCTTGCATCTTCTTAAGCCATCCTACTAAAGGACCCTTAAGTCATATCCTCTTACATCCCCATAATCCATAATCTTGCATCAATTAAGTCACTCTCATAATTCCCCTTAAGCCATCCTCTTAGGCCTTGTTAAGCCATATCGTAAGGTTCATGACATGCATCCCCTTAATCCACTATCTTGCATCCCTTTAATCCATTCTATCAACTCCTCTTAATGCACCCTCTTACATCCCTTCAAGTCATTCTATCAACTCCCCTTAATCCACCCTCTTGCATCCCCTTAATCCTCTCTCTTACATCCCTTTAAGTCATTTTATCAACTCCCCTTAATCCACCCTCTTGCATCCCCTTAATCCAATATCTTGCATCCCTTTAATCCATTCTATCAACCTCCTTTAATCCACCCTCTTACATCCATTCAAGTCATTCTATCAAATTCCCTTAATCCACCCTCTTGCATCCCCTTAATCCACTCTCTTACATCCCTTTGAGTCATTTTATCAACTCCCCTTAATCCACCCTCTTACATCCCCTTAAGCCATCCTCTTAAAGGACTTTCATAATTCCCCTTAATCCACCCTTTTGCATCACTTCAATTCATTCTATCAACTCCCCTTAATCCACCCTCTTGCATCCCCTTAAGCCATCCTCTTGAAGGACCCTTAAGTTGTATCCTCTTACATCCCCATAATCCATAATCTTGCATCCCTTAAGTCACTCTCATAATTCCCCTTAAGCCATCCTCTTAGGGCCTATTAATCAATATCATAAGGTTCATGACATGCATCCCCTTAATACACTATCTTACATCCCTTTAATCCATTCTATCAACTCTGCTTAATCCACCCTCTTACATCCCCTTAATCCATCCTCTTAAAGGACTTTCATAATTCCCCTTAAGGGTATGTGCAGGATCATCATGCAAAAAACAAGCCCTTAAGTGGCAAAAAATTCAGAAAAATCAGTGTTAGGCAACTTGACTTAAATATTTGAATAAGTTATCTATATTATTTCAAAAATATGTAACAATAGAATTTGTAGAAAATTGAATGTAGTTTCTAAAATACTAGGTTTATTTAAAAATAAATACAATCTATTTGGTGAAAATTTGAAATTTAAATGCAGTAGTACTTAAATTTCAGGGAAAAAATAAGAAGTAGGTGTCTATCTGACCACCCTAACCATAATAAAATGATAATATTTTTTTGTAAGATTTTATATATAAGTAGAGGACTCATATCGGATGTGATGCATTTTTTTGTAATTTTTTCCAAGTAAATAATTAATTATGAATTTTATTACAACTTTTAGAAATATAAAACTTGTCATTCTCAACCTTAACTTGGTCAAACTTCATGAAATTTATTTTTTATTTTTTTAATCCTATGGTATGTGAAGCATAGAATGACGCATGTTTCATTTAAAAATATGATACCATTTGAAAGATAGCCAATTAGCCTATATCGATTAGGACTTTAGTAATTATAATAGAAAATGAATAATAATTGTTTATTAAATTCAAATTAAATCATAATTTATATTTTTGGAAATCTGAGAATCTCCTCTAAAACCCTTTTGTTTCATTAATTTTGGGTGAAAAAAAGTCATCAGCCACATACCCTATAAATACCCATAATATTGCCACTTTTTGGCGCACCATGATCCTGCACATACCCTTAAGCCATCCTTTTAGGACCTATTAAGCCATATCCTATGGTTCATGAGATGCATCCTCTTAAACCATATTCTTAACTCCCCTTAAGGAATTCTCTTAAGACCCCCCTTAAGCTATATATTCTCTTGGGTCCCCTTAATCCATCCTATGGAAAACATATTTTGAATTTCTATGGAATTTACTACATACTGTTCTTTTCTCGAATGAATTTTTTTCTTAAATGACTCATAAAAATTGTAGTTACATTAATTATTTTTGTAGGTTCTCATTCAGTCAGTCTATGAAGTGATTGTTGAACTAAAAAATTATTTCATTAAGAGACTATGTAAATATCACTTTTTGGTCTTCACCTAAAAGTTGATAAGTTTTAATTGTATCTACATGCGCATATATGTTTCATCATATTATATAGTTCTAATAAACATCTTGATATACATTATATATGTTTGTTCATTGTCACTTTTTAAATATCTTGTTCCAATTTTATAGATTATACATTTCATGTCTTGTATTTACCACATTTTATATAATTATTCAATTGTATAGATTATACATTTTATACATACAAGGAGATAGTTTTTTTGTTTATTGATTCAAATATTTACTATCTAATTGGAAAATAGTTAAAATTACCTTCCCTTAATTTATTGTGAATATGATCTAAACTATTTAGGGAATGTTTTAATTTTTCACATAACCATGTGATAAATTATATATATTAAATTTGATTCTAGAAAAAAATTTATATAGTGCATGTAATACTTGAAAATTAGATAAAATATAAATATAGATATGCATGAGTGCATATAATCATGAAAATGAACATAACACAATATCATAATTGACTGCATATATAATCATCATATTAAACTCAACTAATATAAATAAACACAAATATGATAATAACATGTTCAAAGTAAAAATAGAGATAGATAGTCCACAAAATTCATATGTCAAGTACAACACATATATTTAAATAAAACTAGAGATCTATAGTCCATAAAATATAAAACCATCTAACTTTCAGGCTGATTGGTCAACTCAAGTCTCCTCTTTGTTCCATGTCGACTAGATGTACCCACATCATGTTGTAAAATAGTACAAGAAACTTGACATTAGATTTAAATTTATTTAGAAATTTTGATATAATTAAACATATTTAAACTTAAAAATATAATCTTTTAGATAAAAATAAATTTAATTAAATATCTAGTAAATATAGTAAAAATGATTGCTAGTATGCATAAATTACCATACGAGCATGTGAATATGTAACTAGAACATTTTCTTCAACGGGTAGCATAACTGTCACTTGAGAAGATGCAAATGCCTAATCTACTATATCTTGCATATTCATATAAAGCAAACAATATGTGAAAACCTCGAATATATATATATATATATATATATATATATATATATATATATATATATATATATATATATATATATATATATATATATATATTTAAAAGGTCTGTAAAAATTGTATAAGAAATTTAAATTAAAGTTTACAACCTTGAATGATATGACCTCATGATCATGCACCTGAGATTTCCCATGCATAAATGTTGATGATGTCTCAGGTGCGTGGCCTGCCATGGGTATCTCATGAAATTCCTGCATATAGATGTACAATAGTTCATATAGATCATTGACACATGCGTATGTAAATGAAAAAAATTAAATTAGATCTATGATGTGTATTTAATTTAAACTCAACAAACTTTTGAAAGCACACACCTAAGCTGATGATGTCTCAGGAGCACTCACCACTATAACTTGTGGTTGGTTAGTACTAGGTATTGTATGACCTCCCTACATCTAGATATAATATATCAATTCACACATGTGTAAAAATTCAAATTAAATTAGATATATATACACATAAATTATTTAATATATATTGGTTCAAGTACCTATCCAAAAGGTGAGCCCAGATCTACAACACTCGACATATACACACGATGATCATATTGAGTTTTAGGCATCATATGATCATGCGTCTACACCAAACACTTATTGAATTAATATTATATTATATATATAATTTGACGTTATTATTTACATGAATTTTTCACATTTCAAACTTGAATTAAATTTACGTTCAAAAGATGAACATACCTGTGTAGGACGATCCTCAAAATATAGTAAATTCAGGTATGACCTCATCCTAGATGCATGTGTGTTGCTTGTAGTGGATTTATGAGTATCCCTATAGCCCAAGCCTCCATGCTCTCTATTGGCCACTTTAGTGACCGTGTGTGTAGTCTGCTAAGTGAGATGTCCTGAAAGTGAACTCAATTCTCCTAATGTCGATAACATGGTCTACTACTGAAATGCAGTGGGAACACCAAGAGAAGGAGAATCAACAATAGGAGTAATTGGAGCACGTCGCTGAGGATCAAAATGTGCTCATAGTCTATGTTGGGGTATGCCACGCCCAACTCCCTGAAATGACCTCATATCAAAATAGTTGGGTTTTTTACCCAACTCAAACTTAGCCCATAAATTTCTCAAAAATTATAAGGGCACCTCACTATTTCCATGTGGTGGATTATCAAACACCATCCACCATTTATCCCAAAAACGTGTAGCTATCTGTGAGTTCCTACACCATAAAATTGAAATTCATTTTTTCATTGGTGGAATGGCTTGGTTTGTGTGGGGTTTAATAAAATATTGGCACATGGCTTGTTTGGTAATTTTTAGGTTATTGATTTCTTTATGTGGCAATCCATCTACATAGAATTGTCTCCTCTCTTCTCTCCATTGATGGAACCTAACTAGGTTTGCATCAATAGATTGAACAAAATCGACAATAGTTTGCATCGTAGATGCAAACCATGCGACATGGGGAGGGAATCTAGCCTCATTTTTTATGAGATCTATATTTCCTTGAATTACAATGAGGTTTTCTCGAATATTCTCTCTTAATTGATCTTCATCAACTATAGGAGGGGGTGGGGGGTTAGGCGGTGGAGAATGTGGAAGTGTGTTAGGGTTTTTTTTCATGTGGTGGATTGGGATGTACGAGATCTATAGGAATTTCTTGATTGGGGATAAAATCCTATAAATTAAACATTGGATCCATGTGAGAAATGATATGGCAACTGCATGTTAAACAATTAAAAAATATATATCAACAAAATAATTAAATAATGCACGCAATTTCAAAGTTATTTAAAAATCACATTGAACATGCACAAATTCAAAATATATTTCATTTGAAGACCATTTGATTTATAACATTATAAAATCCATAACATTAAAAATTCATAGCATGTACACACATAAAATTGAGTCTAGTGTGGGGTTGTTAATATGAAGGGTAGAAGTGAAATTATGAGGTTTTATTAGAATTTATTTACTCTCATTCATTATTTTTAAATAATACTCAATATAAGAATGAAAAATTAATAGAATAAATTGAAAGGGACACATAGATATATGTTAGTGACCTAATTGCAATGTCAAAAATATAAAATAAGATGAGTGACCAAGCTCTATTCACCAAATTGACCCCCTTAAGAAATGTCAAATTCCCCCTTAAGACATTGATTTACAATTTAGGGTGATAGGATGGATTAAGGGGATCTATGTGTAGTAAACTATCCTAGGACAAAATGGTCCATGGCTTAAGGGAATAAAATTTGGTGGAGTTGCCTAAGGCAACCAAATTTCATTTTAAGGTCCTACAACAAAATGAATAGATGTCTTAATCAAGTATGACATAGAATTTAATTAAATCCAAGGACACAAATTGATTTATGTAAATTTTCAAATTTCATGATAAGAGACAAAATATCTCTATAGTGGGACAAAGTAGTTAAGAAGAAATTATAATTTTAACACTAACATTAAAATTTATAATCACATTCATTGTTTTCAAAGAATACTAAAGATAAGAATGGAAAATTAATAGAATACATTCCAAGGAACACATAGATATATGCTAGTGACCTAATTGCAATGTACAAAATAAACAAAGATAAGCTTGAGCTCTATTCACCAAATTTTGAAAAATTATTTTATCCCCTTAAGAAATGTCATATTAGGACCCCTTAAGACATTAATTTACGATTTAGGGTGATAGGATCTGGCTTAAGGGGATCTATGTCTAGTAAGGTGGACTAGGAAAAAATGTTCCATGGCTTAAGGGAATAAAATTTGGTAGAGTTTCCTAAGGTAACCAAATTTCATTTTAAGGTCCTACAAAAAATTGAATGCTCAATTAGGGTTTAGGGTTTAGATTTAGAGATTTGATTACATGAAAACATATAGAAGACACATGAATAAATTTTTACAAGTAAATGATAAACCCTACCACCCAAACTTAGTGCTTTGAATAAAATATGTGACATTCTAGGAAAAGCTTCAATATATCAACAATTAGGAATTTTAGATTTCAATTATAAATAAGTTTTAAGTTATGATGGACTTTGAACCTATTTGGACCTCTAAGCACTCTTGGATGATTTAAAAAGGAAGAGGGGATATAAATTGATTTAGAGCCAAATTATTTTCTAATCATATATTTTTTGAAGTTTTTCTATGGCATAGACTCTTCCTTTGAATATTTATATAAATTCTAGACATGCATGGGTTTTCAAAAAAGAACCTAACTACCACTAAGTGAGGAATCAATTGATCAATTCAATAAATAAATAATCTTAGAAAATAAACCTTTGGTTATAGAATTTACTTGCATTTATGAATCATCTATCAAGTTTCTCAAAAAAGTAATTTAAATTTTCCAAATTGAAATGTTCATGCTACAAGTTAGCTTTCATACACTAGTTTAAAGAAAGTACAACATTTAGTTTTCCTAATCTAGAGCAATGCCCCTACACATGAGAGTTAAAATAGGAATTAGATTACACACAACCTATAGATCTTATGAATAACATCCTATAAATTAAGGCTTAAATATGATCATAATGCATCCTTACATAATTCACAAAGGATCTCATCCAAATAAGAGAAATGGGTAGAAATCATTCATGCTTCACATTTTAATATTTATTTGATTTATTAACATTTATGTGTCTAGCTCTATCCATATTGCACATAGTCTAGATTAACAAGTATGACTTGAATTTCTATGTTTTTTTAAGAGAATACATCATACACTATATAAGCTAATAACATTGATATATAGTGATTACATGCTCATATCAGCTAGCATCATGATATATGAACTTATTAAATCAAGCACATAGTTTCGCATGAGGTACATTATTTTACTTCACTGGTACACTTTGTCAAGTTAAATTATACAATCATGAAGTTTTCTAAGATAAAATTAGCTATCAAATTTATATTATGTGAACATATTATAATTAAATCAATTTGTTGGTTAATATATAGATCTATGCATCGATTGTTTGTACCTCCTTTATTAGTCAATTATGAATTTCATTAGTAGTTGTGTGGATCCCCAACAACATACCAAAGTGTACCTAATGTATGGACTATAATTTGTGATCCCTCCCTACATGTTATGTCATCAAATATTACTACACATCCTTATTTTACCTCTTCTATTATATCACATTCCCCTAATATTGAACTTTTCATCACTTCCACCCTAAATAAACTAACTATGAGTGAGAGTAAAAATCATACAATGAAGGTTATGTCAAATATAAAATGTAATCTAAAACTCCATGAGGAGCTCTAATTTAGGGTTTTAGGTTTACGTTTTATGGTAAATAGCCCATTTTAGGTTTACGTTTTAGGGTTTAGGTCAAAGGATTAACCTGCGTAAATTAGTTTTTAGAGACCTATGTAAATTTTGTAACCTAGGGTCTCTAGGGTTTTGATTTCTAAGTTAAATGTGTCCAATTTAGGTTTAGTTTTTATGGTTTTCAATTTACAATTTAAATTTCTTTTTTTCGTTGACATTTTTGGTTTTTTAAATGCAATTAAAAACTATAAAACATTGAACTAAAACACACTAAACAAACAAGAAATGAATACTAATTACAAAACAAAAAAAGATATAAAGCAAAAAAAAGGAAGAATTCAACCAACCTGGAGGTTGATGAGGTCGGTTGTGTTGATGGGAGGAGGTGGCAATCAAGTTTTTCTTCAATTAAGGCCATTGAAACACATAGATGATCTCCTCTATTCTTCTTTGGCGCAGACTAAAATGGTGAGGAAAAATGAAATATAGTCGCTTATTTAAAAAAATACTTTCACAAAACATGTATGTGTTTTGAAACGCGTATGTGTTCTAAAAGCATATGCATTTTTAGTTTGTGTATCCAAATTTGAATGCATACGCATTCAGATTTAGGCTCGGGTACCCGATCCGTAACGCGTAACGCATTTTTTTAAAAATGCGTATGTGTTTCCTATGAAACTTTTTATTTTTAACGAAATTTCCCCTCTTCGTTTATCCAACTTCTTACTTTTACCCTTCTTAAACATTCAAATTTCTAATCTGCACCTCTTAGTCAGTTATTTTTGTTCCTCTACGTTCCCAAATCCCAAACCCTAATTTCGGGGCTATAGGTGACCTTTTGTGAAGATGATGACCTATTAAATGGGGATACAACTCCAACAACCTTGTAACCTATTCTTTAGTGGTCTTCAAGTCTGCAAAGTTCCTAGATCTGCAATCGCACAAAGAAAGAGAGAAAATGTTGATTGTTAGGGAATGGGGGTTTTCCTTGGTCAAACCCCTTTTAGATAATTAAACCAAATGATGAAATAAGAAAATGAAGTATGAAAATGAAGTAATGAAATTAGAACCTTTCCATGATGATGGATCTTGAATTGCTACAACAATTGATGAATAATTCTTCCCTTGAATGCCTTGGGATTGATCTTGAATGCTATCTTGATGACCTTGTGAAGACTTGGAATGCTTGATTTGATAACTTGAATATATGATGAAATGAAGATTTGAAAGATTGTTTATATATGAAACCCACTCAAGAGACCATGTATTTGATCCTAAAGGCCAACATAGGAGAAATTTGAATTAAAAACCCACTTTTCCTACTTAAAACCTTCAAAATATGCCTAATGGGACTCATTCACCATCATGGGAAAATGAGTCCCACCTAGATGGGACTCATTCACCCAAGGTAGTGAATGGATCCCATAGGGGATTTTTTTAATGCTAAAGTGTTAGGGAGTGAAGAATTTAATTTTTTATGTTGATTTTGTTCTCTTTTTTTATCAAAATAAGCCTTGGGATGCACAATATGGGGTCATAGGGACCTATTAAAAGGTCATAAATGTAAGAGGGCCCAAACTCCAATGTGAAAGTGTAAATAAATACACTTTACAACACTAAATTAAGGAAAAATTGAGTCTATTTAGCTTAGAAGGTCCCTAAATCCCATGTGAATGTGTAGAACACATTACAACACTAGATTAGGTCCACTTGATTTACGAGACTCCCAAATTTAATGTGAAGATGTCAATAAATACATTTTACAACATTAAATTAGGACAAAGCTAGGTTAATTTAGCTTAAAAAGGGCCCAAGACCTAATGTGGATATGTAAAACACCTCATAACACTAGATCAAGGTGATATTGACTCTAGTTTATCATTAATTATTCCCATATCAAGCAAGGGACATGTTTTTCTATAGTAAAATTTTATTTTTGTTTCCTTTGTGCTTTGTTTCTCTCCTCTACCTCTTCCTTCCATTTCTACACTCCTCAATTCCATAGAAACCTCAACATTCACTGTCAAGGGGTTTGATAATTGTCATTAGCATTCACCAATGATATAACCATTTGTGAAAAAAAATTGTATGTCAATTTCTTAGCATGACGTAGAGACAACCTAGGCTACATATAGATATCACAAGATAAACTCTATTCACAAAGTAGTGAAGCCTACTTTTGTATGGATTAAACAAACATAAAGCTATTTATTACATTTTCTCATACTATAAGGGAAAGTCACCATTTATTGAAAAAAATATAGGTCCAATACGTTAAAATAAACATATTATAAAATGTGGCTATTTATTCTTAAAAAGAAAATATTTAAATAGTTAAAAGTCAATTTTGGTTAATATAAATTGAAAAAATATTTACTACTTTTTGGTATAGGTAAGGTCTAAAATTACTATTGATTTTCTGTTCATTAGATCTGATGATATTTTAGTAGAGTGGTTGAATTATGGGTCAAATTGAAATGAGATATTTGACTTAGTGAACTAATTACTAGTTAAAATAAAATTTGAATTAACTTATTTTATTTCCTTTCAAATTGGAAAATATCAAATAAATTAAATTCACATTGATATGATATGAAATTAATTAATTTTTTTTTAATTATTTTAATACTATTTATCAAAAAGAAGAGAAAAGAAATAATAGAAATAGTAAAGGAAGAAAATAAAATTTAGAAAAATAGTGTTACTGGAAAAAAAAAAGTTTATTTGAAGGGAATTTGTTTTGTATTTTAATGATAAAAACCCTTTTTCTTCTTCCTTTTGAAAAAAATGGATTTTGAGAGAAAGAACATTTGAAATTGCTTGAATTTGGATTTGGATCACTTGTTCTTAGGATGGGAATTCTTGGTGGAATGGAGTTGTGTGGGTGGATGCATATGGTTAAAGGAAATAATTTCTCCATTATGTGACTTTTAAGAAAGATGTATTTTCTTTATCTAAATTTCTAATTAGAATATATGTATTTCATTTCATGCATGCATAAGGTAGAGGCATATGAATTTTGTATTAGAAGAAGAATTTATTTCTTTTCTTTTTTTTATCTTTTTCATTTCAAATTTTAAAAAATATACATTATGTATTAAAGTGATGATTATTTTTCTAAAATTGTCAATTTTGATGATTATATATAACTAGGAAATTAGCTTAGATATAGCTTTTCTTTTCTTAATATTAGAACTCACACTAATGAGGGTTTTTTTATTAGATAACTATCTCAAAGGAGATCCAATGTGCTTGAGTTATGTTCCTTTACATAATTTCAAAGAGAGAAAAATTTATATAAGTGTGATACAATTAACCTAATTGATATGAGCCCTAATATGAAAATATGAATGATCACACAAAAAAAAATAGAAAATTGCTAAAATGGGTACAACTCTAAAATGTGCAGATATAGGGGCACCTATGGTTGAAAGAAAATATTGAGTTGGAGGGATAGGGGTGTAGGGTACTCTAGTCCTAGGGTTCTTGGATGTTCAAGAGCTAGGTCACTTAGTCATACTTTTCTCTATTCTTCTACAACCTATTATTGTCAAAAGTTTTGGATCTAGATCTACACACATAAAAAGAGGGAGAATGTTGTGTTTTATATGATTTTTCCTCAATCAAACCCTATGTTAGTGTTCCCACCTCCACAATGACAATGATAATGATAATGATGGTAAATATCACATTCTCTTAAGGGAGTGATCAATGAGTAAATAATAATGACTATAATAAATAAAATAACATAAGATAAAGTTACCTTAGGTATGAAACCCTTGTTGAAGTGATGTCACACCATAGGCGGCCACAAAATCTTGATGGATAAGGAAAAAAGAAACCTTGAACACCTACAAGAGTTAGTCCACATAACACAATAAAGAGTTATAGCAAGCATGCAATGAATAAGTAACATGAATGTTTGCATTTCATCAAATGAATAATAGTGCCTAGTTCATCATAATTTCCTAGAAATGAGAGGGAAAACTTGTGTATATATTCATCCCAAGTAATTTTTAGACTTAGGCCAACAACATATCATTTTCTACACACGAAAGGCTAACATTAGAGTTCTTGACTTTTTAAAAGAAATTTTCTAGGACTATGGTGCCCAACACCCCTCTTTGAGACATTTTGGCTCAAAAAACTCAAGTTGTCGAAGAATTAAATATGATTTTCCAATGAGGCCTCAAAATGAACAAATTACGAATATAATTAATTATACATGCAAAATGACGTGTCAAACCTAGTATGAAATTGTCAAGGTGACTATTTATGACACTACATTATGATCCTTATCTCTTTTTGTCTCTTTTCATATGGTTGTGAAAAATTTCATAATCTTATGTCAATTTATCCTTTCATGTAGCCTATATAAGTAAGGCCTTATATTTGCATTATGTATCATTGATTCATCTATTTGATCATTATATCACTTTTTATCCAAAATCAAGTAGTTTATTCTCTTGCTACTCTCCTATGAAATGTTATATTTTATTTTTCAAATGATCAAAGGAGGTTGAGTCCTTATGTGATGCTTACATATAGAAGAATGAGAAAATTCATGCATGTTTATTTATGTTGCAAGGGTGATTGAAGACTTTTGTCTAGGTTTGTAGTTATGAGTGAGAATGGGTAATTTCATGTAGTTTCATAATTACAAGGGAGACTATGTTTTTCTTGAAATGTATATATATGCGAGGGATAGTGAATTTTTTCTTGTGATTTTGTAGTTACAAGGGATAATAAGAAATTTCATGTATATTTGCATATATGTGAAGGAAAATGAAAATGCTCAGGCACATTTGAATATATGTGTTGGATAATGAAATAATTCAATTATAGTTACATATAGATGAGAGAGAATGAAAAATTCATTCACATTGACATATGTTTAATAGAGAATGAGAAACATCATGTAGTTTCATAGCTACAAGGGAGAATGGAAACATTCATGTTGTTTTCCAACTATGAATGAAAATGAGTACTTTTATGTAGTTTCACACTTGTTAAAGAGAATGGGAGGTTTTGCAAAAATTGGCATATATGTGAGAGGAGTGAGAATTTGTCAACAAATTTGCATAAATGCAACTCAACTAAAAGATTTCTATAAACATGAAAATGGGGGACAAAGGGAACTTTGATTAAAGTTTATATATACTCAAATCAAGTGAAAAGTTCCCATGAACTTGAAAGTGGTGGAGAATTAGGACTTTGATGGAAGTTTATATATGCAAACTAAGTAAAAATCTCTTACTTTCTTCTAAGTTGGAATACAACTTTGCACGATGCAAGTTTACATAAATGTAAATTGGATAAAAATTTCATATAAATGAGATTAGGTGGAGAAAATAGGAAAATTTTTACAGGCGATGACTTTTGATTTGGAAATTTACTTATTGAACCATTTGTTAAGAATAAAGATCTGAAAAAATACCATGTCATGTTGACCGTCTTATACCAATCTAAAATAACTTTGATAATTTTAAAAACTAAATTCTACTTATAATTGACCTCAAAACTACATTTTAGTAATATTTTATACTTTTATTGATTTTTAACCCTCAAAACCAACCTCTTGCAAAATGATAATCATGACAGAATAAAATTGACATCAAATCCTAATTTTAAAAAATAAAGCCACGCTATAGAGGCCACAAAACTAGAAAAAATCAAAGCCCTACCAATTAAATCAAAGCCATTATCCAGTTTTCACTGCAGTTTGCATTCGTGTGCAATTGCTATTGGTTAAGATGAATAAGACAGACGCTGATCGACAACAGGTCTTGACAATATGATCTGAAAGCAATATTAAACAAGCTTTCAGTAAAAAGATAAAGGAATCTGTGAGTGGTGGGGGTCGACAAATAGGAACGATTCCAAATTAATTCTAAACAGATAAAGTTAAAACCCTGCATTGTCTAATTGATTCTCTGTCAGTATGATTGAAATCTACCAGCAATATATCAATTTTGACTGATGGATATCTCCGTTGGCCACCTCCCAACACAACCATGACATCTGTGCAGTTATCAGGATGTACACTTAATTGTATTTATTAATTAATTAAAAATAAAAAGTGTGTTCACTTTTTATTTTCAATTAATTATAAAATACAAACAAACGTGCAATCTGTTAGTTCTATAGGCAGTACGCAATATAATAGATATTGAAAAACACAGTAAATTATATTGTTTTTCTGTCTTAAAATATCTAGTCTTTTATGTCAACAATGTATTTTTTTTATATAGAAATGTATTATTGTCATTCAAAATTTATATTATATAAATGAATTTGAATAGTTTATTATTTATTTAAGGTGGATTATCTAACATAAAATAGGGAACTCTACCTTTATCTAGATAAAATTTGTAGAAAATATTTTATTTAAAGATTTGGAATAAGCAAAGGTAAATCTATGTTTTGAGCAATTTATTGGCAATCATTTAGAAAATATGTGTTGAATGTCAAAATGGTATTTGAAAGAAGTGATCATGGATACAATTAAATCAAGATCTTGTTTTATTGTTCTATTTAATTCTCTTTGATCTAATGGTTAAACAATCCAATATCAAATTTATGTCTTATTCATATTTGAAAATATTAAATAGTGGATTTATTTTTAATTGTAAAAATATACTTTTGATTGTTGAAGAGGATCGTACTTAAAAGTAATCTTGTTGTATAATATTTTTCTTCAAACTTTTACAATCTACACACATACATACACACAAATTTTTAACATACAAAAATTATAATGCATTTCAAGATAGTCATTGAATGAAAAAGTGTAATGCAGCAAGCTATACACCTAAGAAATTGTCTAATTGAGCAATTTTTCTTGTTGAGAAAACATCATTGACTAATATATGGCAACGTCATGTCACACTAAAACACAATGTGCACACAAGTGTCATATAAAACACAATAGCACATAGACACTAACAACACAAATGACCTCACCATTGCTACAAGCAAGGCCACACTAGTGGAAGACTTACCAATTATTGGATGAAGTCACCACAGTGAAATATGAGAGACTAGAATGACACCCAAACAATAATTGAGTGTTATTTCATTATCATTATTTCTCATGGATACAACAAAAGAGTAGGATGAGGGAATCATCAACATTGAATTCACACCAAAACACACATGAAGACAATAGAAACAATAAAGCAAACTTATACAAATAGAGGTATGAATAGAAGATATCACATCTCTATTAGACAACATGTCCACCAAATTCTTAAATGAGAAGTGGGATGAGACTGAAAAACACCTCTAGTTAGCTCAACAATGGCTTAAAGAACACCTAAAAATCAGGAAAATCCTTCACAAGAGGTTGTAGTACTAGGAGGAACAAGACCTCCACCAGTTGCAATGACAATGAGCCATTTTCAACAAACAACACAATTCCAAAAATAAAAGGTGTAACAAATCTCAAGGTGTGACACTCATCAAAAAAGTGACAACATGGGAAGAATCAACAAGCCAAGGGGAAGAACACTTGTATACAATTTTTCCCAAGAAATTACCAAAATAAGCCACAATTTGATAAAATAGGTGATAGAATAAAAGAAGAGGGATAAAACACCCAAAAAGGACACTAGTGCATGATAGGGACACTAGAAATTAGACTCTTTATCCAAGACCCAAAATCTATGCATCTTTGTATTCTTGCATTTTTTTGTTCCTTAGTTACTTGTAGATAAGGGGGTGTTAGTGTGAATAGAGATATTACCTAATTGATTCACCTCACTGGTGTTATTCACACTTGCTAGCTAATTTTACATAGGGTTCACTTATGTGTTAACTATGAAAAGAGATCATAGAGGTAACTAGGGAATTAGCTCATATCTAGCTTTCATTTCTTAATGTTGGAACACAAACCAATGAGGGTTTTATGATTCGCTAACTACCTCAAAGGAAATCCAATGTGCTTGGGTTATGATCCTTTGTTGCAAAGAGAGAATATTTTATGAGTTTGATTCAATTTTAACCTAATTGATACAAGCCTTAATATGAAAATATGAATGATCACAAAAATGGAAATAGAAAATAATTAAAATGATATAGATCTAAGATGCGTAGATAGAGGGGAACCTATAGTTGAAAGAAAAACCTGAATTGGAGGAATAGGGGTGTGGGGTGATCTATTCCTAGGGTTTTTGGATGTTTAAGACCCAAGTAACTCAATCACAGTCTACATTGTTCTTTTGCAATTTGTCATTATTGGAAGTTTCAAATTTGGATATTCACACATAAAAAGAGGGAAATTTTTTTTTGTTTTATAGGAGTTTTCCTCAATAAAACTCTGTATTGGTATTCCCACCTCCACAATAATAATGATAATGATGGTAAATATCACGTGCTCTTGAGGGAGTAGTTGCAAAGTAAATAATAATTACTATAGTAAATGGAATAGCATAAGATAAAGTTACCTTAGGTTTGAAACCCTTATTGATGTGATTTCACACCAGAAGTTTGCATAAGGACTTGATGAAGAAGGAACAAACTACCTTGAACACCTACAAATGTTAGTCCACATACATAATAGAGAGTTGTAGCAAACATGTAGA
The DNA here is from genome assembly GCA_007258455.2 of Sequoia sempervirens. Classification (NCBI taxonomy): domain Eukaryota; kingdom Viridiplantae; phylum Streptophyta; class Pinopsida; order Cupressales; family Cupressaceae; genus Sequoia; species Sequoia sempervirens. The sequence continues at coordinate 889,839,811 of VDFB02281492.1, forward strand.
CAAGAAGTTGCATGAATGTTCACAATTCATCATAATAGCTCTTAGTTCATCATAATTACCTAAATGAGAGGGAAAACTTGTTTTATATGCATCCCAAGTAATTTTTAGAATTACGCCAACCAAGTGTCATTTTCTAGACACTAAAGGCCAACATTAAAATTCCTAACTTTTTGAAAGAAAATTTCTAGGACTAGGGAATCCAATACCCCTATCCAAGACATTTTGGCTCCAAAAAGTTAGGATGTTGGTGAATTAAATATATTTTCCCAAATTTTCCCCAACATGAACAAATTATGAATATAGTTAGGTTTACATGCAAAATAGGGTGTCAAACCTCATGTGAAATTGTTAGGGGTGATAATTTATGATACTACATTATGATCCTTATCTCTTTTTGTAGAAGTTGTCAAAACCAACTTCAGAGCCCAAGAACACCTGCATGCGAAGGGATACATGTCACAAGGAAGAGAATGGTGAAAAAAGCAAGAGAGGGTTTTGAAACTCTGAAATATGAAAAATGTATTAATTAGAGAGTTTGATAAAATACAATGATCAATCCTTATAAAAGGAGATTGTACAACCCTAAAGAAACCCTAATAGGTAGAAATTTAATAATTAATATAATTATTAAATGTCACAATATGCAAACTAAAGTGAAATTTTAAGAGAGGAATAAATGTAACTTATTTAACATAATTAAGTTAAAACCTTTACTCTTAACACTTTTTGTCTATTTTCGTATGATTGTGACAAATGTTATAATCTTATGTCAATTTATCCTTTCATGTAGCCAATATAAGTAAGGCCTCATATGTGCATTATGTATTATTGATTCATCTATTTGATCATTCTATCATTTTTTATCCAAAACCAAGAAGTCTTTTCTCTTGCCACTCTATTATGAAATGTTATATTTGGTTTTGCTTGGTTTTGCAAGTGATCATAGGAAGTTGAGTCCTTGTGTGACACTTATGCAAAAAGAATGAGAACATTCATGCATGTTTATAAATATGCAAGGGGGATTGAAAACTTTTTTATAGGTTTGTAGCTATGAGGGAGAATAAGGAATTTCATGTAATTTCACAATTACAAGGGAGAATAGGATTTCTTATCAAATTTATTTATATGGGGATAGTGAATTTTCTTTTTGTAATTTTGAGTAGTTGCAAGGGAGAATAAGAAATTTCATGCATATTTGCATATATGTGAGGGAGTATGAAAACTTTCATGCACATTTGAATATATGTGATGGATAATGGAAAAAGTCATGTATAGTTGTATATAGATGAGAGAGAATGAAAAGTTTCATTCACATTTACATATGTGCAAGAGAGAATGTGAAATTTTATATAGTTTCATAGCTATAAGGGAGAATGGAAACATTCATGTAATTTCCCAACTATGAAGGAAAATGAGAAGTTTTATGTAGTTTAACAATTGAGAAAGAGTATCGGGGGGTTTTGCAAACATTTGTATATACATGAGGGGAATGAGAATTTATCCACAAATTTGCATATATGCAACTCAAGTAAAAAAAAATAGATCTATAAACTTGAAAATGGGGAACAAAGGGAATGTTGATGAAAGTTTATAAATACTCAAATCAAGAAAAAAGTTCCCATGGACTTGTAAGAGAGGGAGAATTAGGACTTTGATGGAAGTTTATATAATGCAAAATGAGTAAAAATCTCCTACAATCTTCTAAGTTGGAATACAACTTTGCATGGTGCCAGTTTACATAAATGTAAGTTGGGTGAAAAGTTCATATAGATACTAGGTGGAGAAAATAGGAAAATATATGGAAAGAATGACTTTTGATTTGAGAAGTTATTTGAGCCACTTTTTTAACAGTAAGAATCTTAAAATAGACCATGTCATATTAACCATCTTATACCAATCTAAAATAACTTTGATAATTTAAGATCTAAAATATACAACTACATTTTAATAGTATTTTATATGTTCATTGATTTTTAACCCTCATAACCAACCCCTTGAAATTGATAATCATGACATAGAATAAAATTGACATCAATTCCTAGTTTTAAAAAAATAAAGCCATGCTGTAGAGCCGACAACACTAGAAAAAATCAAAGCCCTACCAATTAAATCAAAGACATTATCCAATTTTCAATGCAGTTTGCATTCGTGTGCAATCGCTATTGGTTACAATGAATAATAGAGACGCTGATCGACAACAGGTCTTGAAAATATGATCTGAAAGCAATATTAAACAAGCTTTCAGTAAAAGGATAAAGGAATCTGTGAGTGGTGGGGGTCGACAAATACGATCGATTCCAAATTAATTCTAAAAAGATAAAGTTAAAACCCTGCGTTGTCTAATTGATTCTCTGTCAGTGTGATTGAAATCTACCAGCAATAAATCAATTTTGACTGCGGTTGGCCATCTCCCAACACAACCATGACATCTATGCAGTTAACAGGATGTACCTTTGATTGTATTTATTAATTAACAAAAAATAAAAAAGTGTGTTCACTTTTTATTTTCAATTAATTATTAAATACAGACAAATGTGTAATTTGTTGATTCTATAGATAGTACGCAAAATGACAGGTATTAAAAACACGCAGTAAATTTTATTGTCTTTCTGTTTAGAAATATCTAGTCTTTCCTATCAACAATGTATTATATTTTTCATATAGAAATGTACTATTTTCATTCAAAATTTATATTTAGCTGATAGACTATTTATGTGGGGAACCCCACCGGCATTTCCAGCAGTCAGACGCCGGCGGGAACCCCCATGAAACACGCGTTCAGTGTTTCTGACCATCTTCTCAACTAGTCTTGTCCAACGTGGGTTTCTTGAATTCTGAGTAGGTTGAACACATAAAGTGACTAGTCGACTGCACCACTATTTCAACTTTGACCTTCGCACTTACACGGCTACTTCATTCTTCCATCTCTAATCGTTAACGTTAACACTTGCAGCGATGCTTTTCATCTGAATCAGCCTATAAGCTTTGCATATTCCTGAGGCACTCGGAGGTGCTCCTCATTCGATCATCCTTGGCAGCCATGAGATTGTCCTGGAAATCTTCTTCCAGTTTGGCAAGCAAAGTATTGACGAGAATGGAGATGATGGTGGCGACAAGGGTGGCAAGGAAGGCGAGGCCCAAGTAAAGGTGGTCTTGTATTTTATGACGGTGCAGAGGTAGCAAGCGAAGGAGAGTAGTCACCATGCTCTGAGGAACTGGGGCAGTGAAGAGCGGCCATGCCACTTGAGCCTCCATGCCGCACTGCTGGTCACCACCCACACTACCACCTCCAATGCCTACCGCGATTTCACAACCAACCATGTATATACAACACGCTACTGCCACTCTGTACACCACCCCCACTACTATTTTAATTTTGTAGCACTTGGCCCCTGCATCCCCATTCTATAGCCTCTTCCCTTTACAACACCTTCTCCATGCCTTGGTTGCCAGTGACACCATGGTAACAATGAGGAAGAGAATGTTAGCCAACACTGAGATCTGGCCATGAATAGGCAGCCTTGCAGGGATTGATCAAAATCTCATAATCACCATTACCTTCTTCTTCCACTATGATTGTTTCAACCTTTCTCTCTGTGCCTTTCTCTTTCTCTTTCATTAAGGAATGTAAGTAATAAAGCATTGATGCCATGCATATAGAATGTCCCCGTAATGAGTAAGTATTTAGCAACTAATGTATAAATGTGTGTGTGGGTATTATTTAAAGAATAATGGGAGAGAATGCTCAAGTCTATGTAAGTATACATTTCATGAAACCGACCCTCACCAATAAATTTATAACAAAACAAAAAATATATCTTGCACATCCAATTATTTTGAACCACAAATAATCAATGTAAAATGAGGACCATCATCATAAATTATCATAAGATAAGTTATACTAGTCATAACATCAACACTTATATTATATTTGCGTGGGATCACATCAATAATGAATAAATAAAATAATTCAAGAAATTATAATATTGTCATGATATTATATAAGTTTTTCTTTTTTCTCTTTATAGACACCGACGATTTTTCTAGCTATCAATTGTGAATTGTGATGTTTATTGACATGTTTATTTTTAAGAAAATGGTTACACATAACCCCATAATGCACTTCATATTCAACTATATCATTTTTGAATGGAAAATCAAGTAAAAAAAGAGGTGTATCAAGTCACTCAAGGTAGGTATCTGTATCAATCCCACCCTAGAACCAATCATATATGTATAACCATTGCAAAATAAATCCTATGGAACAAAGAGTCAACATGTAGTATATGCTCAATAGGAAAATATGTATTAATAGGTGCATGATTGCGGCTCAATGTAGTACCTAATTGATCAATAATTTCTTGAATCCATATATTTTAAAAACAAACTAAATATCAAAATATAAAAGTAACATTAGTGTGACTTGACCCAAAATATTAGCCTTAAAAATAATGTATTCTAAGGGATCCTTTTTTATAATCGTGTGTATCTCAATATGTACATATAATGTCTCAATTTTTGTTATAAAATTCCACAGCCACACATTATTTTTCCATAGAAATTCACCTTGTCTCATAATCTAAAAAGGTGTGACTAATGTAGTAAGCACCAAAATCTTTTCTATTCTCATCATTTTGTGCCAATAAATTTCCAACAAAAGTCTTAGTATCAAATACATATAGTAGTAAATATTACCATGAATATCAAGTATATGTACTACTCAATTCATCAATAGAGAGGGAAGTTCAAACTACTTGGTATTTATTTTGTGTTATAAAATCCAAACAATAAAAAAAATAGAAAAATGAAAAAGAAGTAGATAAGGAAGGATAGAGAAAGAGAGAGATGAGGGAAAAGAAGTAGAGAGGGATAGAAAAAGAGAGAGATGATGATCTGTATAGGATCTAGACTATATGCAGTATTGAATGCTTAACTTTTACAATGATTATTCCAAGTTAATTAGAACAAAATTAACTCATGGAAATAATTACAATAATTAAAATGACAAGGTGATAACAACAGAATGAATGAAAGTGAGAGAAATAAAGAGAGAGATGCAAGCAGAGTTTGATTATGGAGTTCACCACAATCGTGACTACGTCTCCGGGTCTGCTCCAATGGAGTGAGACCGATCTGATTAATCTCCAAAAAATGATTACAAAAGGTCTTCCACCTGTTACAAGATTTTTGTCTCCTTGGACGATAATGAATTACAAAGAAATCCTTCAACAAATGCAACAAGCTTAACTAAGCTTCAAATGCATAAGGATCAAATTCACTATCACTTGAAAATATTCTCACAACTCTCTCAAGAATTCACTTCCAACAATTAGCCAAAGAATTCTTCAAAAATTACATAATCTCACACCCCCCATTCTACCCTTTTTATACAAAAAAATTACTCAAATTGGTTCATAACCAATTGATTTTCAAAACCTCCCAATATCCCCTTTACATAGAAAATATTATTAAAAATCCCCCCTTATTTACATAGGGATATCCTCCCGTTAAAATAATCCATCCAATTTTACATAAAATCTTCATGGATGGCATCTTGTAATTTTATTCCATAATTCGTTTCAAGATTTATTAGGAGATATGAATAATTCACCTTTGAATATAAACGGGCTTGATTTTGTTAAGGATTTAATCCTTAATTATAGGGGGTGAATTGGTTGGAAATTTGTTTTTTTCTTTAAAAATAATGTTTAAGTTCCCCTTAAAAAGGGGATCTCCCAACCACATGTATTTTTAAATATTAAAGGGGTTTTATCCCATTTAAATAGGGGTAAATTTGTTTTGTTTTAAATTAAGACCCCACCTACTTTTTCTCACGTAGGCCTTAAATTAAGGCTTTTAAATGGGAGGAGTGGTAGGCTTTTATATTTTATATTTTTATTTTTTGAATAAAGCCATGTCCAACAAATTTCCGCCACATGTAACTTCAGGAAGCCACCATGTGTCACCTCACGATTTATCCATGTCAGCATGATGACGTCATGCTTACATCATCATTGTACCTTCAAGTCAACCTAGTCAACCATGAGCTTTGACCTTCCATATCTTGCACATACGAGCTCCGATTTGCGCAAAAAACACTGTCGAAAAGCACTTGTCGAGCTCTTCACATTGACATCAATTTTGACCACTTTTGGTGACATCAAATTTTGACCTTTTTTTCTTGCCTTGGGCCCTGATTTGACTAGTTGTTGACTAAACTTTGACCGGAAATAACTTGGGCTCCGTAGCTCTGTTTGACTCCATTCAAGTTGCGTTGGAATCAGGACATCAAGCTCTTTCTAATGGTGCTAAAATCTAGAGATTTGGAGACACTTCAATTTCTACTAAAAATATCCATCGGATCAGGCCTCCCCACTGAAGACCTTTTGGACCTCCAAAAGTGGCATTTACTCTGACATTAAGTGAGGACTTGGCCTCCCCACTTGTCCTGTATCCTCTGTACATCTGAATACCTGGCTCACAAGCACAATGAAGACTGCAACAACATTGTTGAACATAAACATTATTCTCACTTCCATAAGCATCTACATCAATTGTTGTAGCCACTAACCAACAAAAATTGACTAGCATCAAGCTGAACAATAATGCAAAAATGAAAGAGAATAAGTCAACAACATATCGGTCCTTCACAACATGAACATTTTTACCCAAGGAACCATCAATGCTTTCAATCATCATTCCCTCATGCTGTACTGTGGGTGCATCCTTCAACATCTGACCCTGGTTAGCTACTCCAAGTTCAAGTTTAGAACCACCTGTGTTGACAGACATAAGAGTTAACTCTTTACTTGCATTAATTACCCTCTTTAATTGCCCTATGTTTGCAAAAGAATGATCAGTCTTAATCCTGTGAGAATGTACAATATACTGAATGCCATCTTTAAACCAGTGATAATGATTCTTTTCCCTGTAGAAAATTGTTTTCCTGTCATATAAATAAGGGCTACCAAGCACTATCCCACAGATATCCAGTGGAACCACATCAAACTATACTTCATACACAAATTTACTAGTGATTGTGAATCTTAAGCTGCATTATTTTGTTACTTGCAACTTATCATTTTCACAAATCCAACCTAGTGGATAAGGTTTATTATGTTGTGTAGTTTTTAATCCCAAATTTCTTACAACACTTTCAGAATTTAAGTTCACTTGAGAACCACTATCTATAAGTGCATCAATTCTACTGTTCTTAGCAATAACCCTTAAATGAAACAGCTCATTCCTTTTCTTATCTTCAGAGAAATTATTAACTGTAGAAGTAGAAGCACAATTAGCAACAGAAACACCAGAAATAGGAGCTTTACCTTTTAAACCCATAGCTGTTATCTTAGTCTCATCATCTGAATCTGAACCAAGATCCATAACAACATTTGCGACTTTCTCCTTGCCCTTCTATTTTTGATTCTGTCTTTGAGCCCACTTAGGCTTCAATTCAGGATGTAACTTCCAACAATGATCTTCATCACGACCCTTCCTGTCACAATGAGTGCAAGAAAGCTTATCATCCTTCTTGACTGTAGCCACCTTCTTTCCTTTCCCTGTCTCTGCAACCTTAGAAGATTTCTTTACATCATTATCAAACTTATCAATAAAACATCCTTTACTCCTTGACTCTAAGTGGGTAGCTTGAACACAAACTTCATCCAAGTTGTTAGGATTCAAAACCAAAATAGACTGCCTAAGGTAGGAATGCAGACCTCCTATGTACTTCAACAAAGTGTCCTGGGTGTACAAAGCAACATTCAAAGCAATAGCCCTTTTCCCGAATTCATGGGTATACTCTTGGATAGTTTGACCTTTCCCTTGCCTAAACATTTGCCAATCCATCATTAACTGTTGCATATGTCCTAGGGGATAAAATTGCTTCTTAAGAGCATTAACAAACTCTGCCCAAGTTAAACTAACTCTACCATGTTGTGAAACTTCTGCCTTAGACTTACTCTCCCACCAGGTTAAAGTTGTACCTCCTAATCGAAGAGTAGCTAATTGGATCCTATCAACATCATCTAATAGGTTTTGGACTCTACAGTAGACCTCTACTTGCTGAATCCAATCATCCAATTTTTCAGCATTAAGTTCACCACAATACTTTGGTAAATCAAATTTTACATCCAACTTAATTTTAGGCTTATACCCACTCTTGAAAGGATTAGAAGAAATAGAATGAGGAGAATATGGAGAAGAAGGAGAAGAGGGAGGAGAAGAAGAAGAGGGAGGATCTGGTTGCTTGTCACCATCTCCATGTTGTTTCCCTTTCTTGTCTTTGCGATCTTCTTTCTTTGACGAACCTCCTTCACATTCTTTCTACTCTTGTCTCTCTTGAAAAAGAATGTCCACCTTAGCCTTCATCTCAAGGAATGCTCTTCGAAACTCCTACTCACTAATTTCTTCAAGAACCTCCATTCCAGAAATAGACATCTTCGGAAATGTTCTATGCTTCCCGATCTCAAGATCAAAGTCTTCGAGCTTGCCTTCACCCTTCTGAATCCTAGATCTCATTAGCATTCAAGAAAATAACTACAATAATAGTCAACTAAGCTCTGATACCAACTTGATCTGTATAGGATCTAGACTATATGCAGTATTGAATGCTTAACTTTTACAATGATTATTCCAAGTTAATTAGAACAAAATTAACTCATGGAAATAATTACAATAATTAAAATGACAAGGTGATAACAACATAATGAATGAAATTGAGAGAAAGAAAGAGAGAGATGCAAGTAGAGTTTGATTACAGAGTTCACCACAATCGTGACTACGTCTTTGGGTCTGCTCCAATGGAGTGAGACCAATCCGATTAATCTCCAGAAAATGATTACAAAAGGTCTTCCACCTATTACAAGATTTTTGTCTCCTTGGAGGATAATGAATTACAAAGAAATCCTTCAACAAATGCAACAAGCTTAACTAAGCTTCAAATGCATAAGGATCAAATTCACTATCACTTGAAAATATTCTCACAACTCTCTCAAAAATTCACTTCCAGCAGTTAGCCAAAGAATTCTTCAAAAATTAATTAATCTCACACCCCCCATTCTACCCTTTTTATACAAAAAAATTACACAAATTGGTTCATAACCAATTGATTTTCAAAACCTCCCAATATCCCCTTTACATAGAAAATATTATTAAAAATCCCCCCTTATTTACATAGGGATATCCTCCCGTTAAAATAATCCATCCAATTTTACATAAAATCTTCATGGATGGCATCTTGTAATTTTATTCCATAATTCGTTTCAAGATTTATTAGGAGATATGAATAATTCACCTTTGAATATAAACGGGCTTGATTTTGTTAAGGATTTAATCCTTAATTATAGGGGGTGAATTGGTTGGAAATTTGTTTTTTTCTTTAAAAATAATGTTTAAGTTCCCCTTAAAAAGGGGATCTCCCAACCACATGTATTTTTAAATATTTAAAGGGGTTTTATCCCATTTAAATATGGGTAAATTTATTTTCTTTTAAATTAAGACCCCACCTACTTTTTCTCACGTAGGCCTTAAATTAAGGCTTTTAAATGGGAGGAGTGGTAGGCTTTTATATTTTATATTTTTATTTTTTGAATAAAGCCATGTCCAACAAATTTTTGCCACATGTAACTTCAAGAAGCCACCATGTGTCACCTCACAATTTATCCATGTTAGAATGATGACGGCATGCTTACATCATCATTGTACCTTCAAGTCAACCTAGTCAACCATGAGCTTTAACCTTCCATATCTCGCACATACGAGCTCCGATTTGCGCAAAACAAACACTGTCGAAAAGCACTTGTCGAGCTCTTCACATTGACATCAATTTTGACCACTTTTGGTGACATCAAATTTTGACCTTTTTTTCTTGCCTTGGGCCCTGATTTGACTAGTTGTTGACTAAACTTTGACCGGAAATAACTTGGGCTCCGTAGCTCTGTTTGACTCCATTCAAGTTGCGTTGGAATCAAGACATCGAGCTCTTTCTAATGGTGCTAAAATCTAGAGATTTGGGGACACTTCAATTTCTACTGAAAATATCCATTGGATCAGATGAGGGTAAAGGGGCGGAGGGAGGTAGAGACAGATAAGTGAGATAGAGATAGTGAGGGAGAGAGAGGTGGGATAGAAAGAAGTAGAGAATGAAAGAGAGAGCTAGAGAGAGTGAGAGAGAGAGGGGGGAAGGTAGAGGTAGAGAGGGATAGGGGAGATATAGAGAATTAGAGGGGGAAGGAGAGAGAGATAGAGAGGAATAAGTGAGAGAGGGAGAGAAGTAGAGAGGGAAGGAGAGAGTGAGAGAGAAATAGGTGGGATGGAGGGAGGGATAGGTAGAGAGGGATATGTGATATATAGAGAAATAGAGAGGGAAGGAGAGAGCAAGAGGGAGAGAGAAGGGGGAGGGAGGGAGGGAGAGGTAGAGAGGGATAGGTGAGATAGATCATTACTTTCTTCATGTCGTCAATTGATTTTCATGGCCGTAAATAATGTGGGATCAACCTATCGGCGTAAGTATTGCACCTCATTGGGGTGAAAGTGCTAGTATATAAATGAATTTGTATATTTAGTCGATAGGCTATTTACGTGGGGGAACCCCACCGGTATTTCCAGTAGTCAGATGCCAGTGGGAACCCCCACGAATGCACGTTTAGTGTTTCCGACCACCTTCTCAGCTGGTCTTGTCCAACATGGGTTTCTTGAATTTTGAGTAGGTTGAGTACGTAAAGTGACTGGTCGACTGCACCACTGTTTCAACTTTGACCTTCGTACTTACACGACTACTTCATTCTCCCATCCCTAACAGTTAATGTTAACACTTGCAACAATGCTTTTCATCTGAATCAGCCTATAAGCTTTGCATATTCCTGAGGCACTCAGAGGTGCTCCTCATTTGATCATCCTTTGTAGCCATGAGATTGTCCTAGAAATCTTCTTACAGTTTGGCAAGCAAAGTATTGATAAGAATAGAGATGATGGTGGTGACAAGGGTGGCAAGGAAGGTGAGGCCCACATTAAGGTGGTCTTGTATTTTATGATGTAGAGGCAGCGAGCAAAGGAGAGTAGTCACCACACTCTGAGGAACTGGGGCAGTGAAGAGCGGCCATGCTACTTGAGCCTCCATGTTGCACTGCTCGTCACCACCCACACTACCACCTCCAATGCCTACCACAATTTCACAACCAACCACATATATACAACATGCTACTGCCACTTTTCACACCACCCCCACTACTATTTTACTTTCGTAGCGCTTGGCCCTTGCATCCCCATTCTAAATCCTCTTCCCTTTACAACACCTTCTCCACGCCTTGGTTGCCAGTGACACCATGGTAAGAATGAGGAAGAGAATGTTAGCCAACACTAAGATCTGGCCATGAATAGGCAACCTTGCAAGGATTGATCTCAATCTCATAATCACCATTGCCTTCTTCTTCCACTGTGATTGTTTCAACCTCTCTCTCTGTGCCTTTCTCTTTCTATTTCATTAAGGAATGTAAGTAATAAAGCATTGATGCCATGCATATAGAATATCCCCATAATGAGTAAGTATTTAGCAACTAATTTATAAATGTGTGTGTGGGTATTATTTAAAGAATAATGGGAGAGAATGCTCGAGTCTAGGTAAGTATACATTTCATGAAACCGATCCTCACCAATAAATTTATAACAAAGCAAAAAAGCATATCTTGCATATCCAATTATTTTGAACCACAAATAATCAATGTAAAATGAGGACCATCATCATAAATTATCAAAAGATAAGTTATACTAGCCATAACATCAACACTTATATTATATTTGCGTGGTATCACATCAATAATGAATAAATAAAATAATTCAAGAAATTATAATATTGACATGATATTATATAAGTTTTTCTTTTTTCTCTTTATAGACACCAACGATTTTTCTAGCTATCAATTGTGAATTGTGATGTATATTGACATGTTTATTTTTAAGAAAATGGTTACACATAACCCCATAATGCACTTCATATTCAACTATATCATTTTTGAATGGAAAATCAAGTAAAAAAAGTGATGTGTATCAAGTCACTCAAGGGAGGTATCTGTATCAATCCCACCCTAGAACCAATCATATATCTATAACCATTGCAAAATAAATCCTATGGAACAAGGATTCAACATGTAGTATATGCTCAATAGGAAAATATTTATTAATAGGTGCATGATTGGGGCACAATGTAGTACCTAATTGATCAATAATTTCTTGAATTCATATATTTTAAAAACAAACTAAATATCAAAATATAAAAGTAACATTAGTGTGGCTTGACCCAAAATATTAGCCTTAAAAATAATGTATTCTAAGGGATCCCTTTTTATAATGATGTGTATTTCAACATGTATATATAATGTCTCAATTTTTGTTATAAAATTCCACAACCACACATTATTTTTCCATAGAAATTCACCTTGTCTCATAATCTAATAAAGTGTGACTAATGTAGTAAGCACCAAAATCTTTTATATTCTCATCATTTTGTGCCAATAAATTTCCAACAAAGGACTTAGTATCAAATACATATAGTAGTACAAATATTACCATGAATATCAAGTATATGTACTACTCAATTCATCAATAGAGAGGGAAGTTCAAACTACTTGGTATTTATTTTGTGTTATAAAATCCAAACAATAAAAAAATAGAAAAATGAAAAAGAAGTAGATAGGGAAGGATAGAGAAAGAGAAAGATGAGGGAAAAGAAGTAGAGAGGGAAGGATAGAGAAAGAGAGAGAGACGAGGGTAAAGGGGTGGAGGGAGGTAGAGATAGATAAGTGAGATAGAGATAGGGAGGGAGAGAGAGGCGGGATAGAAAGAAGTAGAGAAGGAAAGAGAGAGCTAGAGAGAGTGAGAGAGAGAGAGAGGGGGGAGGGAGGTAGAGGTAGAGAGGGATAGGGGAGATATAGAGAATTAGAGGGGGAAGGAGAGAGAGGTAGAGAGGGAAAAGTGAGAGAGGGAGAGAAGTAGAGAGGGAAGGAGAGAGTGAGAGAGAAATAGGTGGGATGGAGGGAGGGATAGGTAGAGAGGGATATGTGATATAGAGAGAAATAGAGAAGGAAGGAGAGAGCAAGAGGGAGAGAGAAGGGGGGAGGTAGAGAGGGATAGGTGAGATAGATCATTGCTTTCTTCGTGTCATCCATTGCTTTTCACAGCCATAAATAATGTGGGATCAACCTATCGGCATAAGTATTGCACCTCATTGGGGTGCAAGTGCTAGTTTATTATTTATTTAAGATGGATTATCTAACATAAAATAAGGAAGTATATATTTGTGTAGATAAAATTTGTAGAAATTTTTTATTCAAAGATTTGAAATAAGGAAAGGTAGATCTATGTTTTGAGCAATTTATTGGCAATCATTTAGAAAAAAACTGGTTCAATGTTAAAATGGTACTTGAAATAAATGATGGATACAACTAAATTGAGACCTTGTTTTATTGTTTTATTTAATTTGAACATTCATATATCAAATTTATATCTTATTCATGTTTAAAAATATTAAATAGTGGATTTATTTTTAATTGTCAAAATATACTTTTGATTGTAGAAGAGAATGATACTTAAAAGTAATCTTGTTTTATAATTTTTTTTTTAACTTTCAAAACCCCCCACACACACATTTTGAACATAAGAAAAAATAAAAATTCATGTCAAGATAGTCATTGAATCCAAAAATGTGATGCTCCAAGCTATACACCTAAGAAATTATCTAATTGAGAAATTTTTCTTTTTGAGAAAACATCATTAACCCATATATGGCAATGCCATGTCACACTCCAAAACAATGTGCACACAAGTGTCATACAAAACATAATAGCACGCAACCACTAACAACACAAATGACCTCACCATTGCTACAAGCAAGGTCGTACTAGTAGAAGACTTACCAATTATTGGATGAAGTCACCACAATGAAATTATGAGAGACTAGAATGACACCCAAACAATAATTGAGTGTTATTACATGATCATGATTTCTCATGAATACAACACAAGAGTAGGACGAGGGAATCATCAACATTGAATCCACACCAAAACACACATGAACACAATAGAAACACTAAAGGAAACTTATACAAATAGTTTTATGAATAGAAGATATCACATCTCTATTTGACAACATTACCAGCAACTTCTTGTACAAGGAGTGGGATGAGGTTGAAAAACACCTCCAATTAGCTCAAAAATGACTTAAAGAACACCTAAACACAAGGATAAAACCTTCACAAGAGGTTTCCTTATTTGGAGGAACAAGCCATCCACCAATTGGAAAGATAATGAGTCATTTTCAACAAACAAAAAAATTCCAAAAATAAAAGGTGTAAAAACTCACAAGGTATATGACACTCATCAAAAAAGTGACAACATGGGAAGAATCACCAAGCCAAGGGGAAGAACTCTTGTATACAATTTTTTTCCTATACATGACCAAACTAAGCCACATTTTGATAAAATAGGGGGTAGAAGAGAAATAGAGGGCTAAAACACCCAAAAAGGACACTAGTGCATGATAGGGACTCTAGCACACTAGAAGGACAATAATGTCCCCTTGTTTAGGTGTCCTAGAAATGTGATAGCATCCTAGAACTATGTAGGTGTCTATAAAATATTTTGGAGTCTAGAATTTGTGTTGTAGTCTTAATTTTGTATTTTAGTCTTGACAATGACTTGTAGTCTTAGCTAGAAACTAAATAAATGATTGTTTCCAAGTTTCATACCCAAGCACAACACTCAAGATTCAAAGAAACAAGAATATAATACACATAAACTTCAAAATAGTAACAAATGACTAAGATACTAAGTGGGACAATCTATGCTAATCTGTAACAAAATAAACAATAAATGTGTGACAATTTCTCAATGTGGTCTAGAGATACTCAAAACATGTTTTAAATTTTTTCAAAGCTACCAAAAATAAATAAATTTTGATTGATGGGGATCTCAGTTGGCCATCTTCCAACATGATGAGATATTCAAAATCAATAGTAAATTATATTATCATTCTATAGTTAGACAATTTAAAATATTGTGTCTTATTTGTCAACAATGTATTATACTTTTTAGTATAGAAACATATTATATTCATTCAAAATTTATATTATATAAATAAATTTAATTTTTTATTATTTATTTAATGTCGATTATCTAATATAAAATAGGGAAGTCTACCTTTGTATACATAAAACTTGTAGAAAAAATTGTATTAAAAAAATTGGAATAAGTAGAGGTAAATATATGTTTTAAGCAATTTATTGGCAAGCACTTAGAGAAAATGTGTTAAATGTTAGAATGGTACTTGAAAGAAGTGATGGATACAATTAAATTGAGACATTTTTTATTGTTCTATTTAATTCTCTTTATTTAATGCTTAAACAATTAACTATCAAACTTTTATCTTATTGATATTTAAAAATATTAAATAGTGGATTTATGTTCAATTGTAAAAAATTATTTTATATTGTTGAAGAGGATGATACTTAAAAGTAAATTTTTTATGATATTTTTTCTTCAAACTTTTGCAACCTAGAAAAATGTGTATATACATATGTGTTGTAGAAAATTGGACACTCTTAAGAAAAGAGACAATTTCATACATAATTGGAGCCACTTTTGAGTTCCTTCACATCATTTACCCTTCAAAATAGCATTTATAGGCCCCTAAGACCCATTATTTTTCATCTAAAGGCTCGTTTTACCTAAGAAATCACATAAAACCTGAAAAACAACACTTAATTATCTCATACCACAAAAACCCACCTTCAAAAAATAGTAGTGGGACCCATTTGCCAAGGGTGGAAAATGAGTCCCTTTTGAGGAAAATTTCAATTCTGAGTGGGAATTTGATTAATTCAACTAGTTTTCCATGCATGGTGAATGAGTCCCTCCTTAGGTGAAAATTTGAGTCAGATGTAGATCCTAGTTCCCAGTTGACATAAAATAGCTTATGTCTAGAAAAACTTAGAAGTGGGATTGATTCGCCCATTGTGACGAATGAGTCCCAGTCATCTCAAATTTAGACTTTATCAATTTTCTAGATTGTTTTCCAATCTTATCTATTTTCCCAGGTGCACATATTCTGAAAACAACCTTTTGTTTGATTTAGTTTACATTTTTGTTCATCCTTTTTAAGAGTTTTGCAAACAACACTATGTTTTCAAACATAGGATAAACATATATTTTGCATTCATAATTAGTCAAATAGATCACTTAATTACATTTAGTTCATATAACATCACACATAACATTATTTGAATGAACCCTTTAGCATTTTTGGCCATATCTCTCTCCTTTTAGGTGAAAAACCCTAGAAGAGTTAAAGAGCCCTAAGGTGCCAAAAATCTACGGTTCATTTTGGTGAACCTAACATTGACAAGTTAGATGAAGTTCTTCAAGACTTCCTCTCAATCACTTCATCCTCTAATGCTTGAAATGAGAAACCTAAACCCCGTAATGATAAACACCCCCTCAAACCTTTTGCTTGTGATGACTTTGATTTGTTAGATGAAGCCCTCCAAGACTTCATCTCACATAAGCCATCCACTAAGGTTTGTTGTGACCAACTTATGATACTGAATGTTAACACCTCTAATGCTTCTCTTCAACACCTTAAACCAATTTATGATAATTTACCCCTCAAACCTTTTAGTTCTAATGATTTGCACTTGATAGATGAGTCTCTTCAAGACTTCATTTCACCCACATCATCTGCTTTGGTTTGTTGTGAGACATCTAAAACCAAGGACGTTAATGTAATATAACCTCAAATTATTCTTTACCCACCCTCACATAAACTTCACCCCCTCTAACCAACCCCGCTACACCCTCTACCCCCTAAAACTAATGTGTTGCAACAATCTAGTAATTATAATGTTGCTTATACACATAGTTCACCCAAAACAACCCACAATTGCCACAACCAACCACACCCTCTTTACCTTTACCTAATCCACCTAGTGCTCCTCACTATAGCCCACACACAAAAGAGTATGATCTTGTTGAACAATTAAAGAATACTCCTGCCAAGATTTCCCTTTGGGAATTGCTTCAAAACTCACCAAATTATTACAACATTCTTCAAATAGCCTTGAAACAAATCACAATTCCTCCTGGTACCACTCCAAATGATGTGGTAGCTCTCATCCAAAAAATGAATCTTGACATTACTTTCCATCAACATCAACTCCCTCCTTTGGAGTTGTGTAAACAAAATGATTCCTTTATGATAATTGCTCAATTCAATCGCATAGGTATCAAATGAACTCTCATTAATAATGGTTCTTCTCTTAATGTGTGTAGTGTGACTCTCTTTGATCGATTAGATGTTGAAAGGTCACAAATAATACCTAATTCCATCCCCATTTGATGATTTGACAACACAACAAAGCAATTGCTTGGGATAATTACTTTTCCTATTATAGTTGGGGTGTCTACTTTGAAAAATCCTATCCATATCATGCTTATGATCTTTCATATAATATTCTTTTAGGATGACCATGGATTCATGATACAAATTCAATTCCTTCTACCCTTCATCGTATCATGAAATATGTCCATAACAATCATATCTATCACATTGAAATGTACCTCAATCCTGAAAGTTGCTTGTAGCTTGAAAAAGGAGTTACAAGTCCTTTGGAAACACTAATTCCAACATCCAATATAGATCCTCTTGAAATTAAACAACACGATGACAAATTAGTATCTAAATTATTTGGGGATGATTGGTGATCCTTGGAATTCACACCCTCATTTATGGGAGAATACATACACAAAAGAAAGATGAGAAACAAGAACAACCAGCAATCATGTCCACTCAAAATTCTGAACAATCATCTTAGCAATCTATCTCATATAATTTGGATGAAAATGCAACATACACAACAAATTTTGATGAGATAGATTATCAATCCCTGCCTAATCCACACGAAATGGAAAGACTTTATGGAAAAGGCTATGAACTTGTAAAACAATTAGGCTATACTGGAAAAGGGTGTGGAAAACATGAGCAAGGTATGTGTATCCTTATTGAACCTAATACACAAGAAACAAAAATCCATATTGGGATATTATTTTTCTAAAATGACCAAAGCTACTCAACAACCATCTTTGAACATTAACGCTATAACATGTCAACCAAAACACAAACTCACAATCAAACATCCCTAATTGCTTGATATAACCTTACCACCTTCATGCAAGTATGTCGATAGCGATGAAGCTTTGAAATGAATGTTAGGAATTTATGATAACACATCCTCGCTTACTTCCATGAAAAACATTCCTTGTGCCATGACTGTTACAAAGCAAATAGCAAGTGATATCATTGAAGAGCTCTATGAATCTGAAGGTCCTAAATCTAATTCACTCCCTTTAGGAGATACAATTGATGTGCCAATGGAAATTAATGATAAATATAAAGTTATTAAGTTTGGGAAGTGCCTTGATGATGAAGAACAAGAAGACACTACTGCTTTACTTCATGCTTTTTCTAAAAATTTTGCTTGGAAATATTCTGATATGCCAGGAATTGACCTAAAAATTGTGACACATAATATTGTCCTTGCTAAAAACAATAAACCCATTCATCAAAAGATAACAAAAATGCATCCTAACATAGCCTTGTGTGTTAAAGAGGAGCTCAAAAAATCCTTGATGTAGGATTTATTAGACCTATTGATTATTCTCCTTGGATCTCAAATATTGCTATAGTTACAAAACCTGATAATTGTATTAGGATATGCACCGATTTTTGAGAATTAAATAAAGCTTCTTTAAAAGATGATCTCCCACTTCCTAATATAGACACGATCATGGATTCAACTATTGGACATTCTTTGTTGTCATTCATGGATGGATTTTCTGGTTATAATCAAATCCTTATTAACCCTCAACATCAATACAAAACCACCTTTACATTTGTTTGGGGAACATTTTGTTGCGTTGTGATGCCCTTCAGTCTAAAGAATGTCAGTGAAACTTATCAACATGCAATGACATTAATATTTCATGATTACATTCACCAAAATTTGAAAGATTATGTTGACGTCATCCTAGCTAAATCGTTAACATGCCAAGACAATGTAAATGTCCTTTTCAAAATCTGTGAATGAATACATAAATACAATATGTGATTGAATCCAAAAAAGTGTGTCTTTGGTGTAGATAGTGGAAAAATTTTGGGGTTTGTCATATCTCATAGAGGCATTGAGATGGACACAAAGAAAATTTATGCAATCATTAACATGCCACCTGGGCATGTTCAAGATCATCATGTAAAAAATAGGCCCTTAAGTGGCAAAAAATTTAGAAAAATCAGAGTTAGGCAACTTGACGTAAAAATTTGAATAAGTTATCTATATTATTTCAAAAATATGTAAGAATAGAATCTATAGAAAATTGAATGTAGTTTCTAAACTACTAGGTTTGTTTAAAAATAAAATAAAAATTTATTTGGTGAAAATTTGAAATTTCAATGCAGTGGTACTTAAATTTTAGGGAAAAAATAAGTAGGTATCTATCCCACCACCCTAACCACAATAAAATGATAATATTTTTTATAATATTTTAGATATAAGTAGAGGACTCATGCCCCAATGTGATACATATTTTTTAATAATTTTTTTCCAAATAAATAATTAATTATGAATTTTTTATTACAACTTTTTAAAAAATATAAAAACTCATATGTCTGACCACCTTAACTTGGTCAAAAATTCATGAAATTCAATTTTTCTTTTTTTAATCCTATAGTATGTGAGGCATAGAATGTGACACATATATTGGATTCAAAAAATGTGATACCATTTGAAATATATAGATGTTTTTCAATCAGCCTATCAATCAGGACTTTAGTCTTAATTTCAATAGAAAATGAATAATAATTACTTATTAAATTCAAAGTAAAGCATAATTTATATCAATGGAAAGCTGAGAATCTCCTTTAAAACCCTTTTTCGTTTCATCAATTTTGGGTCAAAAAATAGTCATCAGCCACATACCCATCATATTGCCACTTTTTTTCCCATCATGATCTTGCACATACCCACCTCCTAGGAATATTTCTCAGTTGCACACGTTACAAGGTTGAATTCAAGCTATCTGTCATTTCATTTCATCTTTAGCCAATCACACATTACCTTTCACACATATCCTTAAAAAGGGTGTACCTTTTGATTGGGATGAGGATTGTAAACAGGATTTTGAGAGTCTAAAAAATACCTAGCCACTCCACCTGTTTTACAACCCACTATGCCAAATAGACCATTTATCTTGGACATAGCTGCATCTACCCATGCTCTTGCAACATTTTTGGCTCAACATGATGATCATGGTAAATAGAACCATGTTTATTACATTAGTTGAACCATAATTTATTATGAAACACAATATTCACCAATTGAAAAATAATGTTTGGCTCTTGTATTCACTACTAGTAAGATGTGACATTATGTACTAAATGTTGAAATACAATTCATCACAAAATTTGATCATCTTAAACATCTTTTCAACAAAATAGATCTCTTAGGATGCTTAGCTAAGTGGGAAATGTTGTTAACTTTGTTTGACCTTAAATTTATTTCACAAAAATCAATCAAAGGCCAAGCCTTAACCGATCACTTAGCTAACACTCCTCCTTTTTCTTTACCTACTCATGATTCCTTTCCTGATAATCATGTCTTAACCACTGACATTAAACCATGGGAATCATTTTTCAATGGATCTAAGTGTAGCATAGGTTCTGATGCTAGAGTGGTACTAATTCCACCCGACATCAAACCTATTCCCTTGTCCTATTGATTAAATTTCCTATGCATAAATAATACAATTGAGTATGAGGCACTTATCACCAGTTTTCAAGCTACTTTAGAAATGAACGCTAAACATATCAAGATCTTTGGAAATCCATAATTGGTCATCAAACAAATCAATGGTACATATCAAACTAAACATGACAAATTATCAAAATACAAGGATCTTATAATGAGACTATTATAAAAGTTTGAATTTTTTTCCATTGATAACATCCCAAGCAAAAACAATCAACATGTGGATGCAATGGTGAGTGTAACATCTCTTATATCCCCACACAATCCTTCCATAGAATTCACCTTTGTTATCCATCCCATCATGAAACCTTTGATCGATACTCCATTAGAAGACATTTTGGTGATAACTCAAGATGCCTTATGCGAATGGTATGATACAATATACAACTACTTGAAAGAAAGTACCATCCCCAAACCTACCACAATAAACACTTGAAATTTTTTATGTAAACTCACAAATAAATATGTGATCCTTGCAAATGCATTTTATAGAATATTTTTTAATGGTCTTGTATTACGATGTCTTAAAGATTTTGAAACCCCTTTAGCGCTCAAACAGGCTCATGTTGGTGCTTATGGAGGTCATTTTGGAGGTCATTCATTAGTGAAAAAACTTATCCGTATGAGTTATTATTAGAGACATATTGAGAAGGATTGCTTCACCTATGTTAAACGATGTCACAAATTCCAAGAACATAGCAATTTGATCCATGCTCCTGTTGCTAAACTCCATGGTAATGTTCCCATTTGGCCATTTTCAATATAGGGGTTGGATCTTATTGGAAAATTTTCACTGCCTTCTTTTGTTGGACATACGTTTATAATAACCACAATAGACTATTTCAAGAAATGGGTGGAAGCTATTCCCCTTTTTTCTACAAATGTTGAAGCAATTTGTCACTTCATCTTGGACCACATCATTGCTCACTTTAGACTCCCTTTTGCAATAATATTAGACAACAGAACTCCATTTAAGAATAACGAAGTTTAGAAATTTCTTGCAGCATTCAACATTCAACATCACTTTTCCACATCTTATTATTCACAATCCAATGGAAAAGCTGAAAATACTAATAATATTCTCAAAAAAATCCTCAAGAAAATTGTCACCAAGCATCATAAACACTGGCATACACAACTATCTTATGCACTTTGGGCTTATAGAATTAATGTTTGATCATCCATAGAAAATATCCCTTATAACCTTGTTTATGGCACTGATGCGATTATTCCCTTGGAGTTAGAAATTCCTACTTTGTGATTTGCTCTCCAAGATCTTATTGACGATGAAATTTATAAAGATCAAAAATTACATCAACTTGAGATGGTTGACGAATAGCACATTAACACTCTCAAACATCTCCAAGATCACATCAAACAGTTACAATGAAAACAAAACATTCATGTCATCTCTAATTGGTTGGGACCTTACATAATTGATACTAGTGCTAACAATGAAGATAAAGATAAGTTCAACCCTAATTGGTTGGGACCTTACATAATTGATACCAATTATGGGTTTGGTGTTTATCTCTTAATGCAACTTGAAAGAACACCCCTTAAGGAACCTATTAATGCCACACATTTGTGTTATTATTATCTCTAACCTCTTTGAATAGTATAATTCATAAAGTAGTGTTGTTTAAAGTTATTTGATGTTATTCTAAATAGCTTTCATATTGCTTCATTCTTGACAACTAATTTTGTGTTTGTCTTGAATACTAAGGTAATTGCTTAAATTCATTTTATAATTACTTTCAGATTTATACTATTCACCTTTATCTTTTGTTAAGTTAAATCATTATATCAATTATAGGTGTATTTAATTTAACATATTCCTTTATAATTAACAATTTTGTATCTAAACTGAAATTGCAATATGTTTTACACTAGATCACATTAATCTTGTTAAATCATGTCAACATTAATTAAATACTTTTACCATAAGTCATTTATTTAATCCCATTGCATTTAAGCATCCACACAAAGAGACACATCATATTAACATCAAATGTGCATGTCTATATATATATATATAATTTGTATATACATTTGAATACCATATACAAAGCATAGTGTTTTGTGAGAGCTAGACCCCTTAGGCTCTAGCGCTCATGATTCAGTCCTTGGTTGTCGTGAGGTGGTTGTGTGTGATTGTGATTGCGAATTTCCAAGTCTAAGTGCATACTCCAGAACCTGTACTCGACCAACAAATACAAGCTTCTCCTCTACCATCTGATCCCTCTCCACTCATGTTTGTGCTAGCTTTGCATGTATTCTCTTGTGCAGGAGCACCTGGCAAAGTTGGAGCACTTGGCAAGGTTTAAGCCTTATTGTAGTTTTTGGCTAAGGTTTATTTTTTTGTGTTTTGTAAGGTCTTGTGGACCACCTTATTTGTGGTTGTGGGCCTTTGCTTCTTAGGTTAAAAGTTGAATAATTTTTGGAATCCTTTTTGTGGTGGTTTCCTAAGCTATAGACCAAAGTTACAAAACACACTATGTTTTACAACAATTTTTTGGCCATTCTTAGGCTCAAAAGAGGAAACCTAACTATTTCCAAGATTATAAAAAGATCACTCTCGACTTGTTTGAGGGTTGGAAGCATTAGGAACGTTTGAAGTTATATGCAGATAATAAAAAGACAGTGATTTTTGTGTGAAAAGTTATGTTTTCCTATTCTTTCTCGTGTGATAGCTGAAAAATGATTTGAAAGAGGCATTTTGTAGGGTTGATAGTATGTAGTAAAGCCTCTGGAAGTTCTATTTTTGGCACATTAGATTGTTTGCTCATCGCTTTCATCAATTTTGTAAATTCTGTGTTTTCTTTCTTGCTGTTTTGACTGGTAAATCTGGTAAAAATGGAGGTTTAGTCTGTTTCCTCACCATACCAAGAAGTATGGACTTGTTGGAAACAAGACTAAACTCCATGTGTGTACATAATGTAGTGGTATGAGTCAGTAGGGAATCAAAAAGAATGCTAAAAATCTTTCCCTAGGTGAGTTGGTTAATACTCGGTTAGGGAAAGATAGTGTAATGTTAGCTCTAACGTGGCAAGGGTGATGAATATTCTATTTTGCAAAGTGTGCAGTGGTTGTAGGAGCCTTCATAAAGGTTAGCAAGAAGGTAGAGTTCTTGTCTGATCTTTTGGAGGTTGGGAAAGGCTAATAGACCAAGAAAATGGTCTAGAAAACCCTAGTTTTTTGAGAAGTCTGTGCTGAGCCTGTGTACTGACAGAGATGGTCCAAAATCTTAAAAATTTGTTAGAGCTTGGAATTTGAGCCAGGGTGTCAGAAGGGAGTTTGGCCTAACCAGTTGAGGAAAAGAGTATTAACCTATTTTCTTGGGTGAGGAGACCTAAAAGGGGCTCAAGCGTAGTAGCCCTTCCCAAACCCAAGATTAGGGTTTTGTGATAGCGATGGAGAAATGAAGAGTGGAAGTTGATTAGGAACCTTTACATGATGGATTCAGAAGCCATGGAAGCTTTGCACACCCCTGCATTGAGTTAGGAAGTGTTTGGAGTACCAACTAGTCTTTAGGGAGAATAAGGGCTAGTGAGTGAGAGAGGAAGAGCACCAAGTTTGGTTTAGTAGTAGCAACTAGAAATGATAGCAGGGTTGGCAGAGGAACCAGGGTTGCCTAAATAGCATAGTACCTACAAGTTGAGTGGTGGAGGAAGTGACACCAAGGGGTTATCAAAGGTGAGGCCTGGAGCATTGAGTTAGTGATTGATTCAATCCAACCCTATCCCTATCAGATTGGTATCAGAGCAGTGAAAGATTTGGGAAAGAAATCTTGCATGTCAGACATTGAGTCAAGTGATTCTTCCACCATGGTGACCAATGCAGAACTGGCTAAGATGGTTGAAGAGCAAGAAGAAGATAATAAGCAGTTGAAGGAAAGAATAGCCCAACTGGAGGCAGTAGTGAGGAGTGCACAATTTGAGGGAAGAATTCCAAAAGAAGAAGAGATAGTAGAGGAGGACAAGACCCCTAAACCTGATCTTGTTTTGAATGAAGAGCCTTTCTTGAAGGCATTAAAATATTTGAGTGGAAAAGCACTTGAAGGTATGCCACTTTTTAGTGGAAAGATGGAAGCAGACCTAATCATGGATTGGATAGAAGGCATGGAGAATCACTTTGAGTGTGATGGAGTCACTGAAGCACATAAGGTGAAGGTAGCAAAATCAAGGTTGAGAGGATCAGCTTTGACATGGTGGAAGTTTGTTTAGACTGAAAGGGAGAAAGAAGGCAAACAACCCATATCAACTTGGAAAGGAATGGTTGCTAAGGTGAAGGAAGCCTATATTCCAGATGATTATGAGATCCAACTTCACAAGAAGAGGCAAAGTCTAATGTAGAAATACCAAGATGTTAACACCTATACTGAAGAGTTTCAGAAGCTTTGCTTGAGATCTAATGTGACAGAGGATGAGAGCCTAAAAGTGGCTAGGTATCTTAATGGCTTAAAATGGAATATCCAAGAAGAGATGGCTCTTTTGAGTCCTAAAACAGTCCACCAATGTTATCAGTTGGCTATAAAGATTGAGAAAAGGAACAAAAGAAAGCATGATCAGTCCTCTAAGGGTAGAGGCAGAGGTAGAGATCAAAGGGGACAGCGTGGTGGTTACCAAGATAGAGGTAATGATCAAAGGAACCAAGGGGAATCTAAGCTCACTGAGCATGGAGGTGAAACATCTTCAAGAGGAGATTTAATAGAGGAAGAGGACCTCAAGGAGGTTCAAATAGAGGAAGAGGAGTAGGCAGGAGAAACTCTTATTTTGCAAGTATGAAGTGTTACCATTGCGACCAACTAGGTCACCCTGCTTATAGATGCCCAAAGAAAGCATCACCATCAAGCAATGAAAAGAGAGTGGCTTATGCACAAGAGGACACCATGAGTCCTAAGGCAACTGAGACCAGTCATATAGAATCTTAAATTGGAAAGAGTCTAATGTTTAATAGAGTGTTGATCAAACAACCAGTCAAGGAGGAACCTAAGCAAAGAAGAGCTCTTTTTAGAGTAAGGGTATGTGCAGGATCATCATGGAAAAAACAGGCCCTTAAGTGGCAAAAAATTCAAAAAAATTAGAGTTAGGCAACTTGATGTAAAAATTTGAATAAGTTATATATATTATTTCAAAAATATGTAAAAATAGAATCTGTAACAAATTGTATTTAGTTTCTAATCTACTAGGTTTGTTTAAAAAGGAAAAAAATCTACTTGGTAAAAATTTGAAAAATGCAGTGGTACTTAAATTTTAGGGAAAAAATAAGAAGTAATGTCTGTCTAACCACCCTAATCATAATAAAATGATAATAGTTTTTATAAGATTTTAGATATAAGTAGAGGACTCATGCCCCGATGTTTAGTAATTTTTTTCCAAGTACATAATTAATTATGAATTTTTTATTACAACTTTTAAAAAAATAAAAACTTGTATGTTTGACCACCTTAACTTGGTCAAAACTTCATGAAACTCAATTTTTATTTTTTTAATACTATAGTATGTGAAGCATAGAATGTGATGCATGTTTTGGATTGAAAAAATGTGATACCGTTTGAAAGGTATAAATTTTTTTAAAGAAGCCTATCAATCAGGACTTTTGTTGTAATTTGAATAGAAAATGAATAATAATTACTTATTAAATTCAAAGTAAAGCACAATTTATATTGATGGAAATCTGAGAATCTCTTTTAAAAACCCTTTTCATTTCATCAATTTTTGATTAAAAAATAATCGTGAGCCACATACCCATCATATTGCCACTTTTTGGCCCATCATGATCCTGCACATACCTATAAGGTGCAAAATATTTGGTAAAGTATGCAAGGTCATTGTAGATTCTAGTTCAACAGATAATATAATATCATAAGAGGTAGTAACTAAACTGAAATTTGAAAAATTACCTCACAACAATCCTTACAAGGTCACATGGCTGAATAAAAGGCAGAGTGTCTTGGTGAATGAGCAAGTAACAGTGGAATTTTCAATTGGAGGATATAAAGATAATCTGGTTTGTGATGTATTACCCATGGATGCATGTCATCTTCTACTAGGAAAACCATGGAAATATGACAGAAGTTCTATTTATGATGGGAAAGAGAACACCATCTCATTCAAGAAAGATGGAAGAACCTTCAAATTGTAGTCATTGTTGAAAGAAGATGAGGGACAGTCAAAGGTTCCTAACATCATGTTGAGCAGTGGCAAGGAGTTCCTTAAGGACCTACACCAAAGGAATGAAGGATATGTGGTTTTAATGCAGCCCAAAGTGGAAGAAAAGGCTGAAAGGATAGTCTTATCAAAAGCAGTCCAAAAGTTGCTTGACAAGTACAAGAGCATAGTCAGTGATGGTACACCAACAACTTTACCACCAAAGAGAGCAATAAGTCATCAAATTGACTTCATACCTAGAGCCTCATTTCCTAACAAAGTAGCATACAAGCTCACTCCTGAGCAAAACCTAGAGGTGGCTAGGCAAGTGGAAGAATTGTTGAGTCAAGGTCTGATTCAAAAGAGCATGATCAGCCCTTGTGCAGTTCCAGTTGTTTTAGCAACAAAGAAGGGAGGTAAGTGGAGACTTTGTACTAATTCTAGAGCAATCAATAGGATTAAAATCAGGTATAGATTTCCAATAACCATAATAGAAGATTTAATGGATTGCCTTGGAGGAGCACAGTATTTCACTAAGTTGGACCTCAAGAGTGGCTACCACCAGATTAGAATTAAGGAAGGAGATGAGTGGAAGATAGCTTTTAAGACAAATGATGGCCTATATGAATGGAAAGTGATGCCATTTGGCCTCTCAAATGCCCCTAGCATGTTCATGAGACTAATGAATGAGGTGCTCAATGATTTCACATGGATATTTGTAGTAGTCTACCTTGATGACATACTAATTTTCAGTAAGACAGTAGAAGAACATGTGAAGCATGTGGAGATGGTTCTTAAAAGGTTGCAAGAAGAACAATTGGCAATTAACCTTGAGAAGTGTGAGTTCTTCAAACAAGAACTTGTGTATCTAGGCTTTGTAGTATCCCAAGGAACGTTGAAGATGGATCCAAGCAAGGTGGAAGCCATCCTAAACTAGCCCACACCAACCACAGCAACAGAGGTAAGGAGTTTTCATGGTTTAGCTTAGTTTTATAGGAAATTCATAAGGAATTTTAGTGGTATATGTGCACCAGTCATAGATACTATTAATGGTGGTCTAAAAACAAAGTTTAAATGGACTCAAGTGGCTGATAAAGGGTTTGAAAAACTAAAACAAGAAGTGGCAACTCAACCAATTTTGTTATTGCCTAGTTTTGACAAGTTGTTCACAGTGGAGTGTGATGCAAGTGGAGTAGCAGTAGGAGGAGTACTTAGTCAAGAAGGTAGGCCTGTAGCCTTCTTTAGTGAAAAGCTCAATGAAGCCAAGCAAAAATACTCCACCTATGATCTAGAATTATATGCTTTAGTGCAGTCCCTTAGGAAGTGGAGGCGTTATCTGTTGCCCAAAGATTTTGTGGTCTTCACTGATAACCAGACACTCAGTTACATAAACACCCAAGAGAAGCTAAGTAATAGAAATTTTAAATGGATGGAATACATCCAAGCTTTCACTTTTACCATCAAGCACAAGAAAGGGCAAATGAATAAGGTGGAAGATGCATTAAGCAAAAGGTTGTTGACAGTCCAAGAGATACAACTGAAAAGCATTGGATTAAAGAGTTTCAAGGACCTTTATGGTGAGGATGAAGACTTCTTAGAATCCTACAAGGTGTGCTGTGATTTTGAGAATCATTTTCATAGTCAATATGCTAAGTATACACTACAAAATGGACTGTTATTTAAGGGTAATCTGTTGTGTGTTCCAAAAGGGTCATTGAGGGAAAATTTGATTCAAGAAAAGCATAATGGAAGTCTTAGTGGGAATTTTGGTATCAATAAGACTTTAGAACTAGTGCAAAGGTTCTATTATTGGCCTAAATTGGTAAGAGATGTCAGAAGATATGTGGAGCAGTGTGTTGTTTGCATGAAAGCCAAAGGGGGAGCTAGCAATGCTGGTTTGTATCAACCTTTACCTATTCCTAGCAGACCATGGGAGTGTGTTAGTATGGATTTTGTGGTAGGACTCCCCAAGACTAAGGTAGGGTTTGACAGTGTTTATGTAGTTGTGGATAGATTTAGAAAGATGAGTCACTTTATCCCTTGCAAAACTTCACATGATGCAAGTTACATAGCCCATCTCTTCTTCAGGGAATTTGTAAGAATCCATGGATTTCCATTGAGCATTGTATCAAACAAGGATGTGAAATTCATGAGCCATTTTTGGAAGACTTTATGGAGTAGATTGGGAACAATTCTATCATTTGGATCAGCTTACCATCTTTAGATCGATGGTCAAATAGAGGTGGTTAACAGAGTGTTAGGCAATCTTTTAATATGTTTAACCAAGGAGTATGGACAAACATGGGATATGGTGATTTCTCAAGCTGAATATGCCTACAATGATAGTGTCAATAGAACTACAGGAAAAAGTCCTTTTGAGGTTGTGTATGGGATGCACCCAAGAGGAGTTTGTGAACTTAGAGACCTTGGATCT
Organism: Sequoia sempervirens; assembly: GCA_007258455.2. NCBI lineage: Eukaryota > Viridiplantae > Streptophyta > Pinopsida > Cupressales > Cupressaceae > Sequoia > Sequoia sempervirens. The sequence continues at coordinate 889,869,249 of VDFB02281492.1, forward strand.
CAGGAGAATAGGAGTGGACATGCAGAAGACTTCACTTAGACAATGAAAGAGATTCATGAGTACGTCAAGCAAATAGTTACAACAGCAACCCAAAAGTTGAAGGAAAAAGTTGATTTGTCAAAGAGAGATGTACAATTTGCAGTTGGGGACTATGTTATGGTCCACCTCAACAAATCTAGATTGCAAAAAGGAATGGAAATCAAGTTATAGATGAAAAGAGTGGGTCCATGCAAGATGTTTGCCAAATATGGCAAGAATGCATATAAGGTGGAATTACCATCAGATTTAGGCATCTCTCTAGCTTTCAATGTTTCTAATTTAATCAAGTACAAGGGATCAGTCAATGATGGGGATCAGAATAGTCAAGAAGTTCTCAAGGACATCAACAATGTACCCTTTCCTTATCAAGACAAGATCCAGGTAGAGAAGATCTTGCAGTCCAGAGTACAGAAAGCTACTAGACACAAGGTGTACATGGAGCACCTTATCAAGTGGAAGAACAAACCAGAATCCGAAGCCACTTGGATACAGGAAGACCAGTTCAAGAAACTTGGTATTGACCTAACATTGGTCCCTCATTCCTCTCCTTATTTTTTTGGGAAGAGAGGGGGAGATTGGTGCAAGATCACCTGGCAAAGTTGGAACACTTGGCAAGGTTTAAGCCTTATTGTAGTTTTTGGTTAAGGTTTAATTTTGTTGTGTTTTGTAAGGTCTTGTGGAGCACCTTATTTGTGGTTGTGGACCTTTACTTCTTAGGGTAGAAGTTGAATAAGTTTTGGAATCCTTTTTGTGGTGGTTTCCTAAGCTATAGACTAAAGTTGTAAAACACACTATGTTTTACAACAACAAGTTTTTGGCCATTCTTAGGCTTGAAAGAGGAAACCTAATTGTTTCCAAGATTATAAAAAGATCACTCTCAACCTATTTGAGGATTGGAAGCATTAGGAACGTTTGAATTTATATGCAGATAATAAAAAGAAAGTGATTTTTGTGTGAAAAGTTCTATTTTCCTATTCTTGCTTGTGTGACAGCTGAAAAATGATTTGAAAGACGCATTTTGTAGGGTTGATAGTATGTATTAAAGCCTTTGGAAGTTCTATTTTTGGCACATTATATTGTTTTCTCATCGCTTTCATCAATTTTGTAAATTCTGTGTTTTCTTTCTTACTATTTTGACTGGTAAATCTGGTAAAAGTGGAGGTTTAGTCTATTTCCTCACCGTACCAAGAAGTATGGACTTGTTGGAAAAAAGAATAAACTCCATGTGTGTACATAATTTAGTGGTAGGAGTCAGTAGGGAATCAAAAATCATGCTAAAAATCTTTCCCTAGGCGAGTTGGTTAATACCTAGTTTGGGAAAGATAGTGTAATGTTAGCTCTAACAATGCAAGGGTGATGAATATTCTATTTTGCAAAGTGTGCAGTGGTTGTAGGAGCCTTCATAAAGGTTAGCAAGAAGGAAGAGTTCTTGTCTGATCTTTTGGAGGTTGGGAAAGGCTAATAGACCAAGAAAATGGTCTATAAAACCCTAGTTTTTGGAGAAGTCTGTGTTGAGCCTATGTACGGACATAGAGGGTCCAAAATCTTAAAAATCTATTAGAGCTTGGAATTTGAGCCAAGGTTTCAGAAGGGAGTTTGGCCTAGTCAGTTGAAGGAAAAGAGTATTAACCTATTTTCTTGGGTGAGAAGACCTAAAAGGGGCTCAAGCCTAGTAGCCCTTCCCAAACCCAAGATTGGGGTTTTGTGATAGCAATGGAGAAATGAAGAATGGAGGTTGATTAGGAACCTTTATATGATGGATTTAGAAGCCATGGAAGCTTTACACACCCCTACATTGAGTTAGGAAGCATTTGGAGTACCAACTAGTCTTTAGGGAGAATAAGGGCTAGTGAGTGAGAGAGGAAGAGCACCAAGTTTGGCTTGGTAGCAACAACTAGAAATGATAGCAGGGTTGGTAGAGGAACCAGGGGTGCCTAAATAGGATAGGACCTATAGGTTGAGTGGTGGAGGAAGTGACACCAAGGGGTTATCAAAGGTGAGGCCCAGAGCATTAAGTCAGTGATTGATTCAATCCAACCCTATCCCTATTAGTCTCTCTACATCTGTTGAGCTCTGTGTTGACTGTAGTGCACTCTCAGCTTGATGGAGTTGTCTCCTCATGCTCTCATATGCTACTCATAACCTCAAGAAAGGTCTAAGTGACTCTGGATCCTCCATGATTGGTTAGGGAGCATAGTTAGGGTCCATCTCGTCGTTGTTGATGGATGCAGGCACTATCTCTATGGTAGATTGATGGTAGAACTCTCACAAATCTCTCATCACTCCTACAAAATAGATAATGTACATGATTAGTAACACATCATCATGATATATATATAAATAAAGTAGATAGTACTAAAAGGAAATGCATGAAATTAAATTTCATCACCTATGTCTCTAGTCAGATGAGGATCCTCTCTAGGGGGCATGGAGAACGTGTTGGTCTCTCTTTGACTCTAGATGTTGATGTCTGTTGTAACTATTGTCTATGATATAGTCCTATAATTATGTGAGGACTCTCCATGCTCGTATTGATCCTCAATAGCTACCTCATCACCCTCACTCAGAGGTGGCTCCTCCTCATAATAATCATCCTCTTCATAATCCTCCTCCTCCTCATCCTCTCCTTCATCCTGATCATCATAATCATGATCCGCATCAAACTGGTACTTCTCATCGATAACGTCTATAAAAATATTTGTTGGCCTATATTGTACCCCCTCTACTCTCTCCTCTAGCTCATCACCCTCATCTAGTGTTGGTCTTACATCACCTATAGGAAATTCCATGGGGAACACAGGAGCTAGTCATGCATATGGCCAACACTCCTTATGCTCATCTATGTTTCCGACATCATCAACATCAGATGCTAGTGGCTAGTCATGGTTTGAATCATCAGAATCACTCTCATGAACATGATCTATAGTTAGACAAATAGTATCACCTGGCCTTCAAACACTCGACATTGACCATCTAATGAAGGGGTATGCCCTTGGTGGTGTCTACACCTATCGAAATGGTTGCATGACTTTCCCATAATAGAAAGATTGTATAACATAGTCATGCCTCCAAGCTAGATACCTATCCATCTACATCCTCTATAACTATCTTGTGGGATCTAGCCACTATAGAGTGAGTAGATAAGGTCTCTATAGGATCTAATCCTCCTCTAGCTAGTCAAATCTCACCCTCCAAAAGTGTAAATCCCCATACTGCTACAAGCATTGCAAAGGATAGCTGAATGCTTGTGGATATCTTGTAGCTATAGTACAAGGGAATTTGACAAGCCTAGTACATGTGATATGCTCAAGGGACCACACCTATAGAAGTGTACAATGGACCATACTATCAATCTCTCAAAATAAAAATTGGCCAAGATCATAATACAAGTGTGCTAAAATGCAGCGGCCCCAAGCATAGACTATCCTCTGCTCATACATCCCTCATATCAAGTGTACCAGTCCTTCATCCAAGTGTACCACTGGTCCATCTGGATTGAGAACTAGTGCCACTATGTGCATCATAATCTATCTGACCATAGGAGCTCATGAATACAACAACATGGGAAGATCGATCCATGCTCTAACCCTCTCATCATATATAGGTCCACCTAAACAATATTGCATATCACTCTTCTTCTCCCAAAATGACCAATCCCCCCAGAAATATACCCGCTCTCCCCAATTGGTAACTCAAAGAATGTGATGTACGTCCTCGAGAGTGATAGTAATTTCCCCAGTGGGAAGATGAAAGGTACAAGTATCAACATCCCAACACTCACACAGAGCCATAAGCATGGTGTCATGGTATCTCATAGGTGGCATAAGATATGCCCAATAGATACCCACTAACTGTAAATGCTTTGTCTCTAACGTTGATAGCACTGGCGCATGATCTCTCATAAATGTGAGTTGTCTTCCCCCTAGCCACTATCCTGACTGGGTGGGGACCTATCAAAATCATCACAAAATGCTCTAAATTTCATCTAAATTCTCCAATTTTCACATATATCATCATGCAAGTGTTCTAAAGCCAATATAGTTTTCTTTTGTAATGGCCTTAGACAATTTAGAACCCTTTTAGGACATTTTGTAAAGAAATGAGACACTTCACAAAGAAACGAGACACTTCACAAAGAAATGAGACACTTTGTGAACAAAAGGGACACTCTGCAAATAAATGGGACACTTTGCAAGAAAAGGGGACACTTTGCAAAAAAAAAATTCCAAGACCCTAAATTAACCTACCCATGCATTAAAAATATTAAATTATCACAAATCACAAGGTGAAAGCTGCAGAATCAACATACCTCATAATATAGCTCGCTATGCACCACCTGCTCATGAAGATCATCCAACCAGAAAGGTGTGTAATCCCATCTGCTTGGCATATTCTTCTCTCACTCGTCACTCTCAAGATACAATAAAGTAAAATGAATAGTAAGTGACAAGTTACTTTCTTCTCCTTCTTTTAATCTCGTTTTATCTCTTTTTACTTTTACGCATTAACATAAGGTTATTATCTTTTAAAGAACCCATAACGTAGATCTTCTTCAAATCAACATAAGAGGAGCTAGGGCAATCCATTTTTGACACCATTTGATGTGTTGGACTCATGATTCCGCACCCAAAATCATCATCCATCTATTTTTATGTGGCATGGTACTTGGAAATTCTCTACGATACGATGTTTCTTATTCAACATGGCTAGATTGCTACATTGATTCCACCTCCATAACGTTACATCCCAACACTCAAACAAAGCCATAAGCATGACGTCATGGTATCTCATAGGTGGCATAAGATATGCCTAATAGATACCCATTGAATGTGAATGCTCTATCTCTAATGTTGATAGCACTAACGCATGATCTCTCGTAAATGTGAGTTGTCTTCACCCTAGCCGCTATCGCGACCAGGTGGGGACCTATCAAAATCATCACAAAATACTCTAAATTTCATCTAAATTCTCCAATTTTCACATATATCATTTTGCAAGTGTTCTAAAGCCAATATAGTTTTCTTTTGTAATGGCCTTAGACACTTTAGCACCCTTTTAGGACATTTTGTAAAGAAATGAGACACTTCACAAAGAAACAGGGCACTTTGCAAACAAAAGGGACACTCTGCAAATAAATGGGACACTTTGCAAAAAAAAATTCCAAGACCCTAAATTAACCTACCCATGCATTAAAAATATTAAATTATCACAAATCACAAGGTAAAAGTTGCATAATCAACTTACCTCATAATATAGCTCGTTGTGTACCACCTGCTCATGAAGATCATTCAGCCACGAAGGTGTGTAATCCCATCTGTTCGGCATATTCTTCTCTCACTTGTCACTCTCAAGATACAAGAAAGTAAAATGAATATTAAGTGACAAGTTACTTTCTTCTCCTTCTTTTAATCCTGTTTCATCTCTTTTTACTTTTACACATTAACATAAGGTTATTAACTTTTAAAGAACTCATAACGTAGATATTCTTCAAATCAACATAATAGGAGCTAGGGTAATCCATTTTTGACACCATTTGATGTGTTGGAATCATGATTCTGTACCGAAAATCATCATCCATCTATCATTATGTGGCATGGTACTTGGAAATTATCTACTATACAATGTTTCTTATTCGACATGGCTAGATTGATTCCTTGATTCCACCTCCATAAAGTTAGTGAAATCAAGGGGGCATACATCTACCCTCGAATTAGATTCCTAGGAGTTAGATAAAAGGATTTTTGGATAATTAATGAATGTTTGTTGTAGAATGCGGTTCCTAATGTTGTGGTTGTACAAATAACTACATTGGGGGCTTCATTCTCTTGTCTTTTCAACGAGTATCCATTATGTAATAAAGTGCATCATTTAGAGTCCTTTAGCTTACATATGCACATAGAGTCATATGGGCACTAAATTGGGGGCTTAATGTGCCATAGAAAATTGGACCCTCTTGAGAAAAGAGACAATTTCATGCATAATTGGACCCAGTTTGGAGTTCCTTCACATCATTTACTCTTCAAAATAGCATTTAGAGGCCCCTAAGACCCATTATTTTTTATCTAGAGGCCCATTTTACTTGAAAAATCACATAAAACTTGACAAATAACACTTAATTATCTCAGGGTATGTGCAGGATCATCATGGAAAAAACAAGCCCTTAAGTGGCAAAAAATTCATAAAAATCAGAGTTAGGCAACCTGACATAAAAATTTGAATAAGTTATCTATATTATTTAAAAAATATGTAAGAATATAGCCTGTAGCAAATTGAATGTAGTTTCTAAACTACTAGTTTTTTTTAAATCTATTTGGTGAAAATTTGAAATTTCAATGCAATGGTACTTAAATTTCGGGAAAAATAAGAAGTAGGTGTCTGTTTGACCACCCTAACCACAATAAAATGATAATATTCTTTTATAATATTTTAGTTATAAGTAGAGGACTCATTCCCCAATGTGATGCATATTTTTTTGTAAATTTTTTCCAAGTAAATAATAAATTATGAATTTTTTATTACAACTTTTTAAAAAATATAAAAAATCATATGTCTGACCACCTTAACTTGGTCAAAACTTAATGAAATTCAATTTTATTTTTTTAATCCTATAGTATGTGAAACATAGAATGTGATACATGTTTTGGATTCAAAAAATGTGATATCATTTGAAAGCTACAGATGTTTTTCAATCAGCCTATCAATTAGGAATTTAATTATAATTTCAATAGAAAATGAATAATAATTACTTATTAAATTTAAAGTAAAGCACAATTTATATTAATGGAAAGCTGAGAATCTCCTTTAAAAACCCTTTTCGTTTCATCAATTTTGGGTAAAAAAATAGTTGTCAGCCACATACCCATCATATTGCCACTTTTTGGCCCATCATGATCCTGCACATACCCCTCATACCCCAAAAACCCACCTTCAAAAATTAGTAGTGAGACCCATTTGCCACCTTGGGCAATTGAGTTCCCTATCGTGGGACCCATTCGACAAGAGTGGCGTATGAGTCCCTTTTGATGGAAATTTCATTTTTGAGTGGGAATTTGATTAATTTAACTTAATTTTCTATAAATGTCAGCATCTTAGGTTTAAATAATGGGAAAATAAGGTGTTGTTGCTTATAAATACTCATTTTAAGTCATTTCACACATTTTTTGTCATTTTTCAAGAGCAATTTCTAGAGTCAAGTCTTGCACAACAAGTCTCATTAGCAAAAGTTAAAGTTTTAGGGTAGCAAACTAGGGTTTTTGCAGGTCTTGAAGCACACTCTTTTTTATCAAAAATTCAATATTGCAAAGGGTTGATAATGGATGCCTATGGTGAATCATGAAGAAATCTAGAGTGAAGAGGTGCAACTAGCCAGCAAATCACACCTAACGACTTGGTTTCATATTGATTCCATCTTCCAATTTCACTCTATCTTCAAATTAAGGTTTGCATTTTATTTGTTTTTCATTTGCATGTCATTTAATTTCCATTTTTCATGTGTTGTAAGGTTTCTAGGGTTAATATTTTTCATCATACAAATCATCTTTGCATTTCTTATTTTACAACAATAGAATATGACTTTTGTCATATTTCAGATCTTCCTAGTCTTTAACACATCTATGGCTAGGGTTTTATGCAGAATTTTCTCCATTCAAGGTTTAATTACCCAACTAGGGGTTTGAACAAGGAAAACCCCCATTAGATAAACAATTTTGAGTTGTTTTCTAGGAATTTTTTGAGATCCCAAATTAGGTTTCTATTAGAAATTGTTGTGCAGGTGTCAAGGTGCAGAACAAAAATTTGAAGTTATAGATATTTGAAAGTGGAATAATTTTCCATGCATGACGAATGAGTCCCTCTTGAGGTGTAGATTTGACTCACATGTAGATCCTGGTTCCCAGTTGACAAAAAATAGCTTATGTGCAGAAAAACCCAGAACTAGGACTGATTCGCCTAGGGTGGCGAATGAGTCCCAGTCAGCTCAAATTTAGACTTCATCAGTTTTCTATATTGTCTTCCAATCTTATCCAGTTTCTCAGGTGCACATATTCTGAAAACAACCCTCTATTTGATTTAGTTTACATTTTTGTTCATCCTTTTTAAGCTTTTTGCAAACAATACTATGTTTTCAAACATAGCATAAATGTAGATTTTGAATTCATAATTAGTCAAATAGATCACTTAATTACATTTAATCCATATAACATCGCACATAACATAATTTGAATGAAACCTTTAGCATTTTTGGTCCTATCTCTCTCCTTTTAGGTGAAAAACCCTAGAAGAGTTAGAGAGCCCTAAGGTGCCAAAAATCTACAGTTCAACATAATTTTTTATAATACCAAAAATAATAATTCATGTGAAGATAGTCATTGAATGCAAAAATTTAATTCCCCAAGCTACACACCTAGGACATTATCTAATCAAACACTTTTTTATGAAAAAATGACACCATTGACCAATATATGGAAACTTCATGTCATACAACACAATATATACACAAGTGTCATGCAAAACACAACATAAGGATATTAATAACACAAATGACCTTAGTATTACTACAAGAAAGGTTGCACTAGTAGAAGACTTACCAATTATTGGATGAAGTCACCACAATGAAATTATGAGAGAGTAGAATGACACTCAAAGAATAACTGAGTACTATTCCATGATCGTGATTTCTCAAGAGTACAACACAAGGGTAAGATGAGGAATCATCAACATGGAAGCCATGCCAAAACACACATGAAGAAAATAGCAACACTAAGGGAAACCTATATAAATAGAGAAATGAATAGAAGATATCACACCTCTTTTACACAACATGACCACCAACTTCTTGAACAAGGAGAGCGATGAGGCTAAAATCCACCTCCAATTAGCTCAACAATGACTTAAAGAATAACTAAACGTAAGGAAAAACCTTCATAAAAGGTTACCTTAGTAGGAGGAGCATAACTCCACCAATTGGAATGACAATGATTCATTTTAAACAAACACACTTAAAAAAGAAAAAGGTGCCATAACTACCAAGGTATGACACATATCTAAAAAGTGAAACCAAGTCAAGGGGAAAAATTTTGTATACAATTTTTTTCAAAGAAATCACCAAAATAAGCCATGGTTTCATAAAATAGGGGATATAAGCAAAATATAGGGTTAAAACACTCGTAAAGACTCTAGTGCATGATAGGGAATGATGGAGCTTGTTCAAATCCTAGGACTTTTTTTTTTTTTTTTTACCCAAGTCTAAAACCCTATTTGTATGGCCCTAGTGATTTACTTTTTTTTTAAGGTTGACTTGCTATAGTACATAAAAAATAATTCAAATGATCCTCTCAAGCCTTTGCATTCATTCCTTTACCAACCCTATTCCTTATGATTGTCTAACAAAATTTACATTGCATGTATTTAAAAAAAACCTATTAAGTGCCTGCTTAAGTGGTTCCCACCAATAGACTATGTGTCCTCTTATCATTGCATCACATCCACTTAGTGCATTCCAATTTCATAACCTTCATCGTGAATGTAAATTGTGAAGCCAATATGTAGTGTCATCTATTAGTTCCTTATTTGGTTGTAAAACTTCTTCGCAACACGGTTTCACGTCTATTTCACTCTTCTTGAATTACAATATCCCAATAGCTTGATGTGTTCCTTGACCTTATTAGAGTGCACACTTTCTTCACATCATGAGTTCTATTTCTCAAAATATTTCCAAAGTTAAGATGGTGCACTTGATAAAGACAAATAGTACATTACACGTGAATGTTCCTGATTTGGTTGCAATTTCTTAGTTCATCCTAGTTTTCATCTAGTCAAGGTTACTAGAAAAAATGTGATAATGCACTTTTCTTTCACATTTTAATGGGCTTGCTCCAGTCTATAGCTACTCAACACTTGGCATATCTTGATTGAGTTGCAAGGTTCTAGTGCATTGTAACATAAACCAAGGACTTTCTAATTATTTGTGTGATGTATTGAGAAGATGTAGTGGCTATAGATCTATCGTGCCAAATTTTGATCACTAACTATTATTTAAATTTGCAAGTAGATACACACAAACTGTGATATTGGAAAAAGGAATTGAGGTCCTAAATTACACTTATTCCAATATGACACAGGCTGGACTTTCAAGGAATCCGTCGATTGTTTTAATGAAGGCTGTTTACAAAACAATCGACGGATTCGCTGAGAAAGTAATTGATGAGCACATTAACAGAAGATTGGGAAAAGCAAACCCAAACGAAGAGGATTCTGTTAAAGACATGATAGATGTGCTGCTTGACATGGCCGAAACAGAGGGCAAGATAATCTCACGAGTCCACATCAAATGCATCATAATAGTAAGTTTGAGAATCAAAGGCCTTCTTCGATTTCACAAATCTGACTACAAATAATTATAAACTATTCTTCTTACTGGGGTAAATTAGATAATCAGCATCCTCCTCTTCCCTCTATTATTGCTCTCGTCGTCTAACGGTCTTGTTCTATTTTTATGTTCTGAACTTTAATCTTTATGAAATAAAAAGTTGTCATATTTTCCATCGAATATGTGTAACAATATTTTAATAAAAGGTAGTAGAGACACTTGAATGAGTTTTCTATTAAAGTTGTTGTAAGTTTTTGGATTTAACTGTGTATGTTTTTGTCCCAACATTTCGGATCACACTCAGCATCCATTATCAGATCCCAAACGTTGACACAAAAACATACATAATTGAATCCAAAACTTACAACAAATATAATCACTTATTAAAATAAAAAAAACTATTCTGCTTATGAGTATCGCTTCAGGAAATGAACTGTCTGTGTGCAGGATATTGTGAATGCAGGAATGGAAACATCGTTGACATTACTGGAATGGGCAATGACTGAGCTGCTGAGGAATCCTACGACGCTGGCTCGAGCACAGCAAGAGATGGAATCAACGGTGGGCAGAGATCGCAGAGTAAAGGAGAGTGACGTCGTGAAGCTCGACTATTTGCGATGCATGGTGAAAGAAACTTTTCGACTACATCCGCCATTACCCCTGCTCATTCCACACAAGTCAATGGAAGGGTGTAGCGTGGGAGGATATTTCATTCCGCCAAAGATGAGGCTGTTTGTGAATGTGTGGGCAATAGGGAGGGATGAAAACATTTGGAAAGATGCTCACCACTTTAAGCCGGAGCGGTTTATTGGCAGTAACAAGGATGTAAGAGGTTAGGACTTCGATTTGCTGCCCTTCGGAACAGGAAGAAGAGGATGCCCTGGGATTTCCGTGGGTCTCTCGAACGTTGAGCTGGCACTTGCTCAGCTACTTCATTGCTTTGATTAGAGAGTGGAGGGTGACGTAGATGTGGCGAAAGAGTTTGGATTGGCTGTTCCTAGAAAAAATCCACTGTTGGCACGCCCTTCATGGAGGCTCGCTGCTGAATATCCTATTTAGCAACTATCTTCCATACTCCTTATGGCTATTACATATTTAGTATTAGGGAATTCATGATGTACTCTAATAAAGTAGTTGTAAGTTTTTATCCATCCTTATCATGCCATACACCTAGTAGCTCTTTTATCTTCTGGTTTTCTTCCTCAGTTGTATGTATCAGTTATTTGTAATTCTTCTTATTTCAATATTAAAAAATATACATTATCTACTCCTCAATCTCCGCGAAGGACAACAAAACCCAATATAACATGAAGGGCTTAAATTTGACGGTCGACCTTGCCTGTCAATAAATTTTTTAATGATGGTTATCTATTCAAAGGTGCCCTTAAAACATTATGATATACCTCAGTATATGTAAAATTACATATATATCATTATAATTCAATATAAATTTTGACAGTCTATCCAAAATATCTCCTTTCATCTATATAATCTTCTTAAAATTTTGATCGTATTTTATGGAAAAAATCTCTAAATACAGTGATACGACCATCAAATTTAAGCCCTGATAACATGTGTTTCATTTGCATATTAGGTATTCCAAAGTAATAGGGGTTGTCAAGAAGAAAATGTGTACCATCTTCAAAATAAATATCGATAACAGATTTATATGGGGCATCATGTGTTCAAGGAATTGGTTGTTTTTTTTTAATTAAAGGTCTCAAATAGTTTACAATATTATTTTATTAATTGAAGTATTTAATATGTGTATTATTGTCTTTTAGTTTAGAGTTAAATTTATATGTGTATTTATTTTCTGAAATTTGTTCATATTATAGTTTGATTTCATTTCATGACAGTATTAAACAATTAAATAATATAAATTAATACAATAATACATCAAATTAAATCAATATTAGGATTCTAAAGTTGAGACACCTTAATTCCAATAGATTTCATTTAATAATAGTATTAGGGTCTTACATTCAACAAGACTTAATTCTTGGTGGGTTCTTTGTAATCTATTCAATGTCATAAAAAATAAAAATATTTTCTTTTTCTTTCTCTTCAAATTTTGATGATTTTTTGGTTTGCAAAACTAGAACTCCAGAATCCTAGAACTTAGACACTCAATATTGAAGCCTATGGATGTATTTTTACCTGGATAAAGAAGATGACTCATGACTACACTATGACAAATAAGAGATCAACTAATAAGAGTGGGTCGCTCCCATACACTTCTCGCTTTAAAAAACTGAGGAGGGTGACCCTAGAGGCCAAACAAGACAATTAACAAGAAATGAACACAATATATTAACTATTTAACAAGCCATACCCCATGTAGATGAAAACCCCAAACATTTATCACTAATATTTAACTATGCTAGCTTATTATGGAACATACCTATATACCCCTCTAATAGGGTATAAAAATAATAAGTTCTATAGATGCCTCAAATTCACCTTATTGAAATTATTAATCAATTTCATTCATAATTGAATTCACTAATTATCTAAAATTCACTTACATATATTTTAGAAAATAAATTGTTTTTTGCTAAATGATGTTTGATTGATTGTATCTTTTTTTATTTAAAATAAAATATCTACCAAACAAATTACATTAGACCAATCAAAATACTATAAATCAATTATTCTTAAGAACATAAAAGACTAGAAAACATCAACTTTAAACAAACATAAATAAATTATTGATTTTTGATTTGTACAAATTCTATGTTAAATTCAAAAAATTGAATCTAATAATGTTTTGCTCAAACATCTAATAAAATTACTACTTTTTTTTTATGAATATGCATGTCTATTAATTAAAAATCAAAATATAATATACATATTTACAAAACAAGGGTAGGAGGACACAAGGTCACTCTCCAAAGTCACATGGGCAGTGCTTGGAAAGGGGTGGAGGAGAGTCCCTGTCATCTGGTTTATCCCATACATCAGTAGGGTCTGAAATGTCGTTAGACACAGACCATCCATCTTCAATATTATCATCTTTATCTTTATTCGCAGTGTCAACAGGAGATGGAGGAGGGTCCCAGTCATCCGGTTTTTCCCATACATTAATAGAGTCCAAAATGTCGTTAGACACAGACCACCCATCTTCAATATTATCATCTTTATCTTTATTCTGCTCATCAATCTGAACCAGAGAAATAATCAGAACCAACCGAAAGAACCATTTGAATGACTTTAAGCGCTTTTCCCTCACTATCTCCACCCAGTGACTACCTATATCCTTCCGGGTGGGACAGAATTATAGTGCCAAATTCCCTCCAACAATGGAGTTCAAAGATAAGGATCTGGTAGACGAGCTACCGGGAAAAAAATTAGGATCAAATATTAGTATACAATTGGCTCTCATCCCCTCATTACGCCGACAATTGCAATAAACACGCTGAGAACGACTTGAAAAAAAGGTACGAAAGCAATATGAAGTAAAGCTTTTAATAAAAGTTAAAAATGAATGAATGGCCAGGGCGGGGTGATGTGGTAGGTTGGACCGACAGAAACGATTCCAAATCTACGGCTCAGAGATAAGGTTGATTCTGTGGCGTTGCTACACTCTTCAATTCCACGGAAACCTCATCATTCGCTGTCAGATGGCTTCATAATAGTTGTTTGCAGTCACCACTGATATAACCATTTGTCGAAAAACACAGAATGCCAATTTCTTAGCCAACTGGGCTACGTACAAATGTCACGAGATAAACATTATGTACAAAATAGGGAAGCCGGCATTTGTTTAGATAAAACTCAGAGACAGCTATTTATTACATAAACTCAGACAAAAAGAGAGAGGCTACATTTGTTGAAACAATTTGCAGGTTCAATATGCTAAAATGACACATACCAATAAATGTTTCAATTTGTTAAAATGACACATATCGATAAATGTGGCTATTTATTCTTAAATATAATTTAGATCTAGTCCAAATAGATTTTCTTAGATTGGAGGAATCTCCTGGGTATCTGTCCCCCTATAATGTGACCGGTGTCACTGGCGTGACACACCGTCTGGTACCACGGGGATGGTGGGGAGACTAGACCTCACGACCTCTTGCCTACAACAGGATGCTTTAACCAGATCTAGTCCAAATAGTTAAAAGTTAAATTTATTATTAATAATAATAAGATAAACATTTTTTTTTTAATACAAGTGAGGTGTGAAATACCATTAGATGGGATGATATTCAATAGAGTGGTTCAATTATGGATCAAATTGAAATGAGATATTTGACATAGTGAAATAATTGCTAGTTAAAACATAATTTAATTTAGGTGATTAAATTTTTCTCAAGTAAATTGGAAAATATCAAGTAGATTAAATTAACATGTATATGTTATAAAATTAATTTATTGTGTTTTTATTATAATATCTTTTTTGGGAAAAAATAGAAAATAAATAATAGAAATAGGAAAAGAAGAAAAGTGTCAAGGAAAAAAAAAGGCTTATTTGAAGGGAATTTGGATTTGGATTGCTTGTTATTGGTGGAAGGGAGTTGTATGGGTGTGTGTATATGATCAAAGGAAAGAATTTATCCATAGTGTGAGCTTAAAGAAAGGGGTATTTTTCTTATTTCAATTTATAATTAAAATATATTTCTTTCATTTCCATGCCCACATTAGATAGAGGTATATGACTTTGGTATTAGAAGAAGAATTTAGCTTTTTCTTGTCATTTAAAATTTTTATTTGAACATTAAAAAATATACATTATGTAGCCAAGTTATAACTTTTTTTTTCTAAAATCCTTGATTCTTTAGAATTAAAAAAATTGACTTCATAAAAATGTTGTACACTTTCGATTCAAATGAGCACTCTTGAAATATATTTTATTTTAAGGGCAGAAAATTATTTAGGAATTTTTAAGGTATCGTGACTCCATTGATGGAGGCTTTAGAATTTTAATGGTTTTGACCTCATTATATGAAAAAAAGGTACTATAAGACTCATTTGAATGAATTAATATGGGAGAAAATAAGACTCTTTATTATTTTTCTATTTAGAATCTTGTGGGACTATGTCCAAATTATTATCCCACTCTTATTGCATTAAATTTGATGCCACACTCTAATAGTGTTTGGACATGATGCATCTACAATTTGAGGTATATGATGTAGGATAAAATTGGATCTCAACATTGCCCTAATTCTTGAAGTGACTCAAATGGCGACAATAGAAAGAGTTATTAATTAAGTAATAATTATGTCTAATAGGATAAATATAATGAACCAAAATGTAATTTAGTAATATACTTAGAGGGTGTGTATATTCTTATTATGATACATAAAGGACATTCCACATTTGGAGCAATTTTGTGATTTTCACTAGGGTACTCCCCTCACCTTGCAATGGGAATTCATACTTAGGTCCACATATCCATATCTTTGAGCTATTGTGATGACATTCATTATCATACATAATACCTAATTCATCCACATATCCATACCTCTATGATTCTCATCCTTATTTCCATTGGATATTGTATCCAACATAATTCCTAACTCTCTCCATGCGTGTGTATGATACTTGCTGGCATGTGTATTCTATGATGGTTATTCACAATGTTTATCACATTTGTGAGTTGTACTTCTCTTGTTTTGTGTGGTATGTGTAGTTATACCCAAGTGACACTTTCCTAGCATAGTTGGGTAGAACTATGTGTACCACATGGTTGGGTGTCATTCAACCTCAATTGGGGATTAATGAACTTGGAGGACTCTTCTTGAAGAGAATGATGGACTCTCATGAAACCCTTGAAATTGTATATGTCTCAGTATTAAAAAATGTAACCATTAAAAAAATAGTTCCTTAAGACCATTTTAGTAATGATTATAATATTTTTTCTTTTTAAAATATGATGTGGGTTATGATCCATGCACATCTAGGATGAGACCCTTTGAATGTAATAATTTATTGGCATCATCTCATATTTTTGCATGGCTCATTTTTTGAGGTGTTCATACATTTAGAATGTTGAAATCATGATAATTGGTTGTGTTAGATTCAAGTTATTTAATTATTTAATCAATTTTTATGGATATTTTTAGTTGGATTACATTTTTATCACACAGGTGACAAGGATAATATTATTAACTTTAGGGCATGTTGATGTTGGTGTCCAATGGGGAGAATATTTTGTAATAAGTTCACCATAATTGGCTATGTGGTTAATAGTTAAATGAATTTAAATAATTTTTATTTTTGGCATAAAGAAAACTTGATATATTGGTAAACATTCTATTTTTTTCCTTGATAGGTTGAATATATCGATTCCTCCATCATCATGTTTTATCTTTGTGAACCACTATAGGGTGTTGTCATTGTCATTTTGGTTTCTCCTTATGAAGGGGGAATGAGTGAGGTATGTTGTGAAAAAATATTTTCCTCTCTCATGTCCTTGGATACAATTTGGATTATAAACCTAATAAAATTTCCAATACGATGTTTTAAGAGAGGGTCTTGGAGAGAATTTTTGTTTAGTCTTTGTCTCTGGACACTAACACTGAACATTGACTATAGTGAGCTAAGCCTTGAATAAAAAATAATTTTGGGACTAGAACATGGCATGATGAAATCTTTCACAATGAAAGTATACCTCCCACATGCTAGTCTCCTTTGTATGCACTATTGTCCTTTATTTTTCAAATAGTTGGAACTTCTAATCATTTTTTAGGGAAAATTTGTATATAGTGTTGGAAATATGAACAATAACCCAAATGAAGTTAGCCACACTTCAAAGGATCAACCAAGAAGAATACCATCCACATGACTAAAGAAATGTTGCAACATGAGAAAGAAGACAACTTGATAAAATGATGATCTATGATGAATTTGATCTAGAATGATTTACAAATGTACAAGATCCTTCCTTATATAGGAAAGGATAGAGGCAATCCTTCACAATGCAAGTATACCTCCCACATGCTAGTCTCCTTTGTATGTACTATTGTCCTCTATTTTTCAAATAGTTGGCACTTCTAAGAGTTTTTTAGGGAAACCTTGTATATAGAATTCATTCCTGTATGTTTTCTAAACATTCCCATGTCCAAATTTGGTTCATAGGTGTATTTAATATGAAGACAAATGATTTTTTTATTGAAATTGATTCCATTACATGAAAATGACTATTTGTTATTCTAGGAGACCTAAATTCGCACTTGACCCTTATATTTGTCACCACATCACTTGATCAACTAGTTGCATAAGACCTCTAATATAATCGATTATATTATCATGCACATGCATACGTATAGATATTTGTAGCATCATAAATTGTCACACTTGAGAACTTCACACTAGGTTTATCATATAGTAGTCACTCTAAAATTATAATAGTTTATTGTAATTGCATAGTTGACCTAAGTACACATTTGAATCATTAAATTCTATCAATTATTAATCAATCAATCAACTGCAAAGAAAGAACCAAAACCTAGATCTACGATTTTGGCTCTTCCATTGCAGTTAGTAGCCAAGTGGGTGTTTGTGATAGTTTTTTGTTCTTTCCATTGTGATATAGGATAAGGTGTGATTTAGACCATAGATCCCTTTTTACCACATCACATTTTGGTGAACCTGATGCTTATCACTCTCTAAAAACCTTCTAAAATCTTAATTAGGCCATCTTATATTTTGAATACAATTTAAAATATTTTGAAATTATCATTTATGCATGCATATTTTAGTGAAAAGAATTGCAAAAGTACAAAATTGTATAGTGTTTCTCATTTCAAATGATAAAATAGTGTTTGTTTTCTACATTTTTATGAAAAACTGAGTTAATTTCACATTTGAATTCCAAAAATTATCTTTTAAACATTTTACATTGCTTTAAAAATATTAAAGCTCATGCATGATTGTATCACATAGAAAAAATGGGGTCTGTGCATTGCCAAAAATCTATTTGTATCTTGACCTCAAAATCTATAACATAAGATCACTGGATAGCTAAATTTATTTCCTTATTTTTAAATCATTGAAAATTAACTCCTCTGGTCTAAGGCACTAGGGCCCTTGTCCAAATTAGTTTGGATCAAATCTCAGTGGCAACATTCTCTTTGAGTTTTTTATCTAGATGTATTCCCAATTTCTACACACACACACACACACACATATTGTTGGTGTATAACTCCTATAGTTTACACTAACTCAATCATAGTTAGGTGACTCATTCCAATGAGTTGTAGATAAGGTTCCTCTCCTCATAAGGTGGTTGAGTTGTCTCTCGACTCCTTCTCGATGAGTTGTAGGATAATTAGGACCTCTCCTATTCTCATGCCAAATGGTCCTATTCCTATGGCTTATGGTTGCTCACCTCTCTACTATAAATTGAGGGTTTGAGCTCTCTATCAAATGGGTCAGCTAATACAATCTATTCATTGTGCTTGTTCCTCATCTCCTAGATCCTGCTAGTTTCTTATATATATATATATATATATATATATATATATATATATATATATATATCGTAAGTGCACCAAGATGGTTCCCAAAAAGGGGCTTAAGTGGCCACTTTTTTTTCTTCTGAAATTAGGAAATATTGACGTTGGACATGAAATTAAGGATAGTTACACTCAAAATTTTGAGACGGAACAAAAATAAGGATCGAAGTGCTCCAAGTCTACTTTCTAAACTACTAATTTATTTTGAAAATGGTTGAGATTAAGGGGTTCAAAAAAGGGACGTACACATATTGGTGATATTTTTGTCAGAAAAACATAACATAGCAACTCTTGTACGACCTAGCATGGTGAACTTTTTTATAGTATTTTTAAAATCACTACAGTCAGAAGTTAGCTAATAGAATCTAGTTGATGCATAATTTTTTTGATAATTTTTAAATGAATATTTTAATTTTAACTAATTTTCTAAGTGGGCACTTCCTGAAAAGTGAAATTTTGGCCGTGCTCCGCCTTCAAATTTTGGAAAGTAACAGATTTTTTTTTTTTTTTTTAATTTGTAGAATGGAGCCTAGTTTCTAAAAATTTAATTTATTTGAAATAATGGAGTCTAGTTTCTAAAAATTTAATTTATTTGAAATTTTGATGAAGGGTTAATCTATAATTAAAAAAACACCAAACACTACTTTTTGGCAAAAAAGAGATATACAAACAAAATAAATTTTGGATGAAAGGCTTAACATTGTCAAAAAGTGAAAATAAATACATCATTGGATAGCTAAGAGAGAACCTAACATTACCCATGTGTTCAATTTTGTCGATATTGAACCAGATGCAATCCTGATGGTGAGCAGGAACTCGATTATGTGAAAAAATGTAGAATTTGCAAAAACATGTCTCTGGTCATTAGGAATGCCCTCCAAGCCTTTGGGTTGGTATTCCAAGGAAAATACCAATGCTAAGGCTCAGGGACTCCCAAAGAAAAATATAACACGAACGCGTTATAACGCACTCACATTATATCTTCCTTAATGTTAAATGCCACTTTATTGAATGTTTGTTGATATATTTGTATGTTTGTATGTAAATGTATGCTGGTGTGTCATGTATGTATGTATGCATGTATACCTATATGTATCAGTGCATGTATATTTTATGGATGTAGGATTGCATGTAATTAAGTATTATGCTTGTATGCATTTATGTATGTCTTTAGAGGAAGGGAGAATTTTAAAAGAGAAAGAGAGAGAGTTGTCTAGGTAGGGTGGGATGGGGAGATGGAGAGAGAGTTTGGAGAGAGGGAGAGCGGGTAGAAGTGAGAGTTTAAGAGAGAGGGAATGGGAGAGAAGGAGTTAGAGTGAGGGGGAATTAGCTAGGTATGGTGAGAGGGAGAGACTTGAGAGATAGGTAGGGAGAGGGAATGCGAGAGAGAGAGAGAGAGAGAGAGAGTGAGACTTGAGAGAGGGAGAGGATGTGGGAGTGAGTTCAACCTAAGAGACAGAAATAAATAGGGGGTGGAGTGAGAGTGACTTGTCTAGGTAGGGTGGGAAGGATAGATAAAGAGAGAGAGAGAGAGAGTTACCTAGGTATGTTTCCAAAGGGAGTGACATGAGAGAGAGGGTGGGAGAGAGTGGGACAAGGTGGAAGAGGGTGGGAGAGGGTGGAAGAAGGTGGGAGAGGTTCAAAAAGGGTCAGAGAGAGTGGGAGAGGGTTAGAGAAGGTGGGAGAGAGTGGG
>VDFB02281492.1:889890224-889909388 GCA_007258455.2 Sequoia sempervirens
GGGAGGGTGGGAGAAAGTGGGACAGGGTGGGAGAGGGTGAGAGAGAGTGGGAGAGGGTGGGAGAAGGTGGGAGAGGGTGGGAGAAGGTGGGAGAAGGTGGGAGAGGGTGGCAAAAGGTGGGTGTAAGACCCCACCTCGAATGTGTAATGCCCCACCTTGCATGTGATTAGTAAAGCCCTAATATGTTCTATGTGATCCTAAATAGATGGTAAGATGTATTATGTATGATAAATAGTGTAATTATTTGGTAATATTCTTGCTTATGCTACCGTGAATGTAAGACGGTCCCATTTTGTATCCCCCATTTTATTTCAGTTGAACAAGTGGTTAGATGATAATTATGATGAAATGAATGATAAAACTCATTTTAGGATTCATGGGAATTAACCTTGATTTAATTATGATAGATGCACATGTGAATTGTTGGATATAACTTGAAAGAGTTGGGTTATTTGGCATATTAAATTTTGGCAAATGGTTCATCATTAATGTTATAGGAGTTTAAAATGAATTACTAAGGTGGTAAACAAAATGATGGAGTGACTATTTCATTGACTATATTCTTGTATTAGAGTAAGTGTGTATTTCCTTTGATTATAATGAAAATTGAATCATTAGGCTTATTTGATGTACTAATGAGTAAATAGTTCATGAGTGAAAATTATTTGAATTGGATTAGCTAATAATATGAAGAGATATATGATCTAATCATGTTGACCTTGGTAATGTGCAAGAATTGAATATGTAAATAGGATGATAGATAAATGTTGGAATCAAATCAAATACATCTTTGGGAAGTTCTAACTGTATCCCTATTTGACTTAGAAGCGTTTGATGTTTTATTATTGGTTGGATGACTATGTTTGAGTGGAATCCAATTGTAAGACATGTGATGTGAGTTTGGTTGGGGTTGGAACCCTTGGTTAAGATCAAAATTCGTATGGATTTTTGTGTGGGTTTTAAAAAGGGATTATCGAATCAATTTCCTTGGTTTTTGAACACGAATAGACCCATAGGACATAGGTTTGGAACCTTTTTTGACACATGTGAACTTCTACTTGGAGTGTGAAAAGACCTCTCAAAATTCCACATTCATGAATGTGACAAATTGAAAAAGTGTTGGGGCTTGGGAAGAGTGACTTGTCACTCTCAACCTCATACTCCCCAAAAGTTCTTGGAACTGGCACAAGACTCACACATGTGTGAGCACTTGTGGGAAAGAGTGTAGGTTTGGAGGATCCCTATATATCTCAAGAAGATGGAAGATTTGGGCATTTCCCACTTCTCCTCTTGGAGAACTTGAATGGAGATGGCAATAAGAATGAGAAGAAGGGAGGAGTTCACCTCTTTGGAGAGAGAGAGTAATCAAGATGACTTAGCTTGGAGAGGAAGAATGGATGCAAGAATTCAGTCCCTTATCTAAAAGAAACAAGATAAGTTCTTCCTACTTTCATTAACCCTTGTTTATTTTTGTAAGTAGGTGGCATATAATATGGATCATGGTTGAAATATAGAAATTAAAGAACATGGGTACCTGAAATTTGTGCTAGGTAGTCTTATCCCTTGTAAAAAGATGAAAGAACTCCATTTATCATTGTGGAGATAAAATACTTACTTGCTCGGGGGCATGGATAGAGCCTACAAGGCTCCATGATGCCATTACGGTAGGGTGGAGAGCAAGCCCTTATGGATAGGTTTATTATTTAGTTAATTTCTATGAGTTGTTGTAATGAGTTGAGATTAAGAAAATATATATGAACTTGTTGAACAGGAAAAGTAGTTGGTATTTCAAGGAAAAGAAAGAGAACATATTGTGCAGATCTAATTGTGTTTCTTTTGATTGATCAGTCAAGTTATTGATGACAAAAAAACAATGAATGAATCTTTGCAGCCCTTTTTGTTAATAAGAAGTGTTGTAATTTTCTCATGAGTGAGATGAAAAGAAATATGTTTATGTAAGTAAAAAAATATGTCATTAGAAGTTGTGTTGTGTATGATGAAAAGGAAGAACTCATTCCTATTGCTAAGTTAAATAGAAATTTTTATGTACATGAGTGTTTCTTTTAATGTTTAAAAAAAAACAAAAATACTAGACTTCGCTTAAAATAATAAATAATTATGTTATGTTTATTCAATGCAATATGTGACCCTAAATCACATGCTACAATGATAGTTTCCCTCTGTCGATCCTATGACAAAATGTTATGTTTAGGACTGAATAAGGACAACCATCAATGTGTAGATGGTATAGGAAGTAGGCCTGATGTTGTAATAGAAAATGCCATGATCGACCTTTATACAAATGAGAAGCTCACACAAATATGTGAAATAGTTAGTTAGTGTATCTCAAGAGATATTATCTCATGGATATGCTAAGATAAAGGTTGTAAGCCATTCAATAATAACAACACCTCCTCTGCATCAAAATAAAATCACCACCTAGAAAATGAGACATTCGTAAGAAAGACAAAAGAGACATTGAAATAAATTGGGCTATAAGCATACAAAACGAAGACCATGAAGAAGTTGGTGACTTCACACATAAACACTAGATCACCGGCATGGAAAAATAGAACGTTCATCACTCACGACAAAGAAAACAATGGTTAATGCAAGCCCATTTGTTCACAAATCAATATTGGGTGTTTTCTCCACGACGTCCTTGGAAATACGGTAAGGGGTAGATGGGGCCAACTGGAATCAGGGGACAGATTTTAATTCCTAATTGAATGCACTGGAATTATTAATATTAGTTATTTTTGGGTGTTGAGAATTGGCAGACTTTGCTAGTTGTAGAGATCTTGACAGTAGCTGGAAGAACGAGAAATTTAAATGCCACTTCCTTGTATTGGATACGCAATCTAAAATTTGATGTAGGATGTAACCTGTAGCTATTCTTGAGCCATCCTATGCTAAGATTGAGATAGGGTAATCACAATCTTCTCACAATTATTTGAATCAAAGATAAAGTTGTTGTTAGATATTAGATGAGAATGATAGGCGAGAGGAAAGTGCCTCTTCCATTAGCATATGATTTTGGTAACCTAATAAATGACCTTGAAATATGACAATGGTTTTCCTCCTGATATTTACCTTGAGATTCATGGAGTAACTATCACCCCCTCCAGTGATTGACTAGGTCACCATAGGCCTCCATCTACTTTGGACGCAACAATAGTGAATGGGAACGGTTGGCAAAAGATCCACGCTTGTATATTGATAATTTTTTTTTTTTTAGAAGGCAGTATACTCCTTCAGTAGAGGCATGAATGTTGGGTTATTCATGGCATCAGGCACAAGGAAAGGAGCCCTCTTCATGCACCCACAAACTCTCGATCTCATGATTATGTATGTAGTATTTTTTTTAGAATTCATAACTAATATATAAATGTGACCGAAATAAATCTTTTCAAAATTTGAAATTCAACTGAGCAAAAGAATTTCTTCCAATGAAAAAGAAAAACACAGAATTACTTCCAGTAAAAACAAGCAGAGCAGATGTCATATCACCTTAATTTCAAGCAGGATGAAAGACTTTGGGCACTGTCAGTGTTTCAAAGAGGAGTTGTAATAAAAAATAAATAAAATAATAATCTTAGAATTGACGATTAAGATATGGGGAATAAATTTTGTTCACCGTACAAAAAACATAGAATCAGTCATTAGATATCTATGAGATCTCTCCTCATCTTTGTCTGTGCCATTGTTTCAAATCCGCAAATACAAAGAAAAATTTACGTCACACTTATTTCATCTCCACATTTTCTTCACGATAGTTTAGGGCATTAGAAATGTTTTTAGATCACGTTATACTCTATTTCATGTTATTTATTCTTACTACCATACAAAAACATTCTTTCACCTTTTATTTAATAGAAATAATCCATTCTACGTAAGAAAGAATAAGATGGGGACAAAAGTTTCAAAGAAAAGAGAAGAAACTTAGATTAGTTAAATTATGCCTTAAAGAAGATATTTAGAAGTGTTTTCTTTCTTCTTTTATATGGGTATGGGTTAAAGGGTAAGAAACAATACTCCTTATTTTATATTTTATAATATTTGGTGCTATTTCATTCTGGGTTATTAATATTATAGATAGTTTTATAATATCAGATTTAAATAAATATTTTGTTATAAATTGTGTTTATATTTATAATAAATATTTAGAATTGTTAATATTCATAATAAACAATAATATATCAAGAGAAATTAGGATATAGTGTTTTGGGAATTTTTTATTATATGGTATGGTTAATAATAATAAGAAAATAAATAAGTATTATAGTATTTATAGTATCAATTGCGCAATTTTTGTTATTAATATTAGGATTTTGATATTAGGATTAGCATCCTAAAATTTGATATTAAATTAATATAGGAATATACCAAAATAAATCTCAAGGTTGTAGTTATGTTGGAAGTGTAATAGTTTAAATGTTATCTTATCATAATGACAAAAAAAAAATGCTAGTGGTGTTATTTCGCTTAATAATATTACCATGTTTTTGGTCACCAAGGTTGGACTGTTGAATTGGTTGTTATTAAGTAATAATATTATCATAGTGGCACAAATGCCAACTAGAGTTTAGCAATGTTGGTTTAAAAGAGGTCACTGCTTTATTCTTACATTGAGGAGGCCCTCAAATTTGCAAATTACAAATAGCATGATCAATTAGTAACTTGAGAGTAAACCATAAGGTGTTCCATCGCCATCCTTGGATGTTAATGACAACATTAGTGCAATAATAATGTTAATGTTGAAATGAAGGATAAAATTGAATCGTCTTGATTGTAATTATGTGCAAGTAGGAATATTCTAGGGTTGGTTTAAAAGGGATGCTAAGAACTTGAGTACTCATAATTAACTGAGTTAGGTTATTGTAATGATGCCTTATTTTCAAAACATGAATTTAACATCTTAGGAAACACGAAATCAAAAATATAACTAAATGATAAGCCCATTGGTACATCTAAGTGGTCATGATAAGAGCTATATATATATGTGTATGTGACTTTATCTCAAAGTGAATCTTGTCAATTGGTAACCACATTATGATAAATCTAATTAACCTTAAAGAATTTAGTCTACCTAGCGTTCAAATCACATCATGTTAGTGTCACACCTCAAGTACTTGATATGTTAATTAGCTTAAATAAATAAATAAAAATTATGTGAGTTTTCTTGTCATAAATTTAGGCATGACCGTGGGAGAAGGAGGGAGAGGGTGAGAGAGAGTGGGAGGTTGGAGAGAGTGGGAGAAGGTGGGAGAGAGCGTGGGAGAAGGTGGGAGGAGGTGGGAGAGAGTGTGAGAAGGTGGGAGAGAGGGTGGGAGACGGTAGGAGAAGGTGGGAGAGGGTGGGAGAGGATGGGAGAGGGTAGAAGAAGGTGGGAGAGAGTTGGAGAAGGTGGGATAGGGTGGGAGATAGTGGGAGATAGTGGGAGAGGGTGAGAGAGAGTGGGAGGGTGGGAGAGGGTGGGAGAGAGGGTGGGAGGGGGGGGAGAGGGTGGGAGAGGGTGGGAGAGTGTGGGAGAAGGTGGGAGAGGGTTATATTATCCAAGAAAAATTGTGAATTTCGTGTGTTTGCAAGACATAGTGAGACTTTTGATAAATTATGTGTAAAAGAATGAAGAAATACTAAGAAGAAATATAACAATATCTATGATGAAAACAAAGGTAGTCTAACTAAATTTTCATGTGATATGTTTCATGCTAGATATAATTGAAGGGTAGGTATCATTGAATAGTACTTATACCTACTATTGAATTAACATGAAACATAATTGATAGTAGGTGTGTAAATAACATTTAATAATTGATTTGAAGAGATTAGCTGAAGTGATATTAGTTATGTAAATAGCATTTAATGATTGATTTGAAGCAATTAGCTAAATTCTTGAAGAGATTAGTTGAATTTTAGACTCACTTAATATTTTCTTTTTTCAAATGATATTTTTAATTCCATTTAGTAATATTTTATCATAAACATATAATTATGTCTTACATATATACTTTTAACTTATATTTAGAAAGAATGATGGTGTAATAATATGTTATAAATTCATCCAATAACATTATGGTATATCAATGGAGATTTAATTTCTTATCCCAAATTTTTCAATTCTTACTATCATAATAAATAGTTAGTCATGAATATATTGTTGGTATTATTTATATATTATCCTATAATAATAATAATTATTATTATTAGATTGTAAGAATTGGTCGGGTATCCGTCCCATATTATCCTATAATTATTATTTGATCTACATATTTTGAATTTTTCTTTATCTATATTTTAAGCTTGAAAATAAAATATTATTGCTTTTAAAAATAAATATGATAGTTTGTTAAAAGTATAAATTATTTTTAATAATTATGTCAACATGTCATTGTTGGTGAAGAGTATTTGAGAAAATACATATAATTTGAAGTGAAAACATAATTGTGATGTATTGAAAAAGTTTACTACTTTGACGTGTCATCAATTTGTACTAATGCATAATTTTTTGATATATGGAAAAAACAAACCACATTGAGGTATTGCCAATTTGCAACCAATCTATGATTTTGCATGTGTGAAAAAGGTTATAGAAAAGTTTATGAATAGAAAAATCTGGCACAATGAACAAACCACTTTGAAATATTGTCAATTTATAATAAATGTATGATTTTGAGGGATATCTAATTTTATATAGAAAAGTTAATTTCCAACTAATTCATGATTTTGACATTTGAGAAAGATAATCATGAACATTTAATTTTATTAAAAAATATTATATTATATATATATATATATATATATATATATATATATATATATATATATATATATATATATATATATATATATATATAACTAACACTTAGAATTAAAAATAAAAAATAAAAAATTCTAAACATTCTTATTTCATACTAAAATCCAAAAGGTAAATATTGTTAATTTATAATAAATAGTTAGTCATGAATATATTGTTGGTATTATTTATATATTATCCTATAATAATAATAATAATTATTATTATTATTAGATTGTAAGAATTGGTCGGGTATCCATCCCATATTATCCTATAATTATTATTTGATCTACATATTTTGAATTTTTCTTTATCTATATTTTAAGCTTGAAAATAAAATATTATTGCTTTTAAAAATAAATATGATAGTTTGTTAAAAGTATAAATTATTTTTAATAATTATTCAACATATCATTGTTGGTGAAGAGTATTTGAGAAAATACATATAATTTGAAGTGAAAACATAATTGTGATGTATTGAAAAAGTTTACTACTTTGACGTGTCGTCAATTTGTACTAATGCATAATTTTTTGATATATGGAAAAAACAAACCACATTGAGGTATTGCCAATTTGCAACCAATCTATGATTTTGCATGTGTGAAAAAGGTTATAGAAAAGTTTATTAATAGAAAAATCTGACACAATGAACAAACCACTTTGAAATATTGTCAATTTATAATAAATGTATGATTTTGAGGGATATCTAATTTTATATAGAAAAGTTAATTTACAACTAATTCATGATTTTGACATTTGAAAAAGATAATCATGAACATTTAATTTTATTAAAAAAAATTATATTATATATATATAACTAACACTTAGAATTAAAAATAAAAAATAAAAAATTCCAAACATTCTTATTTCATACTAAAATCCAAAAGGTAAATATTGTTAATTTATAATAAATGTATAATTTTGATGGATATCTAATTTTATATAGAAAAAATAATTTACAACTAATTCATGATTTTAACATTTGAAAAAATATATCATAAACATTTAATTTTATAAAAAAATTATATATATATAACACTTGAAATTAAAAATTAAAAATTCCAAACATTCTTAGTTCATACTAAAACCCAAAAAGGTCAAATATTTTTTAAAAATCTACAAATCCTATCTCCACAAATCAAAACAAATCATGAAACCGACAAAACACCGACAAAACATAAACTCGTTAAGAAAAACATGATGAAAATTTTATAATTGATGTGATCAGATTTGTTAGCTTTGTTTTAAAATGAATTATTGCAGCTCTATTTGATTGCGGCTCTGTCGTGTCAGACAAGAAAACCTCCCCGAGGATTGTATAAAGGTCGGTTTGTGGCTTTCAATTTTGTATTGATTGCAGAATTCCGGATTCCCCTTTTCTCACAGCAGCAGCATGGAATCGCTGACTGAGGCCATCACCATTGGACTTGGGATTTTCATTTTCTTCTTCTTTATGTATAAGCTGGGGAGCAACAGCAGCAAATTGAAGTTGCCTCCCGGACCACGTCCATGGCCTGTCGTAGGAAATCTCCATCTCTTGGGGAACCTTCCTCATCAGTCTCTGGCGGCTCTGGCAAAGAAATACGGACCCATTTTCTTTCTACGCTTGGGCTCCGTCCCCACTATTGTGGTATCTTCCCCTGCCATGGCAAAAGAGTTCCTCAAAACACACGATTTGGCCTTTGCCAACAGAGCAATGTGCGCACATGGGAAATATGTATGTTATAATCAGCAAGACTTGGTGTTTGGCTTCTATGGAATGTACTGGAGGCATATGGGAAAGCTGTGTACAGTGGAGCTGCTCACTGTGAAGAGAAACGAATCTTTCAGATTCGTGAGAGAGGAAGAGGTGTCTGCCATGGTCGGCTCCATCTGGAAGGAAAGCGAGTGGGGAGCAAAGTTTGTGGATGTGAAGAAGAGGCTCTCCTCCCTCACTCAAAACATTACCTGCAGAATGTTTGGCAGCAGAACGTACTCGGACGACGAATTGAGTGGAGGGCAGGGTTTTAAACAAATGGTTGACGAGGTATTTGCTCTGGCCGGAGCATTTTGCGTCGGTGATTTCATTCCTTCTCTCCACTGGCTGGACTTTCAAGGAATCCGTCGTCGAATGAAGGCTGTTCACAAAGTATTCGACGGATTCGCCGAGAAAGTCATCGATGACCACATTAATGGCAGATTGAGAAATGGAAACCCAAACGAAGAGGATTCTGTTAAAGACATTGTAGACGTGCTGCTTGACATGGCCGAAATGGAGGACCAAATAATCTCACGAGTCCACATCAAATGCATCATAATGGTAAGTTTTGTTGGACTAATCGCTAGCATTTCTTATCTTTTTAATCTATTGGTGCAAGAATTAGGCTTGGCATTAAATTCTATAAGTGTAATCAGAACCATGGTCGCATGTTCGAATCCCCTTAGGTGATGTGGAGGGGGATTGTTGGATTAATCATGAGCATCTCCTCGTGACATGGACTAACCACCTCCTATAGATCTGTTTGTTTCTGATGTTTGTACCATCTTGTTACAAAACCATGGTCGCATGTTCAAATCCCCTCAGGTGATGTGGAGTGCGATTGTTGGATTAATCATGAGTGTCTCCTCGTGACATGGACTAACCACCCCCCATGGATCTATTTATTTCTGATGTTTGTACCATCATTCTAACAAGTTTGAAAATTAAGACCATCTCCGCTTTCACAAATCTGATTATAAATAATTTTAAACTAATTTTTTTTTATTGACTAATGTATAGATAAATCAAATGATTGGAATCCTCCTCTCTTCTATTATTGTTGCATCTAACTATTTTCTTAAATTTTTATATAACATATGACTATGATCAGAGGACATGCTGAAGTAAGATAAGAGGGATACTCCTTCCCTCTGTTTGTACTTTTAAGAGTTTGACTTTTATATATATATATGACTATCGCCGGAGCACGTCTATAGACTTGAGGAAATGAACTGTCTGTGTGCAGGATATGTTGAGTGCAGGAATGGAAACATCGTCGACATTACTGGAATGGGCAATGACTGAGCTGCTGAGGAATCCTGTGACACTGGCTCGTGGGCAGCAAGAGATAGAATCAGTGGTGGGCAGAGATCGAATAGTAAAGGAGAGTGACGTCGTGAAGTTCGACTATTTGCGATGCGTGGTGAAAGAAACTTTTCGACTACATCCTCCATTACCTCTACTCATTCCTCACGAGTCCACGGAAGGGTGTAGCGTGGGAAGATATTTCATTCCGCCAAAGACGAGGCTATTTGTAAATGTGTGGGCGATGGGGAGGGATGAAAACATTTGGAAAGATGCTCACCAGTTTAAGCCCGAGCGGTTTATTGGGAGTAATAAGGATGTGAGAGGTCAGGACTTCGATTTACTGCCTTTCGGAACAGGAAGAAGAGGATGCCCTGGGATTTCGGTGGGTCTTTCGAATGTTAAGTTGGCACTTGCTCAGCTGCTTCATTGTTTTGATTGGAGCGTGGAGGGTAAGGTAGATGTGGCGGAAGAGTTTGGATTGGCTGTTCCCCGAAAAAATCCGCTGTTTGCCCGCCCTTCATGGAGGCTCACTGCTGAATATCCTATTTAAGCAACTATCTTCCATACTCCTTATGGCTATTACATATTTAGTATCAACGAATTCATGATGTACTCTAGTAAAGTAGTTGTAAGTTTTTATCCATCCTTATCATGGCATACACCTAGTTGCTCCTTATCTTCTGGTTTTCTTCCGCAGTTGTTTGTATCAGTTATTTGTAATTCTTCTTATTTCAATATTAAAAAATATACATTATCTACTCCTCAATCTCTGCGAAGGACAACAAAACCCAATATAACATGCAGGGCTTAAATTTGACGGTCGACCTTGCCTGTCAATAAATGTTTTAATGATGGTTATCTATTCAAAAGTGCCCTTAAAACATTATGATATACCTCAGTATACATAAAATTACATATATATCATTATAATTCAATATAAATTTTGATAGTCTATCCAAAATCTCTCCTTTCATCTATATAATCTTCTTAAAATTTTGATTGTATTTTATAGAAAAAAATCTCTAAATGCGGTCATACGGCCATCAAATTTAAGCCCTGATAACATGTGTTTCATTTGCATATTAGGTATTCCAAAGTAATAGGGGTTGTCAAGAAGAAAATGTGTAGCATCTTCAAACTAAATATCGATAACAGATTTATATGGGGCATCATGTGTTCAAGGAATTGGTTGTTTTTTTTTTTAATTAAAGGTTTCAAATAGTTTACAATGTTATTTTATTAATTGAAGTATTTAATATATGTATTATTGTCTTTTAGTTCAGAGTTAAATGTATAAGTGTATTTATTTTCTGAAATTTGTTCATATTATAGTTTGATTTCATTTCATGACAGTATTAAACAATTAAATAGTATAAATTAATACAATAATACATCAAATTAAATCAATATTAGGATTCTAAAGTTGAGACACCTTAATTCCAACAAATTTCATTTAATAATAGTATTACGGTCTTACATTCAACAAGACTTAATTCTTGGTGGGTTCTTTGTAATCTATTCAATGTCATAAAAAATAGAAATATTTTCTTTTCTTTTCTCTTCAAATTTTGATGATTTTTTGGTTTGCAAAACTAGAACTCCACAATCCCATAACTTAGACACTCAATATTGAAGCCTATGGATGTATTTTCACCTAGATAAAGAAGATGACTCATGACTACACTATCGCAAATAAGAGATCAACTAATAAGAGTGGGTCACTCCCATACACTTCTCGCTTTAAAAAACTAAGGAGGGTGACCCTAAAGGCCAAATAAGACAATTAAAGAGAAATGAACACAATATATTAACTATTTAACAAGCCGTACCCAATGTAGATGAAAACCCCAAACATTTATCACTAATATTTAACTATGGTAGCTCATTATGGAACATACCTATATACCCCTCTAATAGGGTATAAAAATAATAAGTTCTATAGATGCCTCAAATTCACCTTATTGAAATTATTAATCAATTTCATTCATAATTGAATTCACTAATTATCTAAAATTCACTTACATATATTTTAGAAAATAAATTGTTTTTTGCTAAATGATGTTTGATTGATTGTATCTTTTTTTATTTAAAATAAAATATCTACCAAGCAAATTACATTAGACTAATCAAAATACTATAAATCAATTATTCTTAAGAACATAAAAGACTAGAAAACATCAACTTTAAACAAACTCAAATCAATTATTGATTTTTGATTTGTATAAATTCTATGTTAAATTCAAAAAATTGAATCCAATAATGTTTTGCTCAAACAAGATCTAATAAAATTACTACTTTTCTTTTATGAATATGCATGTCTATTAATTAAAAATTAAAATATAATATACATATTTACAAAACAAGGGTAGGAGGACACAAGGTCACTCTCCAAAGTCACATGGTCAGTGCTCGGAAAGGGGTGGAGGAGGGTCCCTGTCATCCGGTTTATCCCATACATCAGTAGGGTCTGAAATGTCGTTAGACACAGACCATCCTTCTTCAATATTATCATCTTTATCTTTATTCGCAGTGTCAACAGGGGTGGAGGAGGGTCCCAGTCATCATGTTTTTCCCATACATCAATAGAGTCCAAAATGTTGTTAGACACAGACCACCCATCTTCAATATTATCATCTTTATCTTTATTCTGCTCATCAATCTGAACCAGAGAAATAATCAGAACCAACCGAAAGAACCATTTGAATGACTTTAAGCGCTTTTCCCTCACTATCTCCACCCAGTGACTGCCTATATCCTTCCGGGTGGGACAGAATTATAGCGCCAAATTCCCTCCCAACAATGGAGTAGATAAGGATCTGGTAGACGAGATATTGGGAGAAAAATTAGGAGCAAATATTAGTATACTATTGGCTCTCATCCCCTCACTACGCCGACAATTGCAATAAACATGCTGAGAACAACTTGAAAAAAAGGTACGAAAGCAATATGAAGTAAGCTTTTAATAAAAGTTAAAAATGAATGAATGGGCAGGGCGGGGCGATGTGGTAGGTCGGACCGACAGAAACGATTCCAAATCTATGGCTCAGAGATAAGGTTGATTCTGTGGCGTTGCTACACTCTTCAATTCCACGGAAACCTCACCATTCGCTGTCAGATGGCTTCATAATAGTTGTTTGTAGTCACCACTGAAATAACCATTTGTGGAAAAAACACAGAATGTCAATTTCTTAGCCAACTGGGCTACGTACAAATGTCACGAGATAAACATTATGCACAAAATAGGGAAGCCGACATTTGTTTAGATAAAACTCACAGACAGCTATTTATTACATAAACTCGGACAAAAAGAGAGAGGCTACATTTGTTGAAACAATTTGCAGGTTCAATATGCTAAAATGACACATACCAATAAATGTTTCAATTTGTTAAAATGACACATATCGATAAATGTGGCTATTTAATATAATTTAGATCTAGTCCAAATAGATTTTTTTAGATTGGAGGAATTCGCTGGGTATCCGTCCCCCTATAATGTGACCAGTGTCACTGGTGTGACACACCCTCTCTGGTACCACGGGGATGGTGGGGAGACTAGACCTCATGACCTCTTGCCTACAACAGGATGCTTTAACCAGATCTAGTCCAAATTGTTAAAAGTTAAATTTATTATTAATAATAATAAGATAAACATTTTTTTTTTAATACAAGTGAGGTGTGAAATACCATTAGATGGGATGATATTCAATAGAGTGGTTCAATTATGGATCAAATTGAAATGAGATATTTGACATAGTGCAATAATTGCTAGTTAAAACATAATTTAATTTAAGTGATTAAATTTTTCTCAAGTAAATTGGAAAATATCAAATAGATTAAATTAACATGTATATGTTATAAAATTTATTTATTATGTTTTTATTATAATATCATTTTTGGAAAACGAATAGAAAAGAAATAATAGAAATAGGAAAAGAAGAAAAGTGTCAAGGAAAAAAAAAGGCTTATTTGAAGAGAATTTGGATTTGGATTGCTTGTTATTGGTGGAAGGGAGTTGTATGGGTGTGTGTATATGATCAAAAGAAAGAATTTATCCATAGTGTGAGCTTAAAGAAAGGGGTATTTTTCTTATTTGAATTTATAATTAAAATATATTTCTTTCATTTCCATGCCCACATTAGATAGAGGCATATGACTTTCGTATTAGAAGAAGAATTTAGCTTTTTCTTGTCGTTTAAAATTTTTATTCGAACATTAAAAAATATACATTATGTAGCAAAGTTATAACTTTTTTTTCTAAAATCCTTGATTCTTTAGAATTAAAAAAATTGACTTCATAAAAATGTTGTACACTTTCGATTCAAATGAGCACTCTTGAAATATATTTTATTTTAAAGGCAGAAAATTATTTAGGAATTTTGAAGGTATCGTGACTCCATTGATGGAGGCTTTAGAATTTTAATGGTTTTGACCTCATTGTATGAAAAAAAGGTACTATAAGACTCATTTGAATGAATTAATATGGGAGAAAATAAGACTATTATTTTTCTATTTAGAATCTTGTGGGACTATGTCCAAATTATTATCCCACTCTTGTTGCATTAAATTTGATGCCACACTCTAATAGTGTTTGGACATGATGCATCTACAATTTGAGGTATATGATGTAGGATAAAATTGGATCTCAGCATTGCCCTAATTCTTGAAGTGACTCAAATGACAACAATAGAAAGAGTTATTAATTAAGTAATAATTATGTCTCATAGGATAAATATAATGAACCAAAATGTAATTTAGTAATATACTTAGAGGGTGTGTATATTCTTATTATGATACATAAATGGCATTCCACATTTGGGGTGATTTTGTGATTTTCACTAGGGTACTCCCCTCACCTTGCAATGGGAATTCATACTTAGGTCCACATATCCATATCTTTGAGCTATTGTGATGACATTCATTATCATACATAATACCTAATTCATCGACATATCCATACCTCTATGATTCTCATCCTTATTTCCATTGGATATTGTATCCAACATAATTCCTAACTCTCTCCATGTGTGTGTATGATACTTGTTGGCATGTGTATTCTATGATGGTTATTCACAATGTTTATCACATGTGTGAGTTGTACTTCTCTTATTTTGTGTGGTATGTGTAGTTATACCCAAGTGACACTTTCCTAGCATAGTTGGGTAGAACTATGTGTACCACATGGTTGGGTGTCATTCAACCTCAATTGGGGATTAATGAACTTGGAGGACTCTTCTTGAAGAGAATGATGGACTCTCATGAAACCCTTGAAATTGTACATGTCTCATTATTAAAAAATGTAACCATTAAAAAAATAGTTCCTTAAGACCATTTTAGTAATGATTATAATATTTTTTCTTTTTAAAATATGATGTGGGTTATGATCCATGCATGTCTAGGATGAGACCCTTTGAATGTAATAATTTATTGGCATCATCTCATATTTTTTCATGGCTCATTTTTTGAGGTGTTCATACATTTAGAATGTTAAAATCATGATAATTGGTTGTGTTAGATTCAAGTTATTTAATTATTTAATCAATTTTTATGGATATTTTTAGTTGGATTACATTTTTATCACATAGGTGACAAGGATAATATTATTCACTTTAGGGCATGTTGATGTTGGTGTCCAATGGGGAGAATATTTTGTAATGATTTCACCATAATTGGCTGTGGTTGATAGTTAAATGAATTTAAATAATTTTTATTTTTGGCATAAAATAAAATTGATATATTGGTAAACATTCTATTTTTTTCCTTGGTAGGTTGAATATATCCATTCCTCCATCATCATGTTTTATCTTTGTGAACCACTATAGGGTGTTGTCATTGTCATTTTGGTTTCTCCTTATGAAGGGGGAATGAGTGAGGTATGTTGTAAAAAAATATTTTCCTCTCTCATGTCCTTGGATACAATTTGGATTATAAACCTAATAAAATTTCCAAAATGATGTTTTAAGAGTGGCTCTTGGAGAGAATTTTTGTTTAGTCTTTGTCTCTGGACACTAACACTGAACATTGACTATAGTGAGCTAGGCCTTGAATAAAAAATAATTTTGGGACTAGAACATGGCATGATGAAATCTTTCACAATGAAAGTATACCTCCCACATGCTAGTCTCCTTTGTATGCACTATTGTCCTTTATTTTTCAAATAGTTGGAACTTCTAATCATTTTTTAGGGAAAATTTGTATATAGTGTTGGAAATATGAACAATAACCCAAATGAAGCTGGCCACACTTCAAAGGATCAACCAAGAAGAATACCATCCACATGACTAAAGAAATGTTGAAACATGAGAAAGAAGACAACTTGATAAAATGATGATCTATGATGAATTTGATCTAGAATGATTTAAAAATGTACAAGATCATTCCTTATATAGGAAAGGATAGAGGCAATCCTTCACAATGCAAGTATACCTCCCACATGCTAGTCTCCTTTGTATGCACTATTGTCCTCTATTTTTCAAATAGTTGGCACTTCTAAGAGTTTTTTAGGGAAACCTTGTATAAAGAATTCATTCCCGTATGTTTTCTAAACATTCCCATGTCCAAATTTGGTTCATAGGTGTATTTAATATGAAGACAAATAAATTGTTTATTGAAATTGATTCCATTACATGAAAATGACTATTTGTTATTCTAGGAGACCCAAATTCGCACTTGACCCTTATATTTGTCACCACATCACTTGATCAACTAGTTGCATAAGACCTCTAATATAATCGATTATATTATCATGCACATGCATAGGTATAGATATTTGTAGCATCATAAATTGTCACACTTGAGAACTTCACACTAGGTTTATCATATAGTAGTCACTCTAAAATTATAATAGTTTATTGTAATTGCATAGTTGACCTAAGTACACATTTGAATCATTAAATTCTATCAATTATTAATCAATCAATCAACTGCAAAGAAAGAACCAAAACCTAGATCTACCATTTTTGGCTCTTCCATTGCAGTTAGTAGCCAAGTGGGTGTTTGTGATAGTTTTTTGTTCTTTCCATTGTGATATAGGATAAGGTGTGATTTAGACCATAGATCCCTTTTTCCCACATCACATTTTGGTGAACCTGATGCTTATCACACTCTAAAAACCTTCTAAAATCTCAATTAGGCCATCTTATATTTTGAATACAATTTAAAATATTTTGAAATCATCATTTATGCATGCATATTTTAGTGAAAAGAATTGTAAAAGTACAAAATTGTATAGTGTCTCTCATTTCAAATGATAAAATAGTGTTTCTTTTCTACATTTTTATGAAAAACTAAGTTAATTTCACATTTGAACTCCAAAAATTATCTTTTAAACATTTTACATTGCTTTAAAAATATTAAAGTTCATGCATGATTGTATCTCACATAGAAAAAATAGGGTTTGTGCATTGCCAAAAATCTATTTGTATCTTGACCTCAAAATCTATAACATAAGATCACTAGATAGTTAAATTTATTTCCTTATTTTTAAATCATTGAAAATTAACTCCTCTAGTCTAGGGTGCTAGGGCCCTTGTCCAAATTAGTTTGGATCAAATTTCAGTGGCAACATTCTCTTTGATTTTTTT
This sequence comes from Sequoia sempervirens, assembly GCA_007258455.2. Taxonomy (NCBI): domain Eukaryota; kingdom Viridiplantae; phylum Streptophyta; class Pinopsida; order Cupressales; family Cupressaceae; genus Sequoia; species Sequoia sempervirens. Next base: position 889,907,647 of record VDFB02281492.1, read on the forward strand.
ATCTAGATCTATTCCCAATTTCTACACACACACACACACACATATTGTTGGTGTATAACTCCTATAGTTTACACTAACTCAATCATAGTTAGGTGACTCATTCCAATGAGTTGTAGATAAGGTTCCTCTCCTCATTAGGTGGTTGAGTTGTCTCTTGACTCCTTCTTGATGAGTTGTAGGATAAGGACCTCTCCTATTCTCATGCCATATGGTCCTATTCCTATGGCTTATGGTTGCTCACCTCTCTACTATAAATTGAGGGTTTGAGCTCTCTATCAAATGGGTCATCTAATACAATCTGTTCATTGTGCTTGTTCCTCATCTCCTAGATCCTACTAGTTTCTTATATATATATATGGGTAAGTGCACCAAGATGGTTCCCAAAAAGGGGGCTTAAGTAGCCACTTTTTTTTTTCTAAAATCAGGAAATATTGACGTTGGACATGAAATTGAGGATAGTTACACTCAAAATTTTGAGACGGAACAAAAACAAGGATCAAAGTGCTCCGAGCCTACTTTCTAAACTACTAATTTCTTTTGAAAATGGTTGAGATTAAGGGGTTCAAAAGAGGGACGTACACAAATTGGTGATGTTTTTTTCAGAAAAACATAACATAGCAACTCTTGTACGACCCTAGCACGGTAAACTTTTTTGTAGTATTTTTAAAATCGCTATAGTCAGAAGTTAGCTAATAGTATCTAGTTGATGCACACTTTTTCTGGTAATTTTTTAATGAATATTTTATTTTTAACTAATTTTCTAAGTGGGCACTTCCTGAAAAGAAAAATTTAAGCCATGCTCCACCTTCAAATTTTGGAAAGTAATTGATTTTTATTTTTTATTTTTTAAATTTGTAGAATGGAGTCTAGTTTCTAAAAAAATAATTTATTTGAAATTTTGATGAACGGTTAATTTATAACAAAAAAGACACCAAACACTGCTTTTTGGAAAAATAGAGACATACAAAAAAAATAAATTATGGATGAAAGGCTTAACATTGTCAAAAAGTGAAAAAAATTACATCATTGGATAGCTAAGAGAGAACCTAACATTACCCATGTGTTCAATTTTGCCGATATTGAACTAGATGCAATCCTGATGGTGAGCACGAACTCGATTATGTGAAAAAATGTAGAATTTGCAAAAACATGTCTCTGGTCATTAGGAATGCCCTCCAAGCCTTTGGGTTGGTATTCCTAGGAAAATACCAATGCTAAGGCTCGGGGATTCCCAAAGAAAAATATAACGTGAGTGCGTTATAACACACTCACATTATGTCTTCCTTAATGTTAAATGCCACTTTATTGAATGTTTGTTGATATATTTGTATGTTTGTATGTACATGTATGTTGGTGTGTCATGTATGTATGTATGCATGTATACCTATATGTATTAGTGCATGTGTATTTTATGGATGTAGCATTGCATGTACATATGTATTATGCTTGTATGTATTTATGTATGTCTTTAGAGGAAGGGAGAATTTTAAAAGAGAAAGAGAGAGAGTTGTCTAGGTAGGGTGGGATGGGGAGAGGGAGAGAGAGAGTTTGGAGAGAGGGAGAGCGGGTGGAAGTGAGATTTTAAGAGAGAGGGAGTGGGAGAGAAGGGGTTAGAGTGAGGGGGAATTAGCTAGGTAGGGTGAGAGGGAGAGGCTTGAGAGATAGGTAGGGAGAGGGAATGCGAGAGAGAGAGAGAGAGAGAGAGAGAGGGAGTGTGAGTGAGAGACTTGAGAGAGGGAGAG
>VDFB02281492.1:889909488-889923810 GCA_007258455.2 Sequoia sempervirens
CCCTTAACCCTTAAATCCTAAACCCTTATACCCCCTACCCTGTATCTCTCTCCCACTCCCCCCTCTCTCTCTCTCAAGTATCTCCCTCCTACCCCAACTCTCCCTTTCTCTCCCACTCCCTCCATATCTCTCTCTCAAGTCATAATTTAAAACGAATATCATTTATATTTATATTAATATTAAAAATTAATTTTTAATAGATATGGTTCAGCCAAACATGTTTAGAATATTCGACTGAACCCCTTTCAAATATATTTTTTTATTGTATGTTAAATGGGTTCAGTCAAACCCCCATTTAGCCGAACACTATTTTTTTATTCGACCGAACCCACTTATTTGCACCTACATCCTCTCAAGGACCAAAATTGCTCAGAATTTTGCACTTCAAAGCTCGATTTGAGAATGAAAACATAAGAGATCTCAAAAACCCAACTAGTATCAGGTTTCCCTCAAAACGAGCTATCCAACAAATATAATTTTAATATGTTTTGATTATATTATCTAATTGTTTTTTAAATTTTATTAAATATAGGTTTTTCACTGAAAAACAAAACTCTTTGTTCTGCACATGTGGAAAAATAGAATATTATAAAAAAAAATTTAAAAAATATGAGTGCACCAGATATTGGAGTCCTTGATCCAAAAAAAAAAAAAATCGATACATACAGTAAAAGTTATGTGTAATACGATCGTGTTATGTCTGAATTGTAATTTATTTGACTTTGAAACTTGATTAAAGAAAAAATATTCAATAAAAAACTATCTAACCAAGTGGAAGCATTAGATATTGGAGTTACAAATATAAATTTGAAAAAATTAGAATTTTATCTTTCAAGGAAAAAATGTTATGCATTATACGATGTAAGTCACTTTTTAAAAATGTTGTTTTTTGAAAAAAACCAATTTTCATGCGAGATGGAAAAAGAAGTGCAATCCGATCCCAAAAATTTTGAAAAAACTATTTTTAGAATCTACAGACAAAATGTGACAAGACTCTAATTTGCATCATCTTCAAATTTTTCATGGTTTAACCGCTACAGGTGCTCGAATGTGAAGATTTAGTTAAAAAAAAAGTCAGTGTCCAGTATCGCCAAAAATTGTAAACCACTATTGTGGGATCACCCTATGTAAAATAACCGTATATTTATACTTAAGATTTAATCCTGAAATTCAAATAACACAAGCTAACATCAGATATAGGATTTGAAATCATTAAAATCCTACCAAGAATATGTTAAAAAAAGTGGTGTCATAAGTTAAGGAGGATCCCTTCGCCATAGGGCGAATGGGCCCTAACACACTCAACTAGGAAATGTTTCAGGAACATGAAATAACTTGCAACAAGGGGGACCTAGGATATAAGAAGGACCCATTCACTAGGTGTTGAATGGCTCCTAGGTCACTAGCCTCATACTCAAACCTTGCCAAATTAAGTGTTGTGAAACATTATTGAGTATCAGGATTTATCCTTCAAAAAATGTAATTAATTAGGCTTGAATTTGAATTTAAAGGGCCAATTGGGCTCTATTTACCTCAATTAATTAGTAAATCCTTAGATTTGTGTGAAATTGTAAAGAAACACTTTGAAACACCCTCAATAAGGCACAATTAAGTCTATTTTATCATTAATTATTCATTACCAAATTTAGTGTGAAAAAGGGTTACTTTTTTCTATGCTATAATAACACATTGGGCAGGTGGGTGAATTTGGGTAGAAATTTTGTGGCCACTTTTTTTAAAAAAAATTGAAAACTCATAATGTGAGTGTGTTATTACGTGCTCACATTATGTCATGTTAAAAGAAAAAGAAAGTGAAAGTCATTCATTTTCATTTCAATTGTTTTTTTGTTTTTCCCGTGGCCAAAACCCTAATCTTTTGGGCCTGCATTCTAGGAGGAGGTATTGTGCAAAAATCATCAGCAATAGTTGTTATTTCTTTGCAAGGATGGGGCCACAATGATGAAGAGGTGGGAGAGGTAAGTATTTATTTCTTTTTGTTTTGAATTTCTTAGTTTTAGGTTGATTTTGTTAGTTTTATGTTATTTAATATTTTTTTTTTGAATTTGTAGGAGATGCAAATGAACCTACAAACCCTCAAAATCCTCAACAAGAAGAGAAACCAAATCCTCAAGAACAAAATCCTCAACAAGAAAATCAACCTCAACAACAACCTCCTCCACCAATCACTCAACACCCTCCTGGCACTCAACAAAATTTAATGAGTGAAATTGAGAACAACAAAAAACAAATTGAGGATTTTATTATTAGGTTGAGTGATCCAAATGGTTCAACCATAGAAATAATGACCCTAGAAAATTCATTGAAAGATATGTTAAAAAATGCAGTTTCAATTAGCAAACAAATAACCGGATGGCACGATAGGAGGTAGGCGGCTAGGGCATATTATGCGGATAAACTATCATATAAACAAGTAAAGGATTTAAAATTTACAAAAGGTGATTTGTGCTCATTATTCACTGACCCACACACAAATCAAAATCTTACCCTCAATGTGAAGAGGTTTCCTAGTCATTAGTGCCACCACCAAGAGATTATGAACCATTTATTATGATAGGTGGTACATGGTCTTTGATGACTAAACATACAACAATTGTGAAGTCCCCTATTATTTTCTTAAGAAATGATACAATGAGTTCATATTGAAAAAAATCCAAAATTATTTTGATATGAGGGACTTCCAGGGGAGAGGTGGGGGGTTGGCTTAGGATATCCTTGGTGCACAACCAAATCCTATGCAGCAAGGGAGACAAGCTATTGCTAGGCCACCTCGTGAGCACGTTGTTATGCCTACCATCACGAAGGAGAGTGTCTATGTAGAGACATTGCAGGCAATCAACACTTTGACCCAGAGTGTCATCAATCATACTAACCTTATTCTACAGTGCCATCTAGGGGAGTCTTCTAGTGGTGGCCTTCGAACCCATGTGTGTCAATCTTGCGGGTTGACTTGTTCATATGACCCCATTGGCACTCAAGAGTCTGCTACACAAGATCCGTATGTAGATACAAAGATGGAGAGGGTGGCTAACATTTTGCATGATGCGTATGGCATTGATACTCAAGTAAAAGTTAGCATGTTCATTGAATTTAATTTATTAAATTTTGATTTTGAAATACAATATTAACTAATTTAGTTTTATGATTTTAATAAAATTGTAGGGTCACAGTGTTGAGACTGGATACGCCCACCCTCTACCTACTTTTTTGTGCAGTACACCTATCAGTGGGGTATATAACTAGTAAACAATTATAAATTTATTACATGTTAATAGCATTGATTTATGAATGGTATTTTAATATGTGATTTTGGATGTTGAACAGGGTAATATTGGAGGTTTCGAGGGAACACCTCCCAGTGCTAGTGGATTTACTCAAACCTACACGTAGGTAATAGAATAAAGAGTTTAACTAATGAATTTTACTTAATAGATTTTTGTATTTTATATTCATATCATTGGTTACATTGCATTGCACATCATTCAAACTCAAATCATTACTTCACATTCCATAACTAATAACTAGATGTTGATAGATGACAAAATTTCAACTATAATATAGTTGTTTGGAAATTCAACATAAGCAGTGATGCAATTACTTCACATGGAGGCATGTGCTTGCAAAGGTGCACCTGTACGACAAACTATGGATGCTTGGAAAAAATCTATGAAACCATAATAGTAAGCAATAGCATAGACAAGGTAGTTAGTAGTTTGAAAAAATGCCTCGAAGAAATGTGGTCTCATGGTGATGGAACTCCATTCCATCACCATGAGACCACATTTCTTCAAGAAATTTCTTCAAACTACTCACCACCTCTTCTATGATACCAAATTTTTCATACATGTGCACCAAAGTATTTTATCAAACTACTCACTTCCTTGTTGCTATGGATAAAAGCCTAAAATAGGTGCTTTCCAATAAACTATGGATGCTTGGAAAAATATCTATCAAAGCATAATAGTAAGCAATAATACCATAGAGAAGGTAATGAAATTTTTGAAAAAATGCTTGAATGAAATGTTGTCTTATGGTGATGGAATCTCGTGACGTGTAGTTGTTTGTAATGGCATTCCATCATCATGAGACCCCATTTCTTTTGAGGTATTTTTCAAACAGTTCACTTCCTTCTCTATGCCACCACTGTTATCGTACATGTCTATGAAAGCATTTAATCAAATGGTTCAGTGACTTGCTACTATGGGTAAAAGCCTAAAAACATGTCCTTTTGAACAAGATATGGATAGGGAAAATAGTAAGCATGATAATCAAAAATATATAGTTTAATAAGTACTCAAAATTTTGTTCATTAGATCTCATACATTATAAGTCATAACATGGATTGCTATTGTAACATTTTGTGATTGAATAATTTTTTGTTTTATTTTTAGATGTTGGAGGTGAAAACACCTTGAAATGTTACAAGGGAAATGTATACCAATTTTTCATCCGCTATACAATCCTCGATGGCTCTGACAGGGCAGGTATGAGGCAAATTACTAAATTTCAATTTACATTTGTTGTTATAGATGTTAGTTCTAGTGAAAAATCAAACCATTATTGATTCATAGTTTAATTTCTATTTGGATGGTTTATATAGGGCTTGAGCATGCCTCATCATGGGTGTGCAAATATTTCCCTTGTGGAGAGTGATCGTGAGATGGTTGTAAGTGATTATTTTGTTAAATATATTATTTTTTATAATTTAATTTCTATATATTAATGTCTTTACTTCTTATTGTAATAGTTAAAACTTCACCAAGAGCTTAGTAGGAGGAGCAGTAGGAGCACTCCTCGAGCACAATAGAAACGAGTGATAGACTTATCGCCATCAGATTGACAAACACAAGGAAATAATTTATTTCTAGAGCATGGAGAGAAATGAATTTTGATTCTAGAGCCCTTTGTTGTATGCCTACATGGTAGTTTTGTACATATTTTGTATTGGATATATTTTACATTGTATGCCTATATGGCATTCTCGTAAGCCTATATGGCTATTTTGTACTATTTTATACTTATATCAACATATATTGATGTATGTGTACATGGATATTTGGTTAATACAAATCTTTTTTATCGATGGTGTCCATATTTGCATTATAAATTCATGGTTCAATAGATATGAGTTACGTGTATTCAAGTGTATACATTACAACTTACATGTATTCTTTCTGACTTACATGTGTTCCAATGTACACTTTGTGACTTATGTGTTTTCATGCGTATACCTTGAATTCATGCATATACTTTGTATTAAGTTGTGTATACTATGTATTCATGTGTATACTTCAAGGCTCATGTGTTTGTGACTGCTTGTGCTTCCCTTATTCACATGTACATGCTTGACTTATTCACATGTATACTTATTAATTGGTCAGCCCTGTCATTGATCATTGTTGTCCTTCATGGTTTGTCTTGAATAAATTAATTGATTGGTGGTAAAAAACTTTATCTAAAAGAAAAAAACATGTTTTCAATTGGTATTCCATGAAATGATTGATAAAAAGATTCCAATATATTTAATCCTTTGATTGGAACATCTCAATTAAGCAAAGGATACATAATCTTCACAACACTTGCAAAACATAAGATTCAAAGTAGATGAAGTAGTCAAATTCTTAACACATTATCTATGTTACTGGGTTCTTCTATTTTAGCCTTGGTTTTGGTCCTATTTCGCTCAGGTGGTGCGGGTCCTAGTTTGGTTTGCCTATGGGTTCGACTAGTGTCCTTCATTTTTGGGTCTGGTTCGCCCAAGAAGGACCCAAAAGAACCTGGGCAGAACCTAGATAGAACTCAGGCGAACCAAGATAGAACCCACATGCCTAGGCATCCAAAAAGGTGTTTTTTTGAACATTTTTTAATGTTTTATGGAGTTTGACTTTGACCTGCACCCAAGGGAACCCTAAAAGTGACCTCTAAATCACTTCAAACACCTTAACTACCTCATGCTTCTTCATTTTTTTTGTAAACAATAATTTTCATTCCAAGAGGTTAAGCTTTCATTTTTTCTTGCTAGATTGAAATCAGATTGTGACACAACTTTCTTTTTTCAAAAATTGTTTTGCATCATTGAACTAAGAATTTACCACACATATGTAGAGAAACAGAAGAATACTACAACCTAAAACACATTACACTTTTGTTCTCATTGACTTGATGTACTCTCCAACATATCTCTTCTCTCATCTAAAGAGTTAGAACTACTTGGACATGCCTTTGCATCATTTAGGAAGTTTTTCTCTTTTTGACAATGTCAAAAGCATGGTTGCATACAGATTAGGAAAAATACTTTTCGTTTTAGATTAGCAATGCATAGAAGTTTCAAAAAGTATCCTTGATACTACAAAAAGATTTGTGTTTATACACTTCAATTGTCCAGTCACCCTTTGGTTCTTTGAAAGAAAAATATGTGTATGTCATTGTTACACTGCACAGGTAAACCGTATTTTGTATTTTGGAGCTATATTAAGCTACCACTCTCAAGACCAATGTAACAATGATACAAAATAATGTTTGAGAATCTAAGAAGACATCAAAATGGCTAGTGTACTAAAAGAATTCTTATGATTTATGAAGAACACTGATAACTCTACTTAGTTGGCTTTTTTTTTCAAAATCATACAAATTGAACCCTAACATCAATAGACTTTGTATATCAAGCTACCACAATTCAAGTTTCAACGATGAATATTTATCATGCATGTTTTAAATGACATTCAATTTTATGGTGATTTTGTTGTTTATTATGATGTTATGTGGTATTCTAATCCTAATTCATGCTTCTAGGCTGCACATATATATATATATATATATATATATATATATATATATATATATATATATATATATATATATATATATATTGTTTTTACATGTTTTTTGTACCAACAAACCCAAAATGAATCGAACCCCCCTCCAAAAAAATTTGGCTGAACCGGCGAATGAAACCCAAACCTCAAAACCTATTCCAACACTCTTCATTCTTCTTGCATAAACTTAATTAACCACCAAATTATGTTGCCCCTTGACTTTACCCACTTTTACTCCCTCAAACCTCTCTTTTTCATTCAAAACCCCAATTTTCCCAACTAGGGCATCATGCCATAACATAATTTTGACCTCCCCTATCCTTCCAGACCTTTTGAACACATCAAACTCCACAAAGCTCACTCTATTTCCAACCTATTCTAACTTATTTTCAAGCAATTTATTTTTTTACCTCTTCTAGCCTTGCTATTAAGGAGCCCCAATTCTGAATTTTCAATAGGGGCAGTGTTAGTAATCTCTTCCAATCCCTTTACCAATGCTATTTTATTATTCTTACTCCCTATCCTACTTACATTAGGCCCATATTATTGAGACACATCTTTAACAATAGGTGGAATGGCCTATTTCAACATATTACACTCAAACCCTTAAGGGATTGATTCGGTCGAACATAGCTCGAAGTGATTCTATGTGTTTAAGTGTGAAAGAGGACCATGCATAGCATAAACATACCTATTTGGATGCATTGGAATAGTTTGTTTGGTCACATGAGTTACAGAATAAAAGTTGCACCACTTTGCAACTTTCCACTGCTTGCATTTGACACTTTTTCCATCAGCTAAAAAATGGAAACCATGGAAAATCCATTTTGAGATAACAAAAATTGAGAGAGGTTATTGTAGAGGGGCCTAACATGATCCCATAGGATCAAACGAGAAGTTTCTAAGTGTCATGATATCCGAGTAACAACATGCTGAAGTTTGCAGTCATTTTGCACTTTGGACCCTTAAGGGATTGATCTAGTTGAATGTAGCTCAAAGAAATTTCATGTGTTTGGGTGTGAAAGAGGACTATTCCTAGCATAAAAATACCTATTTGAATGCAATGGAACAATTTGTTTCATCACACGAGTTGCAGAATTAAAGTTACACCACTTTGCAACTTTCCACTGCTTGCATTTGACATTTTTCCATCAACTGAAAACTGGACACCACAGGAAAACCACTCTGAGATAGCAATAACCAAGATAATTTATTGTAGAGAGGACCAACACAATCTCATAGGATCATATGTGAATTTTCTAAGCATCACGATATCCGAGTAACATGTTGAAGTTTGCAGCCATTTTGCACTTTGGACCCTTAAGGAATCGATCCAGTTGACCGTAGCTTAGAGCGAATCTGTGTGTTTGGGTGTGAAAGATGACCCTGACTAGAATAAAAATACCTATTTAGACATGTTGGAATAGTCTGTTTGGTCACATGAGTTGCAGAATGAAAGTTGTACCACTTTGTAACTTTCCATTGCTTGCATTTGACACTTTTTTGATCAATTGAAAACTAGACACCATGGGAAAACCAATATGAGATAACAAAAACTGAGAGAGGTTATTTTAGAGGGATCCAATTCAATCCCATAGGATCAAACAAGAAGTTTCTAAGCATCATGGTATCCGAGTAACATCATTCTGAAGTTTGAAGCTATTTTGCACTTTAGACCCTTAAGGGATAGATCCAGTTGAACATAGCTCGAAGCGATTCCACGTATTTGGGTGAAAATGAGGACCATTCCTAGCTTAAACATACCTATTTAGATGCATTGGAATAGTCTGTTTGGTCACACAATTTGCAGAACGAAAGTTGCACCACTTTGCAACTTTTCACTGCTTGCATTTGACACTTTTTCCATCAACTAAAAACTGGACACCACAGGAAAACCACTCCAAGATAACAAAAACCGAGAGAGATTATTGTAGAGAGGCCCACCAAGATACCATAGGATCAGATGAGAAGTTTCTAAGCATCACGATATTTGAGTAATAGCATGTTGAAGTTTGCAGCCATTTTGCACTTTGGACCCTTAAGGGATCGATCCAGTTGAATGTAGCTCAGAGTGATTCCACATGTTTGGGTGTGAAAGAGGACCATGCCTAGCATAAAAATGCCTATTATAACGCATTGTAATAGTCCATTTGGTCATACAAGTTACATAACGAAAGTTGGACCACTTTGCAACTTTCCATTACTTGCATTTGACACATTTTCCATCAACTAAAAACTAGACACCATGAGAAAACCACTCTGAGATAACAAAAACCGAGAGAGTTTATTGTAGAGGGGACCAACATGATCCCATAAGATTAGACAATAAGTATCTAAGCATCATGGTATCTGAGTAACAACATGCTGAAGTTTGCAGCCATTTTGCACTTTGGACCCTTAAGGGATCAATCCAATTGAACGTAGCTCAGAGTGATTCTGCATGTTTGGGTGAAAAGAGGACCATGCCTAGTGTAAACATACCTATTCAGATTCATTGGAATAGTTCGTTTGGTCACACGAGTTGCAGAATGAAAGTTGCACCACTTTATAGCTTTCTACTACTTGCATTTGACACTTTTTCCATCAACTAAAAATTGGACACCACAGGAAAACCACTCTGAGATAACAAAAAATGAGAGAGGTTATTGTAGATAGCCCCAATTTGATCCCATAGGTTTAGACATAGATTTTGTAAGTTTCATGGTATCTGAATAATACCCCGTCAAAGATTTCTACCCTTTTGCACTTTGGGATCTGATGTTTCCTTGAACCGTACGGTTTCGTATAGGGTGATTGTGCTCTCTTTTTTATGGAATTCAGTGGGAAGTAGACTTAACTCCATTGTAATTTTGGTTTGGTTGGATTTCAAGTGATTTTGTGCATTTTATAAGCTAATTACTGAGGGTCGGTTTGTATACCTCATTTTAAGGGTTTTGAGTGCATTAAAATGTAATATTAAGCCTTTTACCCACTATATGCTTCTATAACTCAAGGGAAAGGCTTAGTTATGGTTATAAAAACCTGTGTGCAAAGGAGGTGAATAGAGGGTTTTTAGGTGATGCCCTAGATGTCAAATGGTGCATTTTTTAGTGGAAAATGGTGGTTTACTGCTAGGGTTTGAAGAAATCTTTGAGGGTAGTGATTTCTCTTGAACTTTTAAGCTTGTGCAAACATTTTTGAAGGTTTTTTAGGCTTTGGTTGGTTGTGGGAAGGTTTCAAGTATGGGTTTTCAATAAACCCTTGCCTAACTTTTGAAAGAAGAGGGTTTTGAGGTTTGTTATGTTAGAGGGCTTGTTGATGCAATCCAAGGTGGAGGAACTCTTTTCAATATCAACTAATCAAACCTCAACAAGACACCAACCTTGAAATCACAATCACCCAAATTGAATCAACTAACAACAATAGGCTTATAGTCTCCAAATCTCATCAAATGGGCTTATCTTTTAGAGGACATCCAATGGCCAACCAAACATCAATCAAACTTTAACACAGACCCTAAGACAAATTTCCGAGAGATCATACCATGTTTCTTTGTACCATCATTAAGATCCAATAGAGCACCTTGCACAAATGCTACTAAATTAGCCCTATTTACAAAGATAGGACATTTTAAACACTATATCTTCACTCAAGCTCCTCAAACAATAGTATGTTATATGTCAAAACCTGTAATTCTATGATTTGTTTCCAGGTCCAAGACCTCTAGACCCCTAATACACCAAACCCTCAATTTCAAGCAAAATACTTGGAGTTTTAATGAAACTGCTATCTCTTAGACCTGCCAGACCCAAACAAAGCACCAAAAACACTTACCAAACCCTACACATGGTGATTAATACATTAAATTGATAGTCCTTCTGACATTTTGTCAAAACACCACTTGAAACCCTCATTTTCATCATGAAAAATACCTTGTTATAGCCCTAGAACATCATCCCAAACACCCAACCTTGACTCCACAACATTCTAAACAATTTAGGCATGTATTTTATAAGTTAGAGGACCCATTCCATGAGTTAAATTAGGCAAAAAAAGTGGAATGGGTTGAATTACATCATGAAAGTAGGACAAGGGTTGAATTACATCATGAAAGTAGAACATCATCCCAAACACCAAACCTTGACTCCATAACATTCTAAACAATTTAGGCATGTATTTTATAAGTTAGAGGACCCATTCCATGAGTTAAATTAGGCAAAAAAAGTGGAATGGGTTGAATTACATCATGAAACCCAAACACTATGAAAGTAGGTAGCAACAATAAAAACAAGATAAATTTCACTATACAAAGAGTTATAACCTATAAATAGGTGAAAATGAAAGCTAATTCATCAATATACAACATATAATAGGCTTCAAATCATCTTAGTATCCATATAGGTCATACAACAACAAGTGAGAAAAACCAGTAAATTCCTAGAAAATAACATTCTTCTTGATCAAAAATGGGTTACAAATCAACCAACAACCTCTCCTTCAAGGAATTGAAGGTTATTATACTTTTTTTATTGCATTCCAACTCCATCTAATTCCCATAATTTATTTTTAATCATTAAGACCTTCTAATCTTCATTAAGTTGCATTTTAGACCTTTTACACGACAACATTACATGAATTTTGCAACTTTTTTTTAATTTTGACCCCTAAGGACTCCTAAATCACTCAAACACCTTTAATTCAGCCTATTAAAAGCTCTTAGACCTCATTCTTTCACATTTACAACCAAATTGAAAGATTTTGCTTCAAAAGGCTACAAATTCAAATATTGACAATTTTGTAGCAAGAATGCATTTTTTTGCATATTTGACCACCGAGACTCAAAAAATCACCCTAATACACCTTAAATGGTCTTGATTGACCTTATTTAACATAAATAAACACAAAATACCTTAATCTAATCTATTGACCACCTATCAACCTTCAAAAAGTGATTCTACATCTTTCCAATCATGTCTAACTATTGTTTTTGTAACTAACATGACTTATTACATTATAAATCAATTTTTCTAATATGACCTTATTCAATTGACAAAACTCAAAACACAAAACTAACTTAAAATACTTCCATGAACCAAATTTGGTCAATAACCTTGGTGCCCCTGCACCAAATTTCAATATTTCAGTAAATATCATTACAATTAAATCTCATTGCAATACCTTAGGTATTCTGTTCTCATAGATATTTTACAATGTCATTCATACATTCAAGATTCTCTTATAATGTCTACATCATAGGTTCTCATTTAGAGGTTAACTTCAAATGAGTAACTTGATATTCCCTCACAAAGCTTCACACACTTTTTTATAATGGCTTCAAATCATAATTGAGATTTGTCAAGATCATCAAAATAAGATGTTGCATTTCTTTTTTGGCTGGGATTCTCTTTGATGGCTCAAAAATCAACATTTTCTGCAAGGAGAGACCAATCAATTTTTACTAGTTTAGTTACAAATACACAAAATAAAAGAATAAAAAGAAACAACTCATCCAAAATGGAAATGAAATGCAAATAGATGGAAGGAACTTATAGATAGGCATGGAAATCTCTCAACTTAGTCACTCTTGGTCATACATCTTCACTGGGAGTACCAAGATACCAATTGCACACAACACCTCTCATGAATAGAATATCTTGAAATTCGAGATGCTCTTATAATGTCTACATCATAGGTGCTCATGATAAGGTTAACTTCAAATGAATAACTTGAAATTCCCTCACCAAGCTTCACACACACTTTTGTAATGTCTTAAAATCATAATTGAGATTTATCAATATCATCAAAATAAGGATGTTGCATTGCTTTTCTGCCTAATATTCTCTTGGATGGCTCATAAATCTATATTTTCTACAAAGGGACACCAATCAATGTTTACTAGGTTACTTACAGATATGCAAAGTAAAATAAGATGATAGCATTGGAATCAAAAAAATTTAACATGTATACAAATATAAATTAATAAGAACCATTGTGCATATACTTACAAATTAATCCAATGAACCATTTGGGTTTGCTCACTCTATATTGTGTCAAGTATTGCCTCATGATCAGACTCACAAACCTTCCACAAGGTCTTGTTCAAAGGTCTACCCTAATATTTGTTCAAATGAACATTGGATGCCATGACAAGGTTTGAGTAATGAAGAATCTTACGATGTGTTTCAAAGTCCTAAAACAACCAATGTTTAACACTCTTATGTGGGTACCTTCTAAGCCACATTCTAGTAACAACAACTAAGCTTATTGGGTATTCAATGTTTTCTCCATCTATAACTAGGGCTTCCAATTTATTTTTGGCCTCAACACAATGACACAAGTAATAGTTTATTCCCTCTTTGTTTTATTCATCTGCAATAACTGCATAAACATGCCTTGCATTGATATGTGTAGCATATCTCTTGAAATTAGTCAACATTATGAATATAGTACAAAGTAAGATAACAATATGGAATTTCAAAAACTAAGCAAGTAGATATATTACCTAGTTGAAATAGATCTGATACATAGTCAAATTCGACTATGATTCCATATATGTTAGTTGCAATGTCGTTAGAGGGCGATACATTTGAAGTGGGCTAAGATAACTTGTCAACCATTTTTCAACCCACTCCCCTAACTCACAATCATTCCAGGCTTGCATTGTACATGAAGAACAAAAGCATG
The DNA here is from genome assembly GCA_007258455.2 of Sequoia sempervirens. Lineage (NCBI taxonomy): Eukaryota > Viridiplantae > Streptophyta > Pinopsida > Cupressales > Cupressaceae > Sequoia > Sequoia sempervirens. The sequence continues at coordinate 889,922,985 of VDFB02281492.1, forward strand.
CCATCTTACATGTATTGATACTCCATGAACCTACATTTGAGCTAAGGAAAGAGTGTAGCTCACTCAATCCTATTATTGTACAAAAATCCTCATATGGTGCAATGTTAGTATCATCCATCAACCAAAAAAATCTATGAACTGAAGACGTACCTTCATTACCTAGACCCATCAAAGCATCACACCAGTCAACAATTAATCTTACATCTATCAACTTTGCACTGTCTTTATACTTTAACTCTTCTCATGATAATTCTCTTTTCACACATGCTCCTACACCATCATGCTCCCCCTTTCCATGCTTTACCTCAAAAAAGTTTCACATATTATGAACACCTGTAGTGAGATGCATCCTACACAACTAGTAGAACATGTGTGCATTCTTGAACTATGTTGCATAGTTATCCAACCATATTATATGTAGAACATTTGGAAGCAACCTTGCACAAACTCTAGATAATGTGTGTGATCATCACTAATATAAAAGTGATACTCCCTCAATACCTTCATTTGGTCCTCTATACTATCAGTAGCATGAATGAATGCTATGTGCACAAATATCAAAACCTATGTGGAGTTGTAATATTGTGACTGCACCTCATGCTATGGTTGTAGAGTGTATTTCTCTACAAAGTCAACCAAAAATAATATGCTACCAACTGGAAAGGTATCCTTGCATAGCTTGAATTGTGTGTCTATCCATCAGGCTCTATGAGTATGCCTTACACACTCATACACTAGATTCTCATGAAAGATGGACATAAAAGTGACACAATGGAATCTTCTAAATAACCAAATCACACGTTTTTCTTGAGACCATCTTTTGTAG
>VDFB02281492.1:889923910-890080489 GCA_007258455.2 Sequoia sempervirens
CCAACCCCTTCTCTCCCACTCCCTCTCTCTTAAACTCTCACTTCCACCCCCTCTCCCTCTCTCTAGAATCTCTCTCTCCCTCTCCCCATCCCACCCTACCTAGAAAACTCTCCCTCTCTCTCTTAAAATTATACCTCCCTCTAAAGACATACATAAATACATACAAGCATAATACATATGTACATACAATCCTACATCCATACAAGCATACATACATACATGTGTAGATACAATATTACATACATATAGGCATACATACACACATGACACACCAACATACATGTACATACAAACATAAAAATGTATCAAAAAAAAATCAATAGAGTGGCATTTAACATAAAGGAAGACATAACGTGAGCATGTTATAACACACTCATGTTATGTCTTTCTTGACATGTTTCCCAGAGAAGCAAAAAAACATGTGAAAACTAAGACATAAAGTGAGTGTGTTATAACACATTCACATTATATTTTTCTTTGGGAATCCCTGAGCCTTAGCATTGGTATTTTCCTTGGAATACAAACCTAAAGGCTTGGAGGGAATTCCCAATGACCAGAGACACATGTTTTTGCAAATTCTACAATTTTTCACATAATTAGGTTCATGCTCACTATCAGGATTGCATCTAGTTCAATATCTACAAAATTGAACACATGGGTAATGTTAGGTTCTCTCTTAACTATCCAACGATGTATTTTTTTTCACTTTATGACAATGTTAAGCCTTTCATCCATAATTTATTTTGTTTGTATGTCTCTTTTTTCCAACATCATACCATATTGATCATGTCCAAGTATCCACATCCTATTTTAGTCAACCTTACACCAATCCAATCCAAGTCCCCATGTCATATCCTAGTCCTTCACATACTAGTCCAGTCCAAGTCCCCATGTCCTATCCTAGTCCTTTACATACTAGTCCAGTCCAAGTCCCCACGTCTTCTCCTAATCCTTTTCAAAATACCCCCTCACAAACCACATCTAGTCATGAAAATTCTATCATTACTCAAAGTCAAATCCCATTTAATAAACTTGAGGATACATGTCAAAATGAAAGCCCAAAGCATGACCTTATAATGTCACCCTCATGTCAAGAACAAGGTAGTTCATCCCATGACCCTATCTTTCAGTCCATCCTTGAAGTCCTTCAAGACAATCATGACATCCAAAACACACCTCTCCTTGACAACGACTCTATTTCTGACTGCATCATCCATGACAAATCCATCTTTGACCAAGACCCCATCATTGACCAAGAAGTCCAAATCTATGACAACCCCATCTTCGACCAAGACCCTACCATTGACCAAGAAGTCCAAAACGATCCACTCCTTGAACTTTACGCCATTCATGATCAAACACTTGCCGACCTTATAAAGGCCTTGACTATTGAGACTTCCCATGATAAGACACTTGCCTCCATGGGACACATAGATGATATTCCTCCAAGACAAGAATCTTCCACTAGGGACATGCTTGTAAATGATAAAGTTATAGCTAAAATGATTGAACTCTATGACACTAAACATAATGATGGCTTCGACATTTCCTTGGAAGCACCAACAGAATCATCTGAACCTGACATGTCAAATGATTAGACCAAAGATATCAGTCAAGAATATTTCCAACATGACAATGAAGCTAAGACACTTTATCAACTAGGGTCATCTATCTTTGTCATAGTAGGCTTTCTTGCAAATGAAAATAATACAAGTGACAGTATCCACATAACTAATGATGGGTTAGCATCTTGCTTTCAAAACAATAAATACCCCATCGTAAATAGAATCTGTCAAAGCATGCAATATCAAGGAAAAGGACTAGGCATACACAAGCAAGACATTCTAGAACCAATACAGCTTCAGGAAAATTACAGACATCAAGGTCTTGGCTATTCCTCAGTTAGTAAATCAAATGATGCCATTGTTACCTCCTCAATACTGGGGGCAACTTTGTCATATAAAAACATCAAAATGGATTCCATTAGAAATCCTTATCATAAGATTGTTGCCAACACCTCCTCCACCCACACCATGAACCGTCATTCCATCATAAATAAACCTTCCCTTTGGAACCAACACAAACAAAAGTCTTACAAGTCAAAAGATCAAAATCAAATGTCAAAGGCCATTGAATCAAACAAAAGGACAAGTGGACAAATGAAACTAAAATGGATCTCAAAGAAATATGGATCAAACAAAGACACCAAGTCAAATACAAAATTCAATCACAATATGGTGCCACAAGACAAGAGGACTCCCACATATAACACATGTCCACCTCCTTCAAAATGGTCATCAATCAAGGCATATAAAAGTGTTGGTTCCAAACACCATCCCTCCAAAATCCGTCATCCACCATCCCAAGTTTGGAAAATAAAAAGTCATTCATCCAAATGTCCAATCAACCTTTCCATGTCTACCATCATTTGTCATAACCCTACATCTTGTCTAAAGTCCAAAAATCCCATGTCACACATCCATCACATCTTGGCAGCAACTCTTTACCATAAGGACTCTCATGGCACTCTATCACGTTGTGTGTATTCTGATAAGGCCAACTCTAGTATAAAAAGGGATCACAATGACATCGATCAGTTGTATACAAGTGTTATGGTCCTGACAAGACAACTCCTTCAATAAGGTCATTATTGGCATATCATGGCACCAGTCTCTACATTGGCACCATTAGTGGATTCAGAACAGTCAGTGGTCATCTAAAGCATCCAGGCTATCCATAAAATCAGAAATACAAAAAAAAATTAAAAATTAAAAAATTGTCACCCTGATGAAAACCTGGCAAACAGGCATCTTGGTGACACCAAAAAAATCAAAAAGTCAAGAAAATAGTAAAGAGAAAAATTTCATCCAATGGTGAAAACCTGGCAAACAGGCGCCTTGGATAAGTACCATGATGAAAACCTAGAAAATAGGCGTCATGTGTAAAATAAATCATCTATGTTGAATCTTACACTTGGGGGCAGGTCATCTCATTTCCCATGCCTTCCTCATGACATTTATGTCCATCTAAGCCCTATCATTTCCACAAATTTTTCCCACCTACCTTGGTCTTGACATAAAACTGGCACACATAAATCATGCTTTGGGAAAACTCTTGACATGTCTATCCTTCGGTCATACACAATTCACAAAACATCATGTCATTGATTGTCATAGTCTTATTGTCCTTATACGACATAGTCCTTGAAAATCATATGACAATTCCATTAGTCTCATGTCTCCTGTATTTTACCAAGGCCACCCCATATCCTTTCATGCCTGTCACCTATCTTGGCTTTCCCTTGTCAAATGGTCTAAGGATAATCATCATCCCATCTAGTCCTAACCAAGTCATTCCACATGCAATGAGTCTAATCCATACAAGCACATTATCTAAAATTTTACTTGACTACGTTCCTGGCTCGACTATAGATCTCCATACTTTCATCACATTATCGTCATCATCCTCACATTGTTTCAGGATGTGTCCTTCCCACGTCAAACAACATTGTCATCACCTGTAAATTGGTATTCAGCTTGACTAGGGGCATAATCATGTTTTTCCTTTGATTCTCGTGTGTAGGAATTAGTCATATGCATTTGTCATGATCCTCTTAAATGTCAAAATCCAAAAAAAACATAAAATGACAAAAAGACAAAAACATCATAAAATGTCCTGAAGAAAGACCAAAAACATCATAAAATGTCTTGAAGAAAGACCTAAAAATCATAGAACATCTTGAAGAAAAACACAAAAACATCCAAATCAATGTCAAAATCCTAAAAATGGAGTCAAAGTTAGTCATGTCAGTCAGTCCATGTCATTGTCAAACTACGTTGTCTCTATGCATTAGCTATGTAGGCAAGGCCATTAGTCGATGAGTCCCCAAGACATTAGGTCAGTCCTTTTAGGTTGGTCCAAATAAAATCATGGAATTTGTTACAATCATCACATCGGTCAAATAATTTAGATATGGTCAAACTCAGACATAAGACAGTCATTTGAAATGTCAATGTCAAAATTGGTCAAAATCAGACAGCACAGTCCAATCAATCATACAGTCAACATCAGTTAACTTGCCAAAACATATTAGTCAAAACAATGTCAGTCTCATCACTCTTTGGTCCTCTTCAAGATGTGTCCTTCCTGACAATAGGCCCTGTCAAACTGTCAACACTATCAAATTGGAAAAAGTCTTAAACTGTCAAAACTATCAAATCGACAAGAAATCAATCTTTGGCAAACAAAATAAAATGGCTATTAATCTTTTTGGTCTATCTTGTCTTATCTTTTGACTATCTTGGCTATTTTGTCTTATATTTTTATTGTTTTGTCTTTTTGGTGATGTTACTAGCTACCTCGAGGATGTCCCATGAAGGATTTAGAGGTGCGATGACGTCTTCTGGCCTATTTTATTTTCTTTGACTACTCTCTGTGGATTGTCTTGACAAAAAGACTGGGGAAACTTCGCCCTTAGTATGAGTTAGGACATTCCTTGGATGTGCCTATCTATTTTTCAAGTGGAGGACCTTGCACACCTTGGTCTATGTCATATCATGGTGTTTGTTGTCCATTTGTGTCATTTTACTACCCAATGATGATTAAGAGTAACAAATATTAAAGTCCTACTGCAAGTTTTGAAGGATTCTTTCATTTGGTCTTCATCTTCATCATCCATATCTTTTCCACTAACATTCATTTGTCTCTTCATATTCTAAGTCTTCTCATCAATTTTGAGAGCACACCCATGTTCTTGGAACCTATCTGTCCTCTCAAGGGGGCATACCGTAACCCTCCTCATCATTCTTCCTCATCTTATTTTGCATTGGGGCATATTTTTGACTTATTTTCTCTGTCACAATGTGACAAGCGACATTATGACAAAGAGGGGAAAAATGTAGACACCTAAAAATGACCTAGGCCTGCAAGCTTCATTTTTACCACTTTCGTCCTAGCATAATTATGACATTTAATTATGTCTTTGGTCCACATTCGACTATTGATTAAATAATTCATAATTATTTGATTAATTCATGTCCTTTTATTCTTCATGATTATTAAATAAATAAATTTTATTTATTTATTAAATACGTCATTAATTGTCTAAGTCTTCCCTTAATTAAATAAATTTCTTAATTTATTTAATTATTAGTCATATATGCTAAATTAAATAATTAAATTTAATTATTTAATTGCCAAAATTAATATTCTTCTCATTTTAAATAAATAAAATTATTTAAAATGTCATCACATTCTTAACTGTCAATTCATTTTAGTAAATAATCTGAAAATTGATTATTTATTATTTCACAAAATTCACATTTGGAATTAATTTAATTCAAAATGGTAACTTTCCTCCAAAAATCAAGTGATCGGGCATATTCTTGATCTTTCCAAATCTGATCTTTAGTTCAGTCTTTATCTTCTTCATTTTTAAAAATCTTTATTTTTTAATTAATTTCCTCATTTATTCTCCACCGTCGATTCGATCTTATTAGATGGCATCTCGACCTCTCGATTAATGACTTTTCCCTAACCCTGATTAGGGATTATTAGATTTAATCTGGGCCTCTAATTTTAGGTCTCTATCAAAAGTCAATATCGTTCATCCGTTCAAAATGGCATTTTCTATAAAATGCTATTTTTCTCTCATGTTTAGATTACACATACACACAGGCACATTACATACTTATGCATTGACATACTTAGATTTATTCATAGTAATTGCAGCATTTATTGTCTTTATTTTATTAAATCTTAGCATGTTTAGGCACAAGCATTTTCAAACATAGTCATAGGCATAGACATTTGTTCAAATCCTTCAAAGCTTGGTGTAGGACTTAGATTTGTATTTCTAGATTGCTCACACATCAAATCTGATGGCAACACATCAACCAGCAAGCTAGAAGGTGTTACAAAAGTGAATCATGGAGGTATCAGTGATTAACAGGTATAATCATTATTTATTTTAGCTTCCATTGTGTTTTGTAATTGCTTTGTGTTTTGTGTTTTATATTGATTTTCTAACATTTAATAAAACCTAAAAAATAACCATTATTTATAGAAGTTTTTGGTGTTTTTTCATTATAAATTAACTGTTCATCAAAATTTGAAATAAATTACATTCTTAGAAACTAGACTTCATTCTAATTTTTTTTTTTTAATTAATTACTTTCCAAATTTTGTAGGGGGAGCATAACCAAAATTCTGCTTTTCAGGAAGTGCCCACTTAGAAAATTAGTAAAAAATCAAATATTCATTGAAAAATTATCAAAAAAATCATGCATCAACTAGATACTATTAGCTAACTTCTGACTGTAGTGATTTTAAAAATACTACAAAAAAGTTCACCATGCTAGAATTGTACAAGAGTTGCTATGTTATGTTTTTCTGACAAAAACATCAATTTGTGTACGTCCCTCTTTTGAACCCCTTAATCTCAACCATTTTCAAAATAAATTAGTAGTTTAGAAAGTAGACTCAGAGCACTTTGATCCTTGTTTTTGTTCCATCTCAGAATTTTGAGTGTAACTATCCTCAATCTCATGTCCAAGGTTAGTATTTCCTTATTTTAGAAAAAAAGTGGCCACTTAAGCCCCCTTTTAGGGAACCATCTTGGTGCACTTACCCCATAACAAAATTATTTTAAAAAGACAATAAATTCAATAAAGGCTACCCCAATGGCCATTATTGTTGTCAATTTATTTTTTTGAGAAAGAGGAGTTGTAAATTTTTCCTCAAATATTACTATAGACTAGAAGTCCTATACCAAGCTCTTTGTAGAATGTTGCATATAATCCCAATGATATTGAAAATAAATTACCATGTCTACCACTTCGAATGTGGTTAGATATTTACTTTTTTCAATGAAAATCACCCCTAGATCATATTTTGGAAGAAGAGATCTTAAAAAAATTTGTATATTTTTTCTCTATTACAACTTCCCCTTGAGTCCTAAGCTAAGGATAATACCTTGAGCCCCTATACTAAAATATAAAGTGGACTGAACTTCAAGATTTTATCCATAAATTTTGAATTTTTTTCTAAAATTTTTGAATTCTTACCAATCTTACTTTGTTAGATCGTATGTATGAAATTTATAAAGCCTCTCATGCATCCTTTTATTTTCTCATGTTTGCGATAAAAGGAATAATTGAATACTAAATATATTCTAATTGTCCTTCTCCTTGTCAAACTTCAATTAAGTTTGTTTATTTTTTTTCAAAATAATGAGATCATTTTAATTTGTAGATTCAATATATCCTAATTTCACTAATTCCTATATATCTTCAAAAAATAATAGACTCCAATTTGAATCTCCAATATTCATAGTTATCTTCTATAAATAATGGAAGTTGGAATCATAAATTGGTAAAATTAGCCATGCTGATACTTTTTCTATAGAGAACTACTAACTTGCAAAAATAATTAAATTAATGCAACTTAATCTCATATCAACTAATAACATTAACACTATACTAACATTTAAAATTTAAAATAATTAGAAAATTATGAGCTAGAAATATTAATCCTTGTATAAATATTTCATACACTTTTCCTCAACATAGAGTGATCAACATAGATTGAAAAAACATAAAAAAATCCTTAGTAATTCTAAATTGATTATTATTCTATAACATCATTGTAGCAAAGACATATTGACCTTGAATCCATGGATTCCTTGTGTTTGGTATTTCATTTTAGGGGCAACCCCTTCCTATCATTTTCATGATGTAGCTACATTTGGAAACATATGACTTGCTAAAAGTCTTTCCGCATAAGCTCTCATAGCTCATTTATTGTTATCATTGATTATTTGCTACTTTAAAGTAAATTTCTCACATCAATGGTGTTTGCAATCTCTTTAATGTGGGTGCATACATTGAAATTATTATTTTTTGAAATTTTTGACATTCCTTATGTTTCATTGTGTGATTTTCTTGCTTCTTGTGATGCATCTTTTTCTTGATGGTGTCATTGGGTTTGATTGGCATACAAATTTTCTCTTAGTGGTGATGCTATGCATTGCATTCCCTAAGTTGTGAATCTTTTATCCTTGACTTTTCCTCTCTTAGAGACATTAGCCACAATGTTCCCTAACAGAAGACCTTACATGATCTAAGAAAAATCCCTTTAAATGTGTTTACTTGCATTTTTGTTCATAAGTGTTTAGAATAACATAGATTGCTAACCTTGTGAAGCTTGAACCCTTTTCAAGGCCACCAATCATAACACACTTTGCTTTCTAGTGGAGCCTTTCCTTGTTTTTTCATAGGTGCTTAGCATAAGACCACTTGTTAGGCCTTATGAAACTCAAAGTTTTTATTTTGTTTTTGTGGTTCCTTATTGAAGTTGTCAATGGGATAGATTTGGTATGGTATGGGAGCCTAATAATATTCTCTCGTTTGGCACCCTTAAGGACTCACCTAGTGGACAACTAGAGTTCCATTAGCCCATGTGAGCATGTGTGTTGTTTGCATAGTGGATAGCCAGGGTTCCACTTGTCAATGTTTTTGTATAAACAATTGAAGCTTATTTCTCATTGCTTTGAATAGTTGAGGCTTGATCCACCCTTTTTGTTTTTTTCCTTTTCTTTAAGTCTTTGATGTTGTAAGATTGAGTATCTTGTTGTTCCTGCATACATATTTTTTGGATGTCTACTTTAATGTGAGTTTGACACAAGTTTATCCTCTCACTAAAGTGGGGGCTAAATGTAGTGATGGAAAACATATCCCTTTACATTTAATCACTTGTTTTTCCCTCCTAGTTAATTTAGACTTAATTGTACCTTAAATTAGTGTTGTAAAATGAATTTATTTACACTTTCACACTTATTTAGGGTTACTTTAATTAATTGAGCTTAATTTTCCTTAATTGTCCCCTTAATTCATTTACCAATCATATTTAATTACATTTTTTGAAGAGGAAACTTGACATATTCATTAATGCCTTAACACAAAACTTCTCATTGAGAAATGTGTCCTTATAGGTTTAGGGACCTGGGGCCCATTCACCCATGGGAGAATGGGTCCTCCCTTGACATTAGGACCTAAATTTAAATTGTTTTTGGTGGTATTTTAATGTTTTGAAATATGTGATTCAATGTCAGCTTGTGATATTTGAATTTCAGAAAATTAAGGTTACATATCTATAAATATAAGGTTATTTTACTATGTTTCACCTAGAATTTTTATGTGACTTCATAAGAGCTTGATTCAAGAGAATTTTTGGAGAACTTCAAGGAAATTCAAGATAAGATTTATCATATTTTTATTACAAAATTGAATATCCAATTGTCATGTCAATGTCTTCTTGCACCATGCATGTTTTTAGAGCTAATATGGAAATATAGGTTTCATGATCCAATCAAGCATTCAAAGTACCATTTCAAGCAAGAATCAAAGTTCAAGATCCACATCCACTGAGGAAATTTCATGCAAATTATAGATTTACATTCCAAGGTTTGTTCAAGGGTTTGTTGAGTGGTAACATTGCTTTATTCATTCTTCATTTCCTATTTCATGTTTCATTTCATTTCAAGGTTTGATTACCAAAATAGGGTTTGACCAATGCAAACCCTCATTCACCAAAAACAAAAAAAATTCCCTTTCATGTTGCATTTGCATATCTAGGCGGAAGAAATTTCTAAGATCTCTTGAAGGAAAAATTTGAAGAAGTTGACAAAGTTGCAAAAGTTATCTCACAAAAAATCATCTACATAGTTTATTTTTGACATTCTGAAATTGCCTCTTGGACAAATTGGAAGATTCAAATATATAGAAAAGGCTCTAGAAAGTTGTAGAAAATCCCTAATAGTGGACCCATTCACCCTTGGGAAAATGAATCCTAGTCAACCTTTGAAAATTGACTTTTGGTGAAAGGTACATTCATATTTTCCCTTCTTTGATCTACAATTTGATTGTAGGTGTGGCAACAAAAAAAGTATCCCTTTACTTTTCCTTGCTCATTTTTCCCTCTTTATTAAACTAAACTTAATGTTGCCTTGATTTAGTGTTGTAATGTGTTTGACACATTCACATTAGTTCTTGGGCCCTTGTGAACTAATGAACTTAAATGGTGCCTTGCTAAGGTGATGTAAAGTATTGTAACACACTTTCACACTTCTCTAAGGTTTTGTTAATTAACTAAACCTAATAAACCTCTTTTTAACCAAAATGTACCTTGATGATGCCTTGTTTAGAGTGTTGTAAAGTGTTGCAACATACTTTCACACTTTTCTAGGATTTTTATTAAATAATTGGGCTTCTTTATGCTTCAATTGGCCTTATTTCTCATCCAAAAGCCTCATTTTATGCATCTTTTTGAACTAAATATTTTTGTATATGGGTCTCTCTTACACTTCTAGGGTTTTACACCTAAAGGGAGAGAGGTACACAAAAACCTTAACGGCTCAATAAATAAGAACCCATTGAGATTTCAATGCAAAGGATATTTAAATCTATGAAAGGGGATTGTTCTAAAGGCTAAAAACTAAAAAGAGAGAGTCACTACCAAATGTAAACCTAGAAAATGCAAGATGTTTGAAAACACACTATAATATGTAGGATGACCTACAAATGCAAGTAAACTATAACAAAAACTTATGAAACTAGAGATGTGAAATCCAAGAATGGAGAAGGATGGAATGGAGCTCTAGAATCTTGAACAACTCACTGTTGATGCCAATTGGGACTCATACACCAATCTAGGTGACTTAGTCCAGTTTTGAGAAGAATCTATTGGTATAGATTTTAGACAACTAGGTACTTAGATATACATAAAAGCATTTTTAAACCTAGGTAGTGGCACTCATTCACCACTAATGGTGAATTAGCCTACCTCTGAATTTATGAAAAGTCAAAATAGGAAACTATAGCCTTTAGTATGTACTTCTGCTCCTAGTTTAGATCTGGGTTTGAAACTATAAAATTTGACCTGTAGGTGTTCTCCAAGCTTCTATTAGGGCTTTGACAACTTTGAATAGCTTTGATACTTTCTTGACAACTTTTCCAATCTTTCTCTTTGACAAATCTACAACCTAGACCTGCAAATCACATGCAAAGAGAGGGAAAAATGGTTGGAGGCTTAGAGAATACGGGTTTGCCTTGGTCAAACCCTGTGTTGGGAATTAAACCCTTGAAAATTAAATTAAATAAAGAGAATAATGAATGAACAAAGACAATGCTACAGCTCACCAAACCCTTGAAGTAGAATGTTGAAGAAATGCAAGTGATAGCTCCAATGGATGTAGACTTGAAAATTCTTGAATGATTGATTATTTGAATGATAAATTAGTTGTTAAAATTTATTGGGGGTGAAATGAGTAGAAAGACCTTATATTTATACACAATTATGCCATAATTCCCAAAAATACATCGCAGGCCAACCTTAGATTTTAGAAAATAAAAACCTGCCAGAATTATTAATCAATTTTTATTTTTGAACCAAAGGGGACTCATTCGCCCCTAATGGTGAATGGGTCCCACCTAATGAATTTTAATTGGGTGTCAGAAATTAAATATTTTAAATGATTTTTATTGGGTTTATTCTCAAAAATACTTATAAATAAGGCCTGTAGATGTAAAATGGGGCCAATTAAAGCATAAAAAGGGTCCAATTATTAATGAAAAGCTTGATAAATGATAAAAGAGGTTGTTTAGGTGAAATATATTAAAGAGATCCTAGAAAAGTGTGAAAGTGTGTTACAACACTTCACAACACTTTTGCAAGGAATCATAAAATTCTTATTAATTCACAAGGTCCCAAGACCTAATGTGAATGTGCTATTCACATTACAACATTAAATCAAGTCAAAACTAGGTGAAAATCTACAAGAAAGACCCAAATTAGCATGAAAATGTCCAAAGATCCATTTTTCTACACTACATTTATCCCCCACTTTAGTGATAGGATGAACTTGCTTCAAACTCACACTAAAGTAGTCAAACATGCACATCAAGAGGGATCCAAATGTACCCATGCTGGAAAGATGAGAAAAAAATAATCAAGAGGGGTGATCAAGCCCCCAGGATCTAGATCCCATGGAAAACCAAACATAAGCACAAAGGAACACAGATCAAAAGGAGAAAAGGAAAGGAAAGAAAGAAAATTGGATCAAGATTTGATCATTTGTCCATCCAAATGTGGATCAGATCTAGGTTGTTCAAAAATCACATACTCACTCTAAGGTGATGAAACTCATGGTTTTCTTCCAAATGATTAGTCCTAAAAGGTGAAAAACATACACTCATGGTTGGTATGCACTTTCACACACGTAGGTGGTTATGGGGAAAGTCATGCCTCAAAATGGGCTTCCTGCTCAACCATATGAAAGTTATACCTCTTGATAACGTTAGTAAGGTGCCACAAAAGAAAATGACTTTTCGAGCTTCACAAGACAAGAAAAACTCTGTATGCTTAGAGCTCATGAACAAACATAATCGAACCACAGACATGCAAGCTATATTATGCAAGGTGGCCATATAACAAATGAAAAATGTAACATGCAAAGAATATTCAAAGAAGTCTTGTTTAGTTCATGCAAGGTATTTAACTTAGGGAACATTGTGCCTAATGTCTCCAAGAGAGGACCAATCAAAGAATATAAAATTCACAACTTAGAGGATGTAGTACATCACATGAAGCCACTAAGATGAATTTAATATGGTAAGATAGATCATGCTCATGAAGGACATCATACCTAATGTCATCCACAAAGTGACAAATGCATCAAATGAAGTACAAAGGCTACACTAAGAACCAGGAAAAGGAAAATGCAAAGTAGTAATTCCAATGTATTCCCCCACATTAAAGGAATTGCTAACACTATACTGTGAGCAATTACTTTAAAGTAGCAAATAAAAAATGCAAACAAGAAAGAAGACATGAGAGCCAACTTGGAAAGCCATATTCCAAGTCATATGTTTCTGAGTAAAGCTATGTCATGTAAGAGACAAAGAAAAGAAAGAAAGATGGGTTGCCCCCAAAAATGAAAACACCAAACACATAAGGGATTTATGGATTTGGGGTCAGTATGTTCATTACTACAATGTTGTGTAAGGAGCTCAGAACTATCATTATCCCCCAAATACATAGAACAAGAAGAATGACACAAAGAGAGAGAAAACAAATAAAAGGAACCTTTTGGGTTAACATAGAAGATACAAAGGGTGTCTCGATGCCTTGTGTCATCCCCAAAAGGAAAAAAAAAGAAAAATGAAAAAGAAAAGGTGAAAGAAAAAGAAAAAGATTTTAGGTCAACATGAAGGAGACACGAGTGTCTCAATTCCTTGTGTCATCCCCAAAAGGAAAACATAGGCCAAAAATAAAAAGACAAAGAAATGAAAAGAGGGCCTTTTGGGTCAACATGAAAGAGACATGAATGTCTCAATGCTTTATGTCATCCCCAAAAGGAAAACACGAGAAAAAAAAGGTAAAAGAAAAGAAAAGAGGGGATTTTGGGTAAACATGAAAGAGACATGAATGTCTCAATGCCTTGCATCATCCCCAAAAGAAAAACATAAAAAAAAAGAAAAAGAGATGCACAATATAGAGAAGAATGGAGGTACAAATAGAGGAATGTCATAAAGAGAGAGAACATCAAACAAAACATCACGGGGGATCACATTATGCACATGAAATCACAAAAAAGGAAAGGAAAGAAAAATAAAATGCAAAAGAATAGTAAGGAAAATGCAAGTCAACCATTGCAGAAGTCATTTACCTTCTATTCTTAGTCTATATAAGTGGAAGGTGAACACCGCAACTGAGGGACAATGACAATTGCATTACTAGGACAAGGTTGACAACTTTTTCCCTCACTGAGTGTGAGACAAGAATGAGCCAAGGGATGGGATGGGAAAGGTTATGAAATAGTGAGAATGGAAGATTCTACAACTATTTCATAACAAGGAGTAGTAGATTATATTATGGGATGATTGGATAGAAATCATTTCCATCGAAGCAATACTTTCTCAATATTTCTTTCAATGTATGACACTCTTCACTACTATGTCCAAGAACTCGATGATATGCACAATGTGGAACTTTAGCATCTTTAGGATATATCACCAACCTATTGACAAGTGGTAATATTATGAGTTCTTTATGTAAAATTATTTGTAATTTTCATTCACATATAGGTGGTGGATGAAGAGGAAATTTTAGTTTTTGCAACTTGTAAGGCCTCTTTCATTTAATAGATTCACCCTTTTCTTTAATTGAAGGAAGAGGACCCAATGTGATCCTACCATCCTTGTTAGGATTATCAATTAAGGGTTGCTCTCAAGGAAGAAGGGTATTCAAATTAGGGGGGAATCAAAGATTATTGTTCCATCATCACGAAGCCTTAGATACTCTCTAGGATGCTTGGTGTCATGAAGGGGATCTTGATAGCCTATCCCCTTTGTGTTTTCATCATTTGGTATTTGCTCTAGAAGTTGGTGAATTTCATGTTCACTAGTTGTGTTACATCCTTGTTTGGTCAAGATAGTGAAGCCTTTGTTGTATGTTTCTTGAAGGTTGATGGGAGTGTTTGTTACTTTGTTATCATAAAATGGTTAAGTGGTGTAGTCAAGGATGGAGGGTCCAGGAACAAGATTGTCCAACCTTGTAGTGAGAGTAAAAATAATGGAAACTCAAAGAATAGAAATGAAAATCACACATAGATATATGGAGAATGATCAATTATTCACAGGAAACATGCCCTCCCTTATGGCTTACATATTACAAAAAGATATGACATTTATCCCAGACTTACATGTGGATAGGAAGCCTTACCAAATATCTCAAGATCTATATTTTTATAACTATCGAACTTACTTATATACAACTATAAAATGCATATATATATATATATATATACTCCTAGCTCCACAAAGGTCCATGTCCTCCTCAAGAGGTCTCAAACCCCATAATAGATGAAATGTGTGAAGGTCAACCAACACATATTGTTCTTCTTTTGATTCTTGGAGAAACATGATGTGAAGGTTCCTCGATGAATTTTCATCTTTGAGAAATGATTCTTGGAACTCTACAAGTCATGGAATAGGTCTGCACACTCGAAAAGCCAAAACGGGTCTATGAAAGCTCTTTGTCCAGATAAAACTAATATTTTGTTAGTGATAAATTCTTACTGGAATCTCCAAAACACATGAATTCTGGATATGTTGTAGATGATACAATAAGATCAAATATCCTACTTCACAAGATCTGAAGTTATGATGTGGTGAAATGTGAAATGAAACACTAAGACTAGTTCCTACAAACAACTACTGAAATGCAAGAAAGAAACAATGTTTTCAAATGTTTTTGGTTGATAAAAGATTGCTTGACAACCAGGGATGCTCTTGCATTAGACACCCAAGGTTGGAGAAAATTGAGCCCCCCACTTTCTAGGGAGTAGGGGAAAAACAAGGTGGTCCACCTTAGCTTGAGATATCTATGACGAATCTTCTTCTGGTCTTCCTTGCCATCTGACTAGATATTCCTTGTATTGCTTTCCTTTGGTACTGTGTGCAACTTTTCTATCTAGGATCTCCTCAACCTTTTTCATATGATGTGCTATCTAGTCCATAAAACCAACTTCTTTATCCTCTAGTAATGCTCCTTCATGATACTGTATAGGTCTACAACATTGAATATGGGTGATATTCCAAATTCCTCTGGCAGGTCCACTTCATATGCTCTCCCTGAATCAAATTTCTTGATGATCTTACAAGGTCCAAACTTCTTCATCTTCAACTTGTTATATATTCCCACAGGAAATATTTATTTTCTCAAATATACCATCACTTCCTCTCCTACTAAAAAATCCCTTATGTCTCCTCTTCTTTTCTGCTCTCTCCTTGCATATAGTATTCATTTTCTCTAGATTCTCCTTAACTTGAGTATGTATTGTCTCCATCAATCTACAAAATTTGTCTACCTCTGCACTCCTTTTGTTCTCCATACTGATATCCCTCATGCTACTCCTCTAGGTTGTTGTCCTCTCACAATCTAAAATGGTGTCTTCCCTATACTCTAGTTTACTGAATTTTTATATTAAAATTCCACTTACAATAGTATCAAGTCCCAATTTCCTACCTTTCCTTCAGTCAAATATCTTAACAAATTCCCAAAACTCCTATTTACCACTTATGTTTTTCCATCTATCTGTGGGTGAAATGTTGAAATATACTTCAACTCTGTCTTCATCTTCTTCCATAATTCCTTTTAGAAATATCCAATAGCTTAGTGTCCCTATCAGATACTATACTCTTTAGTAGTTCATGTAATCTCACAATCTCTCTAAAAGGTAGATCTACAACATATACTGCATCATTGGTCTTCTTACATGGTATGAAATCTGCCATCATATAAAATTTGTCCACAACCACAAATATAGAATCAAATCCTCTCGGTGTCTTTGGAAACCCCAACACAAAATCCATGCTTATATCTTCCCAAGGTCTCTCTGGTACTATCAACGGTGTATACAATCGTGTGTTCTGACTACTCCCCTTTGCAACTTGACAAATCCTACAACTTTGAACAAACTTCCTGACAGCCTTATACAGTTATGGCCAAAAATAATTCTCGCTCACCAATGCTATGGTCTTATCAACTCCAAAGTGTCCTACTAATCCTCCACAATGCTTTTCTTTGATCAAATTCTCTCTCATCAAACTCTTAGGGATGCACAACTGATTATTCTTGACTAACATACCTTCCTAAATGAAATAATCCAACCAATGGCTCCTATCTGTCACTATAGGTTCCTTGCAAGATTCCATACCTTGGCAAAATCAATGTCATCTTCATACATATGCTTCAGCTCCTCAAAACCCAATACTTTAGTTCTCATCTCTATCAACAAACTCCTTCTAATCAATGCATCTACCACCTTGTTAGACTTCGCACTTTGGTGTTTCAACACGAATGTATAACTCAGCAAGAATTCTACCCATCTCATATGTCTCTGGTTCAACTTCCCTTGAATATTCAAGTATTACAAAGCTTGATGATCTGTAGGCAACAAATAATGTCTCCACTTCTTCAAGGCATGTATAATTGCATAGAACTCTTGATCATAGACTAAAAATTTTCTCTTGGCATCATTCAATTTCTCACTAAAATAAGCTACTGGTCTCCCTTCCTAACTCAACACAACTCTTATTGCACTTCCACTAGCATCACAATCCACTTGAAATACCTTGTCAAAATCTTACAATGCCAACACTGGTTGTTCTATCACCTTTTGTTCCAACAATTCAAAGTTCTTTTGTACTCTTGATGTCCACTTGAATTCCTTTCGGTCACCCCTCATGGTCTCAGTCATAGGTGTACAAATACCACTAAAATTTCTAATGAAGTTCTGATAAAAATTTGCTAATCCATGGAATGATCTTACTTCCCCAACATTCATAGGTGTAGGCCATTCAACTATTGCTTTGAATTTCTTAGGGTCCATCTTCAATCCTTCTATAGATATCACAAATCCAAACTACACTAGCTCTTCCTTCATGAAACTACACTTCTTAAGATTTATCAACTTCTCTTCTCTTAGCCTTTGGAATACTTGTCTAATGTGTCTAAAATGTTCCTCATTACTCTTACTAAAAATCATAATATCATCCAAGTAAACAATGACAAACTTATCCAAGAATCTCTTCAAGACTTATTCATCAGCCTCATAAATGTACTAGGTGCATTCGTTATTCTAAATGGCATGACCAACCACTCATAAAATCCATCATTTGTCTTAAAAGAAGTCTTACATTCATCTCCTCTAATTTTGATATGATGGTATCCACTCTTTAGGCCTATCTTGGTAAAATATTTCGCTCCATGCAAACTGTCCATGATATCATCCATCCTAGGAAATGTAAATCTATATTTCACTATGATCTTATTGATAGCTCTCGAATCAATACACATCCTCCACTCTCCATATTTCTTTGATGTAAGTATAGTAGGTACCACACATGGGCTCATACTCTCTCTAATCAATCCTTTCCTCATCAATTCTTGTATCTGTCTATTTAGCTCCACATTCTCTATTGGTGTCATCTGGTGTGCAACTTTGTTTGGAAAACTAGCTCCTGGTATAAGATCCATGTGATGACTGATACTCCAAACTAGTGGTAATCCTTCTAGAATATTCTCCAATACAAGATCTTGGTACTCTATCAATAATTTAGTGACTTCCTTCCCTGTTGGTTCTTTTGCATCTAGGGACTCACACTTTCTCAGAATCAAGGAAAAATACATATTCTCATGTCTCAATCCATCTAGAAATTTTATTCCATCTACCAGATTGATTTTAAGTGTACCACACACTTCACCTTCAAGTTCATCCTCTAATGGATTCAAAGTGATTCTCTTTCCATCAGATATTATAGTGTAAGTATTCTTTCCCCCATCATGTATAGATTATTATCATACTGCCAAGGTATACCCAACAACATATGACATACATCCATTGGCATAATATCACACAAAACTTCATCATGATATGATCCTATATGAAACTTTATCAGACATTTTTCACTCACTAGTATATTATGCTCATCTTGAATCCAAGCTATCCTATAAGGGTTCAAGTGTTTCCTTCTTTCTAGACTCAACTTTTTCACCATCTCTTCGAAAACTAGATGATCAATACTACCACTATCAATAATAAATTTGCAACACTTACCTCTAGCTTTGCATCTTGTCTGGAATATAATTTTCCTTTGTGGTGCTTCCTTCGGTACTTATTTCTCTTGAATTAGCACTCTCCTCATGAATGATGACTCTCCCTTCTTAGTACTTCTTCTAGAACTTGATGATTTCACTAATTCTTCCTTTGCATATTCGGTTCTTGCATGATGTTCAACCTTCTTATTCTCCTTTCGACACTCAAATGTTCTATCCTTCTCCTCCACACTTAAAATAGGTTCCTCTAAAAGTTCTCTTTTCATATCCCTTCTCATCTCTTTGGTATCCATCATTGTGGTGAGAATTGTATCCTCCTATACTGTTGTAAGAATTTTTGTCACCTCCTCCTCTGTGATATGAATTTGAATCTTTCTCCTCCTTTTGGTATGAATCCTTATCCTTTCTTTGCTTTGCATATGGTTTGTCTACTCTGGAATGTGATCTTCCTCTTTGAAATCTACCTCCTCTTCCTCTCTACCTTTGCTCATGTCTTTTATTCAACTTCTCTACCTTCAATGCAGATTGATATGCTTCCTCTATCGAATTCATCCTTACTAGACTAAATTCTTCCTAAAAATTCATCCTCAATCCATTAATGTATCTAGCCACATTCTCCTTGCTTGCTTCATTTTGTTCAGTCTTGATAATGATCTTATAAAATTCTCCAATGTATTCCTTCACAAACTTCTCCTATCTTAGGTTTTGCAATCTCTTTAGGAAATCCAACTCATAATCCGTAGGTATAAACTGATTATTCAACTTTGCTACCACCTGATCCCACTTCACAATCTTCTCTTTTCTTGTTCTATTTACTTATTTCCACCATAATACATCATGTCCTTTCAACTTAGTCTTTTCAAATCTCACTCTCTCGGGATCTTCGATTTCCTCCTATTCGAAATATTCTTCAATGTCATTTATCCAATCAATCAACTCTTTAGGATTCAGATTACTAGTATAACTCACAATCTCCATTGTAGGTCATTTTCTAATGTTTGAAATAGCCTTCAACATCTTAACCTAATTTGATTCTTCCTCTTCCCGAAATTATTTTGCTTGTTCTACAAATTGAGCTTGTTGGCAACACAAGGGAAAACAACTGAGGGGGGGTGAATTAGTTGTCACAAAAATTTAAACTTATTTAAATTATTTAACTTATTCTCAGATCTGATAGATGAACATGAAAGCATAAAACATCATATCATTAGTAACATGCATAACACCAATATTTGTTACGTGGAAACCCTATTAGGGTAAAAATCACGGTGGAGGTTAGTCCACAAGATTATGAGTATACTCAAAATAGGTGTTTATAAAAGGGAATGCACATGCATTTAGGCATAGTGCCTAGAGCTCACTGCTTAGATACAAAAAGAAGACTCACTATCTTACAAAATATTTGGATTACATCTAGAAGATTTGAACTGAGAAAATAGCATCTACTAATGCCTTATTACAGTTTCGGTTAAGCACATTTATTGCATTCTTGACCTTCTGTTTGATTTTTCTCTTCTACTCTGTCTGCTTTAATTTGGATTACAGATCCTTTTATGCACAAGTAAAACTGTGCATAATTTCTCTACAATCCTTCTAAATTTTGCAACATACATCAACTCATTTTGCACACACAATCGCACATCAAAATGCTTATATATATCCACAACTAAAGATTTAATCAACCACATGTTGGCTTCAATAAAACATAAAATATTTACAAACGTGGCTCAATCCACAAATAATTTTCAATGCACGCCAACCAAAGTCAGCCATAACATAGTGAGGACCCAAAAAAAAATCCTTGAACATGAAAATACCTTAAACAATTTTTCCTCGAACATCCACAACATGCTACATTCACTTAGTCAGCCTTCTTTCACTGCTAAATAGAAAATCAAGCAGTTGGATCTTCTAACCTGTACACCAATTGATACAAGGCTCTAAGATTCAAGGATAACATAGATCATACATCGAAAAACCTTCCCTAAGATCCAAAACTCAAAATGATAATAGAAAATTTCATATGAATTGATAAACACAATTCTATCGGATGCCCTATTCTAACTTGACAATTAATCCCTTAGTTTCAATATGTCTTCAAGTACAAACAAATATTGATTTTCGGATTGAATCACTGACTAGGGTTGCCATCAATGACAACACCAAATGACATGTGTAGTGTCAACAATCTCCCCCTTTGGCATTGATGACAACACTTAGTGAAAAATTACTAAGTGTTATATTAGTACCAACATGAATTACATTGCCAACCTTCAAAACTTCAAAACACAACTCCCCTTGAGATGAATAAGGCATTTTTCATTGTCTCACTCTCCCCCTTTGACATCAATGACAAATATAAAGTATATATTTCTCCACACAAGCTCTGATAACAATTGTTGGCAACATAAGGGTAGACAACTAAGAGGGGGGGTGAATCAATTGTCAAAGAAATTTAAACTTATTCAACTTATTCTCAGATCTGATTGATGAACATGAAAGCATAAACCATCAAAACATTAGAAACACACATAACACCAATATTTTTACGTGGAAACCCTATTAGGGGAAAAATCATGGTAGAGGTTAGTCCACAAGATTATGAGTATACTCAAAATAGGTGTTTACAAAAGGGAATGCACATGCATTCAAGCACACTACCTAAATCTCACTGCTCAGATACAAAAAAAAGACTCACTGTCTTGCAAAAGATTTGGATTACATCTAGAAGATTTGAATTGAGATAATAGTATCTTCTAATGCCTAGTTATAGTTATGGTTAATTATATTTACTACATTCTTGACCTTCTATCTGATTCTTCTCTTCTGCTCTGTCTGCTTTAATTTAGATTACAAATCCTTTTATGCACAAGTAAAACTATGCATAATCACTCTATAATCCTTCCGACTTTCACAAAATACATCAACTCATTTTTCACACACCATCACACACCAAAATGTTTTCTTATATATATCCGCAACTAAAGATTTAATCAACCACATGTCAGCTTCAATAAAACATAAAACATTTACAAACCATTAGTTGAATCCATAAATAATTTTCAATACACACCAACCAAAGTCAGCCACGACATAGTGAGAACCCAAAAAAAATCCTCGAACATGAAAATACCTTAAACAACTTCACATCGAACATCCGCAACATGCTACATTCACTTAGTCGGCCTTCTTTCACTATTAAATAGAAAATCAATCAACCAGTTCTTCTAACTTGCACACCAATTGATATGAGGCTCTAAGATTCAAGGATAACATAGATAATACATCGAAAAACCTTCCCTGAGATCCACAACTCAAAATGATAAAAAAAAATTCATATTAATTGATAAACATAATTTTGTCAGATGCTCTATTCTAACTTGACAATTAATCACTTAGCTTCAAATTGTCTTATGGTATGAAAAAATACTGACGTTTTGATCAAATCACTAACTAGGGTTTCCATCAATGACAACACCAGATGACATGTGCAGTGTCTCTTCCCAACAAAGCTTCATTGTCACTTTCATCATTAGGTCTAGGGTTTATCCCTTTTCTTCTATCTTCCTCAATAATATCCAATATTACTTTCATAGTTCGCATCATCTCCATCATCTCATCCATATTTCTAGCGACATTCACAGAAGTATGAATTCTCCTTAGTGGCATATTCTCCTAGGATATGGTGCAATTTCCTTATGTCAAAAATCTAGCTATAGGTTCGCAACTACCTCACAATCAGCGATCTATTGACAAACCCAAGTAGGCTGCCTCAAGTCGGTGATATGTTCACACATAGATCTTATGAAATTCCTTACTCAACTTTTCTCTCCTCTCTAGGGTTCACAAAATTCACTCTAATACCACTTGGTACAGTCAAGGATGGAGCATTCAAGAAAAAGATTGTCCAACCTTGCAGTTAGATTAAACACAATGGAGACTCAAAGAATAGAAATGACAATCACACATAGATATATGGAGAATGATCAATTATCCATAGGCAACATGCCTTTCCTTCTAGCTTATAGATTACAAAAAGATATGGTGCCTAGCCCAGACTTACATGTTGGTCAGAACCCTTACAAATATCTCAGGATCTATCTTCTTCTAACTATCAAACTTACTTATCTACAACTATACAATGCATATATATATATATATATATATATATATCTCCCAACTCTACAAAGGTCTATGTCGGCCTCAAGAGGTCTCATACCCCATAATAGATGAAACATGTGAAGGTCGGCCAAACATATTTTTCTTCATTTGATTCTCAGAGAAACACAATGTGAGGGTTCCTCGGTGAATGTGCATCCTTGAGAAATGATTCCCGGAGCTTCACAAGTCACATAATAGGTCCACACACTCAAAAAGCCAAAATGGGTCTATGAAAGCTCTATATCTAGATACAACTAATATTTTGTTAGTGATAACTTCTTACTAGAATCTCCAAAACACATGAATTCTGGAGATGTTGTAGATGATACAATGAAGATCATATATCCTGCTTTGTGAGCTTTGATGTTATGATGCAATGAAATGCAGAATGAAACATTGAGACTAGGTCCAATAGGCAACTACTAAAATGGAAGAAAGAAACATGAATGCAAATGTTTTTGTTTGATTCAAGATTGCTTAACAACTAGGGATGCTCATATATCATTGAGTGTTTTCTTGTTTAGAGGAACTTGGTTTATCTATTGTAGGAAACTTGGGTTCAACTTTTGTTTCAAGATGTAAGTATCCAAACATCTCAAGAGGTGGTGTTGTAGGAAGGTCTTGTTGTGGCATGGATGGATAAAATGATGCATTATCTTCAAGGTTAGCAAGGCAATCATTTAGGAACTTATTCATGCTGTCATCATCTTCTCCAATTATTTCAACGTCATGAGCAGGACATTCATTAGGATTTGAAGAAGCATGAGTGAGTTCAAGGTCATTAGGATCAATTCCAAAGGCACAACTTGAAAAATCCACTAAGGACTTTAAGGACATCCAAATCTTATTCAAATACATATCCATGATGAAAAAGATTAAACTAGATGCAATAAATTGAATGAAACAACAAATCTAGAAACAAAAATAGAAAAGGAACAACAAAAAATAGAAATGTGGAAGGATTGATTCGCCCTAAGTGGTGAATGAGTCTTGGTACTAATTTTTGTGATTTTTTTTAGAATTTTAAAATAATTTTACTATTTTTTTAACGAAATTAAGAGCAATAATGCAAGCTAAATGAACTTTTCACTAATGCAAATTTGAAAACCCTAGAATGCAAATTAAATAATGTAAAATGCAATGCAATGTTAATGCAAGCCATTCCTAGGATATAAATGCACTCTAAATCAAAAGTATGATGCTCAAAATTTGGGTTCACCAAAATGAACCAAATATATTTGTATATGGGCCTCTCTTACACTTCTAGGGTTTTGCGCCTAAAAGGAGAGAGGTACAGAAAAACCTTAATGGCTCACTAAATAAGAACCCCTTAAGATTCCAATGCAAAGGAGATTGAAATATATCAAAGGGGATTGTTCTAAAGGCTGAAAACTAAAAAGAGAGAGTCACTACCAAATGTAAGCCTAGAAAATGTAAGATGTTTGAAAACACACTATGATATGTAGGATGACCTAGAAATGCAAGTAAACTATAACAAAAACTTATGAAACTAGAGATGTGCACCTGAAGACTAGAGAAGGATGGAATAGAGCTTTGGAATCTTGAAGAATTCAGTGTTGATGCCAACTGGGACTCATATTCCAATTTGGGCAACTTAGTCCAGTTTTGGGAAGAATCTGTCGGAATAAGTTTCAGACAACTAGGTACTCATTCACCACTAATGGAAAATTAGTCCACCTTTGAATTTATGAAAACTCAAAATAGGAAACTATAGTCTTTAGTTTTCAATTTTGGTCCTGGTTCAGATTTGGGTCTGAAACTACAGAATTTGACCTATAGGTGTTCTCCAAGCTTCTATTAGGACTTTGACAACTTTGACTAGCTTGGACACTTTGTTGAAAAATTTTCCAATCTTTCTCCTTGACAAATCTACAAACTAGACCTACAAATCGCATGAAAGGAGAGGGAAAAATGGTTGGATGATTAGAGAATAGGGGTTTTCCTTGGTCAAACCTTGTGTTGGTAATTAAAAAATGCTACAACTCACCAAACCCTTGAAGTAGAATGTTGAAGACATGAAAATGATAGATCCAATGGATGTAGACTTGAAAATGCTTGAATGATAAATTACTTGTTAAAATTGATTGGGGGTGAAATGAGTAGAAAAACCTTATATTTATACACAATTATGCCCTAATTTTTGAAAATACATCACAGGCCGACCTTAGATCTTAGAAAATAAAAACCCGCCATAAATTTTAATTAATTTTGATTTTTGAGCCAAAAGGGAATCATTCACCCCTAATGGCGAATGGGTCCCACCTAAGGAATTTTAAGTGGGTGTCATAAATTAAATATTTTAAATAATGTTTATCGGGTTTATTCTCAAAAATACTTATAAGGCCTGTAGATGTAAAATGGGGCCAATGAAAGCATAAGAAAGGTCCAATTATTAATGACAAGCCAAGAAAAGTGTGAAATTTTGTTACAACACTTTACAACACTTTGAAATAAGGCTTGGTAAATGATAAAAAAATGTTATTTAGGTAAAATATATTAATAAGATCCTACAAAAGTGTGAAAGTATGTTACAACACTTCACATCACTTTTGTAAAGCATCATAAAATTCTTATTAATTCACAAGGGCCCAAGACCTAATGTGAATGTGTTATTCACATTAAACATCAAATCAAGGAAAAACTAGGCCAACATCCACAAGAAAGACCCAAATCATTGTGAAAATGTCCAAAGATCCATTTTTCTATGCTACACTTTTCAAGGATGATCCCGACATAAATCAACATCTAATCATAATTCAAGTGTTTTTAAGTTGTGTGGCCTAGATTTGGTGGTTTGGGACTCATACACCACCTTGTACGTATGGGCCCCACCTAGATTTTTGGGTTCCAATCTGAATTTCACACCTTTCTAAGCATTTTTTAAAATGGTCCCATAATTTATGCCTAATGGGACTCATATGCCACCTTGGGTGTATGAGTCTCGTGTGGCCTAGAATTAAAAATAATTCAAATTCTTGGCAGGATTTTATCCTCCTAGATCTAATGCCTTCTTGTAGTGTGGTAATTTTGGGAATTTTTGCATAATTATGTACAAATACAAGTTTATTTCACTCAATTTCACCCCAAGCATTCAAGTATTCATCCTTGTAGAAAAATTGAGTTCACAAGAGAATTCAAGAGCATTCAAGGGTATATTATCAAGTGTTTTAGAGCATTATTCAAGTATCAATCATCATGTCAAAGTCTTCATGCATCATGTTTTTTTTCAAGCTAAAAATTGTGATGTAGGGTTCTATGATTCAAGCTAGCATTCAAGTCAAGATTTATCATGTTCAAGAAAGAGTCAAGATCTACATCCATTGGAGCCACTCCATACATGTTTGCAACACTTTATTGCTAAATTTTGGTGATTTTTAACATCAAATGTTGTTCATTCATCATTCTCCATTCCTATTTCATTTCATTACTAGGTTTGATTACCAAAATGGGGTTTGACCAAGGAAAACTTCTTTCCACTAACAAAACAACATTTTTTTCCTCTCTTTGGTGTGTAATTTGTAGGTTTAGGTTGAAGTAACATTGAAGAGTAAGTTTGGAGAAAGTTTTCAAAGTGTTCAAAGTTGTCAAAGTTGTCACCTTGCATTGAAAATTATTGGAAAACTTCTACAGGTTGCAAATCATAGTTTCGGTTCTAGAAGTCAATTGGAAAGGACATAGCAGACATTGAGAAGCTAATTCAAACTTTGAAGCTTCAAAAAACCCTAATTGTCTAGACTGATACACTAGTTCTAGCGTATGAGTCATAGTTTATGTCATTTTCCAAGTTTTGGTAGTTTCACACACCCATTCTCCAAATTCTAGTTTTTGCACAAAAACCTTGATTTGGGACTAAATCATCCAAAATGATGTATGATTCCTAGTAGGCCTTAAAATTAGTGTTTTTATCATTTTAGGCCTTCATTCAATCATCTTCATATTTCCAGGTGTACACATTTCATCTTGAAACTTTTTGTTATGATTTATATGCACTTTTAGGTCATTTAATGAAAACCTTCATTACATTAGGTTTTATCATTACATTTTGCATTTTAGTTATCTTTTCAGGCCCTAGCTTGGTGGTGAACCACTCTTTAGTTTATAATCATACCCTAGGATAGCCCTATTACAAGATCTCACTCTCCCTTGCATACTTTAGATTAAGATCTTTAGGGTTTCCCTTCAATGAAATAATTGTGAAGTGGGTTTTGCTCTATGTCCTAAACCATACAAAAGCATAATCCAATTTTTTGTTGTTTTAGTAGTTTCTATTAGTATTGAGCTTAATCTTGTTGTTTCAAGTGTTGACTTGAATTTTGGTGTTAGTTTACTATTTTTAGGTTTTCTCCCTAAAGTGTTGTTTGATATTGAACCCCATCCTTCAGTCATATGGAAATCTGAAGATTCACTCATTCAATTGACTCACCTAAGGGTTGTAAGACAATTCTTTGTGTGGATCTCATTTCCTAATGAAATAAAGGAGAATAGGTCTATCTATCATCATATTTTATTCAACCCACATTTAAAACCCTATTTTCATATGTTTCACATTGTATTAGATAAAATATCACTACATGTTAGCCAATTAGATGTCCACATTGATGATCAAAACTACTCCAAGTACATATTTTTAGGAATCAACATTAATCTCAAAGGACTAGTGTACCCATTTGAAAAATCCATTTGGATTTGAAGGTATTATTTCACACATCTAATGACTCAATGGTAACTTGGTCGTATCTGATGTTGAGCACATTGTTCCTCCTTTTGGTGAATTGATTCTAGTTAGATTGTTTTAGTCATGATATTGTCTAATAAGGCCATGTTAGGAAATTTTGAAATGCTTTTGTGGTAGGGTATGTGCAGGATCATGATGGGCCAAAAAGTGGCAATATGATGGGTATTTTTAGGGTATGTGGCTGATGACTTTTTTTTTACCCAAAATTAATGAAATGAAAAGGGTTTTTAAAGGAGATTCTCAACTTTCTAATATGTAAATTATGCTTCTACTTTGAATTTAATAAATAATTATTATTCACTTTCTATTTGAATTACGACTAAAAGTCCCTGATTGATAGATGATTTCGAAAACATTATAACTTCAAAGCGTCATTTTTTTGAATCGAAACATGTGTCACATTATATACTTCATATACTATATAGATTAAAAAAAAAATGAATTTCATGAAGTTTTGACCAAGTTAAGGTGGTTAGACATATGAGTTTTTTATATTTTTAAAAAGTTGTAATAAAAAAATCATAATTAATCATTTACTTGGAAAAAAATAATAAAAAAATATGCATCACATTGGGACATGAGTCCTCTACTTATATCTAAAATCTTATAAAAATAGTATTATTTTATTCTGGTTACCTATGGTTAGATGAACACCTACTTCTTGTTTTTTCCCTGAAATTTAGACCAACGCATTGAAATTTCAATTTTTCACCAAATAGATTTTGTTTTTTTTAAAATAGACCTCATAGATTAGAAACTAAATTCAATTTTCTACAAATTCTATTCTTACATATTTTTGAAATAATATAGATAACTTATTCAAATTTTTATGTCAAGTTGCCTAACTTTGATTTTTAAAAAAAATTTGCCACTTAAGGGCCTATTTTTTCCATGATGACCGCACATACCTGGTATTTTTATTCATTGTGGGGTCAATAGGTAAATATTGCTAATATTGCAAAAAGTTGTCATGAGAAAATGTTGTAAAGTTGCAAAAAATGTAAGTTTATAGAAGGCCAATGGTCATTTTCTACAAATGGTTGTTGGAGGAAGTTGAAACAATTAGTTTTGGTGGAAAGAGTTTTTAAATGTGAGAGAAACTTGATGCAATTGATTGATGAAGTTTTTATTAGAAGAAGACATTGAAAGTTGCTAATTTTTTGTAAATTCCTAAAAGTTTTGCTGGTCTTTTGGACTATATAGTTCTGTATAGAGTGTTATCAATCTAGGATGCATTTGAATTGATCGAAATAGGTGTTATCATCATTTCAAAGTTGATTTGAGTGATTTTTGTTAAGTTTTAAGGGTTTGGTAGGAAGATTACTGAAAGGGGCTTGAAAATAAGGGTTTCAAGGTTTTGAGGGTTAGAATGCACTAATAGGCCATTCCACCTTTTATGTACATGTTTTCCCTTAGTGGAATGGGCTTGATTACATTAGGACTAGGTTTATGATCAAGTATTTAGGTTTTTCAAAGGCATTAAAGGAGTTTCTTAACATTGTCCCTATAGAAAGCTTAGTTTTTAGGCCTGAGAAGCCAGGCTAGAAGTGGCTAGTTGAAGAAATTATTTGGGAAAAGGATATAACTCGTGTGCTTCAGTGATAACTGGTGGAGAATGATGTGTTTGTAGGTTTACAAGGGTAGGAGAGGTTAGTTGCATGTTTGGGCATCAAGCCCTAGTTGGGAAAAATGGATTTTTGAAAGTAAAGGTGAGATTTTAGAGTGTCAAAGTGAGTAAAGTTATGGGGCAGCCTAATTTTGTGGTCATTTAAGCTTGTGCAGGAAGATTAAAGAATGTTTGAGGTGGTTACAGGCTTGTATGAGGTCTAGAGATGGGTTTTTCAATAAACCCTTGTCTATTCATGTAAAAAAGAGGGTTTCATGGAAGAGAGTCATAGAAGGTGAGTTTCAATTCAAAGGTTGGGGAATCTAAAGTTTTGAAGGAAATTTTAGGTCTATCAAGTGATTTTTTAAGTTGGAAGCAAGTTTAGAGACAAGTTCCTTTGGAAAAGTGACCTAATTGGTTAAGTGGAATAGCATTGGAAGCCTGATTTTTTAAGATGGTCCAAAGAGACCTAATAAGATCTTGAGATATGTTTTGTGTGGGGTTAATTGGTTTCTAAAGATGTAAGTGGTTGGTGGATATTTTAGAGTGGTTGAGAGATAAGACCTAAAAACAAGGTCTAGTTACCTACTAGGCAAGTAGGTTGATTGCAAATAAGTTAGCCCTAGAGAGGGTTTTGAAGATTGAAAAAGTGGTTGAAAGAACTCAAAATGTGTGGATCAGGTCAATGGCCTCCTTGTAATTGCATCACTATCCAATTTATAGTGAAAAATTACCCCCTTAAGTTGATCAAAGAGGCCATCAATGTAAGGAGTTGGATAATTCTATTCACACAAGTTATCTCTACTATTTGATACTTCTATTCACCTGCTAGGATTAATAGAGTTACCAATAGCTTTTGATTCTCCTATTGAATTGATGGATATGACAAGCTTGAGAGAGATAACTTCATAGAGCTTCATTGTGAGAGTGCAAGGAAGAGCAATAGAATAAAAAAATGATAGAGAGACTAGAGAGGAGTGATAGATTGATAGTTTGATTGATGAATGACCAAAATAAAGTTGTTAGGAAGGTATAAGCATGCAAGGGTCATCCCAACATGCCCGCAAGCTCATAGAGGCACTACATTTTCTAGTAGGTAGGAAATGTAATGTCTCAACAACTACTAGAATTGGAAATCTATTTTAGATGTTTGCATGGTGCATAGACATCTGTGTGACTTGTGTTTGTTTGTGACATAAATCCACCTTAACATGGGAAATGAAAGGGTTAAGATTTAAAGGATTCATTTAAAGTTGGATAAAAGAAATATTAAATTATTGTCTTTAATTTATCAAAATGGGAGACCTATGGAATGTGAAATTGTATAGGATGTAATTTACAACATTACATTTTTCCCTCACTTTACTGAGCATATTCATTCTAGAAGATGTTGGCTAAAGTAAAGAAAGAAAGAGGTTGAATAGAATATACCCAGGATGAAGAGGATGTAGGTCTTTGATCCTATGTATATCCAATTGTAAAGATGATCTAGAAAATGAAGAGGACACGAGTCTTCTATCCTACAAAGTTCTTTGTAAATTCACCACAAATATGTTAGATGTAGACAAACACACAAAGTGAAAAAGAGAAAAATAGATGTGATTAATCTAATTAGATATAAAGATGGTGTTGATAAGTATGGCCAACAAGCTATATTATTCTAGAGGCCATATGTCAAGATGACAGGCTTGGGGCAACTAAAAACTATGTTGTAGGACAGTCACAAAAAAGAAAAGTCTAGTTAGGTTGTTCCCAAGATAGATGATGAGATCAAGATAAAAGAAAAGTATAGTCAGGTTTCCCCCAAGCTAGATGACGAGATCATAAGATAGTAAGATTTTTAAGAAATATTTTTTAAAAATGATAATAACTAGATACGATATCCCTCCCTTATAATGATATGTGCTACACAAAGGAGCACAAGTCATTCTAAGGAGAGACAAATGTTGTGTCATGACATATATAGCGAGATGTATCCATGGAATGTTATTGTGCGAGGAATAACACATACAATCCACAACATCAAGAAAAAGAAAAGATAAAGAGATTGAAAGCAAGGGGGATCCAAGTATTCAAGGTCAAAACTGATCATAAATGTATATATAGTGTAAAATGAACTGTCATCACCCTCCAAAGATATGGGAATGAGAAGAAGAGAACATGAAGACAAATAAAAATCTAGGTCAACATGGAAGAGGCCTAAATGCCCTAACACATTGCATCATCCTTGGTGTGAAAAGAAAATTAATTTATGATAAATAGAAGAATGAAGAAACATATAGAAGTTACTAAATATTTTCTCTCTTGTATCCAAGTACCTATAAGGGTATCGAGGGTCCTCCATGGGTACAAACATAAATAAAAAATTATGAGGGGAAAACAAACAATCACACAAATCTAATATAAAGATAAGAAGAGGTATTGCTCTAGTCGAGTACCTCTAACAAGTCATCCTAATCCCAATCTAGATCATCATAAAAGGAGGGAGGGTGAGCTCATATAGGGACAACAATGAGAGAAATACTCGGTGACTCACCTACAACTAGAGCTAAGGAGAAGGTTGCCTAAATTCCCCCACCTAGGAGCTCTTGTGAGTCTAATGTCATCAACCTAGAAAATAAAAATGATAGAATTGAAGTATCCTCCAATGAGTCAAAAATACACTTCTCTAGAGTGGAGTGCAATAATTCAATAGGTCAAGGCTGAGAGATCAGGGTATCATTGCTGACCTCTAGAAGAGGTGCAATGAAAAACTTTAGGGAAGGAGTCTCTTCCATCATAAGAATGGAATAAACCAAATTATAATGAGATGAAGAAGATAAAGAAGAATTTTTATGACCATCCTATGGAATGAGGTCATGTTCTAATTTGTGCTTAAGAGAAGGATGCAGAATCCTCATGTCAAAAGTGGAAGAAAGGGAACAAATAGGAGTCACAATAGATATGACCTTCGTGTGAGGCATATTTATGGGTTTAGAAAAAGGAGGAAGATCAAGTAGAAAAATGATCAAAGGAGGCTTTGAAGAGGGAGTGATAAACACTTGTGTAAGGTTCATTGGGATCCATCAAGGAAGCTAGAAGAAAGACTAAATAAATGGGAACAAAAATATGAATAGGAATATAAATAGTCGAATCTAAGACAAAAGGATCATCCTCGATATTCTGTAAGGCATCACGTGCTTGAGAAAATGCTCATTGTTGACACTTATGCTCATGTGCAAGTTGGTTTCAATGGTTGTGAATACCAAGAAAATAATCATAAGAAGACTTTAGGGTCTCCTACTCCATCAGAGGAGTAATCTTCATGATCGTTATGGGTGGAAGAATAGGATCCTTAGGGGAACATGAGGTAACATAGAAATAGAGACCTGAATCTTGACAATAGGCTCCTTTCCTTTCTCTTATTTGGAAGTGGGTGGAAGAATGAGAGGAGGCTTTGGGGACTAGGATGCAGGAGCAATGCATGAAGAACTAACTCTGATTGCACGCTTCCCCTTATTGGATAGAAGGTAGAGCGAGGGATTGTAGGAAAAATAGGAATTTGGAAAACCTAAGGTTTAGATTTCACCAATGTAGGAACCTTTCCTTTTCTTATGCAAGGCATAGTGGAAGCAATAGAGGACACCACTAGAAGTTGTGAAACTATAACTGAAGAAGGTATATCTGCTAAAGCATGCTTGTTTGTATCCTTTGAGGAGGAAGGTGTTGAAGACAAAGCATCTTGTTGTACATTTATAGATTCCTTCATAGAAATAACATGAGATGAAGGATGAGAGAGAGGATTAGGGGAAAAAAATATAGTCTTGTACCTAAAATAAGCCCTCTAGAACAAGTCTCCATGGTGCATTAAAGGTCCAATAGGAGCAAGCCAAAAAAGATCTAACAAAAATTCCCCATATGAAACAAGTGATTTGTACCTAGTATCATGAAGAGTGTGTATTGTGCCATTGTGAGGGAGCTTCAAATCCTTGTGGACTACCAATGTGATTGCATTCATCGAGACTAGCCACAAAATTCCTAGTCTCACTTTGAAGAGGTTGGATTAAGGAATCATGAAAATGGAACATCAATGGACTTAGGTCCAGCCAGGACCATCAATGAAATAGAACCAATAGGTGGTATAGAAAATCCAACTTTAGTATGGATCGTAGCCTTTGAATCCTCATATTTCTCCTTATCAAAGTTGTTAATAAAGAGTGTCTCCTCTTTGATAACATCAACTCAGCTAGCAGGGTCAACCATAACACTGGTTACAATGTCACCATTGACTAGAGAGGGGATGTAAAGAGAACAAGGCTCCCTATTAAGGGGTAAGTCATGTGGTTTGAAAGTGAACCAAATATTTTTGAGGTATAGGGGCTCTCTTACACTTCTAGGGTTTTGTACCTAAAAGTAGAGAGGTACCAAAAATATTAATGGCTCACTCAAGAATAAGCCCTTGAGATTTCAATGCAAAGATGATTGAAATATATCAAAGGGGAATGTCCTAAATGCTAAAAACTACTAAGAGAGATTAACTAATAAATGTAAACTAAGGAAATGCAAGATTTTTGAAAACATAGTGTAGAATGCAAAAAGACCTAAAAATGCAAGTAAATTATAACAAAAACTAATGAGGTTTGAAGTGTGCACTTGGAGGCAATAGAGGGATGGAATGAAGCTCTAGAATTCTTGAAAATTTAATATTGATGCCAAATGGGACTTATATGCCAAGCTAGGAGAATTAGTCCTGCTTTGAGAAGACTTGGTTGGAATAGGTTTTAGACAACTAGGTACTTAGATCTGCAATTTTTTTGTTTTCAGCTTGGGAAGTGGGACTCATTCGCCACTAATGGTGAATTAGTACACCTTTATATTTCAGAAAATTCATAATAGGAAGTTGTAAACTTTAGTTTTCCCTTTTGCTCCTGGTTCAGATCCGGGTTCGAAACTATAGAATTCAACCTGTAAGTCTTCTCCAAGCTTCTATTAGGGTTTTGATCACTTTGAATAGCTTTGATAATTTTTTGATAACATTTCGAATCTTTCTCTTTGACAAATCTGCAAATAGGCCTTACAAAATCACATGTAAAGAGAGGGGAAAATAGTTGAAGAGTTAGAGAATAGGGGTTTGCCTTGGTCAAACCACTTTTTGGTAATTAAACCCTAGAAAATGAAATGAAATATGTAAAGAGAATGATGAATGAACATGCAGAGCTACAACTCACCAAATCCTTGAAGTAGAAATATGAAGACATGGAAGTAATAACTCCAATGGATGTAGACTTGAAGATGCTTGAAATGCCTAGAATTCTTAAGTGATTTATTGATTAATTGCTTGAATTATTGGGGGATGAAAATGAATAGAAAAACCTTATATTTATAAACAACTATACCCTAATTCCCATAGATACTACATCACATGCCGACCTTAGATCTTAGAAAATAAAAACCTGCCAGAATTTTGAATTTATTTTGATTTTTGAGCAAAAGGGAACCCATTTTCCCCTAATGGTGAATGGGTACCACTTAAGGCATTACGTGATAGCTCCAATGGATGTAGACTTGAAGATGCTTGAAATTCCTAGAATGCTTAAGTGATTGATTGATCAATTGCTTGAATGACTGGGGGATGAAAATGAGTAGAAAAACCTTATATTTATACACAATTATGCCCTAATTCTTGAAGATACTACATCACAGGCCAACCCTATATCATAGAAAATAAAAACCCTCTAGAATTTTGAATTTATTTTGCTTTTTGACCAAAGGGGACTAATTTTCCCCTAATGGTGAATGGGTCCCACTAAGGAATTTTAAGTGGGTGTCAAAAATTAGATATTTTGAATGATGTTTATTGGGTTTATTCTAAAGAATGCACTTAAGTAAGGCTTGTAGACATAAAATGGGGCCAATTAAAGCATAAAAAAGGTCAAATTATTAATGACAAGCCTAGAAAAGTGTGAAAGTTTGTTACAACACTATTAAATAGGTCTTGGTAAATGATAAAAGGAGGTTATTTAAGTGAAATATAATAATAAGATCTTAGAAAAGTGTGAAAGTGTGTTACAACACTTCACAACACTTTTTGCAAGGGATCACAAAATTCTTATTAATTCACAAGGGCCCAAGACCTAATGTGAATGTGTTATTCACATAAAACATTAAATCAAGGAAAAACTAGGCCAACATCCACAAGAAAGACCCAAATGAGCATGAAAATGTCCAAAGATCCATTTTTCTATGCTACATTTATTCCCCACTTTAGTGAGAGGATGAACCTACTTCAAACTCACACTAAAGTAGCCAAACATGCACAGCAAGAGGGATCTGAATGCACTTATGCTAGCAAGATGATACAACAATCAAGAGGGGTGATCAAGCCCCCGGGATTAAGATCCCATAGCAAACAAAACATAAGCACAAAGGAACACACATGAAAATGATGATGAAAGGGATAAAAGAAAAGAAAAGAGAGAATTAGATAAAGCTTCAATCATTTTTCCATCTCAATGTGGATTAGATCTAGGTTGTTTGTCCTGAAGAATGCATACTCACTGTGATGTGACAGAACTCATGGATTTCCACTAGGTGAGAAGTTCTAAAAGGTGAGAAACATAGACTCATGGCTGGTATGCACTCACATACATGTAGGTGGCTATGGGGAAAGTCGTTCCTTAGAATGGACTTCCCGCTCAACCATACCAAAGTTATACCTCCTGATAAATTTAATAAGGAACAACAAAAGAAAATTAATTTTTGAGCTTCATGAGACAAAAAAAACTTCATATGCTTGGAGCTCATGAACAAATGCGATGGCATGACAGGCATGCAAGCTATGTTATGCAAGGTGGCCATATAACAAATGCAAAATGAAAAATGCAAAGAATGTTCAAAGGAGTCTTACTTAGTTCATGCGAGGTCTTTAAGTTAGGGAACATTGTGCCTAATGTCTCCAAGAGAGGACCAATCAAAGAATAGAAAACTAGGAACTTAGGGGATGTAATGTATCACATTAGGCCACCAAGAGGAATGTAATATGTTAAGATATATCTCACTCATGAAGGAAATCATACCCAATTTAATACACAAAGCGACAAACATATCGTATGAAGTAAGAAGGCTACACCAAGAACCATAAGAAAGGAAAAAATGCAAAAGAATAATTCCAATGTATGCCCCCACTTTAAAGAAATTTCTTAAACACAATGTTGTGAGCAATTACTCTAAAGTAGCAAATAAAAAGGAAGACATGAGAGCCAACATGGAAAGCCCTATGCCAAGTCATATGTCTATGAGTAAGGTGACATCATGTAATGGAAAAAGAAAAGAGAGGGGTTGTCCCAAAGCACATAAGGAATGTATGGATTTGCGGTCAATATGTTCGATGTTGCAATGTTTTGTAAGGAGCTTAGAACTGTCATCATTCCCTAAATACACATAGAACTAAAAGAATGACACAAAGAAAGTGAGAAAAAAGAAAAAGAACCTTTTGGATCAACATGGAAGAAACATAGGGTGTCTCGACACTTTGCATCATCCCCAAAAGGAAAACACAAGACAAAAAGAAAAAGACAAGCAAAAAAGGTAAAAGAGAAAAAAAGCCCTTTTGGGTCAACATGAAGGATACATGACTGCCTCAATGCCTTGTATCATCCCCAAAAGGAGAATACAAGAAAATGAAATGAAAAAGGAAAAAGGAAAGGCCTTTTGGGTCAACATGAAAGAGACTTGAATGTCTCAATGCCTTCCATCATCCTGAAAGGGAAAACACAAGAAAATGAAATGAAAAAGGAAAAGGAAAGGAAAAGTTGTTTGAGTCAACATGAAAGAGACCTGAATGTCTCAATGCCTTGCATCATCCCCAAAAGGAGAACACAAGAAAATCAAATGAAAAAGGAAAAGGAAAATCCTTTTAGGTCAACATGAAAGAGACCTAAATGTCTCAATGCCTTGTTCATCCCCAAAACGAGAACACAAGAAAATGAAATGAAAAAGGTGAAGAAAAGGGAAAACCTTTTGGTTTAGCATGAAAGAGTCATGAATGTCTCAATGCTTTGCATCATCCCCAAAATGAGAACACAAGAAAATGAAATGAATAAGTCAAATAAAAGGAAAAACCAAAATGAACCAAAAAATTTTGAGGTATAGGGGCTCTCTTACAGTTCTATGGTTTTGCACCTAAAATGAGAGAGGTACCAAAAATCTTAATGGCTCACTCAAGAATAATCCCTTGAAATTTCAATGCAAAGATGACTGCAATCTGTCAAAGGGGAATTTCCTAAATCCTAAAAAATGATAAGAAAGATTAACTATGAAATGTAAACTAAGGAAATGAAAGATGTTTGAAAACATAGTGTAGTATGCAAAAAGACCTAAAAATGCAAGTAAACTATAACAAAAATTAATGAGATTTGAAGTGTGCACCTGGAGACTGGAGAGGGATGGGATGAAGCTTTGGAATTCTGGAAAATTCACTATTGATGCCAATTGGGACTCATACACCAAGTTGGGCGAATTAGTCTTGCTTCGTGAAGACTTTTATAGAATAGGGTTCGGTTAACTAGGTACTCAAATCTGCAAAAAAATTGTTTTCAGCCTGGGTAGTGGGACTCATTCACCACTAATGGCGAATTAGTCTACCTTCTACTCCTGGTTCAGATTTGGGTCTAAAACTATGGAATTCAACCTGTAAGTCTTCTCTAAACTTCTCTTAGGGTTTTGATCACTTTGAATAGCTTTCATAATTTGTTGACAACTTTTCCAATCTTGTTCTTTGACAAATCTGCAAACAAAACCTTCAAAATAACATGCAAAGAGAGGGAAAAATGGTTCAAGGGTTAGAGAATAGGGGTTTTCCTTGGTCAAACCCCTTGGTAATTAAACCCTTGAAAATGAAATGAAATATGTAAAGAGAATGATAAATGAACAACATGCAATGCTACAACTCACCAAACCCTTGAAGTAGAAATCTAAATATATGCAAGTAGTAGCTCCAATGGATGTAGACTTGAAGATGCTTGAAATACCTAGAATGCTTAAGTGATTCATTGATTAATTGATTGAATGATTGGGGGGTGAAAATGAGTAGAAAAACCTTATATTTATACACAGTTATGCCCTAATTCCAAAAGATACTACATCAAGGCCTACCTTAGATCTTAGAAAATAAAAACCCACCAAAATTTTGAATTTATTATGATTTTTGAGCTAAAGGGGACTCATTTTCCCTTAATGGTGAATGGATTTAGGACCTAGGGAAACAATCTTATATACTTTACATTCAAGGATGACCCTAGAGATCTCACCCCAAGAGCGGAATAGAGGAAAGAGAACTAACAATAGGGTATCCCAGGATATGATTTCAAATTAGAAGAGGGGTTCACCACCATGCTAGGACTTGGAAAAGACAATGACATGCAAGATGAAATTCAAAACCTATTATTATGCAAAATTGAACTAAATGACTTAAAAATTCTAAAAGAACAAAATAGAAAGCTATAGAATAGAGTGTGTGTATGTGGGATCTGGAGAGAGATGGAATGGACCTCTGAAATCCTAAAATTGTTGCTTTTTAAGGCTAGTGGGACTCATTCACCATTTTGGGTGAATCATTCCCAGATCCAAGTCTCTGCACACGATCAATTTTTAGCCAAATGGGTATCCAAATCTTTAAATATCTCTGAAAAACTCATACAATGAGACTCATTCACCACAATTAGGGGATCAATCTCATTTTGTCACAGTGTCCCCCAGAAGTAGAATCTTGAACTGAAACTTTGCAAGCCTCTAATGATGGATAAATTAAGCACTTTCCCACTAATTTCATGCAAATTGGATGGATATTTTTCCCTAGATCTAAGTTTCCATGAGTCTTGACAACTTTTCATGACAACTTTGACAACATTTGCAACTTTGTCATTTTGGTGCTTTTGAAGGCTTCAAATCCACTTTTCTTCAATCTACAAACCTAAATTCACACATTAAAGAGGGAAAAACTTGTTAATTGTTAGGGAATATGAGTTTTCCTTGGTCAAACCCCTTTTAGGTAATGAAAACAAATGATGAAGTAAGATAATGAAACATGAACACGAAGTAATGCAATTAGAACCTTGTCATGATGATGGATCTTGAATTGCTACAATAATTGATGAAGAATTTTTCCCTTGAATTTCCTTGAATTCACTTGAATTCTTTTGAATTCCCTTGAAGACACTTGAATGCTCTTGTGAACTCAACTTGCTATTAAAAATGTTCTCACAAAATTCTTAGGTGAAAATGGATGAAAG
This sequence comes from Sequoia sempervirens, assembly GCA_007258455.2. Classification (NCBI taxonomy): domain Eukaryota; kingdom Viridiplantae; phylum Streptophyta; class Pinopsida; order Cupressales; family Cupressaceae; genus Sequoia; species Sequoia sempervirens. The sequence continues at coordinate 889,963,377 of VDFB02281492.1, forward strand.
AAACTTGTATTTATAATTAATTATGTAAGAATTTGATGCAGTGCAAGGGAGGTCTTCAAATCCAAAAATCCTTAAAATACTTTAAACATCACTAGTTTGGTAGGTTCAAACCAAATACATACTCAGTAGATTCTATTTTATCATGTTTCACAAATCCTTGCTTTCACAGACTTAAACTCTTGAATAGTCCATATAAATGAAATCGAGTATAAATTCACCACCACATTGAATCTCTAGAAAATAAAATCAGATTATAGGACCCATTTGTCCCTTCTAAAATATATCTTACATGCAACTATGGTCACTTTGGACCAACTCCTTCAAAACTTGACTGGATCATTGTCCTACGAGGCCTATTAGGTCACTTTTACAAAGGAAGTACTCTTAAAAATTGATGAATGTATAATTTTCTGCTTGCAAGCCACTTACCAGGTCTGAAAACCATGAAATCCACCTTTACTTGACAAAGGAACACTTTCTAAAATACCTGATTGCAAAATCCTCAATTTTAGGCCCTTCCAAGGAGGGTTTCTTGAAAATATATGCTCCTAGCCCCAAATATCTTGGCCAATGATTCAAAAACACTCTAAAATATCTTCACACACATGATATAACAACAAAAATCACTTCCCCCAAGTTTTACACACTTTTTCATACTAAAACCTCTCAAATTCACTCTTTTTTCACTCAAAAACTCACTTTTTCTCATCTGGAGCATCATGCCCAAGATTGAAAATGACCCACCCCTACTCCCACAAGCCTCTAAACACTTACTAATACATTACTATACCCATTCCACTTAGTTACAGAAATTTACAAAAGGTGGAATGGGTTGAACTTCATTTATGGCTTCAAAACCCCTGTATGTGCAAATTCAGTCATGTTTTCAGTAGATCGGTAATAAAATCTCTCAAACTCAAAGTAGAGCCTCCAAATCTGATGAAAATAAAATTTATCTCTGTCCTACACCAGATTCAAACAATTTTAGAGAAAAAGAAGCTTGTACAGATTCATACAATAGCTTGTAGTTGTAGAAAATTATGTAAAAAAGAAAAAAACATTAGAAACAATGAAATTTCAGCATAGAAGAACTTCAAATTTTCATTAAATCCCTCTTCCAAAAGTTTAAAATACCTTATTAAGGCATTTATAAAATGACTCAACCCACTACCACCTTATTTTCCAACTAATTCCACTAATTTGTCACTTGGACTTCCATAACCACCATTTTGGAATCTTTCCATAACAACTATTGCTAGTTTTGCTATTTTTACATTATTTGACAAAATAAACTCAAAATGAATTAAATGACATTTAATACTCTAGGAGTGGCCTATACAAGTCCTTATAACATTAAAAATTACTCAAAATTTTGAAAAATCCAACTTAAGTCCTAATCACATAACTTAAACTTGGTGCTCTTGCACCAGAATTCCAAAAATTACAGCACTACAAGCTAACATCAAATCTAGGAGGGAAAAATCCAACCAAGAATTTGAATTAATTTCAATTTTGGGCCACACGAGACTCATTCACTGCAAGTGGTGAATGAGTCCCATCTGGCATAATGTATGGGACCAAAAATCAAAAGTGCTTAGAAAGGTGTAAAAATAGGTTTAGGACCAAAAAATTAAGGTGGGACTCATTCACCATAAGTGGAAAATAAGTCCTAGATCACTGAATATAGGCCACACAAGCTAGAAACACCTGAATTATGATTGGTTACTAATTGGTGTGAGGATTATCCTCGAAATGATGCAATAAATGAGGCTTGTGGAAGCAAAATAGGGCCAATTAAAGCATAAGAAATCCCAATTATTAATGACAAGCCTAGAGGAATGTGAAAGTGTGTTACAACACTTTACAACACTCCAAATAAGGAAAGATTAAGATTAATTATGATAAAAATTATGTTTATTATGCATAGTTAATTAATAAGACCCTAGAAAAGTGTGAAAGTGTGTCACAACACTTTAGCAAGGTACAATTTAAATCCATTAGTTCACAAGGGCCCAAGATCTAATATGAATGTGTCAACCACATTACAACACTAAATCAAGGAAAAATTAAGCCAAAATCCACAAGGAGGACCCAAACGAGTGTGAAAAATGTCAAAGGACCCTTTTTTCAACACTAGTTTATCATTAGGAAACTATCTAATTTTGGGAGAGTAATTAAACCATCTTTAAATAATTTTTTAATAAAACTAGCATAATATTTGGATAATTTTGTGAAAATATTGTTATGTCTCATAGTGTTCTTCTCAGTAGGAATGGAAAAAAAATTCACTACTAATTTATTCCTTCTATACTCTCTCAGGATAGACACAACTTTTTGATTGTTGAGATGGGAGGACAACAAGGAACCCCCAATCTATGTCATTGTCTATTGACAATATCTAAGCATAGTACATAGATGAGGAAAGGATGGATATTTCATTAGGAGATTTATTTCCCTTAATGCCAACTGCAAGTTCCCCATGAACACACATTGAACATTGAAATCAAGTAGGGCATAGGGGATCTGAGCAAATAGATAATGAAGTGAGCAATAAAATCAGTCACTTTCTTGTGAGCTCCCTGCTTACAATGGACAAGACCAGTAAATGTGACCTTCATCCCATTGTTAGCTTGGAACTACTATAAGAATTGATTGATTAATTTCTCAAAGGTGAAAATAGAGTTGTTACGATGGGAGAAAAACCATTCCAACATAGTGTCCTTGAGGGACCATGGAAATAGTTTTTCTAGCAACTCATCCTAATAGAAGAAATCACTACAAATGATAGTGAATGAGGATACATGAGTTTGTGGATCACCTTTGCCATTGTACTTATCAAATTTTGGAACCTCCAACCCTTAAGGAATATGGATATTCAGAATGTTTAGGGCCAAAGAACTACGATGGTAGTAAGGTTGTAAATTATAATGAGAGGTGGTTCTGGATAAGATGGCTAATTACAACTGCATTTGACCCATATTTTTCAATAAGGTATAATTTAAAATAGGATTAGATGGTGGGGGAGGAAAATTATCCATGGCGATAGAGGTTCAAGGTCAGACTCAAGAATAGGAGGAATTTTGTACCCTAAATGAGTGTGGGATACATTGACTCCAAGATTGATGGGGGGGACATACACAAATTTTTTATCATCAATGAAAGACATGGGATGTACAAAAGGATTAGTGTCCACCATATGGACAGATACCTTTGACATTGAAACATTTAATTAATTACTAGTGATATCTAATTGGGTATATTGGGGTTGACTCAAGACTAATTCCTACAAAGGTACTTGGGTCTCAACTAAGATACGACATAGAGAAACTCAAGGCCCTTACGGTATGAGATAAGTATGTTCCTCAGACTACTTACAATAGGATCAGCTTGAGTGTATGTTACCACAATTTATAAAATACTTAAATTCTTGAAGTCTCTCCTCTAAATATTGAACTTGTTTAAATGGGGCATTAAGAGTGGCTTCATAAACCTCATGCTAGGGGAGAATTCAAAGGGAAAATACCCCCACATGTTGGTTGAGCACCAGAAAGATTGAGATTACCAAAAACAATTGGACCAAGTATAGTAGGACTATATTTGTTTGGGGTATGGTAGGCCTCAATCTTCTTCTTAGTATGTGTTCAGAGCTAGTAGATTAGGTTTTAAATCTCACATAGAGGAGCACTTACAACACAAAACCTCACCAACTACAAGAAACAAGAGAAGAAGGAGATAAATAGTGTAGTAACGAAAAAGTAACCATTTCCCTTACCTGGGTTGGAATAATTGACATTAAAACTGAACTAATGGTGTCTTGGAGTAGTGTTGTACTGTTTTGTACACATTCACATTATTCTAGGCCCTTTATTTGATTAAACTATGCCTTAATTGGTCCTTTGTAAAGGTGTTGTGAAGTGTTGTAACACACTTTCACACTATTCTAGGATTTATTTACTTAATTAAGCTTAATGGGTCCCTTCTTAATAAAATGTATTTAAATTTGTACCTTATTTACATGTTGTAAAGTGTTTTAAAGCACTTTCAAATTTATTTAGGGTGGTCTTAATTATGGAGTTAATTAACGCCCTATAATTCAAATTTAAAACTTATTTATGACACCTCCTGAAGATCTATCCTGACACCCATGATTTAAATAATATAACATTTAATTGGGTAAAAATTAGGTCCTAGAAAGTGGTGCTTGGACCCATTTTCCATAGGTGGCAAATGGATCCTCCCTTAATAGGACCCCCTTTATCATTTGATTCTAATTGAGGTTTTAATGCTCTTTCCATCCCTCGAGGTTAGGTCCTAGAAAATTGAGCTAGGACCCATTCACCCTAGGTGGTGAATGGGTCCTCCCTTAATGAGGACCCCCTTTTCAAATTTAATTATGGCAGGAATTTAATAAATTCTACTTCCAAATCTAGTGATAGCCTTAATTGTTTGAATTTCAGGGTTAATCTCCTAATTTAGTATAAATAAGGGGTTAATTCACATTGTTTCACTTAGCACTTTTATGAGACATCCTACTAACTTTAAGAGAGCATTATAGAGAATTTCAAGAACATTTTCAAGACAAATTTCAAGAGTCTATTGTAGCAATTCAAGATCATTTCATCATGACAAGGGTTTGATACATTCATGCATGTTGTTGAGATAAAGAAGTGGATGCAGCATTGGAGATCTACTTGCAAGCATTGTTCACATCATATTCAAGGATCCAAGATCTACATTCTTCATGGCCACTACATGTTATATTGTAGATTTGTTTCACAAGACATCATCCAAGGTGATATCAATTACATTATTTCATGTTCCATGCTTCAATTCCTTCATTTCTTCATTTGGTTCAATTACCTACAAGGTGTTTGACCAAGGAAAACCCCCATTCACTAAAAAAAAAAAAAATTCTCCCCTTGAATGTGCGTTTACATATTATAGGTTGAAGATCAAGTGGAGCCAGTTTGGAGCAAAGTTGTCAAAGTTGAAAAAGTTGTCATCTAAAGTGCAAAATAAAATATTTGAAGCTGCAGAATTATATATAGACATCCACAAGCTAATAACTGAGATTTTGAAAGTGTAGACATCAGGGAACATGACCTTGATCTCAGTTTCAGAAACACTAACAGGGACGCACTCGCCACTGAAGGCGAATGAGTCCTCTATAGCCTAAAAACAACAATTTTTTGACAAGGTACACAACTTTTTATGCTCTAGAAACTTCCCTCATAGTTGTTATAATAGTTAGGTATCATTTTTTATTTTTATTTGCATCTTATCAGATACATAATTGTAGTGTTGAGGGTCTTAGAAAAATTAGTGGTGAGAGCCTAGAGAAGAGTTTGGCTTGGATGAACCAAGCATAGTGTGTGATGCATCTTTTTTTTAAACTATAGTTTGTGAAGCATAGTGTTTGACACATATTTTGGATTCAAAAACTATTTAACTATTTAAAAATTATAGATGTTTTTCAATCAACCTATCAATCATGACTTTAGTTAGAATATATGTAGAAAATAAATAATAATTATCTATTTAATTCCAAATAGGGCATATCTTATGTTTTTGGAAATCTGACAATTTTCTCTATAAACCCTTTTTGTTTCATCAAATTTGGATTAAAAAAATCATCGGCTACTTTTATGTCATATCGCCACTATTTGGCCCCCATGATCCTGCACTAACCCAGGGTTCACATCAGGTTCACCAAAATGTAGAGGATATTTTCTACTCTTAAGGAGATGAGGTCTTAAGGATAAAATGGCCCTCAACTACCTCAAAGATAACAACTCAAGTGATAGGATAAAATGATGAAGTTGGTTTATTTATGTTTTATGTAAAATTAAAAGGTGAGAGTTCTAGAAATAGAAAGAGTGAGTCACAAAGGTTTTCTAGACAATCTAACAAGCTCTCAGCCTAAGATGATAGTGTGATGCACAAACATCCCCATAGTGCATTGGTGTCTCATACAGGCTAAAAATCAAGAGTATCCCATAAAACAACTAAGTGACTACTATCAATTTTGATTGCTAGGAACTCTGAGAGTGCGAGAAAGTAACAAAAAATAATATAAACTAAAGAAATACAAACTAAATAGAATATGAGTGATGAAATGAGAGAAGGGAAAGGGAACACTCACACGAGACTGAGAGATGAAGCCTCCGACAAAAAAATTCTCCAATACCTACACACATAAGGCTAAGGAAAATGTTGGAGTTGTTTCGGGGCTTGCCCTAGTCAAACCTTTTTTTTGGTGTCTCCACCTCCATGGGGATCAAGATAGATAAAATGAATATAATAAAGACATGCAATAAAAATAAACCCCCAAAATGGGGAGAACCCCTATCATGAGTGTAATATATGTGTGATAGAAAGAAACCTCGCAAGGAGGAGAACCCCTATCACAAATGTAAATAAACAAAGATGGGATTACATAGAAAATATTATGTGAAATAAAATAACAAGAGAGTTACCAATAGCTTGCAATTACCCTCTTGAATTAATAGATGTGACAAGCTTGAGAGAGAAAACTTCAATAAAGCTTCACTGTGAGAGTGTAAGGAAGAGTAATAGAATAGAAAAATGATATCTAGAGACTAGAGAGGAGTGATAGATTGACAATTTGATTGAATGAATGAATGACAAAAATGAAGTGTTTAGGAAGGTATAAGCATGAAAGGGTCATCCCACCACTCCTGTGAGCTTGCAAAGGCATTACACTCACTAGTAGGTGAGAAATATAATGTCTCAACAACTATTGTAGTTAGGAATTTGTTCAGGACATTTGCATGACATGTAAACATCTGTGCGATGTGTTTTCATCTGCAACATAAATCCTCCTTAATGATGGGAAAAAAATAGGCTAATCATTAAAGGACTAAATTAAAATTAGTTAAAATAAATATTGCATTATTCTCTTTAATTTATCTAAAGAGGAGGCCTATGGAATGTGAAATTGCATAGGATGCAATTTACAACATTATAAGGAAAATAAAAATTAACACAAGGGCACAACTATAAATAATAGACTTAAAATGAGGTTAAAAATAAGATATCTCAAATTATTAAGTAATATAGAGGGACATAGAAAAGCACAAAGAAAAAAATCATTGTAGAGTGATCCCATAATAGTGGTTTACAATTTTTGGCCAAAGTGGACATTGAACTGAATTTTTATAACTAAATCTTCACTTTCGGGCACCTATAGCAGCTAAACCATGAGGAATTTGAAGATGCTACAAACTAGTGATTTGTGACATTTTGTCTCTAGATTCTAAATATATTATTTTCAATTTTTTTTGAATCAGATTGCACTTATTTTTCCATCTCCTTTGAAAACTAGTTTTTAACAATAAACACCATTTTAAAGAGTGATGTCACTAGCTAACACATAATTTTTTTTCTATGAAGGATAAAATTCTAATTTATTCAAATTTAGATTTATAACTATGATATCTAGTGCATGGAATTGGTTTCATAGCATTTCATTGATTTTTTTTTCTTAATTAAGTTTCAAAGCCAAACCTTTTACAATTTAGACATGATTCAATGGCTAAAGCTTAACTTTTTTATAGGTATCAAAATTCTTTTTTTTGTTGGATCAAGGACATCAATATCTAGTGCACTGATATTTTTCAATTTTTTTTGATAATCTGCTATTTTTCCACATGTACAAAATAAGGAGCTGATTTTCGATGAAGAATCTATGTTTAATCAAACTAAAAAATAAAATACATAATAAAAACCAAAACATATTAAAATTATATTCAATGGATAGCTCGTTCAAAGGACTACCATCATCCAGTTGGGTCTATGAAGTCTCCTCCATTTTCATCCTCAACCCAAGCTTGGAAGGAAAAAATTTGTAGAAATTTGGTGCAAGAGGGTGAGAAGGTGGGAAAAGGTGTGCTCACTTGAACCCCCCTTCGAGAAAACCCCCCTTGAGCTTTTTAACGAATGAGGGTTTTCTCGAAGGGGGGGTTCAAGAAAACCGAGCAAACCCACCTTTGAAAAAAATATATATTTATTTTTATTCCAGAAAATGTGAAAAATGAGGTACCCATCATTTAATAGGGTTTGATCGAAGGGGGGTTCGGGTGAACCCTCTTTGGGTTCATTCGGACCATAAGTTTGTTCGAACCCCCCAAACCCAAAATTTCTTCATGGGGGCATTTCTTGCAATTTTGCTTCCTTAATAGAATTGTAAACTAGTTTTGTTGGACCACACTATAACAAATACTATAAACACACTTGACTATCTAAAACATTTTTCCCCACTTATTGTAGACACAAAAATTATCCCAATTGATATCGCATACTCAATTCTGATTTACTAACACTAGTTCTTCTTGAATCATCCTCTTTACTAATTATTTAATCTTTATTTGATTAAATTCATCCAAATTCCTCTTTTAATTAAATAAATCAATCTTTATTTAATTAATTCCTAATGTCCTCTTTTAATTAAATAAATTAACTTTATTTTATTAAATCATCATTTTCCCTCTTTACTTAAATAAATCATCTTTATTTAATTAAATCATAAATTCATCCATTTTTAATTAAATAAATCAATTTTATTTGATTATCTCCTAATGTTCTTCATTTTAATTGAATAAATCAAACATTATTTAATTAAATTACTAATGTTCATTTTTCCTCTCATTTGATTTAAATAAATCTAAAAATCTAAATCAAATGTCATGTCAACTAATTCTATCCAAAAGTTAATTAATCATAAATCAATTAACTCTTAATCCTCAAATCCTCTAGCTTTTGCAACTTGCACAATAAATCAATTTATTTGAATTATAAATTCTTCTATATTCACTCAAAAAGGGGGAATATCATTGGAATATTCCATCAATTTGAAATCTCCATCCCAAAAGAACTTGTCCATCAAACAAGGCATTAAAAGCCTCTTAAACATGTCATTTTTTTCTTGAGCCAAGTGGCATTAACTCTTCTTTCATCTCCCTCTATAAGATTTTCTAACTAGCCTACCAGGAATCTAATGACTAAAGGAAAGAAAAACCATAAATATGAGGAGGAATAAACTATATTTCTCTCAAGAATGAAAAGCTATATTCAACTTGAGAATTGAATTGAGATTACAAAGGAAATGCCTTGGTTACATACAATGGGAGAGATAGATGCAACCAGATTATGACAAGTGTTGGCATCCTATGAGGTGTGACAACTCATGTCAATAAAGGCTCAACCACCTTATCCCTATGTAAAGTTAAGCTAGTGTGAAGAGGAATTTAGTGGAGAACTAGCTAAGAATTAACTAGTTAGATAAAGTACCCCTTTCACACTAACACCCCCCCTTAAGTGCAACTTAGGGAGAAGTATACAATGCAAAGATAAAAATATGGGTCCCAACTACTAAGCCTGATGAGGTACCCATGTACAAAATAACCCCTTAATGATAAAGAAGGAGAAAACCTAGTGGGAAAAAACTCATGTCTAGGAGAAGGTGAATGAAATAGGTCTAAGTGACCCCCCTAGAAGAGATGTGCCTCAGCCCCAGGAGAGACTAGAGATGAACATACTTGCTCTTAGTGAAGGGTTTGGTGAATATATTTGCAACTTGATATGTTGTACGACAGTATCACAGATCAATGACATACTCCTAAATCAACTCTCGAAGAAAATGGATATGGATCTCAATGTGTTTGGTTTGTTGATGATGGATCAGGTTCTTTGAGATCTCAATGGAACTCTGGTTGTCACAATAGATGACTGGTGGCTTTTGAAAGGTGATACCAAGTTTAGTGAGGATATTTTGAAGCCAAATAGCCTTAGTGGCAACATTTATAGCTCCCCAATACTCAACCTCAGTTGAAGAAAGAGCAATGACATGTTGCTTCTTGCTCTGCCAACAAATGGGGCCAAAACCATAGTGAAAGTTGTAGCCGGATGTGGACTTGTGATCATCAATATCACTAGCCCAATTAGAATCTATGTAACCAAGTAATTCTAAACTAGTGCCTACTACATATTGAATCCCATACTGATGAGTTCCGTGGATGTAGTGCAAGATGTGTTTGGTAGCTTTCCAATGAAGCTCATGTGGTTCTGTCATGAAGCGCGAAACAATTCCAACTGTAATGGAAATGTTAGGGTGAGTATGAGTCAAGTAGATGAGGTTACCAACAAGTTGACAATACAAAGTAGCATCAACTAGTGGTGTGGAACATTTGGCCTCAAGCTTAAATCCAAATAGAAAGGGAGTTGATGCAGGCTTACAATCAGCCATATGAAAATGTGACAAAAGATCAAGAGCATACTTGGGTTGTGCAAGTGAGATTCTAGAAGAGGTCTATGTGATCACGATCCTGTAAAAGTAGTGCAAGAGACCCAAGTCAATCATTGCAAATTTGTCATGCAAAGTAGTCTTGATAGTCGAGATGATGGATGAAGTTCTCCCAGTGATAATCAAGTCATCAACATAGAGAGCCAAGTAGAGAAGAGCATCCTCCTACCACAAGTTGTAGGCATTCTGATCAAAGTGACATATAGAGAACCCAATGGAGAGAAGAAAGGATTCCATTTTGGCATACCAAGCTCATGGAGCTTGTGTGAGGCCATAGAGAGACTTCCCTAGTTTTCAAACCAATGAAGAATCTTGAATGAATCCTTGTGGCTGCTCCATGTAAAGTTCTCCATGTAGATCTTCATGAATAAATGCACTCTTCACATCCATTTGATTTACAACCCAACCATGATCTATAGAAATAGCAAGTAGTAAGCGAATGGAGTTCATTTTGGCAATAGGGGCAAAGGTCTCAGTATAGTCAATACCTAGAACTTGAGAGAAACCTTTGGCCACAAGTCGTGCTTTATACTTGTTAATTGAGCCATCCAATACAAATTTGGTTCGATAGATCCACTTACACTGAACCAATTTTCTTCCCTTGGAAAGTGGAACAAGATCAAATGTTTTATTCCACATTAAAGAGTTGTACTCTTCCTCCATTATGGAATCCCACTCAACAATACCAGATGCTTCACGAAATGACTATGGATTTGAAGTTGTGGCAATGTATGAATGTGGAATGTCTTGATGTTGTTATCGAATCCTTTGTGAACTTGAAGGATCCCCAATAAGATCACCTATAGACTCAAGTGTTTGTTGAGCCAAATGAGGCATGGTAGGGGATGGAGGAGGAGATTCTAAACTTTCTAAAGAGGAATATGGAATCTCATGATCAACTCAACAACTAGAGGAAGCATGAGGAAAATCCTTGATGTTAGAATCCTCTAAATCCATTGTGGAGGAAGGAAGAGAAGATGATGAGCTAGAAGAGCTTTCCTAAAAATGCACACTATGCTCAATGAAGATCTCATGTGTTGTGGGATCCATTAGCCGGTATCCTTTGACACCATCATGGTAATCAACAAAGATGCAAGGTCAAATCTGAGGTTCCAATGCCTTACACCTCTCTAATGGAATATGTGCCCATGCCGGGGAGCCAAAAACTCTAAAGTTCCCCACAATAGGTTTCCTACCACACCAAGCTTCAAAGGGAGTGATTCCCTTTAATACCTTATCTAGAACTCTATTTTGGATGTGAGTAGCACAATTGATAGCTTCTGCCCAATATGCAGGTGCAAGGGAATGAGCGTGGATCATGCAACCAACCATCTCTTTTAGGGACCTATTTTTCCTTTTAGCTACACCATTTTGTTGTGGTGTGTAGGCAACAGTATGTTGAATATCAATCCCTTCAAGTGTATAAAAAATTTCAAACCTTTGGTTCACATATTATCTGCCATTATCAGTGCGAAGAATTTTGACACACTTTCTAGATTATTTCTCAGCACGAGCCTTAAACTCTTGAAATCTATCAAAGACTTCTCCTTTGTGTTGAAGAAAGTAGACACATGTGTATTTGGAATAGGCATCAATGAAGGTGAGAAAATAATGAGCCTTACTAAAAGATAGTGATGGAAAAGGCTCTGCCAAGTCACTATGAACCAACTTAAGGACTTTTGAAGCCCTCTAAGCCTTCCCTTTATCAAACTTCTTCTCAGGATGTTTTCCCAAGGCACAACCTAAGCATACACCATTTGAAAAATTGATTGGAGGAAGACCCATGACCATATGTTGATTTTTGAGTTGATAAAGATAGCAATAGTTGAGATGGACAAACCGCTCATGCCATAGTTTGCTCACAACATTTGAATGGGTGAGCAATGCAGTTGAATGTGAATTAGGTACAAAATGAGAAAAAGCATACAAATGAGACTCATGATTGGCCTTACCAAATGCAAGGAGTGCATTATCTTCAAGATTCCTGATGCTAACAAAAAATGGAGTGAATTCAACTTTTCTACCATTCTGAGTGATTTGGTAGATGGAGAGAAGGTTGGCTAAAAAATCAGGAATGTAGAGGACATCCTCAAATGTACCATTGCTAGTATCAATTGAACCCTTCCCAATGACTCCCACTAGAGAATCATCCCCAATGAGAATGTGGGGCATAGAACAAGGCTCCAACAAAGAAAACTATTCTTTAATACAACCCATGTGATGTGATGCACCTGAGTCAAGAATCCACTCTTTTGAAGAATCAGTAATAGCAACAAGTGCATGTGCTTTCCCTTTACCTAATTTTGAAGGAGTAGAGGATTCTTAAGCAAAAGAAGAAGGAAAATTAATGTTGTTCCTCTTAAGAAGATGCTTTAACTCATCGATCTGCTTCTTATGACAAGAATGTTTGTCATGACCAGGTTTCTTACAGTAGCTACAAGTTGGTCACTCCTTCTTTTGAAAATTCCCCTTTGAAGAGGAGGATTCAGAGTAAACTTTTGTTGTTGAAGATGATTGTGCTTGATCTCTTTGTGACTTCTTCTTGAACTTCTTTTGTTTGTTGTCAGGTTTCCTTGATTCTTTCTAACTCTTCAGTTGACCAACCATCAAAGCTTGTGAGTGTTATAGACAAGTTGAATTTCTTTCTTCTCCAATCCACATGATTTACATTGTGCTCTAAGGTCATTGACCTTTGTTACATAATCCTGGATGTTATCAAAAGACTTTGGATCAAGACCCATTAGTTTGTTATCAATTTGATAACCATAAACTTCATCAATTGTACCATAGAGATTTTTTAATTTTTCCCATGCATCATTTGAATCTTTACATGCTTCAATCTAAAACGTTATATCAAGAGAAACTAAACTCCTTAGACAACCAAGAGATTTTGTATGTTCAAACATCCAGAGTAGTTTTTGCTTATCATTTGTGGGTTTAGTTACCTTCTTCTCAACATAAGGCGTATATCCTAGTTGCATTAAGGCATTCCATGCATTTTGATGCCATAGTTGTATGGTGTGAGCAATGGAAACTTAAATGTACCCATAATGAAGAAAAAACTAAGCACAGAGTATGAGAGATGGTCAAGCACGAGACAACAAGAGACCCCCCTTCTTTACTCAATCAAAGAACCCCCATAAAAAAATGATTTGGAACTTTATATTTAGTGTAGTTACAGATTTTTGGATTTCAATACTTTTACAAATCCTCAAGAAATGAGCATGTGCTGAAAATATACAATTTGCACAATTTCATACAAAATAATTAGCACCAATGCTAAGTGCATGCCAAATCATCGATCTGAGGTCATAGGCAAAAGTTATGCAGCTTTGAAGTTTGTAAAACAAGAACAGTGAGGAGTTGTCCCTGAGAATCAACAATTTCTGAAACATCTATGCACCAAAATATGAAACCACCTTCACCAATGTGTAGAGCACAAAATATTAGCCCAAATAAAAAACAAATTGCACTGAAAACGGAGCTATGGAGCTCGAGTTATGAGCCTTCAACGTTGACCTTGAAAAATTAATGCAGTAATAGAGAGGGGTTGTGAAAAACTTCCACCAAATTTAGCAAAATTGTCGCTAAAGTTAGCAATCTGCCAAAATTAGATATCCGCCAGAAAATCTACCAAATGTGGTGACAAAAAATCTTATATTTTTTAATTAAAAAATATTAAAAAAATTATTATAATTGTCTGCCGATAAACTTTAAAAAATTATGTTTTTAAATTAAAAAACATTAAAAAAAATTAATGGAGGAGTTGACAAATTAAATGCCATCAGTGGAAATTTCAAAAATTTGTATTTTTTATATATAAAAATATTAAAAAAATATAAAAAACATCGACGAATAGAAAAAACTCATCTACAAATTTGAAAAGGTTATTCTTTTAAATGTAAAAAATAATAAAAAAATATTAAAAAATTTATAAAAGTTGGAACAAATTTCCAATGGCCCGAAGGTCGATGCAAGACTGCATCCTATGTACTATGCACAGGCACATGCACCAGGTACTCGCATATTGCCTGCATCTCAAGCTGCACAGGTACTTTAGTACATGTGCGTAATATGCAAGGGTTTTTTTGTATTATTTTTTATTTTTTATTTTTATTTTTTTAAAACGAAAATTTCATTTTCTATTTCAATTTTTTATTTTTTATTTTTTTTTGAAAAATATATATTTGTAAAATATATTGGTTTCAATTTTTTCAAAAAAAATATAATTTTTTTGAAAAATCTATATAAAAAAAATAAATATATATATATATTTTTTTTTTAAAATTAAAAAATAAAAATATATTTTATTTGCAAAAAAATAAAATGATTTTTATATTTTAAACAATAAATATTTTGATTTTAAAATAAAAATAAATCTTTTTATTTTAAAATAAAAAATGTTATTTATTTTTTCATGGGGTTGGACAAATTTTTTTTACCTTACCTAGCAGCTTTGTCCAAAATTGACATTTTGACAGTTAATTTTATGGTTTTTGGGCCTTCTGAGCATGATGACAAGGTTGGATTTGACCCAAAATGCTTTGAAATGATGGCTCCTTGTTGGATCTGGCAATGAACCTCCCATTTCAAATTGTTGTAGATCTAACCTTCGGTGTCCGTTTCAAGGAAATAAGGAGTAGATTTGAATGTCTCAGCTGCTCTAAACTCAATGGCAAGCTCAAAATCTCTCTAGGAAGCTTTGACAATAGACCTATAACTAACAAGTCAATATATGAACCCCCTAGAAACTGATATTTTTTCACACCTTTCTGATTCTCCAGATCATCTGAAGATTCAAGAGAAGAGCATACTCAATTTTTCTCAAAACTCTCAAATTTCCTAAAGGAATGCTAACCCACAATTCAAATTTGGCTTTGATGTCATGTGAGATTTCCTAAATAGCCTACCAGGAATCCAATGACTGGAGGAAAGCAAAACTAGAAATATGAGGAAAAATAAACTATATTCCTCTCAAGAATGCAAAGCTATATTCATCTTGAGAATTGAATTGAGATTACAAAGGAAATGCCTTGGTTATATAGGCCAAGGGGAGAGATAGATGCAAGTAGATTATGACAAGTGTTGGAATCCTATGAGGTGTGACAACTCATTTTATTAAAGGCTCAACCACCTTATCCCTATGTAAAGTTAAGCTAGTGTGAAGAGGACTTTAGTGGAAAACTAGCTAAAAATGAACTAGTTAGATATAAAGTACCCCTTTCACACTAGCACCCTCCAAACATGTCATTTCATCAATTTCAAATTCCACCTAATAGCATTTATCATGCACATTGATCAAAATGTGCTACACCTCTATTCAATAGCATGTTGACAAGTGGCACAATGCCATTGGCTCATGACTAATCCCACATTCTTCCTATTTCCTATTTCTCCATCATTCTTTTCTATAAATAGAGGATCTCTCTATTGATTTTGGATCCACAACTTTATGCAAGATTACTATCTTTAGATTTTAGAGGGAAGTTCATCCATTTCATCCACCATTTTCATAGTTTTCATCAATCTTAGCTAGGTTATTGCAAATTTCATCAAGGATCACATTTTTTTATCATCAAAGATCATCAAAGCTTGCAAGGAATTGGGAAAGGGCTTCTTTCCACATCAAAGAAGCACCAATTCCCCCACAAGATGTTGGATTTGAGCTTTTGAATAGGATTTAGATTGCTTTTACTTTATTTATTTGTCTTATTTCTTGTTCATTATGCTTCAAATGAATCTTATGGGGAATATTGGTTTAAATTTGTGTATTTGACTAACATTGTGTTGTTTTCTCATGTTTGTGTAGGTCTAGATTCCCAATGCATATTTTGGTGCTAGAAAGAGGGTGAATCTTCAAGAACTAAAAGGTTTTTTTGACAAAAATTCCTCATTTTTTTAAATTTTTTGTGTCTATAGGAAACTACGATGTTGCTAGAGACAAACAGTGATGCTATCAATCTAGTGTCACAATTTGGCGATGTTGCTCCTACTCCAAAGACTGACACTAAAGTCAATTTCTTGAGCATCCACTAGTCAAATTCCAAAGAGTGTCACTGGGTGAAATAGAGACACATTTATAGTCTTTGTTTCTCCACAGTAGAATGTTGATTTCACCAGTGCTCCACTGACCTACTCCAAACTACATCGCCTTTGCAAGTTGCACAACTGGGGTGGGGTAAAAGTCAGGTTTTAGTTTCATTTTAACAAGTGCTTTTTTTGTTTGATCAATTTGATCTTTTAACCTATTTTGGATCTCTATTTTCTAAGGATTAACCAAGTTTTGTAGGGTGAAGTGATCAAAAAAGAAAAGGAGGAAGAAAGGAAAATACTTCTTATGGCATCTTCTTTCTATTATAACAAGTGTTTTTAAATACTTTGGAAGCAATTATAATTCCACTCTAAGGATTTTGCTATCTTCAAGTTTTAGGACTCAATAAATTTCATTTGGGCTCTAAAAAGAACAATCAAAGGGATTAAAAAGAACTTTAGAAACTTGGTAGAGTTGGTTTTTGGGTTTAAAAATTAAACAAGAAAACTTCACACTTCATATTAGTGCTTAAAAATAATCCATTATTGCTTTGAGGTGTAAAATGAACATGTTCCTTTTGTGTTTGGTAAAATTTTATAGAAATTAATCTCTTTCAAATGGGTGTATGCACTTCTCTTGTGCTTCACAGTGATATTGAGAATCAAAAGTCTTTTTGGTGACATTAAGTTGTATAAAAGATTGCCTCCATATTTCAATTTGAGCTCTTAAAATTGAACAAAGCTTGCTAGTGTGAGTTAAGTATATATTGTGTGTGTTCTCTCTTTGTTCTTGCAAAAAAAGATCAATCAAACTACAGATGTGTTTGATGGCTATTGTTCACCTTTAGAGGGCCTACCTTGGTGGGAAAAAGTACTCACCCCAAGGGGATGACCCAAAATGGTAATAGGATAAAGCCAAGCCTCTTCCAACCGGTAAATAAAATGGATGCTTGAGGAAAGATCGAGCTCATGAGGGGTTATACTGACAAGATGGGAAACAATGGTCACTTTTTGTGTGTATAATCTCTACTGAATGGATGCATTGAATAAAAACCAAAACTATGTAGAAGACAAAAATCCCTTTTCTATTTGTTGGTGCAAGAGGTCAGACCTCTGAAGCTGCCCCACATTTTTGCGATTCCTAGTAGAGATGAGAATTTTGTCATGGGAGATTCATGAGAACTGAAGCTTGGCTAACCCAAGAAGTGTGTGCTATGGAGGAGAGCCATTGTGGTCAATCTTCTAGTCATCCACCTTGAATAGGCAAAGCTAGATTTATCCAAGTGGGGATTCAACAAATATTGTTTCTTCTATCCTAGGGTTGTGTATCATTTTGAATCAAAACACTTTGCTTGATCTAATACATTGGAAAACAAACTGTACCATATGAAAAAGTATCTCTTGCTTGACATGGGAATAATTCATGGTAATGAGGTCTTAATCTAGTGTTGTGAGGTGTTTTTCACATCCACACTATCTCTTGGACCCTTTCAAACACATTTATCAATGTCTTGCGAAGGTGTTGTAGAGTCTTGTAAGTGACTTTCATGCTTTTCTAGACTTAATGAACCTATCCTCCCCTAATTCAACATTATAAAATGTATTTAATTACATCATCACAACAATACAGAATTCTTGTAAAATAAACTTAATGTTAAACTAGTGTTGTAATGTGCCTTGCACATTCACATTGGTTCTTGTGCCTTCCTAGGTTGTGTGGACCTCATTTTAGTGTTGTAAAGTGTATTTAATCACACTTTCACATTGAATTTTGTGTCCCAAGCCCTAATTTACCTTTACATAATCACTAATAGGCCCCTATTACCCCATATTATCCATCTCGAGGTATAAATTGATAGAATACCTGAAAAAGTTATAATTTAAACATTATTTCCTTATCTCTTGGCATCTTAGTTATTAGAATGGCCCCTGTGGGACCCATTCACCATGCATGGTGAAACAGTCCCATCCAGGTGGGACCCATTCTTCATGTGTGGTGAATGAGTCCCACTTGGCCCATTTTTGACCTTTGAGTAGGAAAAAAGTGAAATTTAAGTTTATTTTTTACTTCATGTTGGCCTATGATGAGGTATTAATAGGTGAAATAGGTGAAGTGCCTATAAATACAGCCTTCTAAGCCCTAATTTATATCTCATAAATTATTTTTTCACATCTCTTATCATTCATTCATCATCTATCTTCTTTCCTAAGTTAAGCAAGCTAGGGTTTTATCATTCCAAGTCATCAAGATAGCACTTTTTAGACATTCAAGGGAGGATTCTTCATGTTTTTCTATAGACATTCAAGATCAAACATCATGGCAAGGTAATAAACTCCATTATTGACTGTTTCATTCCATTCTTTCATCATTTTGGTTTAATTACCTAAAAAGGGTTTCACCAAGGCAAACCCCCATGCCCTAACATTCAACATTTCTCTCTCTTTTCTTGTGTGTATGCAAATTTAGATATCTTGGAGGCTTAGGAATCATTGAAGATTGCATTTCAAAGTCATTCAGGTCATTTCTTCATTATTCAAGGAAAAATATCAACAAAAAATCACTTTTAGGACCGAATACGAGAGTTTCAAAAGCAAACACCTATAGGAAGTCAAAGTGCAAACCGAAAGCTCTAGATCCCACCTTTGAATATTTAGAAATTCAAAAGTGGATTGATTCACCATGGATGGTGAATGAGTCCCTCTAGGCCTAAAAATTAGCATCAGTAGTATTTCAAATGTCATTTCTAGTCCTCAACAAGATTTCAAGTGCACACTTTCAGTTTCATTAAATTATGTTGCAATTTGCATTCATTTCTAGGTGTTGTTGCACTACACAATGTGTTTTCAAACAAGTCACATTTGCTATATTTTTCATTAATAAGTCATTTATTTTATCATTTTTTTGCATTTAAACATTACATCTAGGCATATTTCATCTATTTCCCATCCATCATTGTACTAGTCTTGAATGTAACATTGAGAATTTTGGCCTACCTCTCTCCTTTTAGGTGAAAAACCCTAGAAGAGTTAGAGATCCTTGTGGTGCCAAAATCCTATGTTTCACAAACATTCAACATCATCATCAAATTTCAAACCCTTTAGGAGGAGATAATACACTTGAAAAAAACTCCAAGTGTTATTTCTTGCCCTAGGGAATCCATCCTTAGAGGCTTCTAAGTATTTGGATTTATATCTCAATTTTCTCTTACTAAAGTCAACATTAGGGAACTAGTACCTTGATATTCCTTGATTTCCACATAATGGAATTTGTGGGATGAAAATAAATTGATACAATGGACATCTAGTTTTAAAAGCTAACCAAAGAGTGTTTGTGATAAAAGGAAATCATTAAGCAAAGATAAGAAACAATTGAACCCCACACATGTGCTTTTTCAAATGATTTCCCGAAAGATCAAGATCCAAAATCTAAAGTCCAAAGGTCTTAGTCCAAAATCTCTCAAGAAACATCTCTCAACACTCTACTAATTTAGAGAGAGATTGGTATTCAATTTTTACAAATGTGCATCAAAGAACAACCCCAACTTGTACAAATTTTACTATAATCAAAATTTAAGTCTTTTTCAAAGGTTTGAGTATCTCACATAAGGAGTTTTAGCATGTTCTTCAATACTGAGGTCTTTTAAACAAGAGTCTTTCTAGGTTCATATAGGATCAAAATCAAACCCCTTCATCCATTTCAAGACATCAATCCAAATCCATCTCACAAACAACTCTTGGAAATCTTGGAAAAAGTCCTCCATGCTAGACTTTTTGGAAAATCCCTTAAATCAAATAAAATCATCTTGTTTGGCTAAGTGTGTGTGGATGCATCCTTCTTCATATACTTAGTCAAATTATCACTTTGTGTACAAGTATTTTCCTAGATAACATCCAACATCTTTGGATTTACGAATTCATTATCCAAACAACCAAATCAAAACAAATCAAATACAAGAATAAAAAACCCAAAAGTCCCAAATTCTAGTATCCCCTTCAACTTTTCTCAAGAGTTCAATCATTCATATCACCCATCCTTCATTTGTCTCATCATCACCCTTTTAATCCTTAATCATCCTAGATTATTTTTTTTGTGCCTAAAGTTTGGATCAATCTAAGGAGCTAGAGGTTCATCTCACACATTCCTAAAAATTGATCCCTATTTTATGGTTCAAACTAGATCTCAACACAAGAAGAACATGGAAGCCAACAAAGAAACATCTACTTCAAGTGACTTGATCCAAACCGCTCCCGAAATCAATCCCATTAGATCTAGAAATCCCCTACCTAACTTTCCTCTAGTATCACAAGATCTTCAAGAGGGTTAGGTAGAGGACATCATCAACAATGTCCTAAGCATGACCCAAGATGAAATCATAGAGATGGTCCAAAACCCTGAAAATCACAGAATTTTCAATGCCATGATGAAACTAAATCCTTCACAATACATGCTAGAGCTAGCAAGGGAAGGGGCTAAACAACCTTCTAATTTTGATGTAAGAACTATTGTGGAGAAACCTTTTGAGAATACACCACTTGTACCATTCACACCATCCTTCCAAGGTGTCATCCAACCCATTCCACAACCCACATCATCCCTTGCTACAACTCAACCCATTGCTAACAAGGGGAGTCCATTACTTCATGCTATCCAAACACATCCCCTTGTGAACCACCAAAATTTGGATGTAAAAAATGTCTTGGGTATATCAAGTACTACCCCCCTCATCTTCCATGACACCGATAATCCATCCACTTTTTCTGCAATGCTAGTATATTAGACTCTAAATGCACAAGTCTCTCTTCCAATGGTACAACAAGGACAAGTGGGCTTATTTGAACAACGGGGACTCTATGGGGCCTCATTGTCACTTTCTCAAGGAAATATAACACCAATTCCACCACAAATTTTTCCACCACTACCTCCTCTACCCCTAACATCTACATCAATTTTCAGTTTAGGGCTCCCCCCTTTACCACCAATCCCAAATCAATTAAACCAAATCAATATTAGAACCATAAATCAAATCAGTACACCAAATCCTCAAAATATTCCACCGATATTGCAACAATAAGTTGCATCCATCTAAGCAACGTCATCAACCACAACATCTCAAAATACAGTCTCCCAAGGACCCAACATATTGGTCACACCATCCACCATGGTCACTCAAACCATATCCCAACCACCATCTCAACAAAATATGATCACCCCATCTAACACAATTTTGAATCCTCCACCACCACCTCCAAATCTAAATAGTGCAAACCAATATAGCATAACCCTACAAGAAACTCGACAATCCTATTAAAAGTCACTCCAACAATACCAAAATCAACAAGCTACATTGGTCAAGATTTGTGCCTATCCGTTTGACATGAGTATTGTGATGAAACTTGTGTGCGGTATTTTTTCTAACCCTAAGTGTATCAATGGGTTATTTTTAGGTATGTTAGATGATTAGATTAATAAACAAAACCAAAAGAAACTATGAAACACATTGAAAACTTAAAACAAATAAAATGATTATACCATATCGCCTACGAAGCCTCCATGATTCATCTCCATAGCACCTTCTAACTTGCTGATTGTTTCCCTTGGATCGATAACAATGATAATGTCCTAAACAAGCTTTGAAGGATTTGAATGACTAAATGAAGTGTAAATTTCTATTCCTATGACAAAATGACTACAATGCTTAAGACTAAAATTAAGTATGCCAAAATTGTGAATTACTAAGAATTGCAAGTATATGCATGAGTAGTCGAAAATGTGAGCAAAATCAACATTTTATAAAAAATACAATTTTGGATGGACAAACCAAATTGAAAGTTGAAAAAGCCTAAAATTAGTGGACAAGATTTCATGTGACAATCCCTAATTAGGGTTAGGGAAAAATTATGAAATGAGTGGTCAAGATGTTATTTGAGAAAATTGAATCGACAGTTGAAAATAAATGTGATAATTAGTTAAAAAGATAAAGATTTTTGAAAATCAAGAAGAGAAAGACTGCTTGATTTGTAAGATTCAAAAAATCAATAAGATAAGAGTTGAACTAAAAAGAAGATTTGGAAAATCAAGAATTTTCCCAATTACTTGATTTTGGAAGAAGATTACCTTTTTGAATTAAATTAATTCAAAATAAGGATTTTGTGTGACAATAAATAATCTTTTTTAGATTGTTTACTAAAATAAAGTGACAGTTAATAAAATGAAATCATTTTAAATAATTTCATTTATTTAAAATGAGAGAAATGTTAAATTAGGTAACTAAATATTTAAATATAATTATTTAATTTAGAGGATAATGATTGATAATTAAATAAATTGATAAATTCATTTAATTATGAGAATTAGTGACATATTAAATAAATAAATATAATTCATTTATTTAATAATCAGGAAGAATAAATGAACAAAGGTAATTAAATAAATTAATAAATTTATTTAATTGTAAGAAGATAATAGACCCTTAGTGACGTATTGAATAAATAAATAAAATTTATTTATTTAATAATCATGAAGAATAAAGAGACATGAATTAATTAAATAATTATAAATTATTTAATTAATAGTTGAATGTGGACCAATGTAATTATGCAAGGACGAAAGTTGTAAAATAGAGCTTGTAGGCCTAGGTCATTTTTAAGTGTCTACATTTTTCCCCTTTTGTCATAATGTAACATGTTGCATTGTGACAAAGAAAATAAGTCAGAAACATGCCCCAGTGAAGGTATAGAGTATCGATGCCCCCTCAGGAAAATTTTTGAATTTTGGTTAGGTAACAAAAAAAATTGGAAAGTGTCCCGATAAGTCAATTTAATTATCAGAAAGACAATGGTGCAATCAGTTTTGAATTCTAGCATGTTTAAAGCAGCCAAAAAGGGTGGTCAAAGTTGGTCAAAAGGGCCTCCAGTAATAAAAGAGTTGACAACTATCATTTTGACTTTATAAATAGCTTGACAAAGGGGTAAAAGTCAATTCATTTTCACTATTCACCTTAGCAAATTTGAGAGTAACCAATGAAGAGAAATTCTGCAAGGATGGTGATTCTAGTGACCGAGCATCACGGTGAGATCGTGTAGACCTTCAAGATACTAGAGGGCTTAGAGCCAACAGTATGTACCTCTAACCCACCCTTTTATTTTACCATTTTTCATGCAAAATTTAAGGTTTTAGGGCCAACAACGAATGTGCTGCGATGCATATGCATGCACATAAGCTACATTTGACTTTTCGTTTGACACATTTGATTCGTCACAATGTAATTGCAAGGGATAATTAGGTCAGGCCAAGGATGTATGACACATTTGCTAAAAAGAGAAACGCATTCGAGAGCTATAATGCTGCATATGTCATTTTGTGATGCATTCGTTAGTTTGAGTGATGCATTTGAATGAAGTGATGCATGTGCCATAGAGCATGACGCAAATGCTCTGATGCGACTCAATTGAGGGATAGAATGATGCAATCACTATGTTGAGACACAAGTGAAGTACAAAATGACACAACTTCTTTTTTGTGATGCATTTGACTTTGAATTTGACTAAGGCTGATTCTGATACTTTTCAAATTTTAAATGCTTTTTAGTTATAATGATGATAATGATGATTGTCCATAAGGTACTGATGTGTTGTTTGATCATGTGTAGAGACAGCTAGCACCTATCTATACTCGAGAGAGCAAGTCATAAACCTTTTGGTTCTGAGATCAGTTGAGTCCACAAGAGCGACGACAGTTGATGTAGCTCAATTTGTATTATGTTTCCTATATGCCCATTATTCGAGCGAATAGGGGACTATTGACTACATTGTGTGAGAGGTGGCACTCCGAGACATGCTCTTTCCATTTGTCAATAGGAGAGGCTACCATGACATTGGAGGATGTCTACCATATTCTCCATTTTCTGATTCGAGGAGAGAGGATCGTCTATGACCCTCAACATGGCTATCAGACCTTTACGACCTACTATCATGATCAAGGTGTAGGACTCAGCATTGAGGGATACGGGATCCACTAGGAGTTTATGGCATAGAATTATGCCCAGTTTGATGCACTGCTAGTGACATTAATCAGTGAGATACTAATTCCCGATTGTCGCAGACATAGGTTTCCCTTTTGCTGGGGTGATGTGCTAGTGGGCATGAGGCAAGACATGAAATTTTATGCCTGGGGGCCATGTTTATTAGGAATGCTTTACCGTCAGCTTCACGAGGTGCCCTATAGGAGGGCATAGAGCATTGGTTGTGGCACGAAACTTCTAATGATATGGACTTGGGAGCATGTGGTGATATTCCAATATCCTATCCAAAGACCATAGCTAGTTGAGGGTATGCCATATGCGTATTACTATGTCAGTGCTCTACAAAAGATGAGGGTTGGAGAGATAGGCTAGTGGCATCATCATATTGATACCATGATTACATTCATTTGGAGGCCCTATAGAGACTGTGAGCAATGGGATGACGAGGATGAACACCTCAATTTCTGCAAATAGTATCGTTATTTAATTGGGAGGATAGTGTAGAGACAGCTCATCATCGAGATGTATCTACCATAGCGTGTCCTAAGACAGTTTGGAGAGTAGCAGGGTGTACCAATAGGCACAACTGTTAGAATTGGCTATGGCTGCCACCCAAGATCTATGGACCAAATGGAAAGCACAAGAAAGAGAGAAATGATATGACAAGAATAAACTTTATTCAATGTCATTAATATGATAATGCTTCTTGATTACAATGAGAGAGACCCCTTGGATAAATAGCCAAGGTGAGAACATAGAAGGGCATAAGATTATGACAAGTGTCAGAGTCTTATGACATGAGACAACTAGGAAAACTTATCACTCCACAAAAGATGGAGAGATAATCACATGATGTGTCCACAAAAGGTGGAAGTGATGAGGTAATGACATGTCAAGTCCACCAAAAGTGGAGATTCTCCAACAACCTCCTATGTGGTCCCTAAGTAAACTTAACTAAGGTGTAATTATGACCTAGGACAAGGTAGAAGATATTTAATTACACCAACACCCCCCCTTAAGTGCAACTTAGGGAGTAGCGAATTATTATGCAAATAACACAAAGATGCAATGATGGGTCCTGACTACTAGGCCATGTTAGGTACCCATGTACACACAATGCAATCAATGCAATCTCTCACAAGCGAGGAAAGGGAGAAAACCTCATGGGAAAAACTCCCCCTCAAAAGAGAGATGAAATACAAAGAAATACAATACTCTCAATGAAGAATGAGAAGGTAAAAACCCCATGTGAGGAAAAAGACCCCCCCATAAGAGAGAAGTAGAAGAGAAGCAAGGTAGCCCCCCCTCAATGGTAGAAGCTCGACATTGAATGCTGAAGATGATCCAATCTTGCCGAACAACGTTCCTCCCCTTGGGAAGAAAAAAAACCAAGGATGTATGCAGGATATCATGAAGATGGATGATGTGTGATGATGTCTCTGAAACATTCTCAAGTGTCTCCATGTCGATGAAGAAAGCTGAATCACTCCAATTAGGCGTTCTAGGCCACACTGCTGAAGAGTACAATCCAACATCTAGTAGAGAAGAATGTAGAGCATTATCCAAAGACAATGGTATCCCCTCTGAAGACAAAGAAGCCTCCTCCAAATGCTGTCAAAAAGTATCCACACTCATGCCAAACTGAGAAGAATGATCATGTAGAGAATGAACAAGAGGGACAAGGTGTTCCCTCACAACAACTGAAGAAGGTTCATCTTCATCAAAGAGAAGATTAATGCTATCAAGAGTGTCCTCCAAATCAGTAAGATGAGACTCCACAAACAAGTTTGAAATACCTGTTAGGAAGCCATCCAAAGTAGCCATATCTGGAAGACTATGTATATTCTGCTACCCTGAATCACTAGGAGCCAAAACTGTAGCAACACAAGCATCATCAACTGCAATAGTAGGTGGAGGAGATGAAGTGCATGGCTCAAGGACTGGATCTGATGTGAGTATGCCCAAGTTCAAGAAGCCAAATGTCTCCTTAGAATCATGGTGCATGTGATCAACAGTCGAAGGAACATTGTCATCATCAGAAGCAAACTGTGCAAAGGAATACAACTGAGATGAGTGATCAACCACCCCAGTAGAAATGACATCTCTAGTCTCCAAGTCACGAATGATAACCGAATCAGGAGTGAACTCCACAGTTCTCCCATCTCCACCATGTGTAAACTGATAAATGGAAAGTAGATTGTTCATCAAATGAGGAACACACAAGACATCCTGAAAAGTGTTCTCCCCAATGCTAATAGATCCCTTCCCTGTTACACTCATGTATGTATTGTTTCCCATCAAGATAGGAGACATAGAACAAGGCTGAAATGAAGAGAAGATAGTTTGTGAAGATGCCATATGATGTGATGCTCCTGAATCTAGAAGCAATCTCCCTAATCCTAGACTTGAATGAGCACAAAGAGCTTGTCCTTTATATCCTGATGTTTGACCTTTGTCCTTTTTAGACTGTTTTAAAGTAGAAGGAGAAGAAGATTCAGACATTCTAGAAGGAAAATCAATGTGATTCTTTTTGAGAAGATTTTTCAACTCATCTATGTCCTTATAACAATAATGTTCTTCATGTCCATCCTTCTTGCAATAAGTACAAAAAGTTCTCTCCTTAGATGTTTCTCCTTTTGATGATGAGGTTTCTGATTCTTTATGTGGCTTGTTCTTTTTCTTATTTTGCTTCTTATCAAGATTGTCTGATTCTTTCTGTACCTTAGACTCATTAGCCACCAATGCTTGTGGTTTGGAAGACTTGATTAGACCCATTTTCATTAACTTAGCTTCCTCTTGGATTAGGAGATTTGCAAAGTCATCAAACTTAGGATCAACATATGATGCTCCCATAGAAAGACGATGGGTATGAAAGCTAGAAATAAATACTAAATACTCAGGACCAAGCTTGGATAACACATTCAAAATCAACTGTAAATCCTCTTTTTCAATAGTGCATTCTTTCAATTGTGTTCTTAGTTGCTTGATTTTGGAGATGTAGTCTTGGATGTGGTCAAAATTTTTAGGATCAAGATTCATCAAATCATTCTCAATCTGATAGCCTCTAATCTTATCTGTTTTTCCATACAATTTCTCAAAAGTCTTCCATGCCTCTTTAGGTGTATTACATGATTCAATGTGAAACTACAAATCAAATGAGACTAATGAACATATGCATCCAAGTGTTTTCTCACGATCAATCTCCCACATTGCCAATTCTTTAGCATCTGTAGGTTTTTGTATTGTGTCCTTTAGATGACCTATTAGACCTTTCATCATGAGATAGTTTGTTACTGATTTTCTCCATGTAGCATAATTATGTGGATTTAGGGGTTCAATTTGAGATCTCCCCATTGCAAGAACACAAATCAAGGAAAAGAATGCAAACAATCACTGCAAGATTACCCCCCCAAATCACTCAATCAAGAAACCCCCCAAGAAATATCTGATTTGGCACTTTATATTTAGTGTGTTTACAGTTGCTAGATGCCAAAAACAGCAAGCTAGACTTGATCTTAGTGCTTACGAATGCCAAAATAGGCCATAGTATCAAGTACAATTTTGGTACAAAACAAGATCAATCTGATCATACCACTAATAAGTACATGAAAAATCATGCACTTTCAAAAAAAATTGCACTCAAAAATGTTACCGTAGGAGCAAGATATGAGCTTCCGAAGTTCCCAAAATGAGGATGAAGCAGCAACGCCTGTGAGAATCTACAATTTATGGAAAAACCATGGACCAAAACCAAAAATTGATTGTACCAGTGCGTAGAGCACGAAATTCTAGCCCAAATCAAAAAGAATTGCTTGAAAAAAGGACTTAAAATGACTAAGATATTGAGCTTCAAAGATTGACTGCAAAAATGAAAATGCAATCCGTGAGGGGTAGGAAATTTTGAAATGCATGCTGACGTCATGTTGACGTGTGCTGATGCAGGAAAACTGTGAGCTTAAATTTGATGGTTGTTTAGATGTCACGGTCGCCGTCGCTCTATCGTGCAGATTTCGATGGAATATACTTTTGACCGGAATATTCTGCCTACGCCGGTACTGGAATCTTAAAGGAATCTTCGGTGATGCCGTTGATCGGAAACTTTGCAGGATTTTTGTTTGCCACCACCCAGATTTTTTGTGTTGACCACCGATTTTGATTTTTCGACGGTCGGATTTAACTGTCCGCTGGTGGACTTTTGCGGTCGGCTGCGGAGATGTGTGGGGACCGGGGGCCCGCGTGGCATATCCGGGGGTGCCGCATGGCACCTGCTGGGGCCACGGTACCCGCGGGTATGGGTCTTTCGCAAAGTACCCTGCAAAATTCGCAGGGTACTACGAATTTCATTGATTTTTTTTATTTTTTTTTTATTTTTAAAACAAATTTTTGATAAAAAATCCAAATGGATTTTTATTTGAAAAAGAACTCTGAAAATATTTTAAAAAATTTCGAAGAGAATATAAAATGATTTTTGAAAAAAAAAATCATACCACAGAATTTATGACGACCTGGGGGCCGTACGACTCTCGGGTAAAAAATTTTTGCTTCACCGGATGACTTGCTCCAAAATGGATGAATTGACAGTCGATTTTAGGGTTTTTGGCCCTTTTGGACGTGATGGTAGGGTCAGATTTGACCCAAAATGGTCCAAAATTGCAGCTACCTTCTGGATCTGGCAACCACACTTCAGCTTCAAACCCTCATAGATTTGGCCTCGTATGTCCGATTTGGACGAAACAAAAGGCAAAATCGACTATCTCAAACCTTCTGGACGCAATGGTGAGCTCAGATTTGCACCAACAAGCTCAGATGTGAACCTACAACAAAGATTCACGAACGGAACCTCCTCAGATCTGGAATCTCTCTTCAGAAAAAGACTCTCCAATGGCACCCAACACGCTCTGATACCATGTTAGAATTGGCTATGGCTGCCACCCAAGATCTATGGACCAAATGGAAAGCACAAGAAAGAGAGAAATGATATGACAAGAATAAACTGTATTCAATGTCATTAATATGATAATGCTTCTTGATTATAATGAGAGAGACCCCTTGGATAAATAGCCAAGGTGAGAACATAGAAGGGCATAAGATTATGACAAGTGTCAGAATCTTATGACATGAGACAACTAGGAAAACTTATCACTCCACAAAAGATGGAGAGATAATCACATGATGTGTCCACAAAAGGTGGAAGTGATGAGGTAATGACAAGTCAAGTCCACCAAAAGTGGAGATTATCCTCGAGGGAGGGAGCCTAGTGTCCGCCTATTCCCATACCATTTTTTGAGTAGCAGATTGATGGTCTAGTGGCGCAGGCATGGGGATGGAGGGGTGGAGTTGCAGATCTAGGGAGTACTGCCAATTATGACTTGTGGTGGTAGGCACAACGACTAGTGCCATTGATAGATCCAGATGGGCCAGTGCTGATTGATAAGAGATCAATGATACCCTATGTGGGATGAGCTAGATGAGGGGGCAAAGATGGCAATAGAGGTTAAGGCTGAGGCTGAAATGGAGGTAGGGATGGAGGTAGGGGTGGAGATGATGAGGATAACATAGGGGATGGT
Organism: Sequoia sempervirens; assembly: GCA_007258455.2. Taxonomy (NCBI): domain Eukaryota; kingdom Viridiplantae; phylum Streptophyta; class Pinopsida; order Cupressales; family Cupressaceae; genus Sequoia; species Sequoia sempervirens. The sequence continues at coordinate 889,993,316 of VDFB02281492.1, forward strand.
TAGAGATGGAGGATAGATGGCAGGAGGCATGGTAGGAGAGTGAGACAACGTGCAATGAGAGGGGCATTGGATGCCATCCCAGAGGTAGTTAAGGAAGAGGGAGAGGAGGATGAGGGGCCTAGGTAGGAGTAGGAGGATATAGGTCATGAGCACATGGCCAAGGAGGAGGCTAGGTAGGATCAGGAGATCGAGGAGGAGGAGATTTGACCAAAGGCCGAGATGGATGCCAATATGCCATGAGAGGAGGGAGTCAGAGGAGAGGAGGATACAGGGGAGGATGATGAGGATGAGGCCATTAGTGAGGCTGAGAGACTGTTGAGTTGGAGCATGGTGGAGGGAGAGGAGGAGATACCATCCAGCTCGACATTGCCCCATGATGCCACAACAAACCAGAGGGTGGCAGACCAATAGAGGAGACTGCATGAGAGTGTTTCCTAGGTCAAAGCACTACAGTCAGAGCTAGAGGTGGCTTGGGTAGAGTAGGATTAGGCAGTCATCTACCAACAGGATGCAGCGCAATGGTGTACAGAGTTCACACAACTATGTACAAGACCATCGGCAAATCTAGCTCAGGATTTTGGAAGGATTAGTGTACAACTTGGGTGATACAGGTAGTTGTATGAGCAAGACATGCTAGCCAAGATGAGAGATCCCACTCTGACTAGGACATGGACAAGAGTGGCAACAGGTCAAGTAGTGGCAGTGGTAGTTGAAGTAGTGCAAGGGGCTCAACCTCTTTAGGGCATACTTCGAGCCACAGATCCCATCACAGACACTCCTCCAGTCACCGGTCAAGGCACTCACATGGGTCATTAGGTTCAGGCCATAGATTAGTACATGGTCCACCTCCAGTGACAAATCCTTCAGCTTCACAGAGTTAGGCCGCAATGTCACCATAGATGCATGTTACCGTCGAGATGATGCTATCAGTGTCAGTTCCATTGGTTTCATAGACAGAGGTTGCTATAGGCCCACCTATTACCTCAGTGCCAGGAACAGGTCCTCAGTCACCACACTCTTCACCACAAGGGGATGAGGAGAGAATTTCATAGGGACATGCTTACTACATTCATGTTTCAGTCTTTATGTTATGACACTTTATGCATTGACTATTGAGCCTACAAGCTCTATTTTTGGGATATCTCATGACTCTATCCTATGACATTGATTTTTGATATGATGCAGTTTTAACACAACCTACATGTGTGTTATGTAGTGTTAGTTGATATATGCACTATGATGTATGTGATGTGATGCCTATGTAGATTATGCATTCATGATGGATGATGGTGTTTATTTATACGCCCTGTCATGTATATCCTATGATGGTTACTTGTGATGTGATGCCATGATAATGCCATGTTTATTTGTATGTCATGCCGATGTTGTGTCATGGATGATGATGATATGCATAATGTATTTATTTGAATGAATGCCATGTTTATGATTATGATGATGTATGACCATATATAGTGCAATATGTATATAATTTAATGCTATGGATGATGTATGTATGGACCTAATGCAATGTCTATATGATTATGTATGCACTTATGGTTTTGTATGTCATGGGATATCATCGTGAGATGGATGAGAGAAGATGTCAAGACAGAAGGACATGCATGTTAGTTCCTAGACCAAATCCTTCAAAACTTTACCATAGGACTTTAATTTTTTATTGCTCTTAATCATCATTGGGTAGATTATTGTAATCGCTAACAAACACCATTATATGACATAAATCAAGGTGTGCAAGGTCGTACGATCACGTAAGACAAGCATTCACAAACAAGGATGATCATGACTCATACTAAGAGCGTGATTTCCCTAGTCTTTTTTTCATAACCAACCACAAGCATAAAAAGACAACTAAAGACAATAAAGACAAGTCATGAAATGTTGTTGCTTCTCTAAATCTTGTTTCCAGGACATCCTTGAGAAACTAGCAGCATGATTACCAAAAGGACAAAATAAAGCCATTATCATGATACGTCGCTATTTTTCTAAATCACGTAGTCAGGACATCGTTGAGAAACTAGTAACATGAGTGTTAGAAGACAAGAGAAACGTCATGATATGTCACTGCTTCTCTAAATCTTTGTGTTAGGACCTCGCCGAAAAACTAGTAACATGATAAAAAGCCACAAACAAATGCCAAGTTTTTGTTGAGTGTGTCTATATGCCAAGTGTTTTAATGTCGGGATGTCAAATTTGATGATGTCGAGATGCTAGGGTATTGATATTTTGACGATGCCAAGATGGAAAGTGCCAAAAATTGCCAAATTCAAGAAGGACACACCCTGAATAATGTTGATGTTAAGAGGATTGATCCCTAAATGTCAAAAGGGATCCCTCAAAATTCCAAGTGACTCTAATGATGCCTAGGAAGGACACATCCTAAGGCATAAATGACAAAGGTTGTCTTCAGAAGGACACATCTAAAGAATACATTGATGTCGAGAGGAGTGAGTCCTAAATGTCAAAAGGGGTCCCTCAAAATGTCGGATGACAATGACAATACCTAGGAAGGACACATCCTAAGGCATAAATGACATAGGTTGTTCTTTAGGACACATCTAAAAGAACCTTGAGTTGACAGTTTTGACTGGTTATGATAATTTGACTTGTTTTGACCAAATTTGACTGAAGTTGACCAAAGTTGACTGAATTGACTACATGTCGATGTTGACATGTTGATGTGATTGTCATGTTCATTAAGAAATTGCTAAAGTTTGTTTTAAGATTTTTGCTTGTTTTGAAATGACTTGTTTGACTTGAAGAAATTTTGACATTTGTGCCAGTGTACTACTATGAACCCTAATGGACAGACCTAGTGTGGCCTTGGGGGCTCATTGACAGATGGGCTTGCCTACGTCATACACTCTGAGACCTCATAGTTCGACATGACCAATGAATTTTTCTTGATGACCAAAGATTGTGTCATGATTTTATTTTGACACACTTAAAAGGACTGACCTAATGTCTCGGGGACTCAGATATGAGTCTTGCCTATGTAGCAAATGCATAGACAATGTAGTTTGGAAAAATGACAAAGACTAACTGATTGACATGACAAACTTTTGATAGGAAATGAATTTTTTTTTACATTGTTGATATAGTTCAACGTCTGTTGGGGTTTCGTTAGGACGTTTTTGAATTTTTAGGTTTTTTTTAGGACATTTTGCAATGTTTTTATCCTTTTTCAAGACTTTTTTTGATGTCTTTGTCTTTTTTCAGGACTTTTTGCAATGTTTGTCTTTTTTCAAGACTTTTTGCAGTTGTTGAGACCATTTACGATACCCACTATAGTCACATGATAAAAAATTTCCCCTAGTCAAGTCCAAGACTTAGCCAATTTTAAAGGACATGAAGGTGATATGCATGGGATGCCGGATGGACAGTATGCAAGACTTGATGTCAACCATTTTTCAACCATGAGAGGAAGGGTGTGATGTCATTGTAGATATCGTGGTGGCAACGAAAAATGTGTTTCATCATAGGCCAAGACAGATAAAGTAACAGTAGATGACACAACAATGATTGACTATGCATGACACCTGTTTTCTAGGTTTTTCATCATGATACTTATCCAAAGCACCTGTTTTCTAGGTTTTCACTATTGGATGAATTATTTTCTCTTTACTATTTTTGTCATTTTTCAATTTATTTATTTATTTATTTATTTTAAAGTTTTCAGCTCAACTTTCCAATGCTATGCATAAAACTTGTGGAGATGTAGACTATTGATAGGCTCCATCAGTTGTTCACCATTTGGAGTAGCCAACTGATATGCTCCAGAACCAAAAGAGGATATGATGACATAAGGACCCAACCAATTTGGTTCAACCTTGCCTGAATTTTCTCTGTCTTCTTGGTTCTTAGGGTTCTGCATGAGGACTAAGTCACCAAGTTGAACTTCCTGACCATGACTCTCTTGTTGTAACTACGACATAGATAGTTTTGATATTCCTGTAAATGGTTCAGGGAATTTTTCCTCCTTTCCTCTAATATCTCCAACTCGTGTAGGAACGACTATCTATACTCCTCATCATTGGTCAGACCCTTCAGGGAGACTCATAAGAAAGGAATTTCAACCTCGATGGCCAAGATGGCCTCAACTCCAAAGACCAGGGCGAATGGAGTGGCTCTCGTAGGTGTAAAAATGTTGGTGTGGTAAGCCCATAGAGAAAGGTTGAGTTGAATATGCCAGTCATGGCTAGTGTCATTAATATTCTTTTTCAGGATTTTAATAATGGTTTTATTTGACACCCCAGCTTGGCCATTTCCTTGCGGGTAATAAAGAGAGGAAAAATGATGTTGGATATGAAATTGCTCACATAACTCAGAAAAATCTTGGTTTTTAAATGGCCATCCATTTTCAGTGATGATGGATTGTCGAAGCCCATACTAGAAAATGATGTAGTTAAGAATGAGTTTGGAGATTTTTTTTCCGGTTATGTACGTCAAGGGGATGGCTTCGATCCACTTTGTAAAATACTCAGTGGTGGTTATGATGAATTTGTGGCCATTTGACAAGGTAGGATGGATCTTTCCCATGAGTTCAAGTCCCCATTGTGCGAAGGGCCAAGGGGAAGTGATCGGCTAAAGTTCTTGTGTTGGAGCATGAATCCAATAGTTGTGAATCTAGCATTAGCGACAAGTCCTGACATATTCTAGTGCACCTCTCTAAATGGTTGGCCAATAGTACCCAATTCTTGTTTTCTTCTTGTCCAAAGTGGTACCACTTGAATGAGACCCACATATACCCTCATGTACTTCATGCAGGGTTGTGTGTGCTTCAATGGTGTCAAGACATCTAAGGAGGGTGTTATCAAAGCTACAGTGGTAAATGGTGTAACTGACAATGGCATACCTTGCGAATTTTTGGATAAAGGGATTCCTCTAGTTATTGGATAGATTAGGGGGGAGGATTTGGGACTTAAGGTAGTCATGAATTTCCTGGTACTAGGGTGAATCAGGACCAACAAGCTCGCAGACCATCTCCGATTCAAGGATGTCATAGGCAGGGACCAACAATTGTTCTACCAAGAACTCCAGTTGAGGCATGTTGCTTGGGATGTCTAAGAGAGAGCCAATCCTAGCCATTGCATCTACTACCTTGTTCTATACTCTCGAAACTTCCTCAAAAGTCACCATGTGAAAATATGTTTGAAAACTATCAATCTTCCATTTATAGAGCATTAGCTTCTCATCTTTAGTGCCATAGTCATTATTAACTTGGTTGATGACTAACTAAGAATCCCCATAAACATGCAATGCTCTGATTTTCCATTTTATTTCCATTCTAAGATCTGTAATAAGTGCCTCATATTTTTCCATGTTATTTGTGCATGGGAAAGCTATGTGGAAAGACTTGGGAATGGAATCTCCTTAAGGGGTGATGAATAATATCCCTGCCCCCAAGCCATGATTAGTATGTGATCCATCAAAGTATAGCCTCCAAGGTTCCTTAGGTTCTGTATGGAATATTAACTCGTCTGGGAAATCTGTCACTAAGGGATGATCGCTTTGCATAGGCACATTTTCCAATTGGTCTACAATCACTTGTCCTTTGATTGCTTTTCTTTATACATACTAGATGTTGTATTCACTCAGAATCATGACCCATTTTTCTAGACATCCTATCAATGTTGTACAAATCAATAGTTATTTGAGGGGGTCAATCTTTGCTACCAACTATGTCTGATGACTCAACATATGATGTCTTAGCTTCTGAGCTGCAAAGACCATGGCTAGATAGGCATGTTCAATTGATGTGTAATTCAGCTCATACCCGACCAATGTTTGACTGATATAATAGATGGCTCTTTCTTTTTTGTCGTGGTCATTCTGTGCTAGTAATGCTCCCAGTCCTAAAGTAGTGGAAGAGATGTATAAGATCAAAGGTTTTCTATGAATGGGAGGCATAAGGATTGGTGGTGATAGTAGGTAGTCCTTTATTTGTTGAAAGGCTTCTTGGAATTTATCTTTCCACACAAAGAGGATGCCTTTTCCTAGAAGATATTGGAATGGATGAAACTTGTCAGCCAATTGTGCTATAAAGCGCTAGATAGATTGTACCCTGCCCTGTAAAATCCTAAGTTCACTTATTCCTTTAGGAGGAGGCATGTCCATGATGGCCTTGAATTTGGTTAGATCGACCTCAATGCCTCTTTGAGACACTATGTATCCCAAAATTTTTCCAAATGTTACACCAAAGACACATTTCTTAGGATTTAGTCGGACTTTGTATTCTTCTAGTCTCTTGAAAATTGTGTCTAACACCTTTAGATGATCTTTTGTTGTTAATGATTTAGCCAAAAGGTCATCGACATAATCCTCCATTATTTTATGCATCATGTCATGAATGATTGTGGTCATAACCCTCTGATATGTGGCTCCTACACTTTTAAGACCAAGCGACATGATATTCTAGCAATATGTACCCCAAGGGCAAGTGAATGCTATTTTATGTTAGTCTTTGGGGGAAATACGAATCTGATTATAGCCACAGAAACTGTCCATGAGGGACAACATCTCGTATCCTACTGTTAGGTCGACTATGATATCTATATTCGGCAAAGGAAAGTCATCTTTTGGGCATGCCTTTTTTCAGTCTCTAAAATCTATATAGACTCAGATCATTCCATTTGGTTTTGCTACTAGCACAAGGTTAGATATCCATTTAGCATAATCAATAGACCATATGAACACAATTTCTAGAAGTTTCTTCAACTCAGCCTTGACCAGTAGAGCGACCTAAGGATGCATTTTGTGTAACTTATATTTAACTGGTTTGGAATTTGGAAATAATGGTAGATGGTGCAGAATAAGTTCTAGGTCTAGTCCCGACATGTCAGTATAGGACCATGCGAAGTTGAATTTACATTTTGCAAAGAATTTGTAAAATTTTGGTCTCTCTTCTTTAGTCGAGGATGTAGCAAAGAGGACCATTTTTGGATCTTCTACTATTGATATGTTGTCTTCTATGGTGTTCTCTATGAGCATAGTTAATTTCTCTCAAGTTACAAGAAGAAAGTCTAGTCCTCCATCTTTGGGCACCTAAGAGAGGTTTTCACCTGCAGATACATCCTTTGTTTTTACTTTTTTTTTTGTTAGAAGGTGCCTTTCGGTTTTCACCTAAATAAGTTTCATTTTTTGCTTTATTCTTATTTTTAATTTTGTGACTAGAGGACGAAGCAGTCTCGCCAAAGTAAGCCATACAATCTAGGTTGATGGTGAATCCTACCTTGTGTTCTCCACTGGGTATGCCTTCATGTAATCCCGTAAATTATGTGATAGCCTCATCATTATGAAAGGTATCCAGGACTGGCGGGCCTTGTTGGTCCCAATTGATTAGTTGAGGATAGACTAGGGTAATGCCATCGTCAGTGTTGGTGAATTTTGGGGAGGATGCAAAAAGCATGTAGACAGATTGAGAGATATTGTAGATGAAGTTATCATCATCTAATTCCACATCGGACTCTATCCAATATTCACCTTCACTTTTTTCATATTCGTTGTCAAAGTAAGGGGTCAAGGACTTGGAGTCGTGGTTGTCAGTGTCATCTAGAAATTTAGATACATTCAACTGATGGTTACTAGATTCAGATGGTGGGTCTTGTATGTCATGGGGAAGGGAAATGGGACTATGACTATTTGGTGCTTGATCGATTTTAAATGTTTTCCAAAAAAAAATTTTAGAGGTAAGCTCCCTAGCTTCAAGGAACAAATCATCAAGGCAATAGTCACTTAAGGATCATTGAGAGCCAAATTCCCACTCATGGGAGTTAGTTGTGGTGAAGGTTTCCCCAGGGGTCTTGACACTTTCTGAAGGATGCATGTGCTCACTCAAAAGTACATTGGTATGTCGGTCGTCATTGTCAGGAAATATACCCTAACCCAAGATACTTTGGTATTTTGAAAGGTTTTATGGGCTCTCTTTGTCCAGTTTTATTTCTCCCTAGGCCACTAATTCCATTGTATCCCTTAGCCTTCATCATGTCATATCCCTTGCCATATTTCTTAAGTGGTAATGGGGGTAGGTCAGCCATTTCTTTATAGAGCCATCCTATAATATCGGCAAAGTCCTTGTTGCTCATGTCTCCCCATTTGATGAAAAATATTTTTGATGGAACTTTGAAAATTTCTTTGGGTTCCATTCTAAAACATGGTCAACCATAGACCTTTGGAGACTTGGGTATTGTTGTGATGCTATATGTCGTACTTAGTTTGAATTCTCCACAACCTTTGTCCTAGATCTTGATAGTGGGCTCATCTGTAGGAAGTGTGGAAGATGTGGATGAAGTGGATGTGGAAGATGATGCTAGTGTGGATGGGTCAATGTATTTAGAAGAAGAGGAGCTAGGAGCTTCTTGGTTAATGGGCACTCAGTTTTTAGAGACACCCCTTAGGTTGGTACAATATTGAAAAGGGTTAGGGTCTCCATAAATGGTGATTTTGGTGTCATCAAATGGGAATTTTAAGCATTGGTGATATGTGGAGGGAATGGATTTTAGGGCATGAATCCATGGGCGGTTGAGTAAGATGTTGTAAGGTAATTCTAGATCCAGGACCTGACAAGTTGTATCCACAATGACTAGTCCCACTCTGATAGGAAGAGAAATAATGCCTCATGAAGAATGTTCCTCATCGTCATATGCCTTTATGACTATACTCTTTGTAGGTTCTATGCATGCATTAGAAAAACCTAGAGCTTTAACTAGTTTTAAGGAGCATATGTTCAATCTTGCTTTGCCATCTACTATAACTCTTCTAACCTTGTGCTTATGGATGAAAGTTTTGATATGTAATGTGTCATTATGGTTGGTCTTGGGTGACGAGTAATCTTGATCAGAAAAAGTGACATGGTGAGGTGTAGTGAGGTATCCCACCATGGTCTCAAATTGGTTGACATCAATATCCTATGGGATGGAGGACTCTTGTAAGGTTTTTTCAAGTATAGCTTTATGCGTGGGGGAAATGCAGAGTAATTCAAGTATGGAAGTCTATGTAGGAGTTTTTCCAAGCTGGTCTATAAGGTTACAGTGGCTCTTAGGTTTCCATTGCTTGGTGGTCGAGGCTAGTTGTGACTTCCTAGGAGATGGACCTAGTATGGTGATCTTAGGTTGCCTAGTAGGAGGCAAACCAGCTATGGTGATATTGCCACTTTGAGTAGTAGCATTTCATTGAGATGCTCATTTGATTGTGATGGTGTTGATGCATTCATTATCAGTTTGGACATTATTAATAATAGGTCCATCTGAATAGTCATACTTGGCGCGGGCATAATTGGCTTGATTAATGTTTGTCTTAGGACTTGACGTGGAAGTGTTATTAGAACCATGATCTTGCAGTGGGTTCTTATGGATGGTATGGTCAGCATTTGATGGAAATTGTGGCCCACCCAATTCAATTATTTGACTCTCGATAAGGTCTTGCACAATATTTTTGAGTTGTCGACAGGACAATGTCTTATGTCCTTTAGCCCGATGGTAAGCACAAAAGGAATTATCATCCCACCATGATGGTTTAAATTGTCTTGGGTCATACAACTTTGGTTCTTCAAGTGTGATGACCTGATTCTCAAGGAATTTCTTAAGGACTTCCTCGATGGGCTCACCCAAGGGAGTGTATGTGCGACCCCTGGGGAATTGTCTTATCTGATGGTATTGTCCTTGATTTTGACTGTTTTGACCATTTTGGTTGTTTAGAGTGACATTGGTAGGGGGTATCAATATTTTTTATTGGTTTGTTTTGTGGTTGAACCCCTTTTAGAGCTAGTACAAGACCCATAGTGTTTACAGCCTTGGCATCAACAACACCATTATTGGTAAAATGTTTATTTTTGACCCAGTACTTATTTTTATCAGTGGGAGGATTTGTGTTTGTGTTTTTAGGACCTCATTTTGTCTCTCCCTTTGCAATAAGGGCTTTCTCAGTCTGAACACCTTTTTCGACTAGGTGTGTGAATGTTGTGCAAAAATTCACTTGCAATGCATATTTTAAGGGACCTAGAAGTGTTTGAACAAACATTTCAACCTTTTCCTTTTCAGGTTGGTTGATGTGGCAACGACTATCTAGACTTCTCCATCTTTGAAAGAATGGGATGAATGTTTCGCCAGCGTCTTCTTGCGTGAGATTGCATAAGCTAGTAATAGAGGTGTCCATGTCAATTTTGTACGAGTATTTTTTTATGAATTTGCATTTAAGTTCATCCCATGTTTGGATATCCTTTTGAGTAGAGAACCATTGAAAGAAAGGACTTGCAAGACTTTTAGAAAAGAGTCTCATCAAGTACATTTTTTCATAAGCGACGTCCATACAATTGATCATGAATTCTCAAACATGTTCTATAGGATTTGTCTTTCCTTTGTATTTGGTAAAATTAGTTGACACATATCCCGGAGGAAACAGAGGCATGTACAAGTTCATGTCAAAGGGGTACATGGATAGATCATATGAGACTTCTAATTTCTTGGCAGATATTTGAATGTTTTATATGGTCTTCACTAGACCCGTCAGCTTTGCTTGCAAGGCATCGATTATAGGGTCATTTGTGGCCCCATACATTGGATTAATTGGTACACCATGGGTCCCCATTTGTTGTGAGTGGATGTTGGTGTGGTATTGAGGAATGTGTTGGTGTGACATGTATGATGTGTTTTGGTTTGTGTGTTGGTATTGAAAGTTTTGATTGGGTACATGTTGATGGGTATGAATATGGGATGAATATGTCAGAATGTGTCCCCCAACCATTTGGGTCGATATTTTGGGAATATGGTGACCAAGAATATTGTGGTGTCTGATAGATGCCCTAGGTTGTGTGTTTTGATCACCTTGTGGGAGTTGTTGGAATTGTCCCAGAGGAATATTCATGTTTTGTCCTTGGGATGGGTTGGTATTAAATAGTGTTGATGTGTTAACATTTGGTTGTGGTCCTTGAATAAAGAGACGCCATTTACATCCACCCAAAGGATTATGTGAGGTACCAATGAGAGGATATGATGAGGATGCATTCATGGTACTAGATGTAGTTTTAAATGGGGGATTTAAATGGCTTGATTATTCCCCCAAGGAATTTACTGAAGTGGTAAATAGAGGATTGGAATAACTTTCCCACATTTTCAAGGACCCAAAGGTTGTTCCAACCGATTGTGACAATGTTGTGGATAGTGTAAGCAATGTGATAGATTGTGTTCCTCCAATTGATGTAGCGTTGATTGAATTGGAATTGTTTGAAATGTTGGAGGTAGCACTCATGGTAGTTGTGATAGCTTGCGAGGTAGCATCAAAAAAGGTATTGTTTGTGTTGTTTGGAGGTTGACCACTATTGGACATGTTATTCATATTGTTGACATTATGTTTAGGAGATGGCAGTCTCAAAGTATCAATTTCGAACCCACAAGGTAATTTAGCTCCTTGACTTAAGAGTATGGCTAAATATCTATCTTTGTCATATAAGATCATTTGTTCTACAAAGTAGGTTTCCTTTGGATCTTGTCCTACTACCTCTAGGTTTTCCTCAAGTAATTTCCCATATTCATCCTTACATAAGAATGGTTCAAAAGGGTTGTTTGATGAGGATGGTATGGTCATGAGAGGTTCAGTATTTGTGTTTCTAAATGGGTTGTCAAAAGTTCAAGTTGGGTCATAAGTGTGATTGGTGACATTGGATTCTTGTACAAAGTTTTCCATTTGTTGTTTCTTTCTTTGGAGTCTAGTTTCCACCATAAAAGGGAATTGCTCAAATGAAGAGTAATGAAAATGACAAATAAATGCAAGAATGGTGCTAGCCTATGTTTTTTGTATTTTTCAATAAAGGATGACAATGCAAGACTATGTATTTTTTGGATTTTCAAATAATAAGTAATGACAAGGCAACAATGTTGTCTAAATAAAATGGCTAATGTAAAATGTTGACTAGGATGACAAGTTATAACAAAAAAAAAATGTATTTTGGAATAAAGGATGACAATGCAAGGTGATAACTAAGGAAATGATTGATGCAAAATGACAAGATTGTCAAAGCCAAAGTATCAAATGAGGAATGAGATAATAATGTTGACTAAGGACTAAGATGATTAATGTAAATTCTAGGTTGAAAATGAGGACTAAAGGTGGACGATGCAAAGTCAAAGTTTAAAATGAGGACTAAGTTTGGATAATATTTGGAGAAAGGTTTGCCTAACCACTCTAAGCTTGACTTATGTATCAATTTTGGTTATCAAAAGGACTTGATAAAGGGACTAAATGAAAAGGTCGAAATGATGAGTGAGCCTGCCCAACTAGACTGTTGAGTTGGAAGTTCTCACAAAAAGGACAATGACCGAAAAGAGGAAAATGATGAAGTCCCAAGATAACTGAATTTTGAAAAAAAATGGTTTTTGCAAAGTGTGGAGGTTTGGCCTAATCCAAAGTTTTCCAAGATGAAACCTAAGGACAAATTTATACTAAAAATGATGATTATGATGCCTAGGGAATGCAACTAAAATTTGGAAGTTTTAAACCTATGGTTAAAAGGAAAGCTAAAGAATGCAAATGATGGATGTTTTGAGCAATTTCAATTATGGTTTCTGACAAAGACCTTTGAAAAAGATGTTTGACAGTAGGCTCAAATGTTTGGACTCAGATTCTAGTCGTAAATAGGGTTTATTTTGTTCATAGGAAAATGTGTCATTACAGACAACAAATGCATTGCAGTTATCAAATGCGGCACTTAAAATGGAAAATTCAGTTCAGTGTGGAAAATGTGGCTTTACAGAAAGTAGATGTTGTGTAGTATTGCAAATGTGGCTTTAAATAAATAAAATGTGTTTCAAGACAGGAAAATATGGTGTTCAGATCATCAAATGCATTTTAGCAGAGAAGATGTGGTTCGAAGGCTTGCAAATGCAGTGCAACAGAGCGATTGCAGTTTAATGGATGCATTATAGGATGTAAAAAGCCAAATTTCTGATATTTGTGGTCAAAAACCTGAATTGTTTAAGGTTTGACTATTTGTTTCTAGATGTTTGAGTGTTGTTTGTTTCATTTCAGTATCCAACAAACACTTGGCAAGCACAATATTTTAAAAAGTAATCAAGCACATAAGAGAACAAGTACAATATTATGGTTAAGCTAGAACAGTATTCACTAGACTCCACATGGGTTTCCCTAGCCATATATCAGTAGCGTGTGAATCTAGAAGCTTGGTTGTACAAGCTCTCCCTTATAGTGCACTCTCTTCTTAGGCCAACCAAGCTTCCAACACCCATGAAACTCTTGTGCAGGAGCACCTAAAACACATGATTGCAAAAATCCATTAAATGTGGGTTGGTCTAGAAATTAGGGGGGTGAATTGTTAATAAAAGGTCTAGTAATACCACTTTCAATGTATTTTGGGGTGAAAGTATTAGTTAATTCAAAAAAGTTACTTAATTATCAAAATAAAGTGCAAAATATGGAATTTGAGGGGTTTAAGGTAGTTTTTTGGTCAGTTTTAGGCATTCCATAGGTAGTTTGGATTGAAAAATGTTTAAATTTCCTCTTGAAGGCTCGAGAAGGGTTGGTGGAAGCAATTTGAAAAGAGAAAATTAATAAAAAGTTCTATTTTCTAGTTATTTTTCTGGTTTTCTCTCATTTTCTTGACTGTGTACGGGTCTGTACAGTAGGTACTGGTCATGAAAGATTATATTTTGATATAGGATTGTGTTTTCTTTGTTTTGAATTGGTTCTTGGAGAGTAAACTTGTATTTCAAGCAATTTATTGACTTAAATTGAAAGACTGGTCAGGAAACAAGGTTGAGGGGTTTGAGTCTCAAAATGAGTTGAAAAGACCATTCCACCTTTTTGTAATTACTGTTTCTTGGTGGAATGTTCATGTTAAGTGTAGGAGTAGGTATAGGAATGTATTCTTGCATTGATAAAGAGATTTGAGGATCTTGAGAATGCTGCCCCAGTGCAAAAGACAAATTCTATGCCCTTTAAGCATGGTTAGGGTAGGGTTTTGAGTTGTGTACAGAGAATAGGATGAAAGTTGTTGGTTTTGGTGTTTTTGGGTATGCTTAGATGTGTTTTGATGATTTGAGAGGTTGGGGAAGACCTGGAGTGAATAGAAGTTAGAAACCCTATGGTGAAGGGGTGAAAAGAGGGGAAAATTAGGTGGTTTACAAAGGAAGTAAATACAAAATGTGAGATTAGTCAAATGTTAAGGTGTGTTGAGCATGTGTAGGTTGAAATTAGAAGGATTCAAGTGGTTTTGGGTTTGCAAGTGATTTGGGTATAATATTTACAATAAGCCCTAGGTTTTAGGAAGGAAAAGGAGGGTTTGATGGAATAGCAGTATAGAAGGTTAGTATGGAGGTTTTGACCAGAGATTCTTTTGATTTGTGCCACAATTTGTGATTGTCCAAGAGTTGGTAAGGTGAAGAACAATTTAAGAGACACTTTGTTTGTAAACGTGGGCTAATTCTACTAGCCCTTGGTCACGGTGACTTAATGATTTTCTATGTTTTGACAAATGAATCTGACTTGTAAGCTTGGAAATATCTTTTTGCTGGAATATGGATGTTATGTGGATGATAAGTGGGTGTTATTATAGTTGTCCTTGAAGAATTGGTCTTTTAGTTGCTCAGTTGTGGATTGGAAAGCCATAGAGCTGATCCTATGGAAGTTATGCTAGTTATCTGAATTTGTGTTGGTGTTTGGTTTTCAAGTTTGGTTGATTGTTCCTCCATCCTGCTCTGCATCAAACTCCCATGGCAGATTGATCACCTCTACTAAAGACTGCAAAGACGTGGAAGACTTTACATCGACTAGTGTTGTACTAGAAAATAGAAGGTTTTGTGCTTACTACACAAGAGTTTTAAATTTGGGACCCCCGTTCGAGTGGTCATACATGGGGTGCAAGATTAATCTCCATTTAGGAGGCACTCCATCCTAATGAGGTTAAGCTCAACAAGGTTTTGGGGAGTGCTACTTGGTCTGTATGACACATCCAAACTCGTAATCTTAGGTTTTCCCTTAAGATTAACATTTATATACTAGTCAGGGGTAGCTTTGCTTTAGCTCTATTGCCGATTTGAGTCGCGTTGGGGTACTGAAATCCCCAGGCAGGCCCAATTTCTAGAGTTAATAACCGTTTCTCTTACACCCAGGATCACACAAGTGCACAAAGGTAGAGGATACTACAATTATTGAGTCAGGGTTACATAGGGACAAAGTGGGTCTGGCTTTTTGATCACCTAGTTTGCATAGGGTGAGAGTATATTCACCTACCACTTTCAAACACAATCAGACAATATGGAAGACATGTTCATTTTAAGTGCACCAAAAGGAAATGTGTTTTAATCTAAAAATAACAAGCACAATGTTTTTGGAATGAATCTTGGACACTCGAACATGAAAAATCACATGTTAGGAGTCTTAGGAAAAGTCTTGGACCCATGAAATGTTATTGCCACATGCTACAAACAAAGATTAGTAACACAAAAAACATATGCTAGGCAACATGTAGAAAATAAAACTAGAATGAAAAACAAAAAAGAACAGAAAAATCGAAAAACCTGAATGCCAAAAAGAAGAAAAAGTTACCAGGAAAATGCATCACAGCAGAGAAAATGCATCTCTCTATGCGAAAAATGTGTTGCAGTCCCATGTTTTGGTTGTGACAGGTAGATGTGTCAATTGAATGTGCAAATGTGGCTCTATATTACAAATGCAGCTTTCTTGACCTCAATTGCAATGCATCAGAGCAATTCTGACGTTTTGGATGTCAAATGCATCATTTCATACCTGTGTACCTACAAAACAATAGAAAACCGTACAAAAACTATAAAAAGAAATAAATGCGTTAGGTTCACCATTGTATCAATGGTTTATTTTTAGGTATGTTAGATGATTAGATTAATAAATAAAATCAAAAGAAACTATAAAATACATTGAAATCTTAAAACAAATAAAATGATTATACCACATCGCTTATGAAGCCTCCATGATTCATCTCCATAGCACCTTCTAACTTGTTGATTGTTGCCTTTAGATCAAGTGTGTGAGAAATTTGATAATAACAACGATGTCTTAAACAAGCTTTGAAGGATTTGAATGACTAAATGAAGTGTAAATGTCTATGCCTATGACAAAATGACTACAATGCTTAAGACTGAAAGTAAGTATGCCAAAACTATGAATTACTAAGAATTGCAAGTATATGCGTGAGTAGTCAAAAATGTGAGAAAAATTGACATTTTATAGAAAATGCAATTTTGGACGAATGAACCAGATTGAAAGCTGACAAAGCCTAAAATCAATGGACAAGATTTCATGTGATAATCCCTATTTAGGGTTAGGGAAAAATTATTAAATGAGTGGTCAAGATGTTACTAGAGAAAATTGAATCGGCAGTCGAAAATAAATGAGATAATTAGTCAGAAAGCTAAAGATTTTTTAAAATCAAGAAGATAAAGACTGCTTGATTTGTAAGATTCAAAAAATCAATAAGATAAGAGTTGAACTAAAAAGCAGAATTGGAAAATCAAGAATTTGCCCAATTACTTGATTTTTGAAAGAAGACTATCTTTTTGAATTAAATTAATTTGAAATAAGGATTTTGTGTGACAATAAATAATCTTTTTCAAATTATTTACTAAAATGAAGTGATAGTTAATAAAATGAAATCATTTTAAATAATTTCATTTATTTAAAATGAGAGAAATGTTAAATTAGGTAATTAAATAATTAAACATAATTATTTAATTTAGGGGATAATGACTGATAATTAAATAAATTTATAAATTCATTTAATTATGAGAATTAGTGACATATTAAATAAATAAATATAATTCATTTATTTAATAATCAGGAAGAATAAATGAACAAAGGTAATTAAATAAATTAATAAATTTATTTAATTGTAAGAAGATAATAGACCCTTAGTGACGTATTGAATAAATAAATAAAATTTATTTATTTAATAATCATGAAGAATAAAGAGACATGAATTAATTAAATAATTATAAATTATTTAATTAATAGTCGAATGTGGACCAAAGACATAATTAAATGTCATAATTATACAAGGACAAAAGTTGTAAAATAGATCTTGTAGGCCTAGGTCATTTTTAAGTGTCTACACTAAGAATGTAAAAATGAATTAAAATGCAAAGAAAGAAGAACACAAAACAACACCTCAAGATTGGCCTAGTTAAACTTGAACAAAGAGAGATAAAGTCAATTGTTTACCTTGCCCAACCTGATTGGTTGGTTGGCCATGTTGAATCAATCATTTGTGTGCTCCTTTGGATGCAAAATTACATGAAAATGGATGAATAACAATTGTGAG
The DNA here is from genome assembly GCA_007258455.2 of Sequoia sempervirens. Taxonomy (NCBI): domain Eukaryota; kingdom Viridiplantae; phylum Streptophyta; class Pinopsida; order Cupressales; family Cupressaceae; genus Sequoia; species Sequoia sempervirens. Next base: position 890,010,636 of record VDFB02281492.1, read on the forward strand.
ATGATGAGGATTCAAATGATGTAAGTGGGTATGTGAGTGGTGCTCAAAATGGATGCAAAATAAGCTTGAAAAGTTGTAGCAATGGTGAATGCAAAATGAGTGCTTGAATGCTTGAGAGCTTGAAGGCTTGAATGTTGAATGTGTGAATGTATAAAAATGAAGGCGAAATCCTCCATTTTAGCAAAAATTCCCTTTTGGAAATGGAGGGCTAAGATTTAGCCAACATGGAAAATATGAAGGGTTATGGTGAGTTGAGGACTCATCAGCCCTCACATCTTGCCATGTGGCAATGAGGGGTCAAAGGGGAAGATGAGGTGGAGGTAATTTCAAGTACCATTGGGATTTGGACAAGATATCCTCATAAAGGAGGTATGTATCCCCATGTCGGAGATGTGACCTAAGAGGAATTTAAAATTCCTCAATAATCCTCATGGGGAAGAGGGACATCTTGAAGGAATAAATGTGATTTTTTAATTCATAAGGGGAAGAGGTTTCCTTCTCAAAAAGGAGAAATAATTTAATAAAGTTGACTAAGGACATATGCCATAAATGGAATCAGGATTAGGTTCACCTAGTCATGTAATTAAAGTTGCGTAAACATGTGATTGAGTGGCTAATGAAGAGATTAGAGAAGAAGGGACATAAAGGTAAAGTATTTAATTATTTAAATTAAATACCTTAGGAAGATTAGAAAAGGGGGAAAATTAATTAAATAAAACATTTAATTAATTTCAATGGGGAATGTGAAATAGATGAATAAAGGAGATGAATTTGACCATACGGGAGTGGTCAAATTCAGATGTCTACATTTTGTTGATCTTCAAAATACTGTTAGAATAATAGTGTTTCAAAGAAAATAAAATATAGGTGACTCAATAGAAGAATGGACTAGAAGAAAAAAAGATGCCTCAGCATGGGCATAGCCGTGTAGCTTGTCTAATCTTGGAAGAATGAAGAGAGATGCCCCAGTGTCGCATGGAAATGAACATGATAGAGGAACAAAGGGAAATGGTAAGGTATGCCCCCTCAAGAGGGAAAATGGGGAATATAAAGGGGCCCCGTGCAACATTTTGACATGAAGAAACAAAGCATACCACATGATAGAGCTAAAAAAAATGAAGAATAGATTTTGAATGGAGGAAAATGGACACACGGTGTGCAAATGGCAAGCCTTGGAAGAAAGGGAATTAATTAAATAAAAAATGGTTAAATAAAAAGGAAAAATAACCAAAGTTAAAAAAGATTAAAAAATGAGGGAAAAGTTACTTATAGTAATTTTAGGAATTACTATTCCTCATTTGTGCACCTGGCAATTGACTGAGAGAGAGAAAATAGGATGAAGGAGATGAGGATGGCTGAGGAGTTTGATGACGTGATCATTCACCAAGGCGACAAGATGTATTAGTACTACCATGGGCATGTGGTACCCTACCAAGTTAGTTCCAAAACCCTCTTTATGATTTTAAACATTATTTTTAAATTTTTGTGTAATTTAAAAACATGGATTTTGTGATTGGGGTAGATTAGAAAAATGGGTATTCGGTATAATTTCGATTTCGCCTAATAGTTAGGAAAAATCACCTGTTCAAAGGCGGTAGGAAAGGGAGATGGATTTGGCTATTTAGGGGGAAAATTTGCCTGGTTTCAAGAAAGATGGGTGGATTTTCCCTTGAATTGGGTGAATCTGCCCAGAGTAGGGGCGTGGGGTTAAATAGGGGTGATTATGCCTGTCATCGAGGTGAATTTTCCTAGCCATGGGTGCACCTGCCCAGTAGATGGGCAAGGCTGCCTAACAGTGATCCCACCTGGTGGACGGGTAGACCCACCCAACGGTAGGTTTACTCATCAGGCAGGTGACGTAGCTCGACAAGGGGAGGGGGGAAAAGCCAAATGAAGGGTAGGTGCACCAGTAAATGGGAAAATTTTCCCAAAAGCTAGATTCTCCCATTTAATGGGAAAATTCACCCAAAAGGGAAAGAAAGGGAATGAAAGGGGTGAAGTTACCCAAAAAGGGTGAATTTTTCCCAAAAGGACAAATTGGGTGGGATAGGAGAAAATCGATAAGAAAGTCTAGGGTGGGGAAGAGAAAGGGACAAAAGAAGATGAAAATGAGGAGATTAAGTAATAGACATGTTGTTTGGTGTGGATGCAATGCTTTAACGCCCTACAGATGTAGGAGCGACACTCAACAATTTTGGAGGTGATGATTTTGATAATGAATGGGGAGGATCACTTGGCACTTTCACGAGTTGGTTTACTGCACATGCTTGGGTACCCTACCATTAGAGAACACTGAGCATTGCTGACGACATTGATAGAGCTATGGAATTCTTAGATGTCCACCTTCCATCTCCCGATAAGGGAGATGACATTCACGCTAGAGGTTGTGGTGGATTTTTCAATTACTGATAGCCGGTCACCTCGTGAGCTAGATAGAGAGGGGCCTTGGTGAGGTTGCAGATTATTGAGCAGAGACTGAGGGAGTCAGAGGAAGACAAATACAAACTTCAAGCTAAGGTAGAGAGAGTACATGAGGGGTAGAGACACCATGGAGATTTGGTCAACCGAGTATCTGTGTAGCTACAAGATGTGGAGAGGGAGATGGGTGACTTGAGGATATGGCTAAGAGAGACGCAAAGGAGATGTCAAAGATATAGAGCCATATTGAAGGTAGAGGTGGAGAGGGTGCGAGAAAAGGGGGAGCAGAGTTATAGGACCTTCGCCCATGAGGTAGCACAACATGTACATAAGATAGAGGCAAAGAGGGATAGACTATAGGACAAGGTGACTAGGTGAAATGCAGAGGGACAAGGGGATCATGGAAGGATAGTAGACCCAGTATCTATATAGGCTTTGCATGAGGCAGAGAGAGATATGGAGGATCTGAAGAGGTAGGTGACAAGACTACTGAGGGAGAGGACTGAGCTGAGGAGGGAGCAATATGAGCTCCAGGACAGGGTAGAGGTGGAAAATTCAACACTTGTGGATGCAGGGTTGACACTAGAGAGGGCAGAGGCCCAACTATAGACCATGTAGAGAGAGAGATACAACACAAGCACAGCTGCAAGCCCTCCAAGGTGAGAGGGTCATGGTAGAGGTATGAATACAGATATTACAAAGGGAGAGGAATGTAGCACAGGCACATGTACATGTTGTGTAGGGCGAGGGAGGTGAGACAAGGACATAGGTGCGGGCAGTGTAGAGAAAGAGAGATGCGACAGAGGCACATGCACGAGCCTTGTAGGAGGAGAGGGATACAGTGAGAGATCAAGTGTCCAAGATGTAGGTAGAGATCGATTAGTTATGGTTGGCTTAGGATGCTTGGGCATAGGAGAGGAGATCCATAAGCGGATTTCAGGACAGATATAAGGTAGAGCGAGATTCAACTAGGTATTAGGCAGCTGAGAGAGATGAGTACATGAGGGAGGCTAGCTACTATATGGAAACCTATTTTTCAACACTTACAAATGTTGCACAATGGGTAGCTCCTTACATTTGAGTGGAACCTCAAATTCCAACACCATCCCACAACAGTGACACACACCCGAGGATATAGCAGCTATCAAGATACTCCCCCATGTAGTGAGATAGTGCCAGCCTCACTACAGAGATCAGATGAGGGTAGCTCAGGATAGAGATGACAGGGATGATAGGATCTTGATTTTTTGATAGGTGAAAATTGGATAGACAAGGGACAAGTACAGAGGCTAGAGATTCCATGGCACAGAGTATCCTTGTACCTATATTTTATTTGGTGATTATTATATATGGATGTACTTATGATGGGCATTATTATGGACATTGTATTTTTGATATTTACATGATATGTGATGACCATTTTTACACCATGTGTTATGAATTGATGGATGTGATTGATTATGACATGTAGACGATTATGATATGCATATATATTTATGATAATTTATGTTTATTGTCTATGTAGATGACATGTATGAAATGCATTGTGCCTAACATTATGTGATGCAGGATGTGATGGGTGATTATGATGTTATATGAGATGATTATTGGACTAACGATTTGCAATGCAGGTGGCAATGTATGTAATTGCACATTATTGTTTTTTAATTTATGATGTTATGGATGTGAGATGTATGTATACAAATGTGGCCTACATTATGGATGAAATGAATATGCAATGTACCAAAATAGACTATGATTTTTAATGCAATGTAAATGGATTAATGCAATGAAATGATAATTTCATGAGTCTTAAGATGCTTAGAATAACCAATTAAGGTCAATCCAAACAACTTAAAATAATAATTAAGATAAGAAATGAAATTAAGATGCTCAGGCTAATAGATCTATATTAATCTAAACAACTTAAGATGATAATGCAAGTGAATGTAAGATGCTTAGAATAACCAATTAAGATTAATCTAAACAACTAAAAATGAATATGATAGTGAGAAATGCAAAGTGAGATGATAATGCAACCTATATGAATGATGGATGTAATTGAATTCCTTACAAACATTAATATCTGAATTAAATTAGCACAGACATGATGGTGAATGATGGGCTAGTTGGCAAGTACTTACCCTAGAATCATTACAAAATTAAGGGTGATGGGTGTGACTATGGATCACACATCATTCATAGGTCTTCTTTATTTGTGTATCATACTTTCTTTAGCTTATGTGGTCGGCATGATGGAGACATCCTACCAAGTACTAAATGAAATATGATGGGAGTGATACTACACCTTTCAAGAACCATAAGAATCCTGAGAAGAAAAGGAGATGGGTGGATGAATGTTTACACAACCAAAATCACAAATCATAGGTCAGGGAAAGGGATGGATTAATGAAATGTAATGAAAGGATAAATAAAATGCAATCCTAGAGTGATTTTCCATTTTTAGGAGCATTGATTTTTGCCATAGCATAAGATGTAACATGCTAGGGTATGAAGGACCATGGTGGATTCATTTCTAATGCATGGAACAAACACAACAAACAAGGGGGCTATCCCAACATCCCAAAGTGGTGATGACTTTGGTTGGGCCAAGTATTGAGATAACCACAAGCACAAAGGATGCCCTGGTGTAACACAATACTATAAGGATCTCAGTGGGTACTACACGGGATAACCAGGAAGACAACAATAAGAAAAATATCAAGATATGTCCCTATGTTTTCCAGTCAAAGGATACCATGATATGATGGATCAAGGTGACCATGATGTGGTGTAATAGTGATCTCAAATGATAAACAAAAGCCAAAAGCATCAAAAAGATCACAATCAATTTCAAATGTCGTTTGCCACATGATCAAGAGGGTGGATGGGATTGATAAGGTCTATTAGGAAGGATGCATCCTATTAAGACCAAAGATGGAAACTAAATTAAATGATCAACATAACACAAGATATTCAAGATAGGTCGTATCTCCCAATACTAGTGGATATCATTTGTTAAAAACCAACTAGATAGCGACACACTTGACAACATGACACGAGACACAAGAAAATAGACTAACACACCCTATAGACCTAGGGGCTCGAGGGTTGATCATAGATTAGCATTTCCTATGTGAAAACATAGAGCCCTCGTAGTTCAATTAAAAGATCATGGATAAAAGTGGAAAGAAAACAATGGAGACCGATGATGGACGAACATGACTAGATGAAAAAATTCCCTGAGGGTAGATCAAACGATTGACCTTACCTACATGAAAGCGTAGGGGAAATGTAGTTCAAAAAAGAAAAAGGATGAAGGATGGAGGAATGACATGAAAAAATGGCATCAAGGTGTCAACCGTACCATTCCAAATACTGGAAAACTAAGGAGGATAACCATGACAGAAGACTATGGGCATGTGAAGGTGTATGCAGTCAGGTTTGTTACGAATGAAAGGAGAGGATGAGACCTAGTGATGATTGACACAATGAAGGACCCTACATGATGACACAAGACTGACTGACAGATGAACAACAGAAGCTCAGATTAGGATTAAAAGCTCAAGATTATGGATAGCATATTTGGATTGTCCAATGCTCAACCAAAATATACCAAGTGACCACATATGGGATGATGATAGGGTGACATGATATGATTGGATGTCAGGATTGGATATGCAAATGGGGGATATGGAAGCATAGAGTAACTAGGGTGCAAGGTAGATAATGATTAAGCCCTTTATGGATGGTACTTGTTACCATGTTTTCACCAAACGTACCTATCTAAGGCACCACCAAGGGTGGTTTTCACCATCATATGAATTATTTCTCTTTACTTTTTTTGATATTTTTTTATTTTTTCAGATTTTTTTTATACTTTAAATTTTTTTTACTTTTTTGGATTTTTTTTGTAGGATAGGGTAGCCCAGCTGACTTAGGTATGGAACCATTTTAGGTGAATAATGTTGAGAGGCTCTTGTATGCCCTAGATCCATACTTTGTTGTGATAACATAGGGACCTAGCCAATTTCCATCAAATTTCCCTTTATTGTCCTAATCTTGCTGATTACGCTGATTTTCTTTGAGGACAAGATCACCCACATTAAACTAACATGAACGAACTTTCCTATTGCAGTTTCTCTTGAGGAAATGTCAATATTATTGTAGGTGATTATAGGATTTGATTCATTTTTCATCGAAGAGTTCCAATTGAGCAAGGGGGCAACCCGTGCGTCTTTATCACTGATGAGATTCTTCAGAGATATTCAAAGTGATGGGATTTCAACCTCAATCAGCAGGATGGAAAAGACACCATATACAAGAGAATATGGAGTGGCACCTATGGGAGTGCATATGGAAGTGTGGTAAGCCCAAAGGGTAGGATGGATGTGGCGGTGCCAATCTCGACTAGTATTGTTAACAACCTTTTTCAAGATTTTATTCAAAGTTTTTTTTTGTAGCCTCCACTTGACCATTACCTTGTGGGTAATAGGGTGTAGACCAATGGTGTTGGATATGAAAGGTTTCACACACATGTTTCATGGCCTAGTTTTTGGATGGATTTCCATTATCAGTGATGATGGTGGATGGGATTCCATACCTATAGAGGATATGGAAGAGGATGAACTTGGAAATCTGATTACCTATAATTTGAGAGAGTGGAATTGCTTACACCCACTTGGTTAAGTACTCAGTGGCAGTGATGATGAAAATGTGGCCATCAGAAGATGGAGGGTAAATCTTGTCAATTAGGTCAAAACACCACTAGGAAAATGGCCATGGTGCAATGATGGGTTGCCAATCTTGTACAGGAGCATGTATCAAGTTTGCATGTTATTGAAAGGGCAGACATTTCTTCATGAAGTCAGAGGAATCATGCTCAATCATTGGCCAATAGTATCCTGCTCTAAGAATCCACTTAGCTAAGTCCATACCATTTGAATGGGCCCCACTGACACCACTATGAACCTCGATTAATGTAGGGTGAGCTTTGGTCTCATTCAAACACCTTAGAAGGGTTCCATCATACCCATGATGATATAGTGTATCACCCACGATAGTGTAATGGGATGTACATTCAATGATGGATTTTCATTGGTTACGGGTAAGGTCAAGGGGTAAGATGTTGTCGTGAAGGTAGGTATAGATATCATGATACCATGGTGATTCGGGACCTACAATTTTGCACGCCATTTCACTCTCAGGGATATCATATGCAGGGATTAGCAGTTGTTCGACTAAGAACTCACAATTTGTTTGATCCTTTGGCATGTTGATTAGGGAACCAATTGTAGCCATAGCATCAACTACCTTATTCTATACTTGAGGAATTTGTTTGAATTGGATGGAGGTGAAATACTTCTTGAAATCATCCACCATGCACTTATAAGGTAGCAACTTGTCATCTTTTGTTAGAAACTCGTCATTGATCTGTTTGATGATCAGTTGTGAATCACCAAAAACTCTAAGTGTGTTATATTCCATTAGATGGAAATTTTGAAGCCAGTAAGGATAGCTTCATATTCTGCTATGTTATTTATGCATGGGAAAGCTAACTTGAATGACTTCAGGATGTAGTCACCTTGTGGAGTGGCGAACAAGATACCTTCCCTAGCTCCTTTGTACATGCATGATCCATCAAAATAGAGTGTCCATGTGGGGGATTATGTGATTGTAAGAACCTCTTCATGGAGAAATTTTGTGACCAAGTGATAAGTGTTCATAAGGGAGCATCTGCTAGTTGATCTGCTATCACTTGTCCTTTAATATCATTCTAGTCCACATACGCTATATTAAATTTGCTCAGCAACATGACCCACTTAGCCATGTGACCCATCAAGGTAGTTCTGGATAATAAGTACTTGAGTGGATTGACCTTTGATATCAGCTTCACGGGACGATTGAGCATATAATGATAGAGTTTTTTTGAATTGAATACTATAGCTAGGCAATATTTTTCCATTGGCAAATAATTGAGCTCGTAGCTAGCAAGGGTCTAATAGCTATAGTAGATTGCACATTCTTTGGAGAACTCGTCATGTTGTCCTAACAAGTCCCCCAATGTAGCTAAAGTAGTGGAAATGTACAATAGAAGTGGTTTACCTAGAATTGGAGGCATTAGGATGGGTGGATGAGCCAATTATTCTTTGATTTTGTCGAACACAAGTTGACACTCAGGATTCCATTTGAAGAACATATCTTTATTTAGGAGATGAGTGAACAGTTGGCATTTGTTGGCCAACTGAGCTATAAATATTTTGATGGACTGTAGTTTTCCTTGGAGGCTCCTGAATTGTTTTAAATTATGTGGTGGAGGTTTTTCCATAATAGCCTTGACTTTAGCTAAATCCACTTTTATTCCTCTTCTGGAAATGATGAAACCCATAAGTTTTCCTGATGTGATCCCAAACACACATTTCTTCAAATTTAGTCATAGCTTGTAGTGTTCTAGCCACTAAAAAGTCTTCTTTAGGGTCATAGGGTGCTGTGCTCTTGTTCTATATTTTCCCAATAGATCATCAACATAATCCTCCATGATGATGTGGATAAGGTCATGGAAGATGGTTGTCATTGCATGTTAGTATGTTTTTCTTGCATTCTTGAGACTGAAGGGCATGACATTGTAGCAAAAGGTGCCCCAAGGTGTAGTGAAGGTGGTCTTATATTGGTCCTCAGGTGCTATTCTTATCTAATTGCACCTAGAGAATCCATCCATGATGGATAGCATCTCATGTCCTGTTGTCAAGTCAACCAACATGTCAACGTTTGGCAAGGGGAAATCATCTTTAGGACACGCCTTGTTGAGATCATGGAAATCCATGCAGATTTTGATATTCCCATTGTGTTTGGCAACTGGCACTATGTTGGAGATACAATCAGAGTAGTCAATGGGTCTTATGAAATTGACTTCCAATAGTTTTTCTAATTCCTTCTTGACCAACAGAGCAACTTATGGATGCATTTTTCTAATCTTTTGTTTAATTGGTTTAGCATTAGGATGTACATCCAAATGATGTACTACTAGAGTAGGATCTAGACCCAACATATCTAAATACGCCCACACAAAATTGATGATGCCTTCTTTGAGAAGTTGGACTATGATGGAGTATTCTTATTCTAATAAGGACTTGGCTACATAATTGATTTTTGGATTTTCTTCAATGAGAATAGAAGATCGTTTAGATAATTGAGTTCCCACAAGAGGAAGATGAATGTCCCCATCTTCTAGTGCCTCATTGAGGTTTTCACTATCAGATACACCCTTTATTTTTTCTTTTTCTGAGTTAGGAAGTGCCTCTGAGAGGTTTTCAATAGATGACCCTTTTGATTTTGTTTCTTTTCATTTTGTGACTAGGGCATTCATCCTTCCCCAATCCCATAAGATGCACGTAAGTATCCACAGAGGGGAATGTGTCGATTGGTGCACTACCATGTAGGTCCCAATCAATGAGCTTAGGGTGGTGAAGGGGAAGGTCAATGGTGAAAACAGATAGGCATTCAAACATGGAGGAAAGATCCATGTGGTCCACATCATCGTATGCACGTATGATGGATTCTTCTTCAGTTATGTCCTCAAGAGGACCATTGTCCACACTGACATTGTTAGAAGCACTAGTTGATGGCATAGGACCCTTTTTTTTGTATCATAGCCCAAGCCCAAGTTTCTTGGGCTCATAGAAGTGTCTATTGGTTACTTTCTTCCTTGTTCTTATACAGCAAGGCCTCCCCCCTAATAGTTGTGTTTCTTAGCATACTTAGAGGGCCAAGGATAGGTCTCTTGAAAGTACTCCTTTAAAGGGGGAGAAGTTTTGGGTTCTTCATGGTATATCCATTAGCTAATGTTGTCCTCAAGTGTATCTTGTCGTAACCTGGGAGATCTGAAAGTGTTGGTTCCCACATTTTTAGAGCTAAAGGTGATCATCTTCACTTCTTTCGGTGTCGATTGTGAGGGTTGACCATATGTATGTGGTGAGGGTGGCATGGTTTCCACATTTAAAATTGTATGCATTTCATACTCACCACACCCCTTGTTAATGATGTGTACCTTGGTGATGGTGGGATCAGATGTAGAGGATGGATTGGATGGAGTGGAAAATGATGGATTAGATGATGGGCATGATTATGATGCCTGAGGCGGCCCCATTTCTACTCATAAGTAGTAATGATAATGGGGAAAGGAAGCTTCTAGTGCATGAAAATATTCAAAAGTTTAAGGATTAGCCTATATTATAGCTTCCATCCCATTAAAGGGGAACTTCAAACACTGATGACAAGTGGATGGAATGGCTTGCATGGCATGGATCCATGAACAACCAAGGAGAAGGTTATAAGGGAGGTCTAGCTCAAGGACATGATACCTATAGTATACTGTACAACTGGACCAACTTGAATTGGAATACAAATCATTCCCTCATAATCATGTTCTACATTATCATATGCCTTGATAGTGATGATCTGATTATTTAAATTGGCATGGGTATAGCCCACCTACTTTATCAATTTTAATGTACAAAGATTTAGGTCAAAGCTATTATCTATCAAGACCATTTTTACTTTTTGGCAGGTGATAAGGAATTCAATATGAAGGGGACGGTTATGATCAGAGTTAATGCTTGGCATGTCATTCTGGTTGAAACCTAGCTGGTAGGTGGATGAAAGATGTCCTACCAAAACTTGGAATTGCATAGGATCTATATCATTAGGGACATGTGTATCCTATAATTCTTCGGTTAAAATTTCTTAATAGATGGGAGAGGACTTCAGCAAATCTAGAATAGATATTTGCATCAGAGTCTTTCCTAGATGGTCAATAATATTATATTGGGAGCTTACATGAGTTGGCTAAGCTGACATTGAGGCTCCAGGGACTGTGATGTGAGTGCGGCAGGTGGTAACAACACATTAAGGATCTCTACCATTTACATGTATCATAGACACACATGTCTCAACCTAACGAATGTGCATGATGATTCTTTTGTAATTAAAAGGGACATTCTTGTAAGTGATGTTATTGGTGCTATTATTTTGGGCATTATTGTTACTAGGTTTTGGATTCGCACTAGATGTGCTAGGACCTTGATTAAGCTTTGGGAAAGCATTTTGATATATTTCTAATTGAGCATTGGAAAAAGATGCCTGGTTACCATCCACATGGATATCTCCTCGATCTATGAGATCTAGGACATATGTTTTCAATCCTTGACATTGTTCATGGAATGACCATTAATCTTATGAAAATCACAATACTCATTTTCTTTGTACTAGGCAGGTTTGGGCTTGGACTCATCAAAAGGCTTGGTAACAGGATACATGATTGTGTAATTAACCTGCAACAACCTATTGAGCACAACATTTAAGGGTTCTCCTAACTGAGTGAATTGCCACTTATTGTTTCCCTGATTACCTTGATTAGATTGTTGAGGAGAATGAGGTGCCCCCTATGGCACGGATATAGCATTAGAAATCGATTGTTGAGGAGGGATGTATTGCAGCCTCTGGGAAGTATTTTCTACTTGAAGGTGTTTAGTGTCAGTGACACCATCATTGACTTCATTTTTTTTTTGTTCTAGTAACATAATTTGTCACTAGATGATTTGTCCATATTAGAATTGTGTAGTTTGATCTACCCCTTCATGACAAGCACTCTCTCAAGAATATTACCCTTTCTAATAACCTCCACAAAGGTGGCGACACAATGAAGATTAAGATTATGGGCCATTTCAGGATGAGCATTTTCCATGAAGAGAGTCACCATTTCCTTTTCGCTAAGGGGAGACTTCATACAACTAGCCACTGGTCACCACCTTTGTAGGTAGCTGGTGAAGGTCTCTCCTTCATGTTTTTTTTCTTTTAGAAGATCCAAAATATCCACCTCTTTCTACATGTTGAAGGAGAATTGTTTAATGAACTGCTCTAAAAGATCTATGAAGGAAGAAATTGATCCCTTCTTAAGGCCCATAAACCAATCTAAAGCTACCCCTGCTAAGCTCATGGGGAAAAATTACAGGAGGTAATTGTCATTATGCTAGAAATATTGACATTGTGCATAGAATTCCTAAAGGTGGGATTTTGGATCCCTGGTTCCTTTCAACTTATAAAATTTAGGAATTTCATTGTGCTTTGGAAAAGGAACAAGTGAAATTGAGGGATAAAATGGATAAGGAAAAATATCTTCGAACTTGAAAGACTTCTTGGATGTACCTGTTTGCAAGTCTCTCACTACATACTTCATTTCTTCCCATTCCTTATTAATGGGTGCGGATTGAGGTAGATTAGATGGGATGGATTGGTCATATGGAGGATATTGTTAATGACAAGATGATGGAATGGAGGTGTTTTGATTATATGCAGGCATAGGCTGGTATTGATTGGTGTAAGCAGACTGAGGTTACTGAGTGGCATAGGATTTTTTATTATATGGTGGATTTTGATAATAAGAGGTAGAGGCCCCTTGTTGGTAGGGTGGAGGTGCTTGATAGTATGAGGGAGAAGCACCTTGTTGGTATGATGGTTGCTAATAAGGTTATTGTTGTTGCGAAGCATAGTGTGGGTTGGACAGATTATAGGTGGTTTATTACTGAGAAGCATATGGTGGCTATTGGGGATTAGGTTGTTGATATGAGGTGGAAGCACCATGTTGATATGGTGGTTGTTGGTGAGATTGTTGTAGAATCTAATGTGCATGACCAAGATTTTGGTTAGATGTGGTAGCTCATGTGTAAAGTGAGCTATTTAGATGTTACATGTATTGGGTGATGTTTTGCAAGATATGCTAGTGAGATGGAGGTTGTTGTGTCAAGATTTGTGTGTGTTGATGAGATGGTATATTAGGTTGTTGGGTGACTTGCAACTATTGGAACAAAGGATTTTGAGGAGGTTGTGTCAGATTACCATGTGGTTGATGTAGAGGTTGTTTTGGTTGCATTGTTGGGATGTGAATATTTTGTTGTAGACGTTGTTGGCGTGGTGTTTGTTGTGGAATAGTGGTATGCTGAGGGATATGTTGTGAAATATTTGTATGTTGAGGATTACCTTGTGGTGACTTCTACAGTTGTTGGGGAATGAATGGATTGGATGCAGACACAGACCCTAAAGGTAGTGGTAGGAAAGGGTTTCCCCTAGTATTAATGAGTGGCTGACCTAATTAGTTTGGAGGAGGTGGTGTTGACGGAATAGGTGTCAGACCTTGCGGGATGTTAGGATTTGGTGGTGGTGGTAAGTTTTGTGGCATGCCATAGATGAAATTTTCATTAGGGTCAAGACCCAATTGGGATGCTCCTACAATCGTGATCTTGGGTGGAGGATGAGCCTCATAAAGGAGAGTGTTCCCAAACCCTTCTTGATACCAATTGTCTATAGGAGGACCCTCATGGACATACAAATTTCTTGGAACATTCGGTGAGGTCTGGGGGTCTTAAGACATGGGCGCAGGTGGTGCAGTATTGACGTATTTGGATAATTCAAAGTCTGTCAGAGGTTTGACACCTTTCATTAGCAAGGTGGCAAGGATTTTATCCCCACATTCATTGAGTACATGATCAGTCATCTGGAGATTAGTGGGTCTACTGAGATACTTGTCGATAGTGACCTTAGGCTAGACGACCACATTTCCATCACTAGGAGGAAATGTGGTTTGGACTTTAGTGTTGGATTGGGCTAACCCACCATTATTGGGATCTTGTGGATTGTTCTGGGTACCTTGACTATTGGGATCCTAAGGGATGTTTTGGGCACCTTGAGCTTGTTGTTCTACCATTTTCTTACCTTGTGATTGGGTTTGAATGGGCATGAAATTGAAAAACTACTAAGTGAGCTAAAATGACACTACTTCCTAGGAAGCAGATGAGGATGACCTATATGACAATTAAGGAATTGATTGGATATGACGAGGGATTGATTTGATTGATTTAGATCATGGATAGGGGATTTAGTTAGATTGGGATTGGATTGGTTGATAGAATGAGATGATTGCTTGGACTAGATGGTTGATTTCAATGGGATAATGAAACTAATTCTAAACCAAGTTTGGAGGTATGATTAGCTAACATTTGGTGTTGACTGATCAAGTGAAACCACAAATAGGATGATTATGACACTGAATCTACCTCAAGATAGAAGTAGATTGATTGGGCTACAGATGATGACTAACTCAGGATGGATAAAAATCCTAAGCAGAAACAAATGATAACAATCAAGGTCAGGCTCCTAAGCCAACTTGGATGAAACCTTAGAAATGAAGTCAAGGGAATTTGAATGGATAAACCGATGATGGATGTGCAAACTAAGGACATCCTAAGATGCACCTAAATGATTTGATTGATAAAATGGTAACTGTTAGGGGACACATAAAGATGAAAATGAAGATGACAAGAAGACAGATGGTAACAAATTTTTTTATCATGGCAAACAATCTGGAAAAACACATGCTTACAATGGCCAAAAGGATTTTTTTTTGGAATCAAGTGAGAAAATTTTCCTCTATCAAAGGTAGATTCACCAAAAATAGAGGTGATTCAGGAAATAGGAAAATCTGAAAAAAGTCAAATTCACCCAAACAAAGAGAAAATTCACCTAAGAAGGTGTCAAATTCACCCAAACAGAGGAAAGGCTCATCCAAGAAAGTATCAAGTTCTCCCAAACAGAGGTCATGTTCACCCAAGAAGGGGTGAAGCTTGCCCAAACATAAGGAAAATTCACCTAATTCTTGACAAGATCACCCAAATAGATAACAAATTCACTTGAATTCGGATCAAATTCGCCTAACTATGTAGAAAACTTGCCTAAATAGATAGCAAACTCGCCTAAATAGCTAAATTTTTTGCCTAAATAGTTGTTAGGTTCGCCCAAACTCACAATGACAAGGAAAAAAACTTCTCTAAATGGACAAACGAGCTCTATGAATAGATGAATGAACTCTCTGAATGGATGAACAAACACTCTGAATGGATGAATGGACTCTCTGAATGAGTGAAAGAACACTCTGAACAAGTGAACAAAAACTCTAAATGGATGAACAAACTCTTTGAATGGATGAATGAACTCTCTGAATGGATGAACAAACTCTTTGAACAAATGAACAGACACTTTGAATGAAAGGAAAAACTCTTGGAATAGAGAAACAGACTCACGAAATGGATGAACGGATAAATAGATGAAGGGAGACTCGAACGAAAGATGAGATTAGTTGTTCAGGGAGAAAATTTTCCTAGATTAGTCGCAAGTTCACCCAAATTGATGGTAGATTCACCCAAAAAAGAATTAGATTTTCCCAAATAGGTGAAACAGGTGAATTTGATGACCAAATGGATTGATAGGGGACTCAGAAAGCAAGCAAAATTTCCCCTATAGAGAGAAAATTTGCCTAAAACAATAGAAAATTTGCTTGAATAGGGAGAAAATTCACCCAAACAATAGAAAATGGGGGAATGTGATGAATGGGGACTGAAAAATTTCCCTAATGGATGAATAGAATCACCTGGTCCAAGAAACAGTAAAAAATGGGGTCACCTAAGAAAGTGATCCACAAGAAAATTTTCCTCTGTCAAAGGAAAATTTTCCCAAACAGTGAGACCTAGACTAGACTAAGATGTAGATTTTCCCTTTTTCAAGGAAAAATCACCTATCTGTAGTGAAAATTCACCTCTATAAGGGGAAATTTCACCTCAGAAGGTAGGGGCTAAATGTGACAAAGGACAAAAATCAAAGCAAACAACAAGTAGAAGGAAAGGTTGACTCAACTAAAAATAAATGCACTGGTATCACACAAGAAAACACACCAAGCAACACAATCCTAGAATTACTATTAAGGGATTACAAACTTGATGTAGGCTCACCACCTTGAGCGAACAACCCAAGGTTAATACTCTGTGATACTAGGGTGGTTCTCTAGATCACCCTTTCTAATGAAGGTGGATAGCTAGCATTCCAATGGCACAGGATCATCAATAGACACCACAGGCTCACCTTTACACTCTCACTCGAGGACTATCATAGTCCACCATAAGGATTTCTATCTCAACCCAAGGGACCATGTGGTAAATTTGAGGTACGATTTGTATCCCCTACACTACACTAACAGCTAAAACATGGGTCTCTATCTAGGCAAAACAAGGCAATCCAGGGAGTCCTTGATATGTGCACGATATGTGAGGCACAACCGTGAACACCAGCCCATCACAAGTGCGAGTCGGGATCCCCAACGAGGTACTGGAAACTTGGACCAACTCTTCATGTCTTATCTAGGTATCACCCTAGCTTCAACACTCTACCAAACATGACATGATTGAATTGGGGTATAGTTTTGGCTCCCCCCCTTTATATACCCTACTGGTATATGTGGTTGGGATCGTCCCCAGGGTGATCAAATCCTAGGAAAGTCCTGCTAAGGGAAGAAGATACTAGATGTTTTTGGCTAGTCCCCAAGCTCGCATGTAGTGCAAGGGGAAATCTTAAATGCATAAATATCTCCTAAGTAAACACAAATGGACTAAAGTGGACTACAATTTCTCATCACCCAGGATTTCCAAATGGTGCAAGGGGATTGGATACATCAACAATCCACTTACAAACACAACAAGCAAGTATATTGACTCTCTACTTAAAGCTACATGTGCCTAGATTAGTATGCAAAAAATAACAAGAAAAATAACTACAAGTCTTGGACCGCTTGTTCTGCCACAAATACGTTAGTAGCTTTCTATCTCCATTTTTGAATGAATGAGAAATAGCTACACAAACAATAGAAAAACAAAGGACACTCACCAACAAACAATTTAGTGGGTTAGTACCTGAAAACTAAACCAAAACATAATCGAAAATGAAAATATTAAGTCTCTGTTTTACCTAAGATTTTCCTATGTAAGAGGCAAATTCACCCATTCTGGAGAGAAAGTTTTCCCCTGTTGAACGTAGATTCACCCTTTTTCAGGTGTAGGTTCACTTATCTGTAGAAAGTAGGTTCACCCAAAACAGGAGTAGGATTGCCTGTTTACAGAATAGAGGGAAAAAATGCCCAAACTGGTCAAATGGGTGAATCTACAAGATGTAGATTCACCTTTGTAGTTGCAGGTTCACCCCTAAATGTACAGGTTCACCCCTAAATGTGTAGGTTCACCTATTTCAGGAGCATATTTTCCTATCTAAGGTGCAGCTTCTCCTATTTGTAAACTTGAACCTGCAAAACTTTAAACAATAGAGAACGTGAAAGAACATACCCATCTATGGGTCCTGCCAAGTGTGCCAGAAATGTGTGTAGTGTGTTTTCTAAACCTAAGAATATAAAAAAAAAAAAAAAAATGCAAAGAAAGAAGAACAAAATATAACACCTCAAGATTGGCCTAGTTAAACTTGAATAAAGAGAGATAAATGCAATTGTTTACCTTTCCCAATTTGATTGGTTGGTTGGCCCTTGTTGAATCAATCATTTATGTGCTCCTTTGGCTGAAAAATCACATGAAAATGGATACAAAGTGATTGTGAGATGATGAGGATTCAAATGATGAAAGTGGGTATGTGAGTGGTGTACAAAATGGATGCAAAATGAGCTTGAAAAATTGTAGCAATGGTAATGCAAAATGATTTCTTGAATGCTTGAAAGCTTGAAGGATTGAATGTTGAATGTGTGAATGTATCAAAATGAAGGAAAAATCATCTATTTTAGGGGAAATTCCCTTTTGGAAATGGAGGGCTAAGATTTAGCCAACATGGACTCTCTCTCTCTCTCTCTCTCTCTCTCTCTCTCTCTCTCTCTCTCTCTCTCTCTCTCCCCACCCCCCCCCTTGACCTCCAAAATTGTGAAAACATGTGATTAAGTGGCTAATGAAGAGATTACAACAAGTTGCAAAAGTTGGAGGATGTGACATTAATCCTGATTAAGGGTGTGCACATCTAAATCAAAGATTAATTAAATTAATCCAGATTAAGAAGAATTATGGAAGATGTGACAAGGAGAGAGAAAATATTGAATTTAAAATTGATTTAAATCAAAAGATAAAGTGACTAAATTAAATAAATTAAGACATTTATTTAATTTAGAGAAAGGGACATAAAGGTAAAGTATTTAATTATTTAAATTAAATACCTTAGGAACATTAGAAAAGGGGAAAATTAATTAAATAAAACATTTAATTAATGTCGATGGGGAATGTGAAATACACGAATAAAGGAGATGAATTTGACCATACAAGAGTGGTCAAATTTGGATGTCTACAAAACTATTCCCACAAGGATTTGAAATCCCAAAATTCAAAAAATATTGTGGGATAGGAAACCCTAAAGATCATATCAGGGAATTCCAATTACATTGCATGGAAGTTGCATACCATGATACTCACCTCATGTGACTATTCTCTCAGAGCTTGGTTGGGCCTAGCATGGAGTGGTTCTATCATCTCCCCCCTAGAATAAAAGGGTTCTAAGAAATTGTGGACACATTCATCAAAAACTATTCATTCAACATAGGTATGGATGTGAGCCTAAAAGAACTATTGGCTTTAAAATAATCCAAGGGAGAGACATTTGCTTCCTTCTTACAACAATGGCGATCCAAAGCCAACAAAAGAAAATGGGCCATGCCTGAAGAACAACAAATATGCACCATCGTCACTAATCTTGAAGGGGCCTTGTCCTTCCATATAAAAATGTAGTGCATCACCACCTAGGACTAGTTGATCCCAAAGGCGCTCAACATTGAACGAGCCCTCATCTTACAAGGGGGGACACCAACTTATCAAGACAACTGCCCATCCACTAGCTATAACAACAAACCTCGCACATGGGTGAAAGAAAAGAACGTCACCAATGATGGTCTCATGGATGCCAAAGTTGAGGTCAATGATCCAAGGAAAAACATGCAAACATAGTAGCAACTAAAAAACAATAATCAAGGAGATCGACAAGCCAACACCATAACACAACAACAACCAAACAATCAAGTGGTCAATAACATGAACAATTAAGGGGGAGCACCCCCGTGAAACAAATATTCCCCCAAGTGGAAGTACACACCCCTTGGGGAATCAATTGAATCTATCATGAAGAAACTAGTGCAAGAAAATCTCATTACAATCCCTATCTATGAGAACTATCAAGAACCCCTAGTGAAACCACCATGGTACAATGAAAACCACCTTTGTGAATTTGATAAAATCAAGGGGCACACAATAGCAAATTACATGAGGTTAAAAAATTTGATCCAGGACCTTATTGATGACAAAATCATAAGCGTTGAACAACTAGCAAGAAATCGGGACCTAAATATTTACACGAATCAGATGCTAAATCACAACAAGGGAAACAATGACAATGGAAAAGGTAAGTATATAAGTGTAAACCATGTGTACAACCATGTTGTGGCATCCCTAGATGAATGGGTCACTGTTATCACTATCAAGGGAGCCAAGGCCGATTGTGGTGTCACCACACATGCTAGAAAAGTTACCATTGTTGGACCATCTCAGCCACCTAGGGCATCCACCTCAAATCCAAAGTCCATTCCCAATGGTTACAATGCCTTGGACCAGCTAAAAAGAATGCCTGCTCAAATCTCCCTCATAGAGTTATTAAAGATCTCACCCGCACATAGAAAGATCCTAGAAGAAGTGTTAGCCGCATCCACTGTCCCAACAGATCTTGATGCAGATCAATTCCAAGCTATGGTTAGACACATCACCACACCACACCTCCTATCATTCTTCAATCAAGACTTCCCAATGCAACCATCTCATAATCGTGCACTCCAGCTTGAAGTCATAGTGCATAAGAACAAAGTCAAAAGGGTCTTGGTGGATGGAGGTGCAAGTCTAAACATCTGCTCCCTTAAGCTAATAAAAATTCTAGGATTCCTCAAGGATGTTATTGAAAAAGGAAAAGGTATAAAAATCAGGGCATATGATGATCAGGAAAGATTGTCTCAAGGCACTATTCATCTCCTTATTCAAGTAGAGCTAGCTATTATGGAAACCACATGCCAAGTCCTTGACCTTGATTTACCTTACAATATCCTCTTGGGATGACCATGGATCCATGTGATGCAAGTTGTGGCATCAACCTTCCACCAATGTGTCAAGTTTCCCTATCAAGGACAAGATGGAACCATCCATGGTGATCCTGGACCATTTTACTATTGCAAGAATATGGAAGCTAAGTACTACAAAATCCCCCAAGTACCAAAGAATGGTGAAGGCCCTACAACTCCATACATAGACCCAGCTACTCTCACCTCCACTTTTGAGACAAAGACACCCACCCTTTCTAACATCTCTGATATCAAAGTAATTATGCAAGACAATAGGTGCGGGGATTAAAAAATGAAGAAGAATTCCTTTGTGATAGGAGAGTTACCACAATCTCCTATATCTCATGGAAACCACATACAAATAACACCTCATCCAAAACTTTCAAAGCAGACCCCTCCAGATTTAGATGTTGGGGGGATCTAAGTCAAGAAGTGGTAGAAGAATAAGATCCATCAAGTCTACTATACCAAGATAACGAGCATACCTGATCTTCCCATGGACAAAGACAACAAAGGATTGCAGTTGATGCTCACCATGGGCAACAATAGGAACAAGAAAATCAAGAAAAATGATAATGACCTTCTAGAACCCCTTGTTGCTAAGAAGTGATTGAGAAATATTGGCCTCGGATGTACCCCTCCGATGGTAACCGTACTTGGCAGAGCTTCCCTAGTTAAAAAGGGAAAAACTCCTCTTCAGTTACTAGTGTCCATAGGGTTACCCTTAGATAACTTTTACCTTTGATATAACCACTGTGTGTGACGAAGCCCCCAAGTTGGGTCTACCCATGTTGTTCTAGGATTCATGATTAGTACCTTGTATTTTGAATCAAACAACCAAACCAATGAGCTAAAATTAGTCTATCCCCAACTCATCGGCTATGACCAATGAGGACCACCAATTTTAGAAACATTTGAAAATGATGAGGCGCTCTCAGAATTTATGGGATTGCAAGATAGTATACCATGTGGAGATCACAAATTAGGGTACAACATCGAGCTGGACACACATGCTTACTATGGGGAGATGATTGAATCCCTCAGTCACAAAACTAAAAATTTGAGAATAATCTCTAGGTCTTTGAGTGAAAACCACACTATGGCACTCCCTGACCTAAAAAAAGTAAAAAAAAAGGACACATCCAATGGTGAAAACCTCTCTAAGGCATTGGAGAATGGGTGATTCAATATTCCTCTTAGTGCTATACATCAAGAGAAGTCAACAGTCCTAGCAGAGAAGTGTAATCTAGCCAACTTAGGGATAGATGAAACACCACATATAACCTTCTATGCAAAATCATTCTTGATAAAGGAACAAGAACTCCTAGCTGCATTCCTAAGAGAAAGAAAGGTCAAATTTGTATGGACCTATGCTAACATTCTTGGTCTTGATCTAGGAATTGTGGTTCATCATCTAGTTGTTTATCCGAAAGCAAAGTTCGTGAGACAAAAGTTGAGGAAGATGCATCCCCAAATAGCATTATTGGTCAAATTGGAATTACAAAAGCTCCTTGACGCAGGATTCATACAACCGATTGATTATCCAGAGTGGCTATATAATCTTGTACCTATTTCAAAGCCCACTGGGGGCATCTGTATCTACACAAACTTTAGAGACCTAAACAAAGTGTGTCCCAAGGATGACTTCCCACTTCCAAAGATTGACATGATCATGGATATGACAACCAGACATGAAATGCTATCACTAATGGATGGATTCTCAGGGTACAATCAGATCATGATAGCTAAAGAAGACCAACATAAAATGGCTTTCACTTGGCCATGTAGAACCTACTATTGTAATGTGATACCATTTGGCTTGAAGAATGTTGGAGCAACTTATCAAAGAACTATGACACTAATCTTCCATAACATGATTCACAAGACTATGGAAGACTATGTAGATGACATATTCGCTAAATCTAGAAAATGTAAGGATCACATAATAGCATTGAGCTCCATCTTTAATAGGCTAGAGGAATATAAGGTCAGACTCAATCTAAAGAAGTGTGTCTTTGGTGTACAATCAAAGAAGTTGCTAGGGTACATTGTGTATATGAGAGGGATTTAGATAGATCCCAACAAGGTCAACGCAATTCTCAAAATGGAGGCACCCAAGATATTGAAATAGTTAAGAGGCTTACAAGGAAGACTCCAGTCAATCTATCAATTCATAGCACAATTAGCAGCCAAGGAAATCCCATATTCTCATCTACTTAAGGGGGTAGCATACAAATGGGATGAGAAATGTGATCAGGTGTTCAACAAGATCAAGGAGTATTTGTTCACACCACCGGTCCTTATGCCACCAATTCCGAACAAGCCAATGATCATGTACATATCAACAACAATAGCAACTCTTGGTGCTCTCTGTGAACCTAGATCCTAATAGCAGCAAGAACACAACAAATGAACACATTAATAAGATCAAATGCAAGTTAGAATAGAGGTTCCCCATAAAATCCATTTAACCATATTCAAAATAGAAATAAAACAAGAACACAATGAAAGAAGATGAAAATAAGCTTAATCCTATTGAGAACATGCAAACTCTTGATCTTATGGGGTAGCTGGTGCCAATTTGATGTGGAAATTGGCCCTTTCCCAACAACTTTTAAGCTTTTATGATGAATGGTGATGGTGATCCACTTTGTTGAAGATTCAAGTGTGCTCCATGATGAAAAAACCTTCATAACCTAGCTATGGATTCAAAAGTATGGATGAAGATTGCTCTAAATTTGAGTATAGTAAGTTTACTCAATTGGTGGATGGATAAAATGAAGGATGAGATCTTCATTTATAGAATGCTAAGATGGATGAATGCCAAAAATGAAGTAATGTGGGACTAACATTCAACCAATGGCAAGGTGCCACTTGTCAACATTTGATAGGATGAAGGCTAGCACATTTTGATCCATGTGCAAGTTTGAAATTTGAATTTGATGAGATGACATGTTTAGGGGGGATGAAAGATGAGTTAAATGCCAAGTGGGAGACATGTAAGAGAAAATGTAAGAGCTTTAAATGCTTTGTTGGATGGACAAGTCTATTTGGGGGGAGATTTCAAACTTGGAGGAATATTCCCTTTTTGATGCCATTTTGAAAGTAAATAGAGAATTATTAAATCAAATAAATGATTTAATTGTGCAAGTTGCAAAATCTAGAGGATTGGGTGATTAGGATTAGCATTAATCATGATTTGATTAATTTAAATGATGTTAGTTGATTTGACCATTTTGACTTAGATTTTAGGATTTAAATAACTCAAAATGAGAAGGGAATGATTTAGACTTAGTTAAATAAATATTTTTGATTTATTTAACCAAAGGGGGTGATGTTAGATTAAATTAGATAAATGTTTGATTTATTTAATTTAATTAGATGAACTTTAGAGATTTAATCAAATAATATGGAATATTTAATTAAATCAAAGATAGGAAGATGAAGTGACCTAGCTAATTACACAGAGACAATGATTTAATTAAATTGAGGGATTTATCTAATTAAAAGGTGAATTAGGATGAATTTAATCAAATAAGGCTATTCAATTAAATGGTTAGATAGAGGGATAATTCAGGATGAAGCAATGTTAGTAGATCAGGATCGAGTGTATGTAAATTTTACGTGTCTGCACTCTCCTAGCTCAACATGATGAAACTGAGACAAAGAGAGCTATCTACTATATTAGTCAAACCATGGCAGGGCATGAGTTGAACTATACATTCATTGAAAAGGCTTGCCTAGTAGTGGTGTTTTCCTCTCAGAAGTTCAGGCACTACATGTTAGCCCATAAAATAAAACTCATTACCAAGATCAACCCACTCAAATATTTTCTAAAGAAATGCTCATAGGATAGATGGCCAAGTGGGTTACGATTCTATCAAAATATGATATCGAGTATGTGGAATGAAAGGCTATTAAGGCACAAGTGATTTCAGATCAGCTAGTAGGGGTGCCAATATATTCAGAAAAATCCACTGATATTAGAGTTCTATGATGAATCAATATTTAACCTAAGCATGGCATACCACTAGAAAGTGTATTTTGATGGATCCTACACACAGTATGGATTGAGAGTCAGAGTCTTTTTCATCATGCCACAAGGAGATTGCATACCAAGATCATATAAGTTGGCATTTCCTTGCACAAATAATATTGCAAAATATGAGGCTCTTATCATAGGACTTAGAATAGTAATGCACTAGCAGATCATGGCACTAAAGGTCTATGGAGATTCACAACTCATCATCAATCCAGTAAAAGATGAATACCAAATGAAGGATGAAAAGTTAACTCCATAAAAGAAACTAGTGGAAAGCCTCCAGGAGTTCTTCATTTACATCATGTTTGAGCAAATACCAAGAGAAAACAACTGAGCAATAAATGCCATGGAAACAATTGGATCATTACTAGATATCCCACACAACATCCCTAAGCATGAATTCCTCATAGAGCAGCTTCTCATACTAGTATTCAAGGTACCAGAGTCTAAATTTGTGTGTGAATTCGTTGGTCTTGGTGATCCCTAATATCATGATATATGTACCTACTTGAGAATAGGAATTCTCCTTGTTGATATATCTCTGAACCTGTAAAGAACCTTTGTGAAGAAACCTTCCTGATTTGTTATCCTAGGAGACACCCTATACCATAAGAGTATTGAGGGAACCTTGTTACAATCCATAAATACTGAGGAGGAATTGACTGCTTTAACTAAAGTACATAATAGCATTTGTGGTTCGCATTCGAGTGTTATGACCTTGGCTAAGAAATTGTTCAGAATGGGGTACTACTAGCCTACAATGGAAAGAGAAGCTCATGAATATGTCAAGTGTTTACAATGTCAGCATCATGGAGACCTCATCCACGCACCAACTCAAGAAATCCATCTGATCATTACACCTTGGTCCTTTTTAGAGTGGGGGCTCGATCTCATTGGAAAAATCACCCCCACCTCATCCTGTGGACATAAATTCATGATCACCTCCATGGAGTATTTCATGAAGTGGGTAGAGGCCATTCCCATGACCTATATCACAGGAAAGCAGATATCCAAGTTCATCCTGAATTACCTAATTTTTTGCTATGGTGCCCCTCAAGCCATTATCTCAGATAATGAGACACCTTTCAAAAATTAGAATGTTTGAGACCTATGCCAAAATTTTAATATCCAACATCACTTTTATACTTCATCTTACCCCCAAGGAAATGGACAAGTTGAGGCTACAAATAAAACCATCTTCAAAATCTTGAAGAAGATGGTCAATGAAGTTGGTCGTGAGTGGCACCTATAGTTGAATCCCGCCCTATGGGCTTACCAAACAAGTATCCACACACCAACAGGTGCAACCCCATTCTTCTTGGTTTATAGATCAGAATCCATACTCCCCATTGAGATAAAGCTCCCATCCCTGAGAATATCATTGCAAAATCTCATTACAAATGAAGAATACCAGGTCTCACAATTAAATGAGCTAGAATTACTGGATGAGTGGCGCATAGATTCCCTAAACCATTTGAAGGTCTCCCAAAACTACCTCAAGTAGAGCTACAACAAGAAGATCATGATTCAGACCTTTGAAATTGGGGAACTTGTACTGAAGGAAAATCAACAAAATGTGCCAAATCTATATAGCAATGGAAAATTTGAACCTAATTGGTTGGGCCCCTTCATCGTCACAACAAGCTACAAGTCAGGGGCATATCAATTATCAATGCTCTAAGGGGAACCTCTATAGGAGCCCTTGAACAACTCCCATTTCAAAAAAAATTATGCCTAATCTTTAAGGTTATGAAGCCAAAAATATAAAAAAAATTAAAAAAATCAAAATAAAAAAAAAATCAAAAAAATGATTGAAAAAGTAAAGAAAAATTGTCCTTAAAGAGTGAAATCCATACATCAGGCACTTTGGACAAGCAATTCCTTTAGTGAAACTCGCAAACAATCGCTGTAAATAAGCACTCTCCATCCACCATTATCTCTACAACTCATTTTGCATCGCTCATCCATCAGAGATTCCATCACATCCCTCCCACCACCAACTGCAGATTCAAGATCATATAGCTTGATCCCGTATTTGTATCATGCACCCTCCCAGTACTACTCACCCCATTCCTAAGGTTAGTTTGTCTTGCCTATATCGGGGTAGTCTACTGCATCACGTTGGGGGCATGTTCTTATACCGGCATAGGATCAGATTCACATATATTCTTGAAAGTCTTCCTAAAAATCAAAAAATCAAAAAACATTAGAAAATTCAAAAATCCAAAAACATTCATAAAATCAAAAAACCAAAAACATTTAAAACATATCTGTAATTAGAGAAAAAAAAAATCAAGTTAGATTGCAAGTAGCATAAAACTAAATCTCCAATCAACAATAGAGCACAATGAAAACAAGAAGCATAAGAATAGTGAAACAACATCACCTAGTCTTCAAGCCTCCATTGATTGACCTCCATTGACCTTCTCCATCTTGCTACCAATTGTATAATTTCCCTAAGATTTGAAGTGCAACTATAACCTATGCCAAAGACAAGCAAAATATTGAAGTAATGTGGTTGCTCAAGTACTCAAAAGCTCTCAAGCATGTTGAAAATAACTTGTGTGTGTCTGTCAATGACTCTCTGAGTCCAAAATGACTTGAGAGAGGGGCTTTTAAAGAATTCCAAACTAAGAATGGATGGCCAGAATTAAAAGTTGGTGAAGCCCTAAGATCAAATGCCGAGAATCAATGTGATAAGGAGCATTAGGGTTAGGGGAACATTAGGTCAAAGTTAGGGAAAGCTTTGAAATGAAGGGTTGAGATTTAATTGAAAGCAATTAAATCAATGGTGGAGAAAAAGAGGTAGTTGGAATAATTGAAATTATTTAATTTATGGAGGAAAGTTGACTTTTGGGAGATTGTTTAATTCATATATGGAAATGAGACAGAAGGCAATAAATAATTATTTTAATTATTTATTTGGTGGGATGGAAAGTGGGTTAAATAAATTAGTTTATTTAATTGAAGGATAAATGGTAATGTTATGGAGGAAATAAAGATTGATTAGTGATGTATTTAAATAAATGTAATCTATTTATTTAAATAATCATGGAGGAATAATTAGGAATTATGACATTAGGACATGATTAAATAATTGAATTATGTGAGGACGTTTGACATAGGAAAAATGCAGCTCGAGGGCCGAGGTCATTTTTATGTGTTTACATTTTTCCCCTCTTTGACATAATGCATTTTATTGCGTTGTGTCAAAGAAAAGAAGTCAAAAATATGCCCTAGTGTGAAAGTAGGGAGAGGAAAGATGATGAGGAGGTAGTGGTATTCCCCCTCAAGAGGACAAGTGGGGTCAAAGAACATGAGTGTGCTCTCAAAATGGATGAGCAGACGAGAGGATGAAGGAATAGAAGAAATGTTAGCATGGAAGACATGGATGTTAGGGGGAAAAATGAATACTTCGATATTTTTCCAAATAACATCATAGGTGTTGCATAATTATTATTGAGCGGTAAAATGTGACAAGTGGATAACAAACACCATGATATGACATAAACTAAGGTGTGCAAAGTCATACACTTGCGAAAAATAGACAGTCACAAACAAGGAATGTATGAACTCAGACTAAGGGCTAAGTTGCCCCTGTTTTTTTTTCAAGACCTACCAAAGACAACAATCAAGGAAAAAGAGGTCATGAGATGTCATCGCACCTCCAAATCCTTCATGGGACATCCTCGAGGTAGCTAGTAACATGACCAAGAGACAAAGCAATAAAAAGATAAGACAAAATAGACCAGCAAAATCAACAATCATTAAATATGTTTGCCAATATTTATTTGTCGAAGGTTGATTGATTGATGGTTTGATAGTCTGATAATTTGGATGGTTTGATGATTTGAATAGTCTGACAGTTTTGATGGGTTGACGATTCCTATTGTTAGGGAGGACACATCCTAAAAAGGCTAATGACTATGTGACAGAGTCTGTCGTCAAGAAAGACACATCCTGAAAAGGAAAATGACATTTTGACGGGGCCCAATTCCAAGAAGGATGCATTTGGGAGGGGACCATAAAGTGACCGGGTTGACATTGTTTTTGGAAATTTGACTGATGCTTGACTTGATGGTGAAATGGGCTATGTATGTCTGGTTGGTTCCTGATCTGAATGTTGATGTTCAAATGACTATCTTGTGTCTGAGTGTGACTATGTTTGACTTATTCGACTAATATAATGAACCCTACAGGACTGACCTACGTGGCCTCGGGGGCTCATCGACTGATGGCCTTGCCTACGTCGTGCACTCAGATACCTCATAGTTCGACACGACTCTTGACTTTGTGGAAATGTCAAAGTGTCGAATCATGATTTTATTTGACAATGCCTAAAAGACTGACCTAATGCCTCAGGGGAACATCAACAGATGGCCTTTCCTATGTCTAGTCGTAGAGGCAACGTAGTTCAACAATGACAAAAGACTGACTGATATGACTAACTTGATTGACTTGATTGACATTGACTCTGTTTTTGGAATTTTTTATGTTATTTGGATGTTTTTGTGTTTTCTTCAAGACTTTTTTTTATTTCTTTTGGAGTTTGATGATTTTTTTGGATTTTTGAAATGTTTTGATGGGTGATCCCATAATAGTGGTTTACAATTTTTGGCCAAACTAGACACTGAAATTATTATTTTTAACTAAATCTTCACATTTGGGCACCTATAGCAGCTAAACCGTGAGGAATTTGAAGATGGTGCAAACTAGAGTCTCATCAAATTTTGTTTGTAGATTCTAAAAATATTTTTTTCAAAATTTTTGGAATCAAGTACACTCTTTTCCATCTCCATGAAAATTGATTTTTTTTGAAAACAATATTTTTTTAAAGTGGCTTTTTCATATAACGCCTTAACTTTTTTTTCCATGAAGGATAAATTCTAATTATTTCAAATTTAGATTTGTAACTCTGATATCTAGTGCTTCCCCTTGGTTAGATAGTTTTTTATTGAATATTTTTTCCTTAATCAAGTTTCAAAGTCAAACGAATTACAATTCAGACACAGCGCGACCGTATAATGCGTAACTTTTTTTGTATGTGTCAAGAATTTAATTTATTTTTTTGTTGGATCAAAGGAATTCAATATCGGTACTCTATTTTTTTATTTTTTTTTTTGATAATCTTCTATTTTTTCCATGTGAAGAACAAATAAATTCATTTTTTAAATTAGAAAATCTATGTTTAATAAAACTTAAAAAACAAATACATAACAAAACCAAACATATTAAAATTATATTCATTGGATAGCTTGTTAGGGAATACCATAATCATTTGAAATAAATTTTATAAATGAATTCATTTGATCCCCAAAATCTAAATCAAAGTGATTTTTTATCAGCATTTTGATAGGTGTAAAGGAGACGCATTTATAGGTATGGTTTAAAACTAGCAAGGTTCTATCTAAGGGGGTTTGATCTAAGGTGATTTGATCAAACCCTCTTCAATTGGAATCATTAAAATGGAACTTTTTAAGGCTTAAATCATTATATTTTCTAAAAATATGTGATTTCAGCTAAAATTTGTTCCTCTTAGGAATTGTAAACCACTATTATGACAGCACCCTAATTTTTTTGTGTTTTTTGGAATATTTGATTTTTTTGTCTTTTGTCGTTTTATGAGGATCTTGAGAAATTCATGTGAATGATGCCTATAAGAAAATGAGCAAGCATGCACAAGAATCCAAGGACAAACATGGTCTTTCCCCTAGCCAAGTTGAATACCAATTGATAGGTGATGATGATGATGACAACGTTGTTTGACGTGGGAATGGCACATCCCAAAACAACATAAGGATGATGATAATATGACAAAAGGATCAAGGTTTTCAGTAAGGCTAGAAACAAAGACAAGGAATGTTTTAGATGATGCACTAGGTTGCATAGAAAGATTGTATGGATTAGGTCGGTTGTATTTGGAATGACTTCCTTTTATGATTGAATGGGATGATGGAAGGATGTGGGATAAGTGGATTGGAGTCCTTAAACCAATGACAAGGGAAAACCAAGTCTAGAAATATGTATGGAAGGATAATGGATTGATTTTGGTAAAAGATATGAGACATGAGGATTATTGGCTGAAAGAATTATCAGTGGGTCTCCATGGAAAATGTCACATAGGGATAATGAGGCTATCAAGGTAATGACATGATATTTAATGGATAGTGTATGACCAAAGTATAGACATGTTAAGAGGTTTCCCAAAGCCTGAGTTATGTTTGTACCCCATTCCTTATCAAGATCAAAGTAGGTGGGAAAGTGGATGGGAATGATATGGATTAAATGGATGGATGGAAATTTCATATGAAATGTCATGGGAAGGGCATGGGAGATGAGACAACTTGCCCCCAAGTGTAAAAGTCCACATAGATAATTGCTCTTACACATGACACCTGTTTGCTAGGTTTTCATCATGGTACTTATCCAAAGCGCCATAAAAATGGTTTTCACTATTGGACGAAATTTTTATCTTTACTATTTTTCTTGATTTTTTTTTATTTTTTTTGGTGTCACAAAGATGTTTGTTTACCAGGTTTTCATCAAGCTGACAATTTTTTATTTTTATTTTAAAAGTTTTTTGTATTTTTGATATTTCTGGATGGCCTTGATATTTTAGTTTATCACTAAATGTTATGAATCCACTGATGGTGTTGATGTAGAGACTGGGGCCATGATATGCCAATAATGACCTTTATGAAGCAGTCGCCTTATCAAGATCATAACACTTACATACAACTGATTAATGTCATTGCGACCCTTATTGATACTAGAGTTGGCCTTATCAGAAGATGCACATCACAATAGAGTGCCATGAGAGTCCTTATGATAAAGAGTTGTTGCTAAGATGCAATGAATTTGGGAGGTATGTGTTTTATAATTTAGGCACAATGTAGGATTATGACGGATGATGGTAGATGTGAAAGGGTTGATTGGACATATGGATGAATCACTTTTTATTTTCAAAGCTTGGGATGTTGGATGGTAGAGTTTGGATTTTTGATGAGGATAGTGTTTGGAACCAACACTTTTATATGCCTTTCTTGATGACCATTTTGAAGGAGGTGGACATATATATTATGTGGGGGTCCTCTTTTCTTGTGGCTCCACATTTTGATTGACTTTTTGATTTGGCATATTTTCTTTTCTTGATCCATGCTTCTTTGGGATCCATTTTAACTTCAATTGTCCACTAGGCTTTTTGTTTGATTCAATGGCCTTTGACATTTGATTTTGAACTTTGGATTTGTAATAATTTTCTTTCAGTTGGTTCTGAATGGAAGGTTTAAGATATTTGGAATGACGGTTTATGGTGTGGATGGAAGGAGTGGTGGCAACAACCTTCTGACAAGGACTACTCATGACCCCCATTTTGATGTTTGTATCAGATAAAGTTGCCCCAAATATCAATGAGGTATCACTAACATCATTAGATTCTCCGACTAAGGAATATCCAAGACCTTGATGTCTAGGATTTTCATAAAATTGTATTGGTTCTCAAATTCCTTGCTTGTGTATTCCTAGTCCTCTTCCTTGATACTGCATGCTTTTACATATTCTCTTTGCGATGGGGTATTCATCATTTTGGAAACAAGATGCAAGCCCATAATTATGTATGTGGAGATCATTACTCAATATTTTCTCATTTGCAAGAAAGCATGCTTTGACAAAGATAGATGATCCTAGTTGATAAGATGTCATAGATTCATTGAAATGTGGGATAAATTTTGTATTAACATCTTTGGTCTGATTTTGTGACATATCAGATTCAAATGATTCTACTGATACTTCCAAGTCGATGTCAAAACCATCTTTATGGTCATTATCATAGAGTTTGGTGAATTCGGCTATAGC
Source organism: Sequoia sempervirens (assembly GCA_007258455.2). Taxonomy (NCBI): domain Eukaryota; kingdom Viridiplantae; phylum Streptophyta; class Pinopsida; order Cupressales; family Cupressaceae; genus Sequoia; species Sequoia sempervirens. The sequence continues at coordinate 890,042,966 of VDFB02281492.1, forward strand.
TTGATCATTTACAAATATGTCTAGAGTAGAAGACTCTTGTTTTGGAGGAAGATCATCTATGTGTCCAAGGGAGGCAAGCGTCTCATTTTGGGAAATGGTAGTGTTCAGGGTTTGGGTAACATCAACCTCAAATGTTTGATCATGAATGGCATGAAGGTCGATGAGTGGATCATTATGGATTTTTGGATCAATGGTAGTGTCTTGATCAAAGATAGGTTTTTCTTGGGTGACATGATTGTCTGAAAGGATTTCTTGGATGGACTTAAGGATGGGGTCATGGGATGGACTACTTCGATCTTGACATGAATGTGAAGCTATGATGTATGCTTTGGACTTTCTTTTTGACATGTATCCTCAAGTTTAGGTAATGGGATGTGTTCTTGTGTAATGGTAGGATGTTTATTAATGGACAATGATTTAGTTTCGATAGCAAGCTCATTTTTAGATTTGGCAGAAAATGGAGGGAAAGATGGTGACAAATGGTTGGATGTTGTAGGACTAGAGATATGATTGGATTGCCTAGATTTGTTTTCATGTTTCAGTCGAGAAAGTTCCTGTGCTAGTCGTCCTTTGAGATCATTAATGAATGTGCTTTTATTGCATGGTATGGTGCATTGGGATGTAGTAGATGGCAATGTACTAATGGTTGATGGATTAGAATAGGGTACAGTGGCTTGGAATGGATGGATGAATGACGGACTAGGATACAGTGTAGATGCTTGCAATGGATTAGTGGAAGTTTGGTTTCCCTTGTCAAGGTTAGGATAGGTATGACTAATAGATGTTTTTCGTGGATTAATGGCATGGATTGTGTCAAGTGACTCCTGATAGTGAGGGTAGATGGCTAAATGAATAGGACTTATGGATTGTTGGTAGGAAGATGGAATGTTCATTTCACTAAAAGGATTGATAAAGGATGCCTCCATGTCTGTGTTTGAGTTCATGTTATTAGAAACATTGTAGGGGTTATTGCCTTTTCCAAAAGGGTCCATTTCTCTTCTTTTCCTTTGGAGTCTAGTCTCAACCATAAAAGTTTTGCTCAAAGGAGGGGAATGATAATGACAACTAAATTTATGGATGGGAATTATATGACACTATTATTTTGGATTTTCAAAATAAGGAATGCAATTGTCTAAAGGGAATGTCAAATGCAATGGGGATAATGAGGACTAAAATGAGGGGTGTAAGACTAAAGTGTTCCAATGTAGATGCAAGGATCTCTAAGGTGCACTCAATGTCGGTAGACTTTCATAAAGGTTTGCTAACCATTCAAGTTTGGACAATGCCTCAATTTCAATTGTCAAGGGACTATTTGTTGGACTAAGGAAAATGATAAGATGACAAGGTGAGGTTCTAAACTAGACTCATGAGTTGGAAATATCTCACAAAAGGACAAAGACTAAAAAGGTGATTTTGACCAAGTCCAAAGACGATCTAATTGTGAAGGAAAAGGTGTAACCAAGAATGAAAAGTTTACCTATTCTAAAGTCTACAAAATGAGGACTTATGAATTTATCTATGCTGAAAAATGATGGTGAATCGTAAGGTGCAACTAAGAAGTGCAATAGTAAACCTATGGAAAACTAAATTCAAACTAAAATGCAAGGATGGAGGTTATGAGCAATTCTTTTTTTGGTTTTGAATAGTGACTATTTAGGAAATATGTCAGAAAACAAATTGGAAATGTTTGATCTCGGGTTTTTGACAGTGATAGTGATTTTCCAATTGACAGGCAATTGTGTCATTTCAGGTTACAAATGTGTTTCAATTTGTCAAATGTGTCATAGGTTTAACAAATGCGGCATTATAGGTCATAGATGTGGCTCAAGAAAGCAATTGTGGTGTTCAAATATGATTCAGATCAGTTAAATGTGATGTACAGGGTAACAAATGCAACTTAGCAGAGCGATTGTGGCGCAAAGAATCTCAAATGTGGTTCAGAATGGCGAATGTGTTGCACAAAATAGCAAATGCATTGCAAGCTAAATAAAGATATTTTTTTTTGCAATTTTGGAATCTTTTCAAAAGTTTGAGTGAGTGTTTGCAGGTCTATGAAAGGTGTTTATTCATTCAATGTCTCAGAAAACACTTGGAAAACACAATGTTTGAAACCATGCGCAATGAAGACAAGCACAATCCTAGGTTAGGTAAGGACTATATCCACTAGATTCCATGTGGGTTTCCCCAACCACACTTATTCTTAGCAGGTGATCTAGAAGCTTGGCCACATAGGCTCCCCCTTACATTGCACTCACTTCTCAGGTCAATAAAGCTTCAAGCCCCCATAAATCTCCCATGGCAAGCTTTTCACCTCTACTAAGAACTGTGAGAATGTGGGTTCCTTTGCAACGACCATTGCTACACCAATGAATAGAAAGGGTTTTTGGCTACTACACAAAGGTTTTTAGTTCAAGTGGCCACACATGAGGCAAGATTAGCTCCGTTAAGGAGGAATTCTAGCCTGAAGAGGTTACACTCAATAGGGTTTGGGGAATTCATGTGTTTGTGTGACACATCCGCACTCGTAATCTTAAGTTTTTCATTAGGATTCACATTTGTATACCAATCGGGAGTAGCTCGGCTAAAGAGCTTCGTTGTCGATTTGAGTCCCCTTGGGGTGAGTACTTTTTCCCACCAAGGAAGGCCCAATTCCTAGATTCAATAATAGTTTCTCTTGCACCCAAGATCACACAAGTGCGCAAGGGGAGAGGATACTTCTATTTATTGAATCAGGGTTACACAAATTTTGAAAACAAAGTTCATTTTAGAGCCCAAATTGAAATGTGTGGGTGGTTATATAAAATGTCTAAAGGTGTTTCTGATTCTCAATATTGCCAAATGACACGAGAGAAAAGCATATGCACCTAGAAACAAAATGAAAACCACAAGACAATGCAAGAACTTGTAAATTTTAAACCTACTTATGATGTTAAATCAAGCATGAAGTTCTTTTTAAGCCCACTAAGCATTCTGTGTGAAAAAGGCACTCAAGATAAAGAAAAATTGAAGCAAGAGCCCTGCAAAACACGATTAGTAGTTTTGAGTCACCAATCTTTGACAAACGTAAGTTGAGGTTTTAATTTTCAAATCGTGGATACTTGAACCTGCAAAAAGGCTCAAAGATTAGTCCTAAAAAATCAAAATTAAACTAGAAATGAAAAATAGCATTAGTCTAGCTAATGAAAATTAATATACAAAAATTAATCTAAAAAAAATCTAATTAATCTAAGTTAAATAATATCTAAAATCTATATCTAAATTAAAAAGAATTGAAGCTAGACTAAAATAAAAAAAATTGAATGTAAAAATTTAAAAGAAATTTAAATCTAATTATTCTAAACTCTAAAGTCTAAGAAAAAATCTAAAATTTTAAGTAAGAATTAAAACCTAAAATCTAATTAAAAATCAAATAAAGATCAAAATCTAATTAAAACTCCAAATTAAATTAAAGTCTAATTAAAAAGCTAAATGTAATGACAAATCTAATTAAAAAAATCTAACTAAAAAAATTTAAATCCAATTAAAGTCTAATTAGAAATTTAATTACAATCTATCTAAGTTAAAAAAAAAAAACTAATTACAAATTTAAATCTGAAATAAAAATATAATTTAATTTAAAACTAAAAAAGAAACTAATTGAAATCTAAAAGACCTCTTAAAACTAAAAACTAAAAACTAAAAAAACTACAACTAACATTAAATTAAATGAAAACTAAAACTAAAAATTAAAATGGAAGTCTAACATGAGGAATTAAACTAAAAAAGAAAATTGGACATTGATCAATATTTCATTGCCATATTTATGTCAAGTTTTCTTGGTAGCCAAGTTTATGAGATATAAAAGAACCATCAACTGTTTCAACGCTTCAAAAGCCAAAAATGTGAAGCAGAATTAAGGCATGCAGGCTATGGGTTCCATCAACTTTCGATGCTGCCTTTTATGAGAAGAAGATAGAGTTGCCAGTTGAATACTGTAATCATTAATGCCAAGGGAAGCAGACGTAGTGGATTGCATGATGGTATTCAAGAATGTGGTTATGTGTTTCTCATACTTACTATCTAATGGAATGGGGTACACCCAGTCCCAATGTTGTGGCAGCATGAGGTAGTGTAGTTGAATGGCTAAAACCTTCCCTGCCAAGTGACGAATATGCTCCTATCTCAGAGCTCAAGTGTAACCTCAAAGTGAGTGATGCTACTGTTAGTAAACTTCTTGGAAAATGTAATGTTGCCCTTAGATATATCAGGCACAATGGGTATCATAGAGAAGCTGAAATGGCACGAACACGAAAGAATAAAGCTACGAAATACCAAAAGATAGCCAAGTTGAGGACACAATGGTTAGAGCCACCTAAGGGTGCTAATGGAGCTGGTGATGTTCTTAAGTCTCAAAATATGGCCATGGTCTTACTATGCTTACCGGGACACACTCGGAAGCAGCAGCATATGAGTTCACAACACTTACTTGTATTCCTAGTGTCATACATTACAATGATGCCAATATACAACTTCACAATCGTCTTGGAATCATGGAAGGTGCTTCTAAAAGAAAAGGACGTGGTCAACAGGTGATTGTTGTTGCCAAGTCTTCAGATCAGATGTTAATGGTTTGAGATGCTTCTAAAAGTGAGGGTCATCGACAAATTTTAAGAAGAGAATTAGAAGCACTAGGGTTGCATTTTAAACAAGAGACTACCTCAAGCTTCTATAAATTAAGATGCCTATGCATTGGATGCATGCAAGCGTGGGAGCATAAACAGGGCACTAGCATCCTACATGCTTGCACTAAATTAAGAGCTTTGGAATAGGTTAAAGGCATCCATAATCAGCACTGAGGAAATGGATTATGAACTAATCTTAATTAGAGAATGACCCGATGCTGATTTTGGAGGATTCAAGAATCGTTCAATGAAAGCGCCATCAAATAATACACCACACACAGCCAAAGATAGTATTCATAATTTAATAATAACTATATCTTCATCAAACATGTGTTACCAGGAAAATGAAATCAGAAAGTGAAATGACAACTACCGAAACAAACAGAGAATTAAATGGCCACCAACGGAAATAGACGTCTCAACATATGCATCCCCAAAAACAAAGAGTCAAGTTCACCAAATGTAACTAGGAAAAAGTTTTTCAAGTTAGATTGCAAGTAGCATAAAACTAAATATCCAATCAACACTAGAGCACAATGAAAACAAGAAGCATAAGAATAGTGAAACAACATCACCTAGTCTTCAAGCCTCCATTGATTAACCTCCATTGGCCTTCTCCATCTTGCTGCCAATTGTATAATTGCCCTCAGATTTGAAGTGCAACTATAACCTATGCCAAAGACAAGCAAAATATTGAAGTAATGTGGTTGCTCAAATACTCAAAAGCTCTCAAGCATGTTGAAAATAACTTTTGTGTGTCTGTCAATGAGACTCTATGTCCAAAATGACTTGAGAGAGGGACTTTTAAAGAATTCTAAATTGAGAATGGATGGCCAGGATTAAAATTTGGTGAAGCCCTAAGATCAAAGGCCAAGAATCAATGTGATAAGGAGCATTAGGGTGAGGGCAACATTAGGTCAAAGTTCGGGCAAGCTTTGAAATGAAGGGTTGAGATTTAATTGAAAGCAATTAAATTAATGGTGGAGAAAAAGAGGTAGTTGGAATGGGTATGTGCAGGATCATGGTGGGCCAAAAAGTGGCAATGAGGAAAAAAACACGTCTTTCATCAACCCAAAAATGCAAAAATAACGTGTTGACATTTTTTAGGCTTGGGTGTCAGTACACACCACCAAAGGAAACACCAAACCTAGTTTTCCATATCGGATATCCGATTCAAATCGGATATCAGATTTGTAAAAGTATATATATACAAATTCTATGGCTATTTTAAAATCATTCGACAGTCAACAACCCACGAGCGCACAGTGAGGAGGTTCTTCGCGTAACGGATATCCGATTTCACCAATATCCGATTTGAAAAGGTAAGATTTTAGATTTTTATTTGCTTTGATTCAATTTTGAATTAGATTTGCATAATTTCAATCAGTTTTTGGTGGATTTTTTTTCAAAATAGGGTTTTTGATTGAATTTTTATGAAAATTTTGAGTTTAGAATGGATTTTGATTAAAAATGAATGTTTTTTTATGGATTTTGATTAAAAATGAATGTTTTTATGGATTTTATTTAAAAATAGAGTTGTTTATGTATTTGTATTAAAAATTAGAGAATTTTATAGATTTTTGTTAAAAAGTAGGGTTTTTTTTGTTTTTTTTAAAAACTAAGGTATTTTTACAATATTTTCATTTATACTGTCTAATTTCAATTAGATTAATTATTTTTTAACTTTAATCAGGCATTATGGCTGCTGAAAATGAAAATGCACAAATTCCAAATGATCCACCAGTTGAGAATGAAAATGCACAAATACCAAACGCTCCACCACCTCTGTAGCCATCAATTGAAGAATTAATTGGTGAAAAATTGTAGCAATTAAATGGCATTTTTGAAGTTTATAAGAGAATCCCTCGATTATTCAAGATGTCAAACACATTGAAGGAGATAATAAAAAATATAGAAACCCTCTCCACCCAACATAATTCCTTTCATTCGTGGTGAGAAGACATGAGGGAATATTATGCATGTGGATTATCTTATGATGATGTTAAAGATCTCGGAATAACCAAAGCCCAAATAGCCTCTTTATTTGTTAACCCTCTCACTGGTTTTCCAGTTAATGTTAATAAACCAAAACTTTCTATAAAATGGTGCACGCATAGGGACATTGTAGATAACTTTTGGGATCGTTGGTGCATGGTTTTTGATAAACCACCGAACAACAATTGTGATATATCATTTTACTTTATTAAAAAATTATATGTTGAGTTTGTGTTAGGGCATCATGTCAATTACTTTTACATTAAACCCTTCCAGGGCATTGGTGGAGGTATGCCCCAGGATAGACCAGGGGTAGTTAGAGTAGTCTCGCGCCCATATGTTCCCCCTCCTCCCCTTCCTCTGCCACCTCCAGTATATCATCCAGATATTATGTAGGATGCAGCCACACAAACTATCCAGGCTATTCACTCCTTGAGTGGCCTTTTGGTTTCGCATGCTTCTACAGTAGCTCAGCCACATTCTGGTGATGTTGGTGATGGTTCGAGTGTTGTTGTGGCATCCTCGTCAGGTCCACATATTTGTGTGCCACATACTTGCTCCATGTGCTGCCAGATATGCTTGGGTCCTCTTGGACAGCCCGCAAAGCATCCCTTGGACACTTCTAATTATGACCTCCATAATGTGGACATTATAGATCAAACTCAGGGGAGTGGAGTGCACCCTACAAAGTCCTCTCCTGCTAGAGAGGGGAACATTGGAATACTGACATAGGTAATATTTAAGTTGTAAATTCATAACTTGCATTTGTTTTTAAATGAATATTAATAAGAGATAGTATAATGTACTAATATTTATTTACATGGTCTATTTAACAGTTGATGCCTGAGGAGGAGCTCGTACAGGTCACTGATACCACCCTTAGGGCCATTTCATTTGGCCTCGACACACACACAGTATATATTTTCGCACTCACTCGTTTACATTTTTTTATTAAATACTTGCTTGTCATTTGAATTGTCATAAATGAAATTATATAATAACTTATATGTTTATCTCATTTTCCTCTTGTAGGAAATACCTAGTGCGAGCGAGGTGCAACCTTGTCCAGATTATGAAAGTGCAATGTTAGACAAGGGGAAGGTAATTGAACTCAAATTCAATTGAATTAATATTTTTAAGATCGATTATACATATATCAATATAGATTGGTAGTTTCATATGCACTTGTCATTTTTATTTACAGGTAGTTGTGAGCTATGCATCATTGTTCACAAGTGCCACAATGCCTGAAGGAGTACGTATTGGAACACTTGAAGCAGTAGGTGTTGAAAGACCTCAAGGAGGAGGTGTCAAAACACCTATAGGAGATAAAGAAAAAGATCAGCCTAAAGAGGTATGTGTTTTTTTTATTTTTTGTTTGGTATTTATATGTTTCTATTACCGACAATTGTATGCTAACTTGGATCAATTTTATGTTTTTGTTCACATATATAGATTGACATTACAAAATTTGGTTTGGTTGGTTTTTTGAGAGGGGCATATTCTAGGACTCCTGACCCTTTGAAGAGACGAATATTTTAGGTAATCAAGATTACAATTTTAGAGTTCAATTATAATTCAATGTATATTGATTTTGATGTTAATTATTCAATTTTAAATCATATAGTATAACTAATCTCAATTGTGGTTTGAATTTTTCTTGTGCAGCTACTTTCAGAGCCAACGAGTGTTGCAAAGAGGCTCCATTTTGATGAACCACCAGTAGTTTAGGATGAGATAGACATTTTGGCATGTAAATTTTGAATAGACATCGAGATGGCATATGCCACATTTTGTAAAACTTTGTTTGAGTTGGCATTGATGTCATTTTTGTATATGGAGATACACTCAAGATTATTGAATAATTTGATATATAGAAGTTGACAATCGAAATTTAATTTCTTCCTCATGTGCATGATTAAACTCTTTGAAAATTTAATCAAGTGAGCAATGGTTAAATATCAATGTACAATAGCATAAAAAGAATGGTCATATTATGTAGTTTATATTCATATTGCTGATTACATTGCATTGCACATCTTTCAAAATCAAATAATTAATTCACATTGCATAAGTAACAACTAGATGCTAATAGATGAAAAAAATTCAATAACAATATAGTTTTTACAAAGTCAACCTAAGCAGTTATGCAATTACTTCACATTACATAACTAATAACTAGGAGCAGCTATCAATTGCATTAGCTTGTCATGGAATTCTAAGAGACAACATTTCTTTGAGGAAACTTGGCATAATCGGTAGCTTGATATGGAATTCTACAACCGATTAATCATAACCGATTAGATAGCTCATAACATATATATAGAAGGAAGCAATCCTGACCCATCTCTAACAATACTGTGGGTTCCATCAACTTTCGGTGCAACATTAATATAATCAACTTTCAGTGCTGGCTTTTATGAGAAGAAGATAGAGTTTCTAGTTGAATACTGTAATCATTAATGCCAAGGGAAGAAGACACAGTGGATTGCATGATGGTATTCAAGAATGTGGTTCTGTGTTTTTCATACTTACTATCTAATGGAATGGGGTACCCCCTATCCCAGTGTTGTGGCAGCATGAGGTAGCACAGTTGAATGGCTAAAACCTTCCCTGCCAAGCAACAAATATGCTCCTATCTCAAAGCTCAAGTGTAACCTCAAAGTGATTGACGCTACTGTTAGCAAACTTCCTGGAAAATGTAATGTTGCCCTTAGATATATCAAGCACAATGGGTATCATAGAGAAGTTGAAATGGCACGAACACAAAAGAATAAAGCTATGAAATACCAAAAGATAGCTAAGTTGAGGACACAATGGTTAGAGCCACCTAAGGGTGCTAATGAAGCTGGTGATGTTCTTAAGTCTCAAAATATGGCCATGGTCTTACTATGCTTACTGGAACACACTCGGCAGTAGCAACATATGAGTTCACAACACTTGTATTCCTAGTGTCATACATTACAATGATGCCAAGATACAACTTCGCAATCATCTTGGGATCATTGAAGGTGCTTCTGAAAGAAAAGGATGTGGTCGACAAGTGATTGTTGTTGCCAAGTCTTCAGATCGGGTGTTAATGGTTTGGGATGCTTCTAAAAGTGAGGGTCATCGACAAATTTTAAGAAGAGAATTAGAAGCACTAGGGTTGCATTTTAAACAAGAGACTACCTCAGGCTTCTATAAATTAAGATGCATGTGCATTGGACGCATGCAAGCGTGGGAGCATAAACAAGGCACTGTCATCCTACATGCTTGCGCTAAATTAAGAGCTTTGGAATCGGTTAAAGGAATCCATAATCAACACTAAGGAAATAGATTATGAACTGATCTTAATCAGAGAATGACCTAATGTTGATTTTGGAGGATTCAAGAATTGTTCAATGAAAGCACCCTCAAATAATACACCACACACAACCAAATATAGTATTCATAATTTAAGAATAACTATATCTTCATCAAACACGTGTTACCAGGAAATTGAAATCAAAAAGTGAAATGACCACTAACGAAACGAACAGAGAATTAAATGGCCACCAACGGAAATAGACGTCTCAGCATATGCATCCCCAAAAACAAAGAGTCAAGTTCACCAAATGTAACTAGCAAAAAGTTTTTCAAGTTAGATTGCAAGTAGCATAAAACTAAATCCCTAATCAACAATAGAGCACAATGAAAACAAGAAGCATAAGAATAGTGAAACAACATCACCTAAGCTTCAAGCCTCCATTGATTGACCTCCATTGGCCTTCTCCATCTTGCTACCAATTGTATAATTGTCCTCAAATTGGAATTGCAACTATAATCTATGCCAAAGACAAGCAAAATATTGAAGTAATGTGGTTGCTCAAGTACTCAAAAGCTCTCAAGCATGTTGAAAATAACTTGTGTGTGTCTTTCAATGACTCTTTGTGTCCAAAATGACTTGAGAGAGGGCCTTTTAAAGAATTCCAAATTGAGAATGGATGGCCAGGATTAAAAGTTGGTGAAGCCCTAAGATCAAAGGCCAAGAATCAATATGGCAAGGAGGATTAGGGTTAGGGAAACATTAGGTCAAAGTTAGGGCAAGCTTTGAAATGAAGGGTTGATATTTAATTGAAAGCAATTAAATCAATGGTGGAGAAAAAGAGGTAGTTGGAATAATGGAAATTATTTAATTTATGGAGGAAAGTTGACTTTTGGGAGATAATGGTTTAATTCATAAATAGAAATAAGACAGAAGGCAATAAATAATTATTTTAATTATTTATTTGGTGGGATGGAAAGTGGGTTAAATAAATTAGTTTATTTAATTGAAGGATAAATTGTAATGTTATGGAGGAAATAAAGATTGATTAGTGACATATTTAAATAAATGTAATCTATTTATTTAAATAATCATGGAGAAATAATTAGGAATTATTACATTAGGACATGATTAAATAATTGAATTATGTGAGGACGTTTGACATAGGAAAAATGCAGCTCGAGGGCCTAGGTCATTTTTATGTGTCTACAATATCAAAATCCCAAAAATATGTCAAAATTCAATCAAAAAGTCAAAAATAGAGTCTTGTCAAACTATGGGTCTCTAAGCTCTGAACGTAGGCAAGGTTGATCTTCAATCATCCCCCAAGATACTTAGGTTAGTCCTTTAGGATTCTGTCACAATAAACTGGCAATCCGTTTGTTCATTTCTTATCAATAAACAAGTTTGTGTCAGTCAAACTACATGGTCTCTACGTGTATAACATAGGCAAGGCTAATCTTTAATCAGCCCCCAAGGCCCCTAGGATAGGTCCTTAGGTTAGGTTCTTGGTCAAAATCTCAAAAAACACCAAAAACACTAGAAAATTTGAAAATCAAAAACATTTGTAAAATATTGAAAACCCAAAAACAACCTCAAAACATTTCAAAAAGTTCAAAAACATCCAAATATTTGAAACAATCCATCTGTCCCATCTCGCTTTTAATCTAAAATAAACATGCACTCATAATAAATCACCATCATCCCCAACCTTTGGTAAAATAGTCAGAAACAAGTCTAGCAAATTAAAAGTGAAAATTGAAGTGTCAAGGTCTCAAGTCTAGGTCAGTAAGTAAACAAGTTGGTCAACTCTTCATAGCAAATAGCCCATCATTGAGTCAATCTCATCATCATCTGCTAACATCATGTCCTAGGATGCATCCTTCCTACAATGGACATCAACATCAGGCATCACCGTAGTTTAGTTGTGGCTAGCGATATGAAGAACATTAGCTTGTTTGTTTATTTATTCTCTATCTTGTTTATTTATCTTATTGTGCTCATTCCAATGACCTCTTGATGATGTCTAAACAAAAATTATTTAGAGAGAAAGGAATGGGGCAACGATCATTATCTTTTTGTCTGTTGCGCTTGTTAGATATTCTTGTAATATAACCTCGGTCATCCATGCTTTGTTTGGTTTGTAGGGAGGGTGTTTTAGGTGTCTTGTTGACCACATAGGAAGGCTTTCCTTTCTATGTTTTGGTTTGAGATGTTTGGAATATCTGAACTACAACCTAAATAGGGTTTCGTATGTCAGGTGTGAACAGGAGTACTCCTATCTGATTGTCGAGTCAAAGTCCATCTCACTAGGTACAATGCCATCATGGTTGTCTATACCTTGATGCATCATATTTATGTGTGTTATCAAACATAGGGTAAGTAAGCTCTTTTAAAATCCCAATTCTTGATAAGCGAAACATCATCCATCTCTCATCATCATCATCTCTAATAAAGTCTTGTCAAATCATGGACTTGTTGGATCCTCTCTTTCACCATCTCATTTCTTCTTATTCTTCTATCTTTACTAACATTTCGATCCAAATTTGTGCGATATCTCAAAATATACATGAGGGTACCCATGGCCGATGACTATCTATACATCATCAAAATTGTCTACATTAAATATTTGATCTTTCTAAAGAATTATCTTTTGTCCTCTAATCAATAGAACCACTCCCCTCGCATTTTATCACAATCTCAATCAGAAAATTAACATTTTCGCTCGATCTCTTGAGGGGGCAGTATACCAGTGTAATTCTTCTTTCCACTGGGGCAACAATGGGGCATTCAAAAAAATAAAATAAAAATTAGACTTTTGATCTCAGGAAGGTTATTCTTTGAACCAATGCAGCAGGTACATTGCCTCAAAGAGGCGAAAAATGTAGACACAAAAAATTATCCCGATTGATATTGCATACTCGATTTTGATTTACTAACACCAGTTCTTCTTTAATCATCCTCTTTACTAATTATTTAATCTTTATTTGATTAAATTCATCCAAATTCCTCTTTTAATTAAATAAATCAATCTTTATTTAATTAAATCCTAATGTCCTCTTTTAATTAAATAAATTAACTTTATTTGATTAAATCATCATTTTCCCTCTTTAATTAAATAAATCATCTTTATTTAATTAAATCCTAAAGTCATCCCTCTTTAATTAAATAAATCAATTTTATTTAATTATCTCCTAATGTTCTTCATTTTAATTGAATAAATCAAAATTTATTTAATTAAATTACTAATGTTCATTTTTCCTCTCATTCGATTTAAATAAATCTAAAAATCTAAATCAAATTTCATGTCAACTAATTCTATCTAAAAGTTAATTAATCACAAATCAATTAACTCATAATCCTCAAATCCTCTAGTTTTTGCAACTTGCACAATAAATCAATTTATTTGATTTATAAATTCTTTTATTTTCATTCAAAAAGGGGGAATATCCTTGGAATATTCCATCAATTTGAAATCTTCCTCCCAAAAGGACTTGTCCATCCAACAAGGTATTAAAAGCCTCTTACATGTCCTTTTTTTCTTGAGCCAAATGGCATTAACTCTTCTTTCATCTCCCTCCAACATTTCATTTCATCAATTTCAAATTCCACTTAATAGCATTTATCATGCAAATTGATCAAAATGTACTCCACCTCTATTCAATAATATGTTGACAAGTGGCACAATGTCATTGGCTCATGATTAATCCCACATTCTTCCTATTTCCTATTTCTCCATCATTATTTTCTATAAATAGAGGATCTCTCTATTGATTTTGGATCCACAACTTTGTGCAAGATTACTATCTTTATATTTTAGAGCAAAGTTCATCCATTTCATCCACCATTTTCATAGTTTTCATTAATCTTAGCTAGGTTATTGCAAATTTCATCAAAGATCACATTGTTCATCATCATAGATCGTCAAAGCTTGCAAGGAATTGGGAAAGGGCTTCTTTCCACATCAAAGAAGCACCAATTCCCCCACAAGATGCTGGATTTGAGCTTTTGAATAGGATTTAGATTGCTTTTACTTGATTTCTTTGTGTTATTTCTTGTTCATTATGCTTCAAATGAATCTTATGGGGAATGTTGATTTAGATTTGGGTATTTGACTAACATTGTGTTGTTTGCTCATGTTTGTGCAGGTCTAGATTCACCATTCACACTCACAACCACCAACTAGTGTTGATCTAAAATTTATTTTATAAAATTTAGAAGACTTAAAACGTATGGGTTTGCCCTTTTTATATTTCATCCAGACCACAACCGTTCACTTTAAATATGGTTTTACCATGTTATTATTCTCATAGATACCTTCATGGTTCAAAAAAATCATATTTTCATATAATGATATTGGTTTATTTGTGGAGAGATGGAAATAATGATGTCTTTAGTCACTATCCTATATATGTTTCTTTCACTATAGTTAAAAAAGAATATGTTATTAATAGTGTTAAAAAAGCATATAAGTTCCTACTAGATATTAGTCACCTCTTAACCCTCATTGAATAATCAATAAATACCTCATGTGTGATAATATGTGTGCCTCTCAACTCTTTCACCATGGTTCACCAATTTGTGGTTGTGACTTTGCTAAGAAAGGATACATGTATCACTCCACGATATTTTCAATGCTTCCCCTACCATTTTGGTAGCCATTATTGTAGAATGATTCTAAGGGATGGGTCCATCCTCACTAGAAAGAGAATCTCCCCTATCTACAATTGTTCATCTCGTAGGTTCAAACACAAGAAGATGTAATACAAAATAAAATTGAAGATATTCAATTCAATAGGGAGCCTTTATCTAATTACACTAATTTAGTTGGGGGTGGTTTAGAATGAAAACTAGATGATCTACCTTTGTATTCTTTGGATCTTTTTTTTCTTTTAATTAGATATGTTGGTTTTCTTACAACATGAATTTAGACTTTTATTATTATTTTAATATCCAAGTTTAGTTAAACATTTTGTGTAGTTAAGCCTTTTTTTCTTATTTACTAAATATGGCTACTATAGCTTTCATGGTGTAATCTATTTCTTTCTTTTTATATGATCTTTATGTAAATTAATAACTATGTGTAGGAAATAAATAACCCTACAAATATAATTTGGTTTAATTAACGATAAAATAATCAATTTAATAGATGGATAGATAGATAAGATTTGATGTAATGTGGAATTTGATTGTTGTGGCACAATTCGAAAGAGAACACAATTTAAAATTAGATGTATAATTACAAGCCCAGAACAACTAATACTTAAAAATTTGAAGACATGGGATAGGATTGTTCCTATAATTTGGGCTACTTGTCAAAATTATTTCTTGACAACACTGTTTGATCTTTACCAAAAACATGAATTTAGTACCTACAAAATAATAGGATGTGCATTTTTGTGTACGGAAACCTAGGTCATTCTAAGAAACAACTTTGGGAGCCTACTATATGAGTGTTCAAGTTGAGCTTTGATAATGAATGTTAATAGTCAATTGGAGATTATTGTTGATGTTTGATGCTAGTAGATAAGTGCAAATATCTAATTTCTATGAGAGGAGAATTATTCTTATTTTCTTTCAATATTTAGTGGTCTACACTTTATTATTTATTCTTTTTTCAAAGTGTCCAAGGATGTTTTCAAATGCACAACTTAAATTTTTGGTGCTCATGCCGGGTGCTCATGCCTGGTGCTCATGCTAACATGTAATGGTCAAATCCAAGGTTGCTAGCCTTGAAAAGTAGGAATTTAAATTTTAGAGATGTGATCACACTTGCAATCCAATTTGGAGGACATATTCATGGGTGCAATTTTATGTAGAAGCAAAAACCTACTAAGAATTAAGTCAAATAAATTTTAAACTTAAAGATATTATATATTAAAATACAAAAATTAAAAAAAATAAAATCATAAAAAATAAATTATTAATTATTAAAAAAACACATAAAATAACATAAAACAGGATTAAAAAGACATAAACTAAGTTAAAAAACATAGAGGTGATCGCCTCTAAGAAAAACACTATTTGAATTAAAACTAGCAATTGCACCTTGGTGTGCAATGGGTATGCCGAAGAGGTGTGGAAGGTCAATTAGGTAAAAATTTGGTCTATTTTGTGCAAACATTTTGCAGTACGTGAGGTAAATTGGTAGTCCATTTAGCAAATGATGTTTGTGCAACAAAGGTCTCAATGGAGAACTGATAGGTTCAAATCCGCTATGCATCCTTTTTAAGGGATCCAAACATGATCGAAACAAGACCTGTAAATGAGGAAGATAAGTAGGCTCCATTACCATCAGAGTCAGGTTATGTTTGGGGGAAGAGCGGGAGAGAGAGGGGGAGGGAGAGGGTGGTTATGGAGATAGAGGAAAAAATAGAGTGAGACTTAAAGAACAAAGATGACTTCAGAAAGAGAGGGATACATAAAGAGGGAAGAGGGAGAGTACATGAATACATCTTCAATCACATGAGTTACCCTTATTGCCTTACACCTACAATTGATCATTATGCTTGCATGGTTGACCTTCTTGCCTAGGGTGACTATCTTGAAGACAATATAATTGTATGGTTGTATTGATATAGAACACAAGCAAAGCTTATATGTCAGGATATGTTTGAGAGTGCTCAAAATGTCAAACTAATTGTGCAAAATCAAGGCATTAGGATTACAATTGGTTCAAATGGAAACCTATAACCCAAATAGAGTTACATTTTGCACTAAGCATATCAAAAAGGCCTCAAAATCAAGTTAAGAAGGTTCAATTATCTCAAATCTGCACAATTTGAGAAAAATGATATGTTGAAGTTGTTTAAACTGCCCTACCTTTTAGCCCTACAATAAAATGGATGTGCAAATGACAAAGGTGTCATTCAAATATGTTCATTTTCCTATTTTTTAAGAAATGTTTCTCTTGGTCTTGATCTTTTTATAGTGAAGCTCTGAGGAAACAACCACCTATTATTTCAATGCAAGGCTAGTGTTTGAGAGTTAAAAAACAGTTTCACACAAAAACTAAAAATGTCAAAACAAAGAGACTTAATTGGTTGAAAAAAGATGGAATCCCTATCATGATAGAGATACCTTGCTTTAACAATAAAATCAACTGCATTGTGTGAGAAGGTACTAAATGCAAGTTGCCATTAACCTCAGTGAGGTGTCAATGGAGAGTTGATAGGTTCAAATCAACTATGCATCCTTTTTTAGGGATCCAAACATGATTGAAACAAGACCTCTAAATGAGGAAGATAAGTAGGCTCCATTACCAGTAGGGTCATGTTATGTTTGGGGGAAGAGCGAGAGAGAGAGAGAGAGAGAGAGAGAGAGAGAGAGAGAGAGAGAGAGAGAGAGAGAGAGAGAGAGGGTGGTTATGGAGAGGAAAAAATAGAGTGAGACTTAAAGAACAAAGAGATGACTTCAGAAAGAGAGGGATATATAAAGAGGGAAGAGGGAGAGTACATGAATACATACTTCAATCACATGAGTTACCCTTATTGCATTACAACTACAATTGATCATTATGCTTGCATGGTTGACCTTCTTGCCTAGGGTGACTATCTTGAAGACACTATAATTGTATGGTTGTATTAATATAGAACACAAGCAAAGCTTATATGTCAGGATATGTTTGAGAGTGCTCAAAATATCAAACTAATTGTGCAAAATCAAGGCATTAGGATTACAATTAGTTCAAACATAAACCTATAACCCAGACAAAGTTACATTGTGCACTAAGCATATCAAAAAGGCCTCAAAATCAAGTTAAAAAGGGTTCAATTATTTATAATCTGCACAATCTAAGAAAAATGATATGTTGAAGTTGTTTAAAGTGCCCCACCTTTTAGCCCTACAATAAAATGGATGTGCAAATGACAAAGGTGTCATTCAGATATGTTCATTTTCCTATTTTTTAAGAAATGTTTCTCTTGGTCTTGATCTTTTTATAGTGAAGCTATGAGGAAACAAACACCTATTATTTCAATGCAAGGCTAGTGTTTGAGAGATAAAAAAACAGCTTCACACAAAAACTAAAAATGATAAAACAAAGAGACTTAATTGGCCAAAAAAAGATGGAATCCCTATCATGATAGAGATACCTTGCTTTAACAATGAAATCAACCTCATTGTGTGAGAAGGTACTGAATGCAAGTTGCCATTAACCTCAGTGAGAAATTAACAGATCCAGGTACATTTGAGAGTTGGCTTGTACCTAATCTTATCGTAGTTGTGGAAAGATTTGGAAAGTAGATTGTGGACTTATTGCAACTCTGTCAAGATTTGAGTTTGAGGCTCAAATAGTATGTGAATTCAACTTATATAGATAACCATAAAAAGGTTGGAAGTAGACATCTCGAGAAACTATTTTCCAGAAGATCTGATTAACTGGGAACATTTTATTATTTATCTGACTGGGGTATGTATGTAAGGAACAGGTTCTCAGTGCAAAAATTCAACTAATGTGATGTTGCTTTCAGATTATGGTAATAATTCTGCATACATAGGTCAGTCCAACATGTGAAGGGTTTGTATAGGTAACTCCCATTGTCAATAACCTACAAATTCTAACATTGTTCCATGACATCCGGTCTGAAGAACCATGGAACTGAAACCCGTTCTTTGAATTCTTGATTTTGATACTATTGAACTTATAATGTTACCAAGGATTGGGTTGTTCCTTGTGTGATCACCAAGAACCCTCATGTTAGGGAAATTCAGAATAATTAGGAGCACCTACTATGAGTGAATAGTGTGTAATTTTCCAATGGAGAATTATTCTACAATTGAGCTCAACTTAGCTATTCTAGCTATTTATTGTATTGGAACATTTTAACAAAAATTGCTAATATTTTAGATATACAATTAAGAAATCGCAAAAACAAAATTAAAAATATCTATTACTTTTCAAGGCATATCTAATTAAGAAATTGCAAAAACAAAATTAAAAATATCTGTTACTTTTCAAGGAAATAACTAAATGATCTCTGCTCTAAAGTCTAAACACAATCGATTCCAAAGACCAAACATTCAACATTCAAATACATTCTCAATAAGTGATTCAATGCATCTAGCAATGTGTAACACTAAAAAATCAAATGCACTCTCAGTAAGGGATTTATAATGCATCTAACCATGTGTATAACACAAAAATAGAATATATATATACAAAGAGAGAGAGAGAGAGAGAGCTATTCTGGTAGACAACTATCCATTCTCTATCTGAAATGTTGATGAAAAAAATGTCTGCAGTTTAAGCCAAAAATCTGCAAGCTCTAGATACCAATGCCCTGACCAAATAATAGATATAAATATAATATACCAATGCCCTGGCCAAATATTACTAAAATAACTCTTAAAAAAATATAAATATTACATGCTTAGTTGATAAGACTATAAATATTTGTTTATATATATCAACCATTTGACCTTTAAATGATATTATTCTAAAACATTCTATATATCTGTAACATGCCCTTTAATGTGCCCTGAGTCTAAACCTTGTCTTTTAGTTGATTGCTAAATTGAGACAAATAACTCGACCATATTACTTTACAGAAACATTGAATCCACAGGAAAAGCAAACACTGACAGTGTTCCAGTGAGCTATGATCCAAAAAGGATATTTTTTATTCCTCCATTTGGTTAGTATTAAACATATCAGATAGGTTAACAGATGAAATGCAGGGCCACCTCTTCTTACATCAATGTGGCAACTGCAACACTAAGAAAAAATGTTTTATGTATGGAGATAAATTGTAGGAAGAAAAAGTGCTTGAGGACATTATTGAATCAGTTTGGTTTCTGTGTTGCTGTAAGAAAACAGATGCTGGTATTTTCCACTTTAATAAAATAGGGGAAGATTGGATGCATCCAGACTGAATTGTCATCTGTGAACTCTAGAGATCCTCTAGCTACTGACAACTCTACAAGCTTTCTGCAAGCAACAAGGGGGCCTCCTACAGGCAAACTGGAATTCTCTACTAATAACTCTTTTGTTTCCAGATGCTCAGAAGGTTCCACACTTGGCTTCACCCCAATATAGAAAGGCCTGGCAAGATCTACTGCCTCTTGATTGGTGACCTGAAAGAATATAAAAAAGTAATGTGAGCTAATTGTTGCTATGACAGTGAAATTTATAAGGTCTCTACCAAAATCCCTAGGAAAATGTGTTATTCGAGTGCTGGAAAACATTACCTTATCCCATAGGCCATCTAATGACATATTTAAAAACTCACAATCAGATTATACGTCAATCTTTTTGGTGTCTGGTTCAACCAAAATATAATCTTTCATGTGTAAATCGCCTATTCCCCAGATATAGCTAATACTCCTTGGACTCACCGAACTCCATGGCCGCAATCAACAAATCCTCTCTGCAATAGGAATTAACGTTAGAGAAGATTGGTCATAGCAATGATTCAAACTCACCAAAAAAAAGATATTTTGCAAAAAACAACACAATGCTCATTTGCTTACCAAATTTTCTATCCGTTCTCGTTCATCCTCCCTTGTAGCTCAATGATCACAATAAGAGCTTCAGCATGGCCATCTCTACTAATTACAGCTCGGCAGTTCCCAACATTGGAGACTACCATATTGCTATCTTTGATAAGAATAGTAACACACAATGTACCCCTGCTAACACCCTGGAAATTGAATTTTTTTAAAGAGTGTAAGCTTGAGAAGTTGTTTGGTTCAAAAAAAATTCATAACCCTAACCAAATTTTGGAAAAAAAAACTTACACTAACACTAACACTAACATCTCCAACAAGGACACACTATAAAAAACTTAAGAGAAAGCTACTCTGCAACCCTTGCAATTTTATGTTTAATAGGCCTATCAGATTTATATCTATATAAGTTAATCATAGTTGAGGTAAAAGCACCCACAATTGAGAATGTGTAAACATAATTTGAAATTTCTACAATGCAAGAATGAAGTTCAGACTTGCAACAATGTTATGCATAATGTTCAATGTATGATACAGGCTCTAGAACTCAAGGAGAAACCTAAGCTACATACCAGAAAAAAATCAATATATAAGCAAATCTTTTTCGCTGATAAGAAAAACACAATAACACCAGCAACTGTTTACATGGGGACCTAGGTCCCACGTAACCAAGATCAATGGTTGTTTACAGCCAACAGATGACAAATCTACATTGGAGGGAGTTGTGAGATTTACAATTACTACCCTCTGTTTTTCAAATTGAAAGTTTGGCTGAAGCTGATTGACCATTTTCAGATCTGAATTTATTTGGACCTAAAGTAGTTGAGCATAATTCTTAAATCTTTGCAGTAGATAGAAATACCAAAGGAGCATAACTAAATGTTGGCTATGGTGAATATACTTCGTGGCTCTTAAAAATTGCCCAACATTCTACGAGAAAATTGTTGTTTGCAAAAATTAGTTTTTAAATGAATTGTTCAAACAACACGTATAAATAGCCTCTATAAAATAGTTAACAAGAAACTACAAATTACTAGTTATTATATATATATTCTACAAGGGTCCAAAATGTTAAATAAAAAGGATTTAGTTTTAAGAGGATTTTTTACCGGTTACATTGATCAACCAGTGGAGGAGGGAGTGCTTAATTTGGAGATCATATTCAAGAGTCTTAATCGTCTACTTAACTAAGTCTTTTTCCAAATATGTTGAGCAGCTCTTGGGAGGATGTCAAGATTTGCTTCTCATGTTCAGAGATTTCTTTTTCTGCCAAATGTCCCAAGTGACAGTGAACACTGAATATGCAGGCCCTTTTATAGAAGTTCTCTCTTATGGGTTTTACGCTGAGAAATTTCAGTACAGGCGAGAATTTCATCTTTCATTTGACCATTTTAAAGTTCCTGAGTTGATATGTTATATCCTCTCTTTGTCATGCTAACATTAACAACATATTTGGTGTCTTGCCGCATGGGCATTTTGAGGCATGCTAATAAAAATTTTGCAAATCTATTATATGGTAACATATCTCTAAAGCATACACAAGGCACGTGAACCATTTGACAGAATGACTAAGAGAAAGCATTGTGAACCGTACTAATTGGATGTTTTCTCTTTACCAAGATGGTACTCGATGCCTGGGTGCATGACAATGGAGCATTGCAAATTTATGGGAATTCGTTTAGTTCAATGGAACTTAGTTTCATAAGTGATTGCCATGTTTGCAATATCCAGAAGATTGTGAATCATGAAGTGGGGAGGAGGACCTTTGAAACCTTGTTTTTGCAGAGCTCTGTAAATTATCCATGGCCTAGAAAGTCCTTCAAATAAGATTTTGATTGTCCACATCAAAATTACATAGTCCAACTCTATTTGAAACCTTTTCAATTTCAAAAGTCCTTCAAACAGAATTCTGATTGTGAACATAAAAGTTACACAGGAAAGACTTCAAAGAGAACTCTAACTGTCAACATCAAAATCACATAGTCAAGCCCTGTTTGTGAAAGTCTTAAAGCATTGAAAAGTGTTTTCACAGAATTTCTGATTTGAAATAAATTTCCTTTTTCCTCTAGTTACAGAGAAGGAAGCATAATATTTCCTATGACATTAATATTAATTGCACCTTGTCCTGGGAACGTCCCAATTGGGTAAAAGATCGCAGAGTAATCCCTCACATACAACCATATCTAGATCTGATATCTATTTTTGTATGATTTAGGTACAACCACGATGCATAATGTGTTTGACTTTGATATCAAGTAAACCTAGTATGGTTATTACCTCTGGCACGATTGGACATATTGTAGGGTGTAGATTCAGTGACCAATATTTTCAGCAACAAAATCAATAGCTTTCCAACCACCATGACCATCAGATACACCAAAAAATGCCTGGAAAAGGATACAAAAGTCATAGGAATTAGCTATTGCAAACCATCTACAGACTGTCATAAGAAAAAAAACCCAAAAAGGAGCTTCAAGAATGCTATCCAGTTTATCCATAGCTATGTAGTCTTATATACCCAATCATTAAAATGAACACCAAGAACAAAAACATGCAATGGGTTGGAAGATCATGCTGCGTCATTTTTTACTTAACAGAGTAATGGATTAATTTCTTAAATTTCTCAATTTGAAAAATCTAAATAGTTAAATTAGCCCTGAACAAGATAAAATGTTAAGCAACTGACCAATCTGTTCTCAGCTGCCAGAAGATTTGTACGTTTATTTCCTAGCCGCTCCCAAAAGATTTCGAGGGTTTTGAGCCCCCATTTGCAGCCTCTGCCACTTCTTCACAGCTTCAAACCCTGATGCACAATACTATATGAATCTAGGGTTTGCAAATTGAAAACCAAGTGAATGCTCCCTCTCATTCTTCCATTCTATAATACGCTGGTTATTTTTAATCTTACCGGTTCAGAAGCAAATCTAGGACTACAAGTGCTTTTTCCTGTGTTGCTAATGGTGTTGAACTCTCTTATCTGCAGAGGACTCTGCACCTAAGGCTTATGGATATGTGCTTGGAACCTCTTCTTTAACGGGGCCGCTGGATCCGAATCTGCTATTGGACCTGCCACTGGTAAATCCGTGGGATCATTTACCGGTTCTGAATCGCTACTGTAGCCATGGAATACTTGACTATTCTCTGTGAGTGACGTATTGCTATCTAATCTGCATTCAAGAATATCTTTGCTCAGCGTGTTGAACAAGACATCTCCACTTTAAACAATCAATGGCTGGCGATGACCACACTGTCAACCAAGCCCTCTCGCTGCATTTCAGCTGTTGAAGGACATACTGAGCTCTTAAAGCTCAAATAGGGACACGCCTTTGGCGTAATTAAAAGATATATATTAATATTTATTATTTATTTATCTATAATAATATAATAATTAAAAAATATATAAAAAACCAAAAACCCATTCACAATAAATAAAATAAATGCTTTACCGAAAAGCTTTTCGCAGCAAGCAGGTGGAACATACCACACTACCATCGCTGCAATTCATAAAAGATATTTTTCTACCATTTTGTACAGGGTAAGGAACAGACAGCGGCTGGACTGAGCAGCAGGAAAAAGCCAAGTGCAGATTTAGTCGTGGCATGGAAAAGGCAATGCTCTGCAAGGTTTGGCAATGAGGGCGGCCACATATACCAAAATGCACACATAACACCTCCATTACATGCCTCTCGTGTGCAAAACTTGTAGCAAACATGTTTTTTCATTACCTCACCATTTGCAAGATCGAGGAAGTTAATAATGTAGCCTGTTATCGACAACAAGAAGAATCAATAGGTATTGCGAATTACGGTTTCCAATCGCAGGAAGTACTGTTTCCGTTTCGATGAATGGGTGAGAAGGCATCAGATGCGTTTCCTTGGGATGATGGTGCTTTTGATAATAAGTACTATTGTTATTCTGATCTGTTAGGGGATGCAGCTTTGAAAAGTGGGGATTCGATCCAGGGTCTCTTGCCTTCTGAATGTGCAGCGTTTGGATATAGCAGGGCGGGCGAAAAAACGGCGAGAACCCTCAAGGAATGGGTCGGTCTGCCGTTCATACTTACCTTAGACTTTGCACAAATTGTGTTTTGCTGTTGAGGATGCAGATGAGAAACCCTACCACACCATAATTTTTTTTAAATGACGCAAAGCAAAACCAGATTTTCTACAGCTGCTGTTTCAATTTATTCAGTCAACGAGATCTTATTTTAAATTAATTACAAAAAAACAACAACAAAAAATTGATCCGTTGCCTGCAAATTCCTAAAAAATGAAACTCATTGAAACCATAACAAGTGACTAACCTCAAGATTCTACACAAATAATGAGCATAATGTACAAAAGAAAAAAAATTATGGAACCATTATATAGAAGAATTTTTTTTAAATCAGATTAACCAAAAGCAATCTTCTTACAGCTGCTACTTCAATCTATTCACAGTAAACGAAAAGTTGATCTGGAAAATATCTTGATAAAAGATTTTGTGAGGCAACTAGATCCGATTTACTTTGGACATCTAACATATCTTTTGCAGGCTTTTAAACAAAAATATTAATTGCGAATCTAACTGCTCAGGATTTCTTTTCAAGCGTGAGAATATGGACGACTAAAAATATAAAGCTTGGTGGGAAAGAAGACTGACAGAAGACTCACGAAACACAAAAAAATAAACGTCTAGGATGACTGTGATCGTCTTCCATGCTTTCTCGTAAAAAGTGTGCTATAGTGGCCACTTTGTATTAAATACAACTTGCTGTAAATTGCAAGTTGCATGAATGTCATGCAATCCACATGCCCCATCGAAGGTAGCTTTTATGCAGACTGTTGTACAGGTTTTACACTGGCAGAGGATAAAATTGCATTAAAAAATGAATTTCAGCTGTGTATAAAAATGAACGGTCAATATTACTTGAATCGACTCCCATCCATTTTGGAACACGCTCAACCATCGATCGACCAATTCAGCTCGCTCATAAATAAATATTATACACAAATTTAGTTTTCGTTTTAAGAAGAAAATTTCACAAAATCAAAAAAATAAGAAACAATGGTGAGACAGAATAATTTAACGTCACTGCAATATACAGTTTACTTCAAAAATAAAATTACAAATAGTGGGCCTGTAAGAAAATACCTTGGAAAGCGACATTCATTTCAACTGCAAAATTTCTTCAACACCAGTGGTAAAATGAATGGAGTGTTAACAGACATTGCCTTAAAATAAAAGGGTTTGCATTGCAATAGGTACCGTGCGGTGAAGTAGCTTGAAACTTGAAGATTCACCCCTTCTTAGTTAAAAGAAATAACCCAACGCCACTGGTAAAAGCAAGAAAGGGTTAGCAACCATTGAGTAATAATGGAAGGGTTTCAATTAAAATAGTGCATGAAGCATAAAAGTAGAAATTACCTTCACCCTTCTGATGTTTCCTTGCTCTCCTCCTGTCATAACCGCCATTGCCATTTCATTCAAAAGAAGGTTGCTTGAAAAAGCAATGGAAATTGCCAAATAGTGAATACACACAGACCCAAGGTATTTGAACTCGCATGCAAAACCCCAAAAGTCGAGGTAAAATTAATACAGTGCGTAGGCTACAGCTGGTACGATTTTTATCGATATGAATTGAGATTTTTATATAGAAACGACCGACCCCAGCATACTAATGGAGTTAATTATGAGGATACAGACACAAGGGATGCAATACTGGTTGCATTAAGTTAAACGGCGCTCCATCGATTGGCTGAACCAGATTTTTTGTGCAGGCATCATATACTGCAAGTGGCATCCTCTGCAACCGCAGGTGGCTGTACTATCTTCAACCGACAGTGAACCTGTTCTATTAGATTGGATTTGGAGTAACCTAGCCCTACAACGGTCTCATTTAAGGCGGGCTCAAATGTATCCTGACACGTCACAGGCAACAGAAAAAGGTTCAAATTGGTTGCTGAAGATGATCGACGGCGGTAAACATTTCAATCGTTGGCCAGCCCCTGTGGAGAGAGGTCAACCATGGATATTAAAAGTCAGGTTCCTCTCTTTCAAATTGGATACGCCTTCGGCGTAAAAAATTGCGCATCCCATGTGCACCAGATATTTTCATTGTCCAACTAAGCTCTATTTTATTGGTTGTTCTAAAAGTTTGTCTTGGCCAATTGATCCTACGCCCATGCTTCAATCCTCCGCGCCATCGAAGCTGTACGAAGAATTTGTGAAGCCACCTGTAAAATGGAACTCGAACTAGGGTCAATTTTTAAGGCGGCTGAGACCAAGCGAAGCAAAATAATTAGGAGTGGTGGAGATTTGGTTTGCTTTTTATCCTACGGCCATCCTTGAATCAATGAATTAACAATAGTTGTTGACCCCACCTGTCTTATCAAGTTTTAAGGACGGCTGAGATAATGTTGGAGTGACAGAGAATTTGGTTGACTAATTATCAACATGTTAAAAGCCATGGCTTATAAGCCCAATGTGCAGTGCTCGAATCCCAACTTCATACAATCTAAAAAAGAATGGTACCATAAAATCTAATC
Source organism: Sequoia sempervirens (assembly GCA_007258455.2). Classification (NCBI taxonomy): domain Eukaryota; kingdom Viridiplantae; phylum Streptophyta; class Pinopsida; order Cupressales; family Cupressaceae; genus Sequoia; species Sequoia sempervirens. Next base: position 890,069,881 of record VDFB02281492.1, read on the forward strand.
CACAAGTATAATAAACATAGAATGCACAGTATACTATACTCACATAAGAATTCTACATAGAGCGAAATATATATGAATATGTACATGAAATATGATGTTTTTTATACCCCATACGTGGATGGCATAAAAGAAAATGGGGATATGTACATAAATAATTATCATAGAATATCAAATAGACTGCAAACATAAACGGAACCCAATCTACCCTTTCAGCAGTTTATCAGTTCTCGTCTTCGAGAAAAGTTGCAGACGAAACATGTCCCTCTGTATTGACAAAACATATGGTCATGATGTTTTCTTGAGCTTTCGCGGCGCCGACACCCGAGATTTTGCTAATCGATTATATTCTGCTCTTGTTGAGGTGGGCATTGCTACCTTCTTAGACAGTAAAAGCTTACAGAAGGGTGAATATATCTCCCCTTGTTTGAAGCAAGGCATTCGGTCAAGTAGAATCTATATTCCTATTTTCTCCCAAAAATTCGCCGACTCAAAATGGTGCTTGAAGGAAGTACGGCTTATGCACGAGTGTGGAAACAGAATCATCCCTCTGTTTTACGATGTTTCTCCTTCAGACGTTTGTAACCCGGATGGAGGGTTATATGCACAACATTTCGAGCAACATCGGAAAAAGTTCAGCCCCGAAAAAATCACTAAATGGAAAAGCTCATTACAGAGTATTGGGGGTCAACCTGGCTGGTCACTTAATCAAATTTCCGGGTAAGCCTGCATTGAAGTGATTTTTTTCCTTTTCAATTGACATGTGTAAAACTATGCCATTGATATTAGTTTTTACACTTTCACAGGGAGGCAAATTTGATTGAAGGAGTGTTGAAGAAAATTGTGAACATCTTACTTTCAGAGAAGGGTTGTCCGGACATTCCACAGTGCTTTGGTTTAGACTGGGCTGTAGAGCATGTCATGAGATTACTAAATATAGCGGATCGTCAGAATAAGATTGTAAAAGTGGGTATACATGGGATGGGTGGGATGGGTAAAACCACCCTGGCCAAGGTTGTTTACAAGCAACTCTTGTACTCAAGGTTTGAATTGCATTATTTTGTACTGGGCGTGGGAGAAAGATGTGATGAGGAAAATGGGCTTGTAAAGCTGCAAACCCATATGCTTAAAGAGGTTTCCCAATTCAGAGCTGAAGTAGATCATGTTGATAGAGGTAAAGCTCACCTGAAACGGTATCTCAAGGGTAAAAGAATTCTCCTTCTGCTGGATGACATTCAAAGTGTCGAACAGCTTGAAGCACTCGGGGGAAATTACACTGACTTCGGCGCAGGCAGTTGTGTGCTCATCACATCTCAGAATCAACAAATTCTAAAATCGGCCAACGTTGATGAAATGCACGAGGTGAGGAGGCTTCCTCACGAACATGCCATGGAGTTATTTGAATTCCACGCATTCCCTAACTACTGCTGTCCAGATCAAGAGCTACAAACTCTAAGCAGCAGTATTGTTAGTGCCTGTGACGGCCTTCCTCTTGCCCTCCAACTTCTTGGGAAAAGCGTGGCTGGTGAGAGCGATAAAAATGCTTGGAAAGGCATGGCAGACAAGTTAAAGTCTGAGCCCAACATGCAAAAGATACTTAGAGCCTGCTACGACGCCCTTGATCCTTTTGAGAAGGAAATGTTTCTAGATATTGCTTGCTTTCTTACAGGGAGGGACAAAGACATAGCTTTGATCTTTTGGGCAGAACTGAAACGGGGTTGTCATGCTTCTCTCAGAAATCTCTTCCAAAGGTCCTTAGTAAACTTGGGCCCTAGTAACGAGCTGCTGATTCATGGCTGCCTCAAAGATTTGGGAAGAAATATGGCAAATGAAATGAATTCCCAGCCCTCTAAGCCCACAAGACTATTCGATGAGGACACCGTGCAGTATGTTTTACATCGACCCTTGGTATTGATGTTTCTCTAAATCCTGTTATTTTTTAAGTGTTTCAGTTTGAACAAAAATTTTGTATGTCTATTTTATGTTTGTATCTTTGATAGCCAAATTCTGATTAAACTGGAAGTCAGTCATATTTGTGTATTTTTCTATGGATTCAAGGAGAACGCCGAGACAGTGCGTAATCTTTGCTACGAACCCAAGGAGAGGAAGACATTGAAGGCAGACTTGTTCATGCCACTGTACAACTTGAGGCTGCTTTGGCTTGCAGATGTTGTGATAGAGGGATATTTTTCTGAAACATGCTACTTCGACGATTTGAGATGGCTAAGATTGAGGAGATGTTCATCAAAACGGCTACCTTGGGGAATGAACCTGAACAAGCTTGTTATTTTGGAGGTGACCGATAGTCAGATAACTCATCTCTGGGACGAAAAATCAGACGAATATCCTAACGTAAGTCATACATATCTTGTATCTTTCTTTAGTGTAAAGAAATCAAGGTTGTGTATTTATGCATATCGTGATGCTTGAACAGATACAGCCTGGAAAACTTAAAGTGCTTATTCTAAGTGGATGCACGTCCCTGGAGAGACTTCCTTCTATGCTAATCTATAGCCAGTTGCAGATACTGGACTTGCACAATTGCTATTCACTGAGAAGCCTGCCCAATACGCTGGGAAACTTCCGTAGCTTAGATTCTCTCAACATGGAAGGCTGTGGTGTTTCTTCTCTGCCCGAGGATTTCGGTAAGCTTTCAAGTCTGCGAAAATTGAATCTGTCTTGGTGTAAGAATTTATGCAATCTTCCCGTTAGTTTTGGCAATATGACTCGGTTGGTAGAATTAGAAATTCATCACAATCCTAAGCTTAGAGAGCTACCGGACACAATTGGCGGCCTACAAGCTTTGGGTTATCTGGATGCCGGCTACTGCCAACTGTGTGACAACGGACTTCCAGACGGAACATTCGAATTGTCTTCGTTAAGAGTAATCCATCTTGAGCATAATGGATTTCGCAGCCTCCCCGGCGGCTTACAAAAGCTAAGTGGACTTTGGGAGCTGCATTTGGACGGGTGCAGCGAGCTTTCCCTGTTGCCAGCGGTCCCGCCATCGCTGGAGATGCTCTACGTCCGCGACTGCACGCGTCTGGACACTTTACCCTGCTTGTCGGGATTGACGAGTCTCACTAGATTAGACGTCAGCAAATCACGTCATCTGATGGAGCTGGGCGGGTTAGAATCTTTGCAAGGATTAACCACGTTGAAGTTAATGGAGTGTCAAAATATGTCCACCGACACACTGGGAAGCTGCTTGCAGGGTCTGAAATCTTTGGAGAGTGTTTTCATTGGCGGGACCGGCGTCTCCCGAGTACAACTCCAATCTTTCTATGATTCCCTTCAGGTAAATTGAATATGATAAAACCGTCGCACTAAAGAGCTTACACGATATAAAAACGGACATGTAATGTCTAAATAACTGATGTATATAAGTATTTGCAGGAGATCTCTTTCGACAGCCAATGTCTAATGTCTAGTCCAGTGATCACTTCAACCTGGCTGCGTGCCGAGGCGAATGGACGGGACGGGGAGGAAGAAAGTTGTTTTGATTTATGTGCAGAACACAATGAGACTAACTATTGTGCAGGATATATTGTTTGTTGTCTTTCGCTTGGGCAAGTCTTGAATCGGGAAGGCACGAACAGGCTGTGCTACAACATTGAGAGGAAGCACAATTCACGTCCACGCAAAGTGATCCACCCAGACATCGATTATGGAAGGGGAGATGTGTTGGAAATACGTGTTGTGCGAGCAGAGGGTATTTCAAACTTCAATTGGCTGAGGATGGGAGATAAACTGACGGTGAGCGCACGTTCTGATCATCGGCAATGGAATGCCTGCTTCAAATTTTTGATGTATGAAGCTGTCGATGCAATTTATCCCGCTGTAGAAGAAAACTTTCCTACTACCATAACATTTGTTGTGTAAAAAAATTCCGTTTAAATGAACAAAAAAAGGTTTGTTTGACGACCAAAGTCAAAAGAATATATTGTTACATAAACTTTTAGACTTTTTAGGATAAAAATAATCATTTGACCACTTTTTACCACTCAAAAAGGTTGATTGTCCACTAGGCAAACCACTTAATTGGAGTTGCCTTTTTACAGGGAAATTCTCAATCAAAAAATAAATAAATAGAAAAATTTAACTTTTATTAGTTATGTGAGAGTGAAATGTGTATGCTTTGTTTTGAATTTATTTGTGTGAAACGTTATAATTATTGTATAGTAGTATATTTTTATGTTAAAAATTGTAACTATTATAAATTTGGATAGACTTTGATTTCATATATTATGAGGATTTGGGTTCAATTGTCAACTTTATCTTTTATTTTATTAGATTGCTTTCATACACATGATTATGATTCTCAAACCTACAATTATTTAAACTTAATTATGGGTCCATGTCAAAACATTTCTAGTTAGTTGTTACTTGTCAACTTGAGCATGAAATATTCAAATTTGTGTTCTAGGGTGTTGAATAAAAAGAAAAGCCTTAATCCCTTATGATCAACTAGAAGAGATCTAGAATCTAGGTCAACGAGCATTAAGGAATAATGTTATAGCATCAAGAATTAAAATTGCGTCAATATGACATCAACATTTACTAGGCATATCGGGTTCATCCCATAGTGTGATGGTTAAGTGGTAGCATTGTTGTTGTGGCCACCAAGGTTCAAGTCTTTGTTGGGCTATTATGATTGAAGGAACTATGCCTTCGCTGATCCAATGTGCTTGCAAACTTGACCCACAATGTTATCCCCAATTTGTGGCCTCTCTAGTTCATAGCTCCAATATAAAAAAAAATGCTTATTAATAAAATAAAATAAAAACATTAACTAGGCATATCATATAGTTGTTTTGTGTGTCTTCAAACTTGTCTACACTATTAAATCAAATCAAGAGGTTTACCAAGAAGAATATCCTTTATCCATAGTGAAGTTGAATACTTGATTGAAGTTACTGTATGAATAGTGTACATATTTAAAGAGGATAAAATGCTTTAGCAATTGTCAACCACATCATTACTGTCAGTAATTATAGTTAAGAAAACAATGTAATAGTAATTAATAGCTACACTAACATTCTCACCCTTATTACATTGTTCCTGCAAATGTACTGCTAAAACAACAAATTTCACCTTGCTAAGGGACCTCCTCTTAAGGCTTGCATAACAAAACTTGTTGACTACATAAATACACATTTGTAAGAAAATATTTTATTAAAGAAACAAAACTTGAATCAAGTGGAATTTCATCAAGTTGCCCCGTGACCCTCATAAGGGTGTAGCTCCAAGCTGAATTCTTGAATTCCTAAACTACCATTTTCTCAAACTATCGAATCACTGATTCTCAAGTTATTCAACAACAATCCATATTGAGTTGCAACAATGCTCCATCAATTTTTTTGATGACCCTCATAACACTATAATTTTCTATTACAATCTTGTAAACTCGTTGGATAATAATCCATATTGAGCTTCAACATCAAATCCCTGGCTTGTCTCCAATATATGTATTCTTCAAGTCCATCGGCACCAAAAACAAAAGATAGAAAGAAAGGAAGGAAAAAATTACTTCTCATGTGCAAAGCACCATCTCAAAATGACAAGCTAAATTGAGGTGATGGAAATTCCTCCATCCTCTAATGCCACCAACCTCCAATATGACCCTATTGCACATTATCCATATGATGTGTTAAATGACTCTTTGGAGGCCTTGTCATGTGTAACAAAGATGAGTCTTAAATCACAAGCAAGTATTTGACATATTGAAACATCAAAAAATGGGTTCACCAAAATGAATCAGCAAGATGATGAACCACTATTTTTCTTAGGGATGTTTCACTCAATTATGAAGGCTAAAACACATAAATAACAAATAGAAATCAATCCTAACTATTATAACAACAATGAAGGAGGTTTTTGAGAGGCTGAAGTACTGTGTACCTTGTTGAAAAACTGATGTTTTGAGGTCACTAAGGACTCATTCACCCCAAGTGGCAAATGGCTTCCTATTAGGGTTTCTAAAAATTGACTTCTGGGTTTTGTTCTTCAAGGTCTATGCTCTCAGCTCCCAGGTGACTAGCTCCCGAAATTTTGAAATAAATTTTGTACACCTTTTCGTGATCTTGCAATATGAATGACAACTTTGCAACTTTTTAACTTTGACAATTTTGCTTCAATCTTATTCTCCACTTGATCTTCATCCTAAATTATGCAATTACACATCAAAGGGGAGAAAAGAGTGTTGATTGTTAGGGAATAGAGGTTTTCCTTAGTCAAACATTGTTTAGAAAATTAAACCTTGTGATGAAACAATGAAATAAGGACATGAAACATGAAACAATGATACCTTGAATGATGACTTGGAATGTAAATCTACAATCTAACATGAAGTGGCCATATAGAATGTAGATCTTGATCTTCAATTGGATATGAAATAATGCTTGCAAATGGATCTTTAATACTACATCAACAACATTCGTTCAACTACATGCTTGATATATTATGCCTTTGACATGATGATATAATCTTGAATTGCTACAATAAAACCATGATAATCTTCCCTTGAATTCCTTTTAAATGCTCAAATGCTTGTAAATTTTCTAGGTCACTTAGGATGAAACTATGTGAATTAACCTTATATCTATACTAAATCTAAGAATTAACCCCGAAATTCAAATAATCCAACCCGACATCAGATCTAGGATTCAAAATTATTAAGATCACGCCACAAATATGTTCAAAAAGGGGTGTCCTAGGTAAGGAGGATGCATTCACCCAAAGTGGTGAATGGGTCCTAGCACAATTTTCTAGGACCAGGCTTTGGGGAGGTGAAATAACATTAAAAACCCAACTCAAATATGTTAAAAAAAGGGTGTCCCAGTGTTCCATAGAAAAAAGTATCTCTTGCTTGACATGGGAATAATTCATGATAAATTGAACTTAATAAGGCCTTGATTTAGTGTTGTGAGGTTTTTTTCACATCCACATAGTTAGGTCTTGGACCCTTTAAAATTTATTTATTAATGTCTTGTGATAGTGTTGTGAAGTGTTGTAAAACATTTCTACACATTTCTAGACTCTATTTATCATAATTCATCTAAAAATCACATTTTTATTCATCATCAAGTCCTATTTTGAAGTGTTGTAAAGTCTTGTAACAAAGATTCATGCTTTTCTAGCCTTATTTCCCTTAGTTACACCTTTCTTATGTCTTTTATGACCCCTTTATACACTTATAGGTCACATTTAAGTGTATTTTTTAATGTAAACCCAACAAACATCAAATACATTTTAATTCCTGAAACCCACTTACAAGCCTAGGGTGGGACCCATTTTCCATGGGTGGTGAATGAGTCCCCCTTGGCTCCAAATTCAAAATAATTCAATTTTTTTTTCATTTTTTTTATTTAAAAATACCTTACGTCAACCTATGATGAGGTATTATTAGGAAATTAGGGTAAAAGTGTGTATAAATAAGTTTTTTTCTCCTCATTTTACATATCCTAACTCATTCATAATAACTATTCATTATTCATCCATCATTTTTTCATCTCAAGTCAAGCAAGCTAGGGTTTTATTATTCCAAGTCATCAAGATAGCATTTTTCATACATTCAAGGGAAAATCCTTCATGTTTTGCTGCAAACTTTCAAGATCAATCATCATGAAAAGGAAATCAAATCCATTATTGCATGTTTCATTCCATTCTTTCATCATTTTGGTTTAATTACCTAAAAGGGGTTTGACCAAGGCAAACCCCCATGCCTTAACATTTAGCATTTATCTTTCTTGTCTTGTTTGTTTGCAAATTTAGGGCTCTTGGAAGTTTGGAAATCATTGAAGATCAAGTTGGAAATTCATTCAATTCATCTCTTCATTATTCAAGTCAAAATATCAACAAGAAGTCACTTTCAGTCCTATATTTGGCAATTTCAGAACGAGACACTTGGAGGTGCAGATTGAGCAGTTCGGAAGCTCCAGATTCCATTTTTGAGTTATCAGAAAGTCCAAAGTGGACTAATTCACCATTAGTGGTGAATGAGTCCCACTGTACTTTTTTAATGAAGATTTTTGTAGATTCAGACACCCATTTGGCTAAAATGAGCTCCAATACAGTCATCCAAAATTGGGATTGATTCACCTAGAATGGAAAATGAATCCTACTAGGCCTAAAAATCAGCATCAATAGCATTCTAGATGTCATTTCCAATCTCCATCCATATCTCAGGTGCACACTTTCAGTTTTATCCATTTTTGTACAATTTTCTATTCATTTTCTAGGTGTTTTTGCAATACATATTGTGTTTTCAAACAAGTTGTATTTTCCTAGATCTTACATTAATAAATCATTTCTTTTATCAGTTTCTTGCATTCAAAAACTACATTTAGGTACATTATATCTATTTCCCATCCACTCTTATATTAATCTTGAGTGAAACATTGTGTATTTTGGCCCATCTTTCCCCTTTTAGGTGAAAAACCCTAGAAGGGCTAGAAAAGATTTGGGTGCCAAAATCCTTCATTTCACTTTGGTGAACCCGATGAAGTTTTCAAATTTTGCATGCTAGGTTTCAAATTTTGCATTCATAAAAAGTGCATTTAGGTTGCATTTTTAGCATCTAAATTCATTTAAATTTTCTGAAATTCTACATTTTTAATTTAGGGTTGCATCATAGCACTCTGAAAACATCAAAATCCATCACAATGCTCTGAAAATTCTAAAAAAAGTCCATATTGGGACTCATTCGCCACCTTGGGTGAATCAGTCCCTTTTCACCCTTGAAACTACCCTTTACAGAACTGAACAACCTTGTTTTTAAGCTTATGTTTGGTGCCTTTACCTACCTATATCAATTAGTTGAGTTTTTGTAACATGAATTTCATTACATATAGCTTCAAATAGCTCATTTCATGCATTCTATAATTTCACATTTGCATTTCCAACATTCCATTTTTTAGATTATTGCATAATGTAATCAGTAACTTACTTTGTTTTGCATCTGAAAAATTGCATTGTATTTTATTTACTTTTGCATAACATGTTCTTTAGATGTGCCTTTGATTTGATTAAAAATGGATTTTATAAGCATAACCTCCCCTCTTATGAGTTTGATTACAACAATGAGGAACATGATAGGGTATGTGCAGGATCATGATGGGCCAAAAAGTGGCAATATGATGGGTATGTGGCTGACGACTATTTTTTTACCCAAAATTGATGAAACAAAAAGGGTTTTTAAAGAATATTCTCAGCTTTCCATCGATATAAATTATGCTTTACTTTGAATCTAATAAGTAATTATTATTCATTTTCTATTGAAATTATGACTAAAGTCCTGATTAATAGGCTGATTGAAAAACATCTATAACTTTCAAATGGTATCACATTTTTTGAATCCAAAACATGCATCACATTCTATGCTTCACATACTATAGGATTAAAAAAAAAATTGAATTTCATGAAGTTTTGACCAAGTTAAGGTGGTCAGGACTTATCAGGATTTTACATTTTTTAAAAGTTGTAATAAAAATTCACAATTAATTATTTACTTGGGAAAAATTACAAAATATATGCATCACATGTCAGGGCATGAGTCCTCTACTTATATCTAAAATTTTATAAAAAAATATTATCATTTTATTGTGGTTAGGGTGGTCAGAGAAACACCTAGTTCTTATTTTTTCCTTGAAATTTAAGTACCACTGCATTGAAATTTCAATTTTTTACCAAATAGATTTTAGAAAAAAAAAACAAGCCTATTAGTTTAGAAACTACATTCATTTTGCTACAGATTCTATTCTTACATATTTTCGAAATAATATAGATAACTTATTCAAATTTTTACATCAAATTTCCTAACTCTGATTTTTCTGAATTTTTTGCCACTTAAGGGCCTATTTTTTCCATGATGATCTTGCACATACCCGATAGCTTTGACCAAACCATTACATTATCCATTGGTGTGAAGGGAAGTGTAGACAATCATAACAAGCATCCTTGCTCTTCTCCCAATACGTTTCCTATTAGTGACAAAGTTATTTTGGTGAAATAAGTTACAAGTGTTGAAGGTCTTGATTGTCCATCTCCTCATTCCCCTTTGGAAGATGTTAAACAACAAGAACATGAAATCATAGACACATTTCTAAACACCACCTTACCTAGTCTCCACAGCCATGACAATCAAACTTTTCCATCTCCTAATAACCCTCCTCAATGTAAAGAGGATAGGTTGGTGTTAGAAGAAATCCTTATTAAGAATCATGAAAACTTTGACCTTCCCTTCCCTAATGATCCTACCATTTGGGATAATCTATTTGACAATCATAGTGGTCCTTCTCATGATGCCTCCCCCACTTGTGATGAATCTAATTTACAAATCTCAACCTTGTCCGATGAACATAATACAAGCTCTCCTAGTAGGGTAGATAACATGGAACAAGTGAATGAGACCTTCAAAACAACCAACAATCAAATAGAGTCTTCCCCTAATTTCCCCACTATCAATAATCCAATACGGGCATGTGCAGGATCATGGTAGGCCAAACAGGCCCTTAAGTGGCAATGAAAATTCAGAAAAATCAGAGTTAGGCAACTTGACGTAAAAATTTGAATAAGTTATCTATATTATTTCAAAAATATGTAACAATAGAAT